>CP125974.1:98423692-99031310 GCA_030063025.1 Avena longiglumis
GCGT
The DNA here is from genome assembly GCA_030063025.1 of Avena longiglumis. Lineage (NCBI taxonomy): Eukaryota > Viridiplantae > Streptophyta > Magnoliopsida > Poales > Poaceae > Avena > Avena longiglumis. Next base: position 98,423,697 of record CP125974.1, read on the forward strand.
CGACTCTACGCCAGCGACTTCGCTGCTGACCATAAACTCATTGACCGCTATGGTCTTGGCTCCAAATGACTGGGGCTGGGGATCCCTCCGCCGCGTGACGGGCGTAGCCTTGGCTCCAACAACCCGCTGCGGTCTTGGCTCCGTGAAACCGCCCGCCAGGTGACCGCTGCATTATTGGATCGGCGACCCGATCACGATCGCCCATTGCTTCTTTATGGCCCATTCGGTCTCGGATAAAACCGTCATCGCCATGCGACTACGGTCGGCGTCGACTCGTCCGCGCGCATGACCCATTGCCACGTCAACTTCATATCCGCTACATAACTCTCGGCCGCCATATTTGATTACTTATCGCGCCGGTCTCCTGACACCACTTTCTGATTTTGACTCGGCGATACGCTCGATTTTTGGCTCAATGACTCGGGGCTTCGCCCGCTTTGGCGACCGGTAGCGGCTTTGACTCTGGTGACCGGTGTAGTCTTGACTCGAGGGCTCCCTCGGCATCGGTAACCCGATCGGCTTCGGCATGATGACCCGATACATCGCCGGATGTGGGCTACTTCTACCATCAACTCGAAACCGTCCTGCTATGACCCGTGGTCCATGCGCGTCGACTACATCAGTAGCTTGACCGCTACCGTGTCAACCGCCATGACAACCAACTAAAGCTAAGTTTCCCTCTACTTAGAGTTGATTTCCTTCTTAACTACTTTTCGAAACGCCGGAGTTGCTCCCTCTTGAAGTAACCCTAAGGTGCCATCGACTCCACGCTCGAGCACCTCAAAGCGACCCACGGCCCGAGTAGGCTGATTACGCTTTGATCGTATTGAGATCCTTGAACTCCGAGAATTGCCCCTCGGCAAAGTCACCCCGAGACTAAGGGTAATCGAGGCTAACGAAAAGGCTGGCTATGTCTGGTCTGTGCAACAATGTCGACTCGATCGGCACCCGAGAATCTTCTTGTACAAGCCAAAAATATTCTTTGAGATACAAGTACTTCACAATTTTTTATTTTATCAGCTTACAAGGGCGTCAAATGCACCGACCTATTCTATTGGGTCCTCCAGCGGAGTTGACCGGTGCAATCCGTCAAAAGCGCCGAGATACGAGTCGAGCATTCCTCGGATGACCACATCAAATCTTGACAAAAAGCCGACCAGCGTGGCCGCGGCAAGAAAAGCGTCGACTTCACCCAGCGTCGAGTCATACGGCTAAATGCGCATCACTCCGCTATGTTGACTCGGCTCCTTATGCATAGAGGCCGACTCGATGCACTTCTTAAAGGGTCGATGGTTTCTCCTCGCGCGAGTCTCCACTCGAGTCTGCGACTCGACTGAACACCGGACTGCTCCTATCGGAAAGCGGTCGCCTTACCGATGTACTTCGGATCAGCGATGCATACGAGATTATGAAGCCTCGTCTACAAGATACAGACTCGAGTCTGCCCGATCTCGACTCCGCCACACACTCAGGGGCTACTCCTGCTCGGGGGCGGTCACGCCGATGTACTTCCGGTCAGTGATGCGACCACGATATTCTACAACTCGATACAAGACTCGAGTCTTTGCCCGAGTCGCTGTATGACTCCGCCTGGGGCTACTCATTTCCAATTTGGGCGTGATCGCGCATCTGAAGATCTTGAGTGGCCCGATTCCTCACTTTCAGATCAACGATTCGACTAAGGACTTCGGGTCTACTTACTTGAGGCGGCCGGCGTGCACCAGTATGATTAAAGTACTACACCGCTAAACTATTTCTTGAGTCCTCGTCAGTCTGCGACTCACCAGACTCTCGGACTAAGGGGCTCTCCCATAAGAGGATGGATTCAAGCATCCGAAAATTTGTGTCCTATGGACCGGAAGGCGAATAATGGCTGAATTAAAGTCTCCGCAGCATCAAAACCACTACTAGAAAATTTGAATTTGTGCATTGCATCGTCATCATCATGCATTGTTTAAAACCATGTACATAAAGCCGTTTTGTTTTCCCAACGCCCCCATCTTAATTCAAATACAAAACCGGGCTTGTCGGTTATTTTATTATCTTGCATTGGTTTGCAAAGGACATGTTTTAATCAAATAAAATATTAAATTATTTTAGCAGGGCGTCGAGGCGGGCGTTTTAACAGCCACCCAGGAAAAAACCAGATCGATCAACTAGAAATCCTAAAGTGCAGAAAGCCACCCAACCTACCCTCACCTCTGCCCAATCCCCCGCCACGCCCCCTCAGGCACCCCTCCTCCACCCAATCCCTCACACCTCGCACCCCCACCCCTCCTCTCTCTCCTCTCTGCCCTGCAGCACAAGCACACACGCATAAGCCGCGTACCCCTTCCCCTCTCCTGCGCCCGGGCCCCAGCCCCCAACCCCGCCATAGCCCCATACCCCGCTGCCTGAGCCCCAGGCCAGGACCCGCCATCTCCCCCTGTCCCGGCCTCACTGTTCATCCTCTTCCCGCGCCCTCCCGCTCCTTGGCTTCGCCCGCCAGCCGTGCAACCTCCCTCCTCTCTCCCATTCATACTCCCATAACATGACCTGCGCCCCCCTCCTGCGCGCTAGCTCCTCACTCCCCCTTTGCTGCCGCCCCTTCCCGCTCAAGCTACACTTTGCCCCTTGCCCAGCGCACCGCCTCTCCCTCACAGCTGTGCCTTGTTGCCTCACTCTCTCTCTGGCCTTGGCGCGCCCTTGCCCACCTCCCTCAGCGCCCACCCCCAGATCTCCACGGCCACGCCCCGCACGAGCGCTCCCTCTCTGCCTCCGTCTGCTCGCCTCGTGTAAACCGCCTCCCGGCGGCCGCGCCTCGCGTGGCGGCCGCGTGGCGCCCTCACCTCCCGTCCCAGGCTCCATGGCCACTTGACGTAGCGCCTCAGCCAGGACCCGCGCCCATCGCGGCGACCCTCGGCCGCAGTAAACCCCCCGCGCCTCCGCCGCTCCGCCTCGAAGCAGCGCCCGTCGACCGCCCGCTTGAGCTTTCTGCCAGCGGCGCGCCTCCCTTCGCCGCCACTTCCCTCGGCCGCGTGAGGCCGTCCGAGCCAGCGTGCATCGCCTCGACCCCTCTTAAATGCCGTCTCCGGCGTGGTTGCGTTGGCCGTTGCCGCATGATCACGGTCGGCTTTCTTTGACCGTTGAGTCCGCATCCACGGTCTCTGTTGTGACCGTCACGAGCTGTGACTGGTGAGCTACCTTTCTGCTGCGATACATGCCGTTGACGATAAATACGTCTGCCATCACCCTGACCCTCGTCAAGACATACGCTAAGTTTCTTTGTACGCCAAGTTCTACACCGTGTTGTGAGGCCACGACAAGATCCCCATCTTGGACCCCAAGGACTTCCTCCACGGACGCCCGGCGCAAGATCGACTCCAGTTCGAAGTTCAGGACCCAGGGCGTGAGACCCGACCGAAGGCGATCCCGGCGCAAACCGTCAGACGAACCTCTCGATTCGAGGACCAAGATGGCGAACAAGACCGGAACTTTCGATGGCGCGAAAGACAAGACCCTCGCAACGGCAAGGTGGCCCGTGGAACCCGACAAGATCATGCGACAGGCGACACCGAACCAAGTCACCTTCCGGATGCGGGGTCACCCGACCACGGCCGACAGAACTACCCACGATATCCGAGAGCGACCGGTCCGAGAGCGTTCGTCGAACCACAGGCCGAGACCAACCCGAACCGGGACCCCAAGATCTGCCGAACCCTAATGTGTGAACCCTTCCAGGAACCCTATTTTATAAATGTTCAACTATATGGTTTGCATATTTAATTGTCATACTCGCATGCATATACGTGGTTTGGGGCCTTATGCGATTCACCTAATAATTAAATATGGGGCCCATATGCGGGCAAATCTAGTCTCATATTGGCCTCATTTAAACTTGTGTAATAACTGGTGCCATCTTTTGTCTTGCTAATGCAACATTAAAATCGGGAGTTCTAAACAACTTGAACCATTTAATTAATTATTAGCCGGGACCCGGTTCCGCTTAACATGACCTAATCGCATCGCACCTTTGCCATGTCATCCATCATACATGCATCATGCCGATCTTACGCGTTGTATTAAATATTGCATCGGTGTGTCTTCTAGTGTTTTGCTTTAACTTCGCGGATAAGGCCGTTGAGTTGATGTGAGCTTCACCCGTTCTTGGATGAACCCTTGACAATGTTTTCGGTGAGCATCTCCCCTTTCTACCTATCTTACTTTTATAGTATTTACTTCCCTCACATTGATCTATTGCTATCGTATGTTGCGTTGCTCTAGATTTCGTACCGTGATATCCCTACAGACCATATATAGCCTTGGACACATCCTATTACTGTTGTTTGGTAGATGGTTGGACCCGGCGTGTAGTGATAAACTTGCTCAAGTGTTTTCGGTGAGCATCTCCCCCCCTTTCTACCTATCTTACTTTTATAGTATTTACTTCCCTCCTGTTGATCTATTGCTATACTCGTGTTGCGTTGCTCTAGATTTACGTACCCGTGATATCCCTCGCGACCATATATAGCCTTGGACACATCCTGTACATTGTTTGGTAGATAGTTGGACCCGCATGTCGATAACTTGCTCAAGTGTTTTGCTTGTCGTCAAATTACCACCTTTGTTGGAGAATTGCCGCATGTTGGCGTTGGAGATGATCATGGCTTTAATTATCGTATCACTTTAATTCTGTTTAACAACTAAAATTGAATTAAAAGCGAGGCATCGATTGGGTGATAGGTAAGATTTGGTTTCGACAGCCCACTTGTGTCGTGGGACCGAGTTCTTGACACTGTTCGAGATCGGCGCTAACCACGGTGGGGAGATATGGGCCCCCATTGATAATTACCTGATTTCAAAGTATTGTCTTGAGGGCCACAACTAGTTTGGGGATTTATTTACTATCACATACCTATGCCATGCTTCTTTGCTTTATTTACGATTGTGTGTGAGGAGCCTGCTGTCTTTGTTTAGGAAGCGGAATGTTTTCATGTCGGCAGTCCCGATTGGGGACTCATGTCGTTCTGACCATTATGTACAAACCCTAAGTCCGTCTCGAGACGGCGACCGTTGCGGTGTGCCAGTGGGTGGCCCCGTGCTTGCTTTGGAGTGCAGGAGCGTCATGACTTAGGCCCGACATACCGATGGGTGTATGTTAGCGATCGGCAAAAGGGTCGAAGTGCTGTGGATACTTTGGTGCACCCTGAGGTTAAATCTTTTCGAAGCCGTGTCATGGTTATGGACGACTTGAACAGTGCTTGATCATAGACAACTATAACTAAAGTTTATTGTTTCAACTTGATTTGTTTCCGATATGATTAGTAATCGGCTTCACTAGCGGAATAGCTAAGTAAAAGTACCAACAAGCTGCTGGGTTTTGGGTTATCTCATGATAATTATGTCGACTAGTAAGTGTTGCCACTATAGAATGACTAACTAAAAGTGCCCACTTGCTTACTTTATCGGGGCGAATATCTAAACGACTAGTAAAGTCGCAGCAACTATAATTGAATAAGTAAAAGCCAGCGTATGCGTTCCTCAGTTGACTTCCTCGTTTGGTCTCGAGAAAGCGCGAGATGGGTTTGTTTGATGGTAGTCTCGGGTTGGATCCGAATAGGTCTTTCTCACCCTCTCGATAGCCTTGGATTGTATCAGTCTCTATAGGTTGTTTAGTGCATCTTTTGCTGCTCGATCCACCATACCTATGTGGCGGGGGCCTTGAATTCTAGCCTCGCCGTGTCTTGGCCTCGATCTTGCGCTCCTTCTTTTTCCTTTGCCCTTTATCGGCACCTTTTGTTTAAGCAGGTTTTGAGATCGGCGTCGTTAGCGGGGTTACCCTTCCGGCTTGGCGGCGGGGTTATGGGCGCCATTGGTTATTCTTGAGGCTCTGCCCCATTTGCATCTTGTCCGTAGTCGGACGCCCCATCGTTTTCAAGGTGATTTGGATCTTTACGCATATTTGTATTCTTGACTCGTTGGTCATTGTATATGCTCTTACATGGGTCCCATCGAGGGCTGTTGTGTAATGTTATTACTTACGTTTTCCACCCGCCACGAAAGTGCTGGTGAGCACCTTGAATCGTTTCTATCACGGGTTTGGCGAATTTTGCTAAAACTTGCATAGGTCCGATCTGAGGTGTTACATCGAGTCTGACTCGAGTAGACACTCGGGGGGCTACTCCCATAGGGAGCGCTGGTCGCGCACCCTATGAATTCTTCGAGTGCGATCTTTCGGATCAGCATGCAAAAAATTTCGACAACTCTGCCCTAATTGACGCTAAGTGAGCAACGTTCTCCTTAGTCACCCGAAACACCTCCGCGGTGATAAACATTCGGATGTTGTGTCTGCGACACAAAGATAAGACCTACAGATACCATCGGATGGCCTGGTAACGCACACGACTGCGCTCTGCTAGTAAGAATCCGTGCCAATAGGCATGATGAAAAATCCGGCCGGACGCGTTGTGTACATCGTTTAAAACCACTGGGATTCTACTCATGTAAGCCCTCAACGTCCTGAGTCGAATTACGCCAGCATCTGTTGACATGGTTATACCCTACGGGTACATAACTTCAGCATACCTGGTCTAGCCCAAGGAAGGCCCACGGCATCTGTTGGACCATGAAAGATTTTGGGTGGCCAAGGCCCATGGCCTTCGGATCAGCATGGAGAACAAGACTAGAGTTTGAATACAACCTATAACCTGGGACTATGCTAAGGACCTGCCTAAGTCTATATAAAGGCCGGGAGAATGCGTCCTAGATCGGAATCTGAGCGTCCTCAACCTCTACGCAATCTCGCATCCACACCGGATCGAATCTGCGCACCTGTAACTTCGGTTCCTTAGTAATCAAAAGCGGACAAGCGGGAGTAGGGTTTTCCCTCGGGGCTTTGAACACAGGTAAATCTCGTGTCCCCTAGTTGCTTGTCGTGCCCATTACGATCTCCGGCATCCCCATCTTCTCCAAAACCCAAGTCCATAACAATGGGCATTGATGAGTTTAAACCTCGTCATTGGCGCCGTCTATAGAATTGGGAGCTCTTTGATTGTCTTGATCGTGGCGGTTCAGACCGATCGATCTACAACTCTGCAATGACGGAGTCACCTCCTCTTGGCGCTTCGACTTCACCGCCCTCGCGGATACCATGAAGGACTTGAGCCCATAGGGAATGGACTAAAGTCTTGTTTGGGAGCTTCTACTTCCGGTGGGACAAGCGGCACCCTTATATGCGTCTCCCGGCGGGTGCCGTGCCGTCAATCGAGCTGCCGTGGGATCCACACCCGTGCTCGCGCGTTACCATCAACGAGATGAGTTCTCTGACGGCTGCAACTCCGATCTGGGTGATCCGCCGGATGAAGGGACCTCTGTTCGGATCCGAAACGTAACAGTGACCAACCAATCTCTGGCGCTATCATGCGCGCGATCATCAAAACAAAGAAGAAACACCCAACCGGCGCCAACCCCAGCGGCGGAGAAGCGGTAGCAGGGACCCACGGTGGCCACCTCATCCAACTTAGCAAATAAGGATGGGTGAAGCACGCCCGTCTTGCGTCATGCGAAATAGTCCTACCTCACGGACTCCGCGATCTTCTAAGGGCATACCACTACCTCCTCATCGAGGAACACAAGAAGCAAGTCAAGGTGCAGGAGGCACTCGACAAACGCAAGCAAGCAGCCTCTGAGTCTAGTGCGCGACGAGCTGCGCTCTCCGCCATGGGACCCAGCTCTAGCACAAGCAGAAATCGAAACAAGCCTTCATTCTCGGGTGGAAAACATGGGCCCCAAGGAACGGCGTGACGTGACCCGAACCCTCCATACATCGTTCATGGATATGGATGCCGACGGCAACATCATCCCGAAGACGCCACAAGCTGCGATCATAGCAGCCACTGCGTATCTTGCGGCTCACCCACCTCCGGAGGGACCCGACGAGCCATGCAGTCGCACTCACGGACTAGGATTGATTGGAGTTGCGCTCCACGAAGACGCTCCTGCGGAGCCAAAGAAGAAAGCTCCGGCCAGGCGTGACCGGAGTACCACCCCCTCATCCGAATAGGAAGAGGAGCACGACCTTCCTCGAAGGAAAAAGAGCTCGAACCGCCATAAACACGACTACGACGCTAGAGACAAGCTTCGCGGCGCCAAGATCGGCGAGCCGCATGCCAAGCGCATGTTCATCCGAATGCGAGATGGGCGAAGGCGAAGGAGAACTCTGCGGGGCTCGATGCTTCAGCGATCCGTTCGGCGAACACGGATGCCCGCAACTTCAAGCTTCCTTGAGATACTCCGAAGTTCAGCACGCAAGATCAAAGTCTGGCTCGGTGACCATCATCATCATCAAGCTTCACGGTGGCGGCAAAAGAAACACGCATACAATGCCTTGATTTGGCAAGCGGTAGCGGGCGGTATGGCTCGGCAGCCTATCATCGAGGATCCATCCAGCGGGAGAGCTATCTTACGGCTTCATCCGAAATTTCAAAGGCACTAACAAGCGGCCGCCTCAATCGAAGTTGCGAGCCTTCACTCAAGAAACGGGTGAATCTATTCGCTCGTACATACTCTGTTGGTCAACAACCAAGAACAACGCACACATCTCGGAGGAAAGAGGCCAGCGCCTTGAGGGCGGCGTCAGCGCGAACTTCAAGGAAACTTGGGCGTGTAAACCCAAGACACTCGACCAGCTCATGAAATACAGCGGAGTTGAGGCGGCGAAGGTGCATCCGAGCGCAATCATATGAAAGGCGACTACGGCCGAAGGCGACGCCCGCGACAAGAGAGACGCGCGTCTCGAGGACCGCTACGGACTCGACATGATCGCGGCAAACTCGCCCGGCCGCGCAACGATAACATCCGCAGCGGAGGATACCGCGGCGGAAACTTCGCGACAGCGGACGACCACAGCGATCGTAACGCGCCCGCGACAACGGACCCTCGGCATTCGACAAACTTTCAGGTCCATACACGATCACTTCTACATCGACAAACAAGGCGGCAAAAAGAAGGCCACATGCTGAAGGTGCCGCGAGTTCGAAGCTTCAGAAGGCATGGTGCGAGATGAAGCAGCAAGCTCCAACTCTGCGTTGAGCGCTGCGCCCGGTGAAATAGCACGGGCTCCTCCACGCCGCCTCTTGGGCTCGTCAACCAGTCGCGCGGTATCAACTGTGGCCGGGGATACCCCCCCCCAAAGGAGCAATCAATATGATCTGAAGGGCGCCCCACAAATAGGGTGCATAAGAAAATCACCGACAAATCAACATGGCTATGGCAACTCCTGCAATCCACGAGTACCTCGGATCGAGTCTTGCATCACATTCACTCTAGCGGATCACCCTTGCGGATCCCTCGCCCAGGTCATCTGCCACAGTCTTTGGGCGCGGTCGGAGGCTTGAGATGAGTCGCGTCTTCATGGACGGCGGCATCAACCTCATGTTCGCAAGCACTCTAGCGACTATCACGGATCCAAATGGAGCTGGAACAATCGGATACAACGTTCCGGCATTGTCGAGGAAGGGCATCTTCCTCTGGGCAAAATAGGACTCGGCGTTATCTTGAAGCCGGACAATTTCGGCGAGCCTAGAATTGAAGTGGTGGGTGGCCATGTAATACCATGCCATCTTGGGGCGTAGCATTCGCAAGGTTCTGGGCGTCCCATTATGCATACCTACTCAAGATGCGGGACCAAGGCGTCATCACAATCCACGGAGCTTCACCAAATCGGATCAATGCGAGGATTTCAACAAAATCTCCGGTCCTTTGGCATGCAAGGCGAACTCGTAAAAGCTCCGTGAGGTGACCAGACAATGGGCTACCCCTCACAAAGGCGAAACGCACCCGACATGTCCGACTCCACTATCAACACCAAGAAGGTGCAGGTCCATCCACGGGCGCCTCAAAGGCGGCGCGATCGCTAACGACCTCGGCACCGCATAGGAAAGCGCTCGTCGAGTTCCTCCGTGGCCAGTATTGGAAATCTTCGCTGGTGTCCCGGACATGCCAGAGTTCCAATTCGCGGTACGCACTCAATGTCTTCCCAGATACCAAGCCAGTCAAACAGTCCATTCGAAGATTGTCGGAGCCACGAGCCGAAGCCATCGGCAAGGATATCAACAGATTACTCGCCGCAGACTTCATCCGAGAAATCAAGGAAAGCGAGCGGCTGACAAATACGTTGATGGTCCCGAAGAACGACACAGACATTCTGCGGATGTGCGTGGACTTCACATCACTAAACAAACACTTCCCAAAGGACCACTTCCCCCTACCTCGGATCGACCAGATCATCGATTCATTGCGAGTTGTGAAACTCTCCTTCCTCGACACCTACTCGAGGCTATAACGATTAGACTCAAGGTCGAAGATCAAGAAAAGCGTTCATCACACCGTTCGGAGTATTGCTACAACACAATGCCTTTCGGGCTAAAAGCGGGTGCCGCATTACCGATGTATGCGAGCCTGCCTCAAGGACCGGATCGGTCATAGCGTCCAAGTCTATGTCGGCGACATAGTCATCAAAACCAAGGAGGCAAGAACGCCCGACAATCTCCGGCGGGGCGTTCGACAACCTCGATCGCTCTGAGATCAAGCTTAATCCGAGAAAAGTGCGCTTCGGCGTCCCTCGGTGTTTTGCTCGGATACTTCATCTCTCAGCGAGGATCGGCGAACCGAAGAAAATCAAAGCTATCATGACAATGGAGAAGCGAAAAACCTCAAGGCGTTCAACAGCTCGGGGCGAGTAAGCGGCACTAAGCGGGTTCATCGGCCCGTATGGTAGAAGGCCCTACCATTTACCGGCTTTGTGCAAGCGAGACAAGTTTGAGTGGACACGAGAAGCCAGCGCATTCGAAAACCTCAAGCGACTCTCTCCACCTCGCCGTTTGGTTACGCCAAAAGCCTGCCCTACTGTACATAGCAGCCACACTCAGTGGTCGACCCACGGTTCGTGGTCAAGCGACCGAAGAAAAGACCCACGGTACAACAATTTACTACCTCGGTGAGGTCCTCACTCCAACAAAACAACGATACCCGCACTAGCGGCCTACGGCATGTTCATGGCTCGGCGTGAGCCACTACTTCCGAGCATCGGTGATGGTGGATTAACGAGCACCTCTGAACAGCATCTGAATAACCCGGAGGCCATAGGGCGCGTGGCCATGGGGCATCAAACTATCACCTCACGGACATAAATCTCTGAGAAGCGACACGCAATCAAATCTCAAGTCCTTCCGGACTTCACGGTGCCTTTGGATGGAGTTGCACCTGACACCGGACATGTCGGATCTGGACAATGCATTTAGCGGCTCCAAAGCATAAAGCGGGCGAGGAGTCATCTTGACCTCCCCACAAGGTGACAAGATGAAGTATGTCGCCGGATGAAATTTAGAGCCTCCAACAGCGAGGTCGAATGAAGCCCTCATCCATGGCATGAAGATGGCAAAATATGCCAGCGCGCTGGTCATCTGGTGACTCAACCTTGTCGTCTAGCGGCGATGAGCGATGGCCTTACGCCGAAAACATGATCGCGTCTGCGCGCACTATACGCACTCGAAGGAGGTCGGCGGTGCGAACCCGACATGTTGGGAGAGAAAGCAGGAGGCCGATAGACTACGCCAACATCGTCTCCACTTGTGCAAAGGTACCACCGGTGTGTTCCTCGACGGATCTGCGTGCCATCCATCAGCGAAAATTCCCCAAGGAATCACCGAAGAGCGAGAACACTCGGGGCTCGCCACCGAAGGACATGAAGGCGAAAATTTGGATACCGAAGTTGCCATAGTCAACTGATGCAGATCATGGCGATCGAAGAAACTTGGACCGCCCATACCTCCGGTTCTTGATAAGCGGAGAACTCCACGGCAGCGGATGCTCGGCGCGTATCGTCGATCAAAAGCCTTCACCATCATCAGCGGCCTACAAATGCAGCATTACGGGCATACTACAGCGGTGCGTCACCATCGGCGGCAAGGCCATACTCCAAGATATCCACGAGGGCATCTGCGGCCACCATGCGGTAGCGCTCCCTTATCGTAAAGCTTCTGCGGCGGATTCTCATGACCAGCGGCCATGAAGCATAAAGGACATCGTCCGAAGATGCAGGTGCCAGCGGTTCGTCGACAAACCACATGCACCGAGAACCCATACCCATAGCCTGGCCTTTTGCCCAATGGGGCCTCGACATGATTGGCAAACTACCAAGATCCTCGAAGGGAGGACACGTTTTCCTCCTGGTCGCAGTCGACAAATTCACCAAGTGGATTGAAGCAATGCCAGTCACCAACCAGAAAGGCACAACCGCCGTCAAGTTCTTCCAATCCATTGTCTACAGGTTTGGCGTACCGCACAGCATCATCACCGACAACGGATCAAACTTCATCTCCGAAGAATTCCAGGACTTCTGCGAAGGCCTCGGGATCAACATAACGTATGCCTAGGTCGCACACCCGCAAACAAACGGGCAAGTGGAAAAGGCCAACGGCCTCATCGGCGCTGGCATCAAGAAGCGCCTCATGAGCTCACTCGAGCACAAAGCGGGGAACTGGATGAAAGAGCTACCGTCAGTCCTGGAGCTTACGGACTCGTAAGCGGCTCCACGGCTACACCGTTCTTCATGGTACCGGGCGAGCGGTGCTACCGGCAATGCGCCATCGGGCTCCACAGTCGTCGGCGTATAAGAGCCGAATCCTGCGCACTCGAAGACGCCGTCGACACACTCGACGAATCACGGGATATAGCAGCAGCTCGATCAGCGGTGTACCAGCAGAGTCTCCGCAACTACCACAGCCGTCGGCTGCGCCCAAGGTCCTTCGTCGAAGGAGACCTCGTCTTGCGACTCAAGCAAAAGCGACCGAGCAAACTCGAATCGCCATGGGAAGGACCCTACTCCATCACCGAAGTCATCCCAGGTGGCGCCTATCGCCTCAAACACGTGGAGTCTGGAGTCGCATACTCCAACCCATGGAACGTCTCGCACCTGCGACAATTTTACCCGTAGTAACCTACAGCCCTGTTTACTTTCAATAAGGCTCTCAGCCAAGGCTACTCAGCCGAACCATGTACCTCCTCCATCACGATATGAATAAAGCTAAGTACTTCACCCTCCAACCTTCGATTGACTATTTTCTACAACTCTACTACATGCTGCAAACGCATTCGGGGGCTCCCCCCACCTCACGATTTCATCGACTGAGGACAACAAGTGTACACCTGACTAGCTGACCACGTCAGGCAAACGAAAAGGACACGTACTCAATCAAAGCACTGCGTGCTCGCAAACAAGCAAACCTTTACAACAAGGGGCACACAAACGCCCAGTCGCAATATACAAATTTTACATCTACTTGTTTATTTTCAGGTCCTACCTACTCTGAAGAATAGCCTGAGCACCCTGCTCAAACAAATCTACAATTTCGGCATCTTGCCTTACCGCGTAATCACGACGCATGTTCCACTCGCCACCATCTGGTCGGGGAGGTAGCCCGGTCGCCACAGCAGCCAAATCTACATCAGGACGGTGAACCCTCACAAGAGACAAGGCAGCCTTCACCCCGGCGACGAGCTGCTGTCGCACCAGCTCCTTGACATGGCTGGCACTCCGAAACTTCGTCAGAAGACCTGCAAGAGTCGTTGGCGCGGCATCCAACGGAAACATGACGTGCAGCACCGAGGAAAGCGACGTCTGCACCTGGCGGAGCACCCGCGATACCTGATAGACACGATCCTGCACCGTTGCCAGAACCATGGCGCGATCACGATCCACCAAGAAGAAGTCGTCGGCCTCCATGTCCTGTTGACTCAAACAATTGATCCGAACAGCAATACGCTCTTTTTCTTCCCTCGGAGCAAGATTGGCACCTGCGACAACCGCACAAAACAAGAGTGAGGCCAGCAGGCTCACCCGAAGAACTGAACAACAGCACGGAAGAAGGATCAACTTACATTGCAGCTGCTCGGACAGTCGAACAAGCTCCGCAAGCAAAAATTTCTCTCTGGCTGCGCCACGGTCTGCTTTGGATTTCCAAACGTCAGCGCGACCGCGTAACTCGCGCAAATCTCTCTCCAAGCTGCGCACGCGATCCCGGAGAAAAGCAAGCTGCGAGGAATCATCCAACGATGCTCGCAATGGCATCTCGGATGAATTATCAACTGGGTCAGCACCCGAAGGAACCTATTGGCAGCAGAAAATAAGAAGGTACCCAAACACTCAGCCAAAGATAGAGGATAACTCGGATGAATTCATTATATAAGTCCACTACGTGGCACAAGGATGGCACTACAAAAGATATTTACAACAAAAGTAGACTACATCCTACCCTATGCCTACTATGCCTAAGCCGCAGGACACTGAGTCGCCTCAGAGCCATACTGCCTAGCTTTGGCCTCGCCCTGCTGCCGTGAGTACTCAGACAACAGGTCAATAAGCTTGGGCCCATATTGTCGGCAGCGAGCGGAGTAGGCGGCGAATGCTACCTCGGATCCATCCGCAGCCGTCGGCATCCGAGAAGTTATCTGGGGCAAGTCTCCGCCACGCCATGTGCCATACCATCGCCCGACGGCCGATGCCTTTACGCTTGTATGCCGGTAGCGTCGGTGGCGAGCCTCTGCCAGCACATCCACATCTTCCAGGGAGGCGCCCTTCGGGAAGAGCTCCTGATAGAAGCGACCAAGGACATCTTTCGCCGTGGCAAGGGAGCCGACGACGGCGCTGCAGCGGTCTTCGACCACTACAGTGGCATCATCCAGAGCACTCCCGTGCTCCAGAGCACCGCGGTCGAACTCGATGCCTGCGGCATCTGAGAGAAAAAAGAAGAAACCATGATGGAAAGCAACAAAGAAGAAGATCCGAAGAAAATAAGCAAGTTCAAGATCTCGCACTTACCCGAAATGGCCTTGGCAGCAGCCATGAGCTTCTCCGCCACCTCCTTTTCACGAGCAGCCGCAACGGTGGCCAGCTGCTCCTTCGCTTCGGCTGCCTTCGTCAGCTCCAGCTCTAGGCGCTCTTGTGCTCCAACAGCGGCCTCGGCTTTCTGCTCCGACTGGCCAAGGCTCTTCTTCAGAGCATCAACCTCACGGAGAGAGTTGTTATGCTCCTCTGTATTCACAACAAGCAAATGTCAAAAGCAGGACTCAAAAAAAAACAAGCGCAATACTACAAGACAACCAAGTACCTTGAAGCTGCCGCAGTTTCGCCTCCAGCGTCAGGCGTTCCTCCACCAGCCGCTTGGCCTCTTGCACAAAAGTCTGCAGCAACAGACAATAGAAGTAAGAGAAGGACTTGGGGGCTACGCCCAACTCAAAGAAGGAAAAACAATATCAGCACTCGAAGACACTCGGGGGGGGGGGGATCAAGCAGAAGATCTTACGTGCTCCGAAGGCGAACTCGAAGGCCCGCCTGCGAAATTCTGAGGCGCAACCACCAATCTCTCCTGCACAGGAGGAACTGGCGTCACGTCACCAGAAGTTGCCATCGTCTGAGGAGGAGGCGACACAATGTTCGACTCCCCCATCATCTCCCGCGCACCATAACTGGAGCCGCCGGAGGATTGCCTGCATACGAACCAATCAATGAAGATGCAAAACTAAAGGGAGCAAAGCACAATACAAGCAACAAGAAAACTTACGATCCCAAGGAACTAAGGTTGAATATGGGAGAGGCCCTTCGGGCTCTCTTCTCCTCTTTCTTCTCTTCCTTCTCCTCCTCCTTTTTCTCTTCCTTCTTCCGCTTCACTGGCGGCTGCGGCGCAGCAGCCCGCAAAGGAATGGCGGGAATGGGAGAGGAAGAACCACCCTGAGCATCATCATGATGCTCAAGGCCCCGAGGATCCCTTGGAGTCGGAGGAGTCGAAGCATCTAACGACTCGCTCGAGTTTTGTGATCACTCAAGCGGATGGCCTTCACTCGAATCGTCGGCATCCTCCGCAGGGGATCGCGCTGACGGTAGCTCGGACGCGGAGTCCACCACCTCATTATCCGGGGCATCCGAAAACTTTTCGGGCAATGGTGGCGCCATGCCCGGCACTTTGAAGCTCTGCAACATGAAAAAGAACTTTGTTAGCAAACAAAGGAAAAAGTCAACAGCTGGCAAAAACACAAAAGAAGCACTACGTGTGCAAATCTACACCTTTGGTACGGCCAACGTCGAAGAAAAGGGAGGAGTCAGCGACTTCCCCGGGATCTTTTCGTCGGCCTTGAACTTCAACAGCGAGCGAAGAACCTTGTCGATTTCGACCTCGGAGATTTTCTCACTTGAAACCCTCGTCGGATCACGGCGCCCAGAGTATAGAAACATCGGATGCGCTCTAGCTTGGAGAGGTTGCACCCGACGCTCAAGAAATGTTTGGATGATATCGACACCATTGACCTCCTTCTCAGGATTCATCTGGAGCTCCTCCACCCGACGGTACAGGGCCTCTACCTCAGCCTCCTCACCGTCAAAGATTTCGTTTTTCCAGGATCTTTTCTTCTCAATCGGTTGGGAGGGGTCAAAAGGAACAAGACCAAAATCTTGTCCAGGCAGAATGGAGTCACGGATGTAAAACCATTTCCTCCGCCAAAACTGGACAGATTCAGACATAGAAAAGGAAAAGAATTGGACATTGGGACTGATAGAGATGATGAAACCCCCAATGGGATATACACCATCCGAACCAAACTGCCTCTTCACGGAATACAACTTCCGGAAGAGGCCGAAGTGCGGCTCAATGCCAAGACAACACTCGCAAAGCGTGATGAAGCACGCAATGTGGAGAAGGGAGTTGGGAGAAAGATGATGGAGCTGAACCCCATAGAAAAAAAGAAGTCCACGAAGGAAGTCGTGGATCGGAAAGGACAACCTGCGAATCACGAAGGCAACAAACATAACCCGAAACCCAGAGGGTGGACGGGGGATTACCTCATTGCCGGGGAGTTTCACATTCGCCGCGTCCTGCGAGATCAGGCTCCGCTCGCGTAGTTTGCGGAGATCGATCTCCCGCGTTTCTGATCGCCGCCAGCCACCGTCGGTGACGCGAGCAGCGGCGGCGCCCTTCTTGGCTCCGGCGGCACTGGTCCCAACTGCAGATGAGGATTTTTTATTCCCCATGGCGCTACGGCGATGGTGGCGTTGCCAACAGAGAAAGACAACGGAGATGTGGAGAGAACTCTCAGCGCGTAGCAAGAAAAGCTCAAGAACAAGGAAGCAGAGAGTAGATGAACTGCTGCGGTGAAAAACAAAACCACGATTTCACCAAAGATTATAACAGCGAAGACGACGCACGTTGGTCGTCCATCAATAAGACCTAACGCCATTGGTAGATCTGGCCATACACGTGTCAGCGCCAAAATGAACCATCCTTACCACGCCGTCCACTACGTGCGGAAATCAAGGAGACGCCGTAATAATCTCCACGCCGTGCATGACTGGTCAAATCAAAGTCAGCAAGTGGGACCCATGCTTCGTCCAGTCAACTCGACTCTGGCGTAGCAGACGCATCGTCCAGTCAAATCACCTCTGGGGTAGCAGACGCCTGAGATCATCGATCGTCAGCACTGACGTCATCAAAAGCTACACTAGTACCATTTCGGCTCCACAGCTAAGAGTACTCACTCGAATCTACGATTCGACTAAATACTCGGGGGCTACTCCTATCAGGAGCGCTGGCCACGCACCCGAACAGCAAATGAGGACAAAATTACTTCTCTGAGTCCTACGTCGAGTCTACGACTCCACTACGGACTCGGGGGCTACTCCCATAGGGAGGATGGATTTCAGCATCCGAAAATTTTCGAGTCCTACGGACTTAAACGACAGAAGCAATGCTTGAACTAAAGTCTCCGCTCGAGTCTACGACTCGAACAGACACTCGGGGGCTACTCCCGTAGGGAGCGCTGGTCGCGCACCCTATGAAATCTTCGACTACGATCCTTCGGATCAGCGCTGGACGTGCGCACTATGAAATATTCGACTGCGATCTTCCGGATCCGCATGCAAAAAGTTTTCGGCAACTATGCCCCATCAGAAGCTAAGTGAGCAATGATCTCCTTGGCCACCCGAAGCACCTCCGAGGTGATAAATCTTCGGATGCTGCGTCTGCGACACAAAGATAAGACCTACAGATAACATCTGTTGGCCTGGCAACGCACCTGACTGCGCTCTGCTAGTATAAATCCTTACCAGCAGGTACGACGAAAAATCCCGACGGACGCGTTGGGTATACTGATTAAATTCACTGGAATTCCACTCCTGTAAGTCCTCCGCGGCCTGAGTCGAATTACGCCAGCATATGTTCCAGTTTCGAGTTGAGGGACTCGAACCTGAAGAAGATCGTGTTGTTTCAATACGGTTAACTGACCCTGATCTGTCGGGTGAGTCAGGCACACGCATCAACAATCCCTACACACATATACTATTGACAAATAGCCGCACCCGAAGGATTGATGAGTCCTCGGAGATCTACGATTGACCGATCACTCGAGACTCTTGACATGGTTATACCCTCTGGTACATAACTTGACATACTGGTCCGGTAAGGAAGGCCCACAGCGGACATACGCTGGCCCATGAAGATTTTCGGGTGGCCAAGGCCCATGACGTTCGGATCCTTGGAGAACAAGAGTAGAGTTTGAATACAACCTATAACCGGCTAGGACTATGCCCGGGACCTGCCTAAGTCTATATAAAGGCCAGGAGGGTACGTCCTAGATCAGAATCTAGACGTCCTCAACCTCTCGCAATCTCGCATCCACGCCAGATCGAATCTGCGCACCCTGTAACTTTCGGTTCCGCCGTAATCAAAGCGGACAAGCGGTAGGGTTTTCCCTCAGGGCACTGAACACAGGTAAATCTCGTGTCCCCTAGTTGCTTGTCTGTTAACCGTACCACTATCTCCAGCATCCCCATCTTCTCCAAAACCCAAGTCCATAACAATGGGCATTGATGAGTTTAAACCTCGTCATCTGTTCTGAGTTCGAGTCGAGGGACTCGAATCTGAAGAAGATCGTGTTGTTTTGGCCTAAGACAATTAACTGACCCTGATCTGTCGGGAGAGTCAGGCACACTCATCAACAATCCCTACACACTCAAATCATTCACTAAACAAACCGAGATAGTTGCACCTGAAGGATTGAAGAGTCCTCAGCCGAATCTATGATTCGACTGAACACTCGAGAACTCTTGACATGGATATGCCCCTCGGTGCCCGATGTTAGTATACTGGTCCAAGCGGAAGGCCCACTCGGCGACTGCCGGGGTCCATGACGCCTATGACATTTGGGCGTCTGAAGTCCATATGGACATGGACTCCAAAGCGCACAAGACAAGGAAACCTCAAGACTAGAGTTTGAATACAACTTGTAACCTACTCGTGTGGTGCAGAGACCTAGACTCCCCATATATAAAGGCTAGGAGGGACAACGAGGAGGCACGTACAATAGACATATCTCTGAGATCTGAGCGGCGACTCATACTTTCGCGCACACACACCACGCCCGGATTGCATCTGCGCACCCTTGTAACTTCGGTTCCGCCGTAATCAAGCGAACAAGCGAGTAGGGTTTTCCTCGGGCCTAAACACAGGTAAACCTTGTGTCCCCGTGTTGCTTGTTTGCTAACGTTCCACGATCTCCATCCCATCTTCTCCAAAACCCAAGTCCATAACAATGGACATTGATGAGATAAACCTCGTCACTTTGTGGTGCTTTTTACATGTTTTACGGTACTAACCTATTAACAAGTTGCCACAATGCCGGTTACTGTTTTCTGCTGTTTTGGTTTGAAAAGTTAGTAAATAAATATTCTCGGAATTGACGGGACAAACGTCAAAGTCAATTACTTTACGTGGGAACAAAAGTCTAGGGAGAGGAGGGCGTGCAGGCGGCAAACCCCGAGCACGACCGGGGTGGGTCACGCACAGGTAGGGTTTGGCCCTCCTGGTCGCCTCCTCGGCCTCCCCCTTCACCTATAAGAAGTCCCGATCGAAACCCTAAACACCGATCAAATCTCCACGAAACCGTCTAGCCCGCCATCGTCCCTAGATCGGGGGACACGAAGTTCTTCCGGCACCTGGGGGAGATCATCCCGGAGGCCTTATCTCCGGTATGATGCGTGAGTAATTCCACCATGGACTATGAGTCCATGTAGTAGCTAGATGGCGTATCTCCTCCTTTGTGCTTTCATGTATAGATCTTGTGAGCTCCGTTAATGATCAAGATCTAATATATTTGTAATCATGCATGTTGTGTTTGCGGGGATCCGATGGATATTAAGATTATTAAGTTGGTTTGATTGATGATTTTGTCTTTATGATTCTATCATGTCTGTGTTATTTGTAATCTTGCATGCTCTCCGTTGTTAGTAGCTATCTTGACCAAGTAGTTGCTAGTGACTTCAAGAGGGGGTATTTATGCTCGATAGTGGGTTCATGTCTCTAGTTTCCAAGGGAAGTGATAATAAGAGCATCTCCAGCAGCAGCGCAAAACTTTGGCGCTGTAAAACCACTTTGCCGCGCGTTGTATCATGTTTGCCGCGCGCGACTTGGTTCGGCAAAAGATAAACGCTGTAAAAATAGGGTTTAGCGCGCGCAAAAAATAAGCGCAAAGACAGTATTGTAAAATGTAAAATGCGTGGCAGCGCCTGAGATGGCGCTAGAAAAATGAACACAAATATGATCAAAGCACAAAGATAGATGATCAATCCACATAGTTCATCAAACAAGCAAGCACAAAGTTCAAAAGCATGCAAAATAAACATGTTCATCGATGTTCACAAACGCCATGCCACCAAAAGCTCACATAGCCATATGAAACATCAATCATGCTTCATCCTCCTCATCATCCATCTCCTTCTCTTCGCCATCCTCTTTTCCTTCATCAACTTGTCCTTGAGCATGTTCATCAACGTGAGCTTGAGCATCTCCCGTGACTCCCATGCCACCCATGCCACCCATGTTCATCATAGTTGCCATGAAACCCCCGGGAGCGACATTCATGCCACCCATGCCTCCGTAGTCACTTGAAGTCGGTGGTGCACCATAGCCTCCCATGCCACCCATGCCACCAAAGCCTCCCATGCCTCCCATGCCACCCATGCCACCCATAGACATCCTCTTTTGAGCCAAGATTTGGTCACGCATCATGTTGATGTACTCCACTTGCCTTGCATCGAGGTTGGAGGTGTCCATGAACATGAACTTCTTCTCTTCGTCCATGAGACGTTGTTGCTCTTCCATGGCGACCTTCTTCTCCTCCAAAGCAAGTCGCCTCTCTTCAACCTCCGCCTTGCGCGCCTCGGTCGCCAAGTCCATGGACCTCTCCTTCTTGCGCTCCTCCGCTGTTTCCCTTCTTGCATCCGCAATAGACATAACCGCCTTTGTCAAATCGTCCTCTCCTCCCGCCTTATTTTTTGCTTCCTTGGCTTGCTTTCTTCCAATGGGGCGCTTGCCTTTGGGAATGGAGCATGGAGTGGCGCTTCTCTTGCCGTCTCCACTTGTGGCGTCCTCCTCATCCACCTTTTGAGCCTCATATGTTTCCTTGATAGCTTGATTTGGCACAAAAAAGACATCACGGTTCTTCCACTTCTCCTCGTTCTCAAGCTCGCGATAGCAACGGAACAAGGTGAATGCCTTCCCTTTGATCACATTGTCTCTCTTGCCTAGCTTCCATTCTCCTCGATACATGTTCATAATGGAGGTCACTACATAAGAAAGAGTAGAGATGAGATCAATTTCATGTGAGCAAATACATGTGACAAGAGTACATATGACGAGAGGATGAGCTCAATTTTACCTTTGTATGTTCGTCTGCCACTTTCCTCGGCCCTTTCATAGCTAGCCACGCATCCTCCCCACTTTTGACAATCGGTGCTAATTGGCGACCACCTTGATCGAAGAGAACGATCGGTCCTTTCAATGCCACTCTTGTTGCGCTTGTCAAAGTCCTTCATCGATCCCAATAGGTATCTCTATTTTGGTCCGCGCAGTCGCATCCATGCTCACATTGCACCATGTTTTGCAAAGCAAAACATCCTCGGCGATGGTGTAGTTCGCCGATCTTCCCTTGTATGGCTCAATCAACCCTCTCCTCATCATCAAATGGCTCTTCCTCCTCTTCTTCTTCCCACATAGTTGTTGGATGAGACATTCATTGTGTCCATGAATGTCTCATTGTCCACACTACATTGTGATTGATCACATCAAACACACCATCCAACATCAAAGACACAAAGGCGAGGAAAAGATGAGTTTTACCTTGTGGTCGTTTCGCCGAACACCTCGCGCAATTTCCGGGCCGAAATTGGCTTGAGGCGTCGGTGGCCGGAAGTTGAGCTGAGCGCGGCGCTGAGCGCTTAGTGGGACTTTGGGTGGCCGATTTCCTTCCTCACTTCTTTTCTTCTTTGTGGCGTGACGCGCTTGTTGGCCGTCTTACAGTATTAGAATCGCGCCGGTGGTTAAGTTGTGCCGTGATCCTGGCGCCGTGAAAAGCCCAGCAGCGACGCTAGGGTTCGGCGGCGAAAGAAGCGCGGTGGCGTCGATCCGTATTGCCGCTGCCTTGAAGGTGTCTGGCGTCGGTGGGGAGATGGCAGTAATCCATCGCCCGGCCGGTAGAGGCGGGACAGCAGGATTCTTGACGTGGCGGTTGCGACTTCACAGCGGCGCTCGCGTTTCAGTAGCGTCAGCGCTGTAGATCTAGCGCTCGGGATAGCACAGATAAGGCATGCTGAAAATTTATTTTGGTAGCGATATTTTTCTTGGCCTGGGCAGAAAACAAAGCATGTGTGAAAAAAATAAAAAACTTGCAGGAGATGCTCTAATCTCTTCGGTTCTAGAAAAGTTTCTTCAACAAAATTACTTGCCATCCAAATACACACACGTATGTGCAAGTTTTTAATTTTTTTTAATTTATTTTAAATTTTCTATGGTTAGGTCAAACTATGGTCAAATCGGCACCAAAGAAACACACATCAGACCAATCAGAGAAGAGAAAACAGCATCCCACGAATCACCCCACCGAAATTAATCTCGTCCCTTTATTCCAGCATGATCCAACCGTCCACCTCTCTTTTCTCTCTCCTTATCCATCCTCTCTCTCCTAATTACTCCACCACGTACACCCATCTCCTGCACCCAGCGCTCGGCCTATCTGCATGCAGCGCAGCGCTCCTGCAGCGGGCGAGCGTCAGTGGCCGAGCTGCAGCGGCTGGATGGTGCATGGGGCCACGGCGGCTGGCCTCCTGCATCGGGCGAGCGGCAGCGGCTCATTGCAGCAGGCGAGCGACATTGGGCGAGTACCGGGCGAGCGACAGCGGATCGACAGCGCACGGGGCCACGGCGCACGGCGCATGGGGCCACGACGGCTCGACGACGGACGACATACTCCACGGCGCATCTCCAACTCCAATCACGGGAGTAGAAGATAAATGGGACCTAGAGTAGTACTGATAAAGAAACGCGGAGAGCCATGTGTGTCGAAGTTTCCGTAGTCAACTACCGGACCGGAAGCACCGCGTTGTTGTTAGCTGTAATAAATGGTGTTTCCCAATTCCACCTCCCATAGTACTCCGATCCTCTCGATATAATCAAACTAATTCATCTGCATACACAGAAGCAAGCTAGTCATGGGCGCCGCCGTAGACGCTGGTCTGGATACAGTGGCGACGGTTGCGCAGCTGGCAGGGACGGCGGCGTCCCACCTGTCCACGGCTAAGGTCGTCGGCGGGATCATAAAAATGATCTTGGAGCTGGCCCAGACGGCCCGCCGGAACAAGAAAGAGTGTAAGCAGCTTGCTGGCCGCGTCCGGATGATCTTGGATCTGCTGCCGTACTTGCAGGGTCTGGAGGAGACGGAGACACGGGCGCCGCTGGAGGCGCTGGCCGCCACGCTCCCGGAGGCGCTAGAGCTCGTCAAGTCTTGCCAGGGCGGTAGCATGGTCGGCCGGGTCTTCACGTCGAACCTGCGGGCCAGCGAGTTGGCCGACGTCCAGGGCCAGATCGACTTCTACCTTCGCGTCTTCCCCATGAGCAGCCACATCGCCATCAGCGCCGTCCTTGACCGACTTCTTCGAATCGAAACCGCCGCGTCGTCCCGAATCTCCACGAGCCTACCACCGCCAGCCTCCCACCAGCCGGTGCCGGTCGTCCCTGGGGAGGCGCCGAAGGATGATATAACGTGGGCGATGGTCGCGGCCGCGAGCACTGTTTCCTTCGTCTGCAAAACCGCCGGGGTGGTAGTGTACAAGGCCATGCTTCAGGACGGTCGGCACGTGGCCATCAAGAGCTACGACGGCGACGAGGCGGCGTTCCGCGCGGAGCTCTTCGTCGTCTCCAGTCTCCGCCACCAGCACATCGTCCGCCTGCTCTGCTGGTGGGAGGGCGACGGCAATCGCCTGCTCGTCTACGAGTACGTGGGCAGCGGCACGCTCAGATCCCACCTGAGACTGAGTCGTGGTGGAGAGTGCACGTCTTGGAGCACGCGCATGGAGGTGCTGCTGGCCGCGGCACGCGCCATCGAACACCTCCACCGCCACGCCATCGTCCACGGCAACATCGGTTCGGACCACATCCTTCTGGACGCGAGCCGGAAGCCGTGCGTGTCCGGCTTCGGCGCCTCGGTCGTGAACGCCGTCGGAAGCCGCACAGCAGGCCGTCTCGAGTCGGCGGCCGCGGGCGATGTGCGCAGCTTCGGCGTCGTCATGCTAGAGGTGTTGACCGGGAGGGAGCCGATTCTGAGTATCTGCAAGGAGGAGGGAAAGAAGGGCGAGGTGGACGTGACCTTGGAGTCCTTCGCGCTCCCGAGCATTAAGGCCGGGAAGCTTGGGGATGTGTTGGACATCCGGCCAGCCGCAGAGCCAACACCGCAGCAGCTAAAGGCGCTGAAGATGGTGGCAGACATGGCCGCACGTTGTGTGTCCCCATCTTCTTCTCCACCGGGGACGGGGAAGGAGAAGGAGCCCACTATGTCGGACGTTGTGGCCCACCTCAAAGAAGCGCACGAGATTATCTCGAGCGATGACACGGACAAATTAGCATATGCCGTAGTTTGCCTTTGCTTTGCATTATCGCTTTATCGGGGCTCGCTACTGTCGTTTTCTTTTTCTTTGTTGTTGCTAGCGGGGCTATTAATTTTCTGTGGAAACTAATCTTGTTATTAGTAGTGCTAGACTAGCACTATGGGGGCAATGCAATCCCCCCTGTAAGTTGGACCCCCGGCATCATCTTTGCCCTTTATTTCTTGGAGATTCGTGCTACCATTTTTACAGAACAACCCTCCCACTTCACTTCTCAAATCCATTGCTGTTTTGCTTATTAGCCCCTAGCTTTTCATGTTTTATACATTTTCGTCACTGTCTTCAAGGAAAGAACGTGATTCACAGATACATCTTTATTTTATTTAATTAACCAGTTTAATTAGCTAATCTAATTAATATAATTTAATTAATAATTTCTTACATAATTATTTTTTCAATAATATTTAACAATATTTCATATAATTTTTTTTAAGAATTTTTCTAGAAATATCCGTACAAGTTTTATATTTTTTTCAACAATTAATATAATTTGTTTTTTCAACGATCTCTTTTGATAATTTTTATTTAACAATATTTAGACTCTCTTACTTTGTTTCATCTTAGATTCAGAAGTTTCATACAAGATTCACACATTTTATAAACTTGACGTACAAGTTTTATATTTTTTTTCAACAATTAATATAATTTGTTTTTTCAATGATCTCTTTTAATAATTTTTATTTTTCTACTTTTTATTTAACAATATTTAGACACTCTTACTTTGTTTCATCTTAGATTCAGAATTTTCATACAAGATTCACATGTTTTACAAACTTGTTTCTGGCAAGAGATATTCATATAATGTAATCAACAATTTCTTACATAACTATTTTTTTTAATAATACTCAACAATATTTCATAGAATATTTTTTTAAGAACTTTTCTAGAAATATTATGCGAGTTTCATACTTTTTCAAGATAATTTTTTAAGATACATGGGCAACACGAAACTCAAATGACTCTTCAATAGAACTTTTTGAAACTACTAACAACAATCAATCTTGATTATTATTTTTTGTAAGAACGTTTGTTATCACTAATAACAACAATCTGCATCAACCAAGATTAATACCAAGAACGTTTCATACAAGATTCACACAAGATTCACGAGATTTGGATAAAACTATGTTTCATCTTGACTAATTCATACAAGATAATTTAGGTACCAATATTTTCGGTAGCAATATTCAACCAATATTTTGGTAACAAACAAACATTTATTTCATACATGATAAAATATTTTCAACAAAAAGTCATGGAATTTTTCTTACATATTATTTTTCAGAATTTTCATGTAATAATTTTTCACACAAGATGTGAAATGGGAGGAGACCCTTGAGCAGTTTCACACAAGATTCATGAGATATTCATATAATTTTTCAAGAGATATTCATATATTTTATTTCACGAATATTGTTAGAATGTCTACATATGTTTTACAAGAATCATACATGATTCATATAGTTTTTCAAAGATTATCAAATCTGGTAGGTTTTATAGGATTTATACATCACGGACATTGATACAAATTCATAGAAGATTCATACAATAATCACTCATGATTGAGAACAAAATCATATGAATTGGTCAAACAAAAGAGCAGAGGGAGACAAATCGGGTGGGAGGTGGGGGCGGGAGCTCGAGATCTGGGAAGAGGAAATTACATGTTTCATAGGTCAAACAAATCTACAAGATCTAGAACAAAAACGTTCAACATGAACTTAGATCCGTTCAACATGAATTAGTATAGGATTTTTAGAAGACTATCAAATTTCCGGTTTATCAAGATCCATATATAATATATAGATGCTCAAGATCCATATAAGAAACACACATAATACATAATACATATTTGGATCTTCTCTATTTTCTTAGAAATTCATAGCAGATTTTCTATGTATACATATAAGATACACCCTAGTTTTCATAGGTAATTAAGACCTAAATCCCAGAATATTAGTTAAGCAAGCATTCAGGCCTAAGAGACAGAAATTTGCAAGAAATAATGAAATAAAGTTGATAAAAAACTAGTGCGTTCATATTGGTATATCAAGACATATTCATACATAATTCATAGAAACAGACCAGTTTCATACATAATTCATCTAAGAATCTTTCACTACAGAGTACAACTAGTTTTATACAAATTTCTCAAGCAGCCCAAATCAATTACAACTCTGAACAAACTTTTTAACTGACTTTTAACTGAAGAAAATGCACAAAGTGCCTGCCCAGATTTCTTTTTATGAACCGATCTGAGATCTAATAGAAATGAAAGAAGATCTGCATCTAACCACGAAATAAAAGGAGAAAAGGACCGGAGCAAACTCAAGCAGAAAAGGGAGTTAGATAATCAAGAACGGAGAACCACTTTTTTATTTACAAAACAAAGAATCAAAATTCAGATCTTGGGGACGACCACCAACACGAGAATCACCATTAGAAAATCGGCCCCCAAAACTCGGCAAATCTTGAGGAAGACCACCAACTTGATCCGCACTGAGCTTGTACGCATCTTGGCCCGTCGGCCATGGATGGGGCGGGCAAGCTCTTGCAGATGGGGCAGGCATCGCCGGGGCTCCAATTCCGACGGCCGGAGGAGGAGGTGCCGGCCGGAGAAGGAAGAGAAAGGGAGGGGCGTCCGGCGTCGGGGCCGCGTTGCGGCGGCGATTTTGGGACGGGGGAGAGAGATTGGGATTTGATGCGTGGTGTGTCGGAGGAGAGCGCTGAGAGGTGGGTGGGATCGACCTGTACGAGGAGTGAGAGGGGTTCTCGTTTCCATGGCGGATCCGGGGAGGGAGCACGGAGGATGGGCGACCACGAGGGGGAGGCGAGAAACTGGAGGAGAAGAGCAGCGTCTGTTGACTTTGTTTTGGGCTGGATGGTCATGCTCTCTTCTGGACCGAGGGTTAAATCCGAAATAGCTGGAGGGCCTAAAAGCAAATGTTTCACGGACGATGACCGAGTTGACTCTGCACGAATCTCCAGCAAATGGACTGCACAGATGGTGCCGGGGGCCCAACCTAGGAGAGGAAAATCCACTCTCAGCACTATGGCCAACTCTTTATATGGGAAGGAAATCTTATTCGACCTAGGTCGTACCATCCAGACCGTGGACCCAATCATCCGTTTGACACGTAGCGTTTTCAATCTCCTGCTTATCTTGTCCAATCTCATGATTCCTCTCCCATGAAAGGTGTGACTGCTGAGGTGGATGAGGTCATCTCTGAGAGGTTCAGTCAGAGGTTTCAGCCTGAATCCAATGTTCATGTGATGGAGAAAGTGGCTAATGTCTCCAAAAAGAGGAATCTGGAAGGTTTGCAGAAGGAGAGTGACAAGGCTATGCTGTCTCAAGAAGCTACCCAACTGATGCATGTGGCAGCGAGAGTCTACTCGAAGCCTGGTCCCAGGGCGCAGCCTCTCCTGATGATCGCTGGCCCCTGATGCATGCTATGGGGGATGCTATTATCTCTTCGGCTATTTTCCTGGACTTTTTTCCATTTCAGCTCCTTTTGGACCGTAATATGTAGACAAGCTTCTCTAGTAGTGGTATCAAGTTTTTGACCTGCAGTGGCATACGATGGCGAATGTCTACAACAGGTTTCTGATACTACACGAACTCGCTTTCAGTTCTCTTACCTTTTCTTCAAATTGTAATAATCCTAAACAACAAAGACCTATGTTATTTCCGTTTTATATGAAATGAAAAGGGACGAAAGTCCGGTTGGAAAAAAATATGCTGGAAAACAAAAATTAAAGGACCCCAATATATTTTCCAACAAGAAAATACTCCAAAAAAAGGCCACGAAGCAATGAGATGAATGGTCACGAGTATTTACAGCCCCGCAGTAAAATTTCACAAGACACGTTCTTGAAAAAAAAGGTTTATGCAAATACAGCGGGAAAGCATCATTATATGGTGTGCATGCCAAGCCTAACATGTTTGTTATTCCATTTTTGTATCTACTGTTTTGAAATCCGCGCTCCTGAGCTCTTTCCAAGAGAAAAAAGAACTGCCCAACATCGATCCGACTACGCACGGTGCATTAAGTAAGTTGAACTATGGAGATGCTGCTGATATAAAGGGACAAACCTTTAAAGTAGACTTGAGTTGTTATGTTAATGCCAACCACATCAATATATGCTCCTGAGGTAAAAACTACGTCCGACGCATCCGGATCTCCATAAATCTGCAGAGTTGTGCAATCAAGGTTCAACAGGATGTTGCTGTTTATGCTTTCTCAAAAATTAATGCAGTAGCACTGCGTATAATGCAGATGACAGTACATTTGCTTCAACGGCTGGGTTGACATTTCCAGCCGCAAAGAAAGCTCCACCCAGTACAACTATTTTCTTGACCTTGCTTGCAAAGGAGGAGTCCTTTTTGATGGCCTAAGAAACTACCTCGCCTGAAGCTAAGCAAAAGGAGAAGCCCTAGACACTCTAAGATTCTTTTTCAAACCTGCCCAGCTGGTAGGTTACTGTTTTCCTTCACTAAAGTGTTTTCTTTGGCACAGTATTACTTGTTATTGACTGTTTATTCTTGGCACAATATTATTTGTGCAATTTTAGAGTTGAAACAATGTTGGTATGTTTTAGAGACATCTTTTTTGTTAGTACATGAACATGGCTAATCATGACTAAATCTTATAGGTACATGTAACTATACTTGGTGCATTGGCTGATACAACACAACTTATGTAAGAAATCCCACTTGTATTATGGAGCTGAACTAAATTTGAATGAAGTGTCTTTTTGGTGGCTTTATTTTTCAGATCTGTGTCACAAAATAATCTATGTACTTGTTGGGTAGCTTTCCTGTTAGAAGTGCCTTCTTTTCCTTATTTGGATGATGAATGGCCTTCTTATCCTTATCTTCAAGTAATGATTTATCCAGAGTATACCGTACATCATCTTCTAAAAAGTCTATGTACTTGTTGCGTAGCTTTCTTGTTGGAGAAGTGTTGATGTCTTCCAATAGTTTTTTTCTTAATGTAATGAAATTATGAGAATGATTATCATTTAGATTTTTTTATAGAGTGGAAAGAGCGTGTTTGATTTATTTCACTTGTACCTATCAAACACTTTTCCACTTCGTGAAATTTCCAATTCTTATTGTACTATCAATCATCACATGACATATTTTGCTCCTATATTTTTTATAGAGTGGAAAGAGCATGACTGATCTATACAGAAACATGTCTCATCAATGTTGCATGCCGAAGAAAAACTCAACACTGATGTCAGAATCAAGGACCGACAACGAGGAAGACCTCCTCCTATCTGAAGGATTTAGTCTCTGCTAGGAAAACCTGCCGGTTCTAGGATGGCATTTTTACTATAGTACTCTGCTAGAAAAACCTACTGGTTAGTGTGTGTATATTTATGCAGTATCGTTTGCATAATGCGAAAATGACAGCTCCATTAGCTTACCTTGGTACATGGATATTTTATTGTGATCGCGTTGTGCTTATTAAATTTTTTTAATCAACATTATACAGGTAACAATTGCATTGACATATTTGCGGACATATGTGGATATGTGTGGGATATGTGGGGCACCCACATAAGTTTTGCGGGCTCCCGCGGGACGCCCACTTAAGATATGTAGGACTGTGCGAACATAAGCGGGCCTCCCGCGGGTAGTCCCACCTGCACCCTGATACGCACCCATGCCCCTCCTTGTCCTCGGGCTAACCGGTTCACATATATTTTGTGCTGAAACCCAATGTTTGATAAAAACTGATGACCCATGATTGGCACTAGTTTTGTTCTCTAGACCAGAAGCTCCCGCCAAATTGGCATCCTCTTAGGATAGTCACGGTGGATGGTGAACCGGTGGTATGTGGAATAATGCAGAAGCTCTTTATTATTGTTCCTAGTTTCCATGCTCTGCTAGTTTATTATAACTTTATAAGTCACTAATTTCTCGAAAATTACTAGCATGCTCTAATGCAAAATACCGAGCAGGTTCAGGACACGGGACCCAAGAATTCCATCTGTTTCTTGCAAGCACTTTGCTTCTTGCAAACATCAACTGGCAGACATTTCCTTGCTTACACACCTGAAAATGCATGCCTAGATTCAAATGTATCAAGACATGCTTAGATGCATGAATCTATACAAAGACAAGTCATTTATTTATGGACGGAGGAATACTCGATATTTGGGTTTCCTCTCTCGTCACTGATACGAATGTGATGCTTGTCCTGAGAACAGAGGAGCAGCTGAGAGCGGAGTAGCTCAAGCTTGACAATGCCGAGTGGCGCCGCCACCTGCTCTGCTCTGCTCCGCTCCAACAACTACACCATGCGCTGCAACTCTACACATCATATATGCATCTCACTCACGGGGAGCTCTCCGGAAAGAGGAGACCTCCGTGACGTGACCGACCGAGTACGGGCCATGGCGTCCACCCCTCCCTCGCTGGACGGCCTCCTGCCCCGCCGCCCGCTGCTGCTCTACGCGGCCACGTGGACCGCCGTGGCCGTCATGTCCGTGGCCGTGGCGGCGCTCGCGCCGGAGCTCGCCCACGTATGGGCCGTCTCGCCAGGGGCGCCGCTCACTAGGGCGTGCCCTGGCGGTAGCTTCAACGGCGGCACCATCGGGCTGCCGCTCGACGGACCGCCGTGGGACGCCGCGCGCGTGCCAGCCGGCATGTTCGGCCGCACCGTGCCCAATGTGGTCGTCCCGCTCGTGTTCGCCGTCTGCGTCGTCGCCAGCGCTGTCGGGTTCACCACTGCCGTCGGTGTCTGGGAGGACGAAGGCGACGGCGACGACAGTGGCATAGTAGGACAGGTGTAGGCAATGGCATGGCAGGTAGCTAGATCACTCGACATGTACTACTTCCCAGTTTCTGAATGTTTTCAGCGGCAACAGAGCAGACAGGAATCTTTCTGGAGTTTTCAGCTATCTGCATATATGCGGCACTGAAAAAAGTTTCAGACGAAGCACACATCTGACCCTTTTCAGCGCCAACAGAGCATAGACAAATCTTTCTGAAATTTCCAGCTACCTGTTGATACATACTATATGCGACACCGAAAAAGTTTCAGGCAAAACATAAATCTGATTGAGCATCAAGAGTGAAAAGAAAGTCTGTTTCAAGTGTTGCTGAAACTTAGAGACAGTACGGAGATGATTGGTAGCAAACAGTTGCTAAACCTCATCGTTAGACAGTTGGAAAGTACAGAACATGACACCCGCATTGTTTCTGCAGAACAGACGCATTTTGCACGGCTTGATTCAGTGAAATGCACACAATGCTGCAATAGACTTGCAGTGATATATAGCTACCCAAATTGTAGTGCAATCAGTGTACATGTAGAACAAGTAAGTATCATATAAGGGGTGAAGGGTTACATCAAGATGTTCAGAGCAAGACATTTGTAAACATTCAATCAGACATTCAGCAAGATAGTCAGTCGAAATTGATGGTCCACGAATGCCCTGACAGACTTGGGGGAGCTAACGTCAAAATTCAGAACATCAACACGAGATGTTGCGTCTGCCTCTGTGATACGGTTCCTTGCCTCTGATGCAGCCATGTTTCTCGCGACGACGAGTACACGGGCTCCTCTCAGGGCAAAGATTCTTGAGGTCTCTAGAGCAATGCTACTAGATCATCCTGAAACATGTTATAATTCCAGCCTTCAATAGTAGGAAAACTTCTCAATGCCAAGGAAACGAGAAGGGGACATCACAAAGTGACTCTGAAGGCTATGGGTTTCTCTTCTCCATAGTTTTGCTGGTCTGTTGAGCTAGTACAGTCAATTATGTAGCATTGTTCCAATATACAAAATGTTCTTAACTCTACAGGTTGCTAGTGTTGAAGACATCGATGCAGAAAATACCTTTTGATCATACGAAGACTTCAGTAGTTGTGAATTCTTTACAAGTTTTTTTTTTGAAGAGTGCAACGGGGGGCGATAGCCCACCTGAACGCGATTTTCATTTTCATAAAAAGACAGATTTACATGGTGGCGCCGACACGAGACCGTGGCGGCGCGGATGTGGCATACCACACCAAAGAGGTACATAGTAGGGGGAGGGATGGTGGTGGTGGGGGCTACCCTAAGCTATCCCACCAAGCCCGAAGAGGATCAAGGTCTATCCGTCGAGGAGCTCGGACAACCCAGAGCTGCAGATGTTCCACGACTAGGGAGGCGATTTGGTCGGTGGTGGAGGAAGCTCTATCGAACACCATGCGGTTGTGATTTCGGACCGACCATAGGATGGCGAGTAGAACCGTGTGTAGAGCCGAGGCATGCATACGGGGGAGGCGATCTGAGAGGATGCCAAGTAAGCCAACGACATCCGTGTCGAGGGGCAAACGCAGGTCGCTTGCAAGGCGCCTCCACAGGGGGCGAGGGCACCGAGCGAACAAGTGCGCCCGGTCTTGATGCACGGGCAGAAAGGCGTGTGGGGAGGCAACACACCCCAGATGGAACAGGTGTGCGCGCGTCCTAGTGCGACCGAGGCGCAGAATCCAAAATAACACCTTGACACGGGGCGGCGCAAAGTTTTCCCAGTTGACCTCCTGGTGCGGCACTATGCACCCCGAGGCGCCTGATACAAGTCCCCAACGGAAATTGCCAGCGGGGCAAGAGTGACATTGCGGTTGTCGGGGCTGGAAGTGAAGGGCACTAAGCGGGAGCGCAGAAAGCCAGCTCGGCCTCTGCCGAGGAGTGATCGCGAAGGAATATGGATGGCGCCATTCTTGGCCAGTATCTGCCGGCGACAACGTGGCGTAAAAGTGGGAGAAAGGCGGCTGGGAGGGCATCGACAAGCGGGCCAAGTGGCGTCAAGAGTCAAACCGGAGAGGTCGACACCCGTCCCAGGTCCACCCGTGTGATGGGCGATGCAGGGGATCAAGGACTCAAGGCCTCGCCACGGCGTGAAGGATGTGGATCCTCACGGGTAGCTCCGCCGGACCCGGTAGCGTCCGAGGTATCATGACCGAGAAAAGCGCATGGAGGTTCTTGAGCAGCGGACATGTGTTTTGGAGACCAAAAGTCGACAACACCGAGACCACCCTCGGATCGCAACCGGCAGACCGGGTCCCACGCTACACGATCGCCGCCGAGCATGAGGCGGCCTTCCAAAGCATGGCGGCGTCTAGGCCTGTCCATCTTCGCGAGGTGCCTTTTGGCGGTGGCACAGACATGGCAAGCAAAGGGATTGCGAAGAGGCGGCCGTGGCGAGGTTGTCGACCACCTATCGGAAGCGGTGCGATGCGCCACCACAGGATCTGGTTTGAGATCCTCGTGGAAGAACTCGGGGTAGCGCGGTAGCTTCGGTCCGAGGAAGCCGAGGTATGTGCGGGAAAAGCGGAGATGGGGCATCCAAGGATGTTGGCGAGCCAGCGTCGTGGCGGCATGAATTGGGACGAAGGTGCTCTTGTGGTAGTTAATGCATAGGCGATGGCGAGAAAGCGTCGGGGCGGCGCATAACGCCGCATCGGTGGCGTCAGGCGGAGGATAATTAGCGTGTCGTCGGCATATTGGACCACGGGCACGGAAGGTCGTCCACAAGGGGTGCAGCGGGACGCTCCCACATCCTCAACCAATAAGCAACGGAGGAGCTCTCCCACGGCGAGGAACGGTATGGGGACAGCGGGTCACCTGGCGCAACCCATTCCGGCACGATCCGGCCGGAACTCCATTGAAGCACCGCCGCCTTCCGGTGGAAAGGATTGCGGCAACCCAACCCACGAGCGGCGCCAAAGCCACGGGCGCCGAGAATCGCATCTAGTGCTTCCTAATTGGCGAGAATCGAGGCCTTCTTGAAATCTAGTTTCGGCCGACGGCGACACCTTACGGACGTGGCAACTCTGAACAAGGTCCATGGCGTATAAGAAGTTGTCGGTGAGGTCCTCCCTTGATGAAGCCGGATTGCTCGGCGGCGAGCAACTCAATGAAGGACTGCGGTCGAGTGGTGAGGATGCGTGACTAGCTTCATAAGACGATTACGGGCGAGATGGGCGAAAACCGTCCGGCCGTGAAACACGTCCGCCTTCTTGGGAAGGAGGGCAATAAAGGCACGATTCACACCATCGAGGGGGG
This sequence comes from Avena longiglumis, assembly GCA_030063025.1. NCBI lineage: Eukaryota > Viridiplantae > Streptophyta > Magnoliopsida > Poales > Poaceae > Avena > Avena longiglumis. The sequence continues at coordinate 98,458,776 of CP125974.1, forward strand.
CCGTACCCGCATGGAAGTCTCTCAAGAAACTCAGAACGTCTTCGCGCACCACACTCCAGAAAGCACGGTAGAATGCAGGACCAAAGCCATCGGGGCCGGGGCTACTGTCAAGCCTCATAGCAAAAATGGCATCCCGAGCCTCCTCCTCCGTGAAAGGGGCGTCAAGAGCGTCGAGGCCGGGGACTCTAGGTAGGACGTGACTGAGATCGAACCCCCAGACAGGAGGGGTAGAGGTCCCCAATAGCTCAGAGTAGAAGCGGTGCAAGACGTCAGCTTTGTCAGAGTGGTTGAAGAGCACCCTGTCACCATCATGCAGCACTTTGATCTGGTTGCCGCGAAGACGCGCCGAGGCGCAAGCGTGGAAGAATTTTGTGTTGTATTCTTTACAAGTTCGATCCAGCCTTTTGGTTTATGGAGTAGTAGTATGCCTATACTTGCATGATTTAGTGGAAAATGGCATCAGCCGAAATGCTTTATCTTTAGTTCAACTACTTAAACCTGAACTTGGGGAGTGTCAAGCATGTGTTTGCTTCAGGAGCCTAGTTACTCTGAATTTGTAAACATTCAAGCAGACATTCAGTCGAAATTGATGGTTGAGGCACCCTATTGCTTGCTTTCGCATGGTTTTCTTTCCCATCTCATTGCGATACAGGCCCCGGCTCCGTCCTCCCAAATTTCCCCAACCACGAAGTATTCACCACGGTTTCTTTAACGGGTTTAGAAGTAGCTGAAGCCTTTTTTTAGAGAGAAGGCTAGCTGGAGCTGGAATTGCTAGGTTCGTTGGATGAATTTCAGGTACAAGGGACAGCTGATACCTGGACTTACGGCAGGTAGCAAGAAAGAAGTAGGTTGGCATCAACTGAGCTTAATTCTCAGTCACACCCTGTAACAAAATGTTCATACAAATCCAATGGGAAAGCATTACCATATGGTCCAATAGACTTAACTCCATAGGATTCTAGAATTCCTATGATTGAACCTAACTTTACCATCTGCCAAATAAAACATGCCTGCAAGTGAGAATGCATGGACTCAGGCAGCAAGAAAAAAGTACACTTAACCGACTGCTATCATGTAGGCTTTGAACTAAACCACATAGTTCCAGAAAGAGAAACACAATTGCTCACAAGAAGGGATGAGACAGGCTAAGTCCATGATGGTCAGGGGAAAGAAAGTAAGTACTCCCTCCGTTTTAAAATATAAGATGTTTTAGGTTTGTGAAGAAGATGAATCTAGACTTATTTTAGTATATAGGTTCACTCAACTTTAGGATGAATCTACACACTAAAAGAAGTCTAGATTCATTTTCTTCACAAACTTAAAACATCTTATATTACAAACGGAGGAATATCTAATAAGCTTGCCAGTTTATGGAGTGGCGAACCTGATCCTTTCTCTAGTTCAGACACAAGATTACTGAAACCTGACGACCCAAAGCGAGACTGACAGAACCCAGTTGACACCCTGGATGTGGCTGCTGTCCAGCCGGAAAAAACCTTGGAAATTTTGGTGAAGGATTTTGACTGAAGACAGCTTCTTTGCATACCTGTGGCATCTACATCTGGTTTGGCGAGCAGCTGGTGAACAATATGTGGGAGAGCAGAGGATTCGATCTGGCTAAAAGGAACATATTTGGTTGCTTTACAGTACAGCTTCAGCTGTTTTGACATTTGGCACAATATATATCCGCAGTGGCGCGCACATTATCGTACTAGTAGTTCTTATGTCAGGTCGGCATCAGTTCTTGCTTGCCAGCTTCTTCTAGGGTTCATGCATGTGCAACTGTGCAAAAGGTTTCCTGTCCATCTAGCTACGCACTTATTCTGCATGGAATTATCTTATGAAGCCGTGTCTTTTATTTTGGCTAGTGATTAGTGAACCATATCCATATCTTTTATTCTGCGTGGAATTTTTTGTTTGGGAGTAAGTTTTTCCTTTTAGCTGTGAAAATCAAAGTTAGTTGACTCTGTGAAATTGGGAGTCAGCACAGGGACGTCAAGAACTGAAGATACTCTTCTTCCTTCTTGAGAATGACAGGCATGGAAATGGCACTATGAAACAATGCGATTTGACCTAACATTACACATGAGAATGAGTGTCATGCCCACATCCTTTTCACGGCTACTCGAGATCGATCTGTCGAAGAAGCCAAGAACTACAAATTTCTTATGCCTCCATTTAATTAGCACATCTCATAACACCAAATCGGCTGATAACTTCTCTTTTTATTCTATACACTCGATAGGAGTATTATATTGCAATTACATTCTCTTCGTCAATAAGTTCATTGATCCGGTTAACCCTTTGGTTAACTCCGATCTATCAATCCAGTTAATCCTGATACCCATGAATTAATCATGCGCTCATGCACTCATGTCCAGAGCGGCTCGTCGGCCCAGACGACATGTCCGGCTCCGGCCTGCATGATTCCGCCACCGCCTGTGTTCGCGTCGACGACGTACAGCGCGTCCACGGGCGCGGCATCACCCGGTCCTGCGGCGAGCTGCGATCCGCCTCCTCCGCCTGAGCCGTACGCGCCGTGCGGCGCGGCGGCCATCTCCACGGTACAGAGGAGCGCGACGAGCTGCGCGTGGTGGGCGCGCGCCGCGGCGAGCTCGGCCTGCGCGCGCGCCAGCTGCGCCTTGAGCCCGTCCACCTGCCTCTGCAGCTGGCAGATGGCGCCGGCGCTGCCGTAGACGGGGTCCCGCGCCCGCGCCGCCGCCTCGTACACCATGCTGCTCACCGCGTCCGCGCGCTGCTCCTCGGGAAGCTCCTGCAGGAGCTTGATGATGTTGCTAGCGCCGAACACGCGGTGCGCAGTGGCGAACTTGTGTGGGTCCGTGGGCGGGAAGTAGGGCGCCAGCACGCACCGGTCCACGCACCGGCGGCGGAGGATCTTGCACGCCGCGCACGGGCTCAGCACCACCGTTGCCGTTGCCGCCGGCGGTGGTGGTGGCGATGTAGCGGTCGGCGAGGACTGCAACGGTGCAGTGTCGCCGGACGACTCCATGCGTATGTGCTCGGTTCGCTCGCGCCGCGCTCTGTTCACTTGGGAGAGCTTAGCTGCTAGTTGCAAAGTTCTGCCGCCATTGTTGTGGTGTTTATATAGGGCGTGGGCAAGCTAGGAGTAGAAGGTGACCAGTGTGATCCGAGAGGAGATTTTGACCGACCTACCAACTTGCTTATTTCTCGGTAGATTAGGCTGAGTATATGGCTCTTTGACGTCAATTGCCTGCACCTGCAAAGCCTACAACTATCAGTTCCAAAACAAATTGTTTGGACAAATTTGGAAACTAATTGCAGTACTAATATAAATTGGTAACTTGAATATACATGCATAACCTTACTCCCAGTATGTTTTGCTGATATATAATTTTTTTAGTAGATATTAGTAGTCAAAGTTGTATTTTGGATACTATCTGAGAGTATCCAAAATCCAAAGAAACAGTTGGGATGGAATTAGAGGATGTAAATAACCGGAAACCTACTCACACGATGAAATATGATTGATTAATGGATGAAATATGTTTTGCTGATATATAATTTTTTTAGTAGAAATTAGTAGTCAAAGTTGTATTTTGGATACCATCTGAGTATCCAAAGAAACAGTTGGGATGGAATTAGAGGATGTGATTAACCGGAAATCCACTTTGGCTCATAGACGTAAATTCACCCATTGTCTAAATACACATTTCTCCTTTTTTCGATATATGTTTGGATATTCTATGGGTGACATACAAAGTTTTGGCGCAAAAGCATATTTTTTTGGTTTATGTGAAAAAAGTCAATTTTTGATGCTCCAACGCGACTATTCAAAAGACACTATTTTATTTTTTACACAGGCCACAAAAATTATTCTTTTCTTTTGGTACTTCGTGTATGAACATGGAATGTCCGGATACACACAAAAATTTTGTTTGGATTTTTTGACATTTTAAAATGTGCTTTTATACATTTTCCATAATGGGTGCATCTACACCCATGCGACAAAACACCACCTCCATAAATAAGTCTAAACATGTTTTCATAGTTTTAGTGGAATAGTAAGGGACACATGTTCGTTTATCAAAAATAATTAAAACTATACATACCGTTAAAACAGGAAAATAATTAGTTAATTTGAATAAAATTTGTGAATTGCACATACTTGAATGGCCCAGTTGTAGACACAAGACCAAATGCAGCTATGGCCAGATCAGATCCTCTTTGATGGGTACGTTTTCCTTCTTCCTGAAGGCAAGCACTCCATTTCATCCCCATATTTCGCTCTATCATCACGTGTGATCCTTTCTTATTCATGTCTATGCTCCCATTCTCTTCGTGTTAGACTAGACAATGTTGAGTCGGTTTTGATTTGTTAGAGTTTGTTTTAGAGTCGGTTTAAGTAATCTTGGCCGACAAGTTTTGTAACCCCATATATACTCTGTAGCCCTCAAGCAATATTATTATGCAAGTCAATCAAATTTACATGGTATCAGACAATTAGATCCTAGGGCATGGCGCCGCCACCGATGCCGCCCCTCCTCCCCCTCCCGACTACTTCACCAAAAAGGCCGTCGCTGCCGCTTCCCTGGGTGCCGCCGGCCAAACCTCCAACACTTCCCTTGCTCTACCCTCTCCTACCCTCCCAACTATCCACTATGCCGATACAATCTCAGATATTAGCCCCTTTATTCCAATCACTTTAGATCTACCAAAGCATAACTACTACCATTGGCGTCATCTCTTCGAGGTTCATCTCGGTCGGTGCAATCTTCTCGACCACGTCGCCGACCACGCCGTTCCCCGTCCTACCGATCCTCGTTGGGCCAAGGACGACCTCGCCATCATCCAATGGATCTACCAGCGGGTGTCCACTGAGATCTTCAATCTCGTGTTTCGCGACGCCACTAGCGCAGCCGCCCTCTGGGTGGCCCTCCGATAGCTCTTTCAAGACAACGTCGACGCCCGTGTCAACACCCTCCACACCGAGCTCCGCAACACCGTCCAAGGTGACTCTCCCGTCGGCGTCTACTGTCAAAAGCTCAATACGATCACCGATGAACTCCAAGAGCTCGGCGACCCCGTCGACGACCGTCAACTGATCAACATCCTCCTCGTCGGGCTCGGTGACCGCTTCGAAAAGCAGGCCTCCTTTATTCCCATGATGCGGCCCCGTCCTACCTTCGCCGAGGTCCGATCTATGCTGCAGTGGGCTGACCGTGCCCTCGCAAACAAAGAGGCGCGCCATCAAGTTTTTGTCGCGATCCAGCGACCTCCTGCTGCTCCTGCGCCGCCTCCTCCGTCACCGGTGCAGCCACCTCCGGGGTGGCGCCCTAGTCCGAACTACAGGGGCAAAAACTCTACCTTCCGGCCGCCTCGACCACCCACGGTTCCTCCCAGCGGCCCGACGCCTCCAGCCCCATCACCTCCTGCGTCTCCTAGTTGGCGCCCGATGCACGACCCGTGGACAGGGCTTTTCCAGGCCTGGGCCATGCCCTGGATCGCGCCCTCTCCTATTGGTGCTCCCCCGGCGTACTCTGGCGCCTGGACGTCGGGCATGCGCCCCCACGCCGGCTCTCCGGGCCTCCTCGGCACTCGCCCTCCGCACCAAGCCTACATGACTGCACCGACCTACATGCCTGGTCCGACTTACCAGTAGTACAACGCTCCAGCCCCTCCTTCGACGTCTGCTGGTGCCTACATGCCGATCTCTGGCGCCATCACCACACTGCACTGCACCATCGGCGTCCTCTTCCTCGTCACCGACGGGACCAGCGGCGTTTATCCAGGCCATGAACCACTTTGCTGCTCAAGGAAACTCAGGTACCAATTGGATTTTCGATTACGGTGCTTCTAGTCACATGTCTTCTTGAATAATATCTTTGTCAATTTTTCCTCATCACCTTTTTCCTCTATAACTCTTGGCAATGGTTCTACTATCCCTATCTCCGGTGTTGGTAATGCACAACTTCTCTCACCCACAAAACCTCTCCTCCTTCGTAATATTCTTGTTGCACCTGATCCCATTAAAAATTTAATCAACGTTCGATAATTCACTCGTGACAATCCTGTTTCTCTCGAATTTGACTCCTTTGGTGTTTCTGTGAAGGATTTTCTAACCAAGGCGGAGATCGCTCGCTTCAATAGTGATGGAGATCTCTACTCCCTCCACGGTGTTCCCACGGCCACTCAACCCTCATCCATGGTTGCTTCGGTCGAGCTTTGGCATCAACGTCTAGGCCACCCAATAAAATCGTCTTAGATTCTCTCCTTAGTGATTTCTCTATTCCTTGTAATCGTGATACTTATAATCCTCTAGTTTGTGAATCTTGTCAACAAGGAAAACATGTGCGTCTTCCGTTCAATTCTTCTACTTCTTCTAGTACTTTTCCCTTTGAATTATTACATTGTGATTTATGGATGTCACCTATTGAGAGTATTTCTGGTTTTAAGTACTATCTTGTGATCTTGGATGATTTCACTCATTATGCATGGACTTTTCCTTTATTTACGCAAAAAATCTAATGTGCACACAATCTTTCTCAATTTTCAATGCTATGTTGCAACTCACTTCTTTCTCCCCATTGGGTTCATCCAATGTGATAATGGCAAAGAATTTGACAACAACCAAAATCGTAATTTCTTTCTCCACCATGGCATTCTCCTCCGTTTTTCCTGCCCCTACACTTCCCCTCAAAACGGCAAAGCTGAGAGATCTCTCCGTACTATCAACGACATAATTCGAACCGTTCTTATCCAAGCTTCTATGCCCCCATGTTTTTGGGCCGAAGATCTTCGCACAGCCACATATATCCTCAACATTCGTCCCTCCCTACTTAAACCACAAACCACGCCATATTACTCCCTCTTTCTATGTCATCCTGAACTTCGAGTATTCGGTTGTCTTTGTTTTCCAAATACCTATGTCACTTCACCTCATAAACTAGCCCCTAGATCTCTACCCTGCGTTTTTTTAGGTTATTCCGTTGAGCACAAAGGATATAGATGTTTTGACCCAGTTTCTGGTCGTATTCATATCTCTCGTCATGTTACTTTCGTTGAACACTCTTTCCCTTTTGCCACATACATCTCCCCACGATTCCGTCTCCACGATCCCTCTCCCTCGACTCGTTCAGCTACACCACCTAATCCCTACATCCCAATATTCCTCTGAACCCCCTCCGAACCTACATCCATTGCGTCGGCGTTTAGCTCACTTCTACCACACGGCGGCTGTCGTGCAGCCTGCTCATCGCACCACTCTCTCCACCCACGGCACATTCTCCTGCCGAGTCGCAAACCTCATCTGATGCATCACCCAACCCCACTGTCACACCTCCCTCTTCGGCACCCACTTCTGAGCATGATCCGTCTCCTTCCCCACAATTACCCTCCTATGCTATTCCTATTCCAGCACCCACCAATGATCATACTATGCGTACCTGCGGTAAATATGGTTTTCGTCTACCCTCAAAACGTCTTAATTTCTTAGCTCAACCCAACCTTTCTCCCATCCCAAAATCCTACAAATCCGCTCTTCTCGATCCCAACTGGTTCGCTGCTATGAAAGAAGAATACCATGCTATGATACATGGCAGCTAGTTCCTCGTCCTTCTAATTCAAACATTATTTCTGGTAAATGGGTCTTTCGTCAAAAAATTCACTCCGATGGTACTCTCTCTCGCTACAAGGCCCGCTAGGTATGTCGTGGCTATTCTTAACAACAAGGAATTGACTATGATGAAACCTTTTCTCCTGTTGTCAAACCAAGCACAATTTGCACCGTCCTAAGCATTGTTGTTTCCTCTTCTTGGCCTATCCATCAACTCGATGTCAAAATCGCCTTTCTTTATGGTTCTCTTCAAGAAACTGTCTACTGTCAACAACCTTTAGGTTTCGAAGATCCTAGTTCACCCAATCACGTATGTCTTCTCAAAAAGTCTCTCTATGGCCTAAAACAAGCACCTCGTGCGTGGTTTTAGCGTTTTTCTACATTCATCCAAACTATAGGGTTTATTCCCTCTCTCTCTCTGACACATCTCTCTTTGTCTATCAATCAAATAATAACATTGCCTATCTCCTCCTTTACGTTGATGACATTATTCTCACAACCTCCACCCAAACGTTTCTCAACTCTATCATCTCTAGCCTTCAACACGAATTCTCTATGACTGATCTAGGTATGCTTCATCATTTTTTGGGCATTGTTGTAACTTCGTGATTCTTCGGCCTTTTTCTTTCTCAAATGCAATACACTCTTGATCTTCTCTCTCGTCTTTGGCATGTCGGACTGCCAACCATTCACTTCCCCATCGACACCACTTCTAAATTTTCTTCTACCGGTGAATCATTCTCCGATCCCACTCTATATCGAAGTCTCGCAGGAGCACTTCAATATCTCACTCTTACACATCCCAAAATTTCCTATGTTGTTCAACAAGCATGCCTTTTCATGCATGATCCACGTCTTTCTCATTATAATCTAGTCAAAAGAATTCTTTGATATCTCAAAGGAACTCTTCATCATTGCCTTCATATTAATTCTTCTTCCCCAACAACTTTGACAGCATATTCCGATGCAGATTGGGCTGGATGTCCTGAGACTCATCGGTCCACATCTGGTTACTGTGTTTTTCTTGGTAATAATTTGATTTCTTGGTCTTCTAAGCGTCAACTAACGGTTTCTCGTTCGTCTGCTGAGGCTGAGTACCGCGCGGTTGCAGAAACGGTATGGTTGCGACAACTTCTTGCCGAGCTTCATTGCCCAATTCAGCAGGCTACCATTGTGTATTGTGATAATATCTCTGCAGTTTATATCGCGGGCAACCCAGTTCAGCATCAGAGGACAAAACATATTGAAATAGATATATATTTTGTTCGCGAGAAGGTTGCTCTTGGACAAGTTCGTGTTCTTCATGTTTCAACCACGACGCAATTTGCTGACATCTTCACCAAGGGGCTTGCTACTGCACCATTCATTGACATACGATCCAGTCTCAGCGTCGTTGCGCTCGCCGATGAAACTGCGGGGGATGTTAGACTAGACAATGTTGAGTCGGTTTTGATTTGTTAGAGTTTGTTTTAGAGTCGGTTTAAGTAATCTTGGCCGACAAGTTTTGTAACCCCATATATACTCTGTACCCCTCAAGCAATATTATTATGCAAGTCAATCAAATTTACACTTCGCTTCCTGCCTTGGTAACGCCACATTCACACGACGTTCCCTCGAAGGAGATGTGGCTATTGGAGATCTTCTTCCCATAGTCCTTGTATCATTGGCGGCGGTGGTTGATGTTTGTTGCTGCTCCTCATTCATCGCTTTTCCGTGACATATATGGCGATCAAGAAATGATTTAATTTTTAGAGACTTGCCGGTCTCTCTGAATAGGTGGAAGATTGGTTTCCAAAGTGATGCTTTGCTCCATAGATACAAAGTGAAAGCCAATCTAGTCCACCCATTTATTGATTGGCTGTTTGATATTTTTTGTTTAAATTCATATACATGTTATCTATCCACTTTAAGCCCCCCCCCCCACCCCCACACACACACACACGTAACCTCCCCTTTGTATGTTTTCTTTTTATTGATATAAAATTTACACCATAGGGGCTTTCCCTATGGCAAAGGTGTCAAAAAAATATTTGGACGCCATATTTTTTTGCTTTCTATTTTCTAATAATTTGGTTGTGTACTCTCTTGTGTGGATTGTATTTTTTGCATTATAGTGTTGCGAGATCGGATGAACTTGATATCATTATATTTTGTTTGTTAAAAAATGGTTGGTTTTCTAAGACCATACTTCGTGATCTTAGTTTTAAAGACACAATAACATTATTGGCCAAATAGAAAGTCAACTATAATCTTTCTTGTATTGAATGCACGATATGTGAGATAATCGCGTGTTAAGGATTACTATTAGCCATCCTTATCACATCTTGCCAAACCAAATCCTTATATCACCATTGGCCAAGTAGAAATTCAATGCACGTTCAGTGGAAAGTCATGCTTGTCCAGTAGAAAGTCATACCCATGGTTCCGAAATTTTACTACTTGGGACCTGGCAGAACACTCATCCAACTATACATATGTAAAGTTTTCGGTTTAAACTTACCGAGCAAAACTTTTTAAATTTCACATGAAATGTGGGTGGATGAAGAAAAGAGGCAGAAAGAGTCCTAGATGTTTTTAGAGCAACCACATATTTTATTAATAAAAAATCAAGTTACATGAACAAATCGTAGAAACTAAAAGATAGACCATGAGAAAATAGTTGTCCTAAAAACTCTGCAGATAGAATCCTATAGAATAGGAAAATACAGGCGCCACTAAGTTTCCTGCACTCATCGGAACCAACGCCCAATGCACCAACCTCCACTTGGCTAAGGCGCCCGCTAGAAGAGACAACGAGCTTGACCATTGCACGATCCAAAGAAGCACCATCGCCGAGACTTTGTGAGTGATGAACATGTCCTGCAAAGAGCGAGACCATCGTTCCCATGTTGTCTTGAATCCGGATCCATCGCATCCCATCGGAAGTCAAGGAATAAAGCCAGATCTGAACCCGTGGACCAAAAACCTTGCTCCGGATCATCCATCTCGCCCGCCCTAGCATCATTGTAGATAACGGCGCATGCCAAGCTACACAGGAAACCGATCTTGTCGGATCGAATAACGCGAGAAGACCAACCGGTGATGAAAGAGCAAGCATATTACCATCAACTTGTAGCATCCCGGTTGTCTAACCTGTAATGCTACATGTTTAATAATAAAAGGCCACTTCCAACATATAATTGTTGCATCATCATCATATCATGCTCATGTCATCATGTCACCTTGCATTTGAGCATCATATAAAACCCTTTCTTGTTTGGTTCTTATCTCATGTGCATGATTAATTGTAATTGCCTCTTGATATTGTATTTGAATCTTGATACATTGTTATATGCCCAAGTTGAGTTGAGGGCATCTCTCTTGTTGACTCCACCACCTTATCTTTCACCACCTTTTATATTCCACCATCCAACTATTCTGAGCTTGGCATTTTGTTGTTTTATCTCTGGCTCATGATTAGTTGGTTGGAACCACCATATATCTATGCTTGGCCTTGCCCACTTTTGGGAATGCATATGAGTAATGCCAGGATAATCTTATTGTTTTCACAAGGATATGGTTGGCATTAATTATGTTGCATGGGCCATGCAAGTGCCACCTTCTCTAGTTTTGGTTTTTGCTTGAAATTCAAAGTGGATCTTTTCCTTGCTTAAATCTTGTTTTGGGCTTGTAGTTGCTACATCAAAACCATCTCTATCTCTACCCCTTTAGCTTAACCCCTCCCCATGCCCCATGCACACATGTGCTATGGGGCATACATCTCAAACCACCCCCTTTCTTCTTGGATCTTGCTTGGTCATTGTTGGATCATGCATGGGCCAAAGGAACCATCCATCATCTTAAACATCTCCCTACCTTTCCTCTCTTCTTCTTTTTCTTGGTTTTGTGGGTTGTATATGAAGCTTGCATGACCAAGTTTAGTACCACCATCTTTTCTTAATCCTCTTAGCAAAACCCTAAACCCTATCCTTGCCTTCTATCCTTCTACCTAAAACCTAAAAACTAATCCCTCACCTAATCTAGCTACTCCATCTCTCTCTCTCACCTAGCTAAGCCTAGACACTAAACCACCTTCCCCCTAATCTACATCCCCCTTAGCAAAAACCCTAGCTACCCCTTCCACTTAGCATGTTTCCCCATGCCACCTTTCAACCCTCTCCCTCTCCCTGCATGAGGACCCCACCTCCATGCCCTAGCTACCCCCAAGGCACCACACCTAGCCTAGCCCGAGCTTCCCCTCCCCTCTTTTCCTCACCTTGCCCCAGGTCCACTGCCCCTAGCCTCGCCTACCCCTGCCCCTGGTGCCACGCCCGCCTGGCTGCACAGCCGTCTTGAGCACGTGAGGAGGCAAAAGGTGGCACCGAGGCCACCCCCTCCCCACGCAACCAGCCCCTCACTGTTCTTATCCTCCCTCCTCTCTGGCCTCCCGGATCCGTCCGGCATCCACGCTCCCTCCTCTACCCTTCTTCTACACCACCACAGCTCCCCTCGCCACCCGGCCGTCTACCTCGTGCCGCGGTCGTTCTAGCCGGGCGTGTTGCCAAGGTGTCGAGAAGGTCGGGGCGTGTCGCCCGTCACGACGAGGAGGAGCAGGCCCGAGTCCCAGGCGACGCCGCCTGACAAACCCTAGCTACGCGCGTCGCCTCGCCGTGGATCGCGGCCGCCCTGCCGAACCAAGCGCCGCCATGCCCGGTAAGCCACGGTCCTCCTAGACATCGTCCGTCCTTGTTCGCTTCACGGTTGCGCGGGTCAGCGTCGAGCACCCTCGGTGCACGGTGTAGCGACGTCGTCATTCTGCCAGCAGCGTTAAACCTTACCTAACCGCTCGGCCCCCTCTAGCATCTCCCGAGGGCCGGTGGTAGCCGCCCTCATGGCGCGTCCGTGATCGCGAATCGAAACCTGGCGGCCCCGTTTTCCTCCGTCGCGCGTGCGTGTTCAGTTCGTCAGCAGAGGAAGATCCACAGTACCAGAGGGTCGTTTTGCGTATACCCCCTTCCCCTTTTGCCCCCCCCACCCGCGGTCCTCGGGGCCCTACATTGTCATTGGTAATTTTATAAAAGGCTCTGAGCTTTTCAAAACTCAACCAGCGGTCCTTGGTTGCCTCGGCCATGGCGCGTGGGCATAGAACCCCGGCCCCACAGCCGACTCGAGGAGTAGGAGGGTAAACGTTTGAACCTTGTTTAAATTCAAATCCTGTTTAAATAATTTCAAAATTCAAATTCAATTCAGTTTCAAATAACTTTTTCATACTAAATCCAAATTGGGCAAATAATATATGTTTGGATATCAGCAAAATGAGAGGATTTCAAATATGCCATCCATTTTGCCTTTTGCACAAGTAAAGTTCCAAGTTTAATTAAATTACAACTAATGCCACTAGAATTTAAATAATTAACAACTTTTGTTTTATAATTCCAAATTAAGCAAATGATATGTCTAAAATGATCAGCTCGACGAGACCTTTCTGTTTATGCTATCCATAACTTCAATTGAAGCATGCATCATGTAATTATATAATGAACAGTAACTGTTATGGCAACAAAATGTGACTAAAACCCAATTCAAATGTTATTTCTTGTCCTCCACACCTCACCCATGCCATGCTACTTATTGCCATGCAACTTGTGCATCATTCATCATGGCATGATTGTTTGCTTGGCATCTTATTCATATGCTTGTGCTCTATATTCATGTTGGCCTTGTTTGTTTGGTTTTCTCGGATGAACCTTTGCGGGGTTATATCAAGAGAACCGGGAGCACTACCGGATCCGTCCCTTGCTTCAACTGAGATACCGGCAAGCACTTCCACATGCTTGCATACATACAATACCTATTGCCTCTATCTTATTCTTGCATCATTGAGTCGCGATTGCATTAAAATGAATCCCAAGTATGCATAGCCTTTACTTTTAAACCCCACCAAGCTTGTTCCTCCATCCCATGAGCCCCTACTATAGGAGTTGTTTGAGCCATGCAGAGTAGAACGACATGTGTAGGGTATGTGAGAGTCTGTTGAATAATGAGGTACCTAAACAACTTAACTTTGAGTAGTTACGGGATAACTAAAGAAAGTGGCACGGTGAGCAACATCTGCTATTTGGTTTTCCTGCTCACTTGTGTCCGTAAGACCCAGTACTTGATTCTTGTTCCTTGTTTTATCGCGCTATCCACATCGGAGGTATATGGGACCCCCAGCGAGCTTGATTAGTCTTATTTCTTGGGGCCACAAACTAGTTTGAGGTTTTATTTACTATCTGTACTTATGCCATGCTACTTTACGTATTTAAATTGTGCGAGAGCACCTTTATTTAGGTAAGCGTAATGTTTTTCGGTATCGACAAGCCAGCCACACTTTGGGTTCCCGATCGTTCTGACCATTATCGCAAACCTTGAGTCCGTCTGGTCGGCTATCTCCGTTCGGGATCTACTTAAGGGTGGCCCCTGAAATATTTCTGATTACATGATTGTTCGGTCGTGAAAGCCTCGTTGGGTTTTGATTTGGTTTTAGGGTTGATCGGCGTGTGTTGCTATTGGTGCACCCGGCGGGTAAAACTTTTCGAAGCCGTGTCCACGGATATGGGCGACTTGGAGCAGTTTCTTGATCATAGACAAGCATAACTAAAGTACCGCTTTTAATCGCCAAAGTAACTTGACTAGTAAATAGTGCAAGGCTCATGGAATGGTTAATAAAATTGCCAAGGGATGGGGGTTGTTCGTCGCTTCCTTGTTGGTAGCGAGGAGGAGGATGGATCGGATGAGATTACCATTATAAGCTGTTGTACTTAATTCACGGACATCCGTCTATCATTGGTTAGGCGGATGGTTAGCGTTATCTGTAGAATTGCTAGGGTTTATCTTTTGCTGCAATTCGTCACCCAGGTTGTGTCCCCTTTAGAGGCATTAAGACTTCTTGAGTACCCTTAGGGTCTCACGATAAATTCTTGATTCGGATGAGCAGGTACCTTCTCGGGACGGATCTTTGGGTGGAAGAAGCCGAAGATGTGGGCAACGATCGTTCGGTGTAGAGATTAGGAGCAGGGGATCCTTGAGACATGTATTTGGGATGTGCTTATTTCTGGCATCTTATGCCGATTTGCTTCTTATCCGTACTCGGATCTTGTTTGCCTTCGCATGATACTACGATGTGTGTTGTATGAGGTTATCCTAAAATATAGATTTATCTAGGTCATTTGAATCTTCTTGGTATGGCGTTGGTATATTCCTTTCTTTCTAGATGGTGTGGCTCGATGTACTCTTGTATGGTGGCTTGCGTACATACCCACTTGTGTCGTAGTTGATCCCTTCGCTGCCGACTCATGCCCGTATAGGTCCCGTTGAGAGGGTAGTGGTTGGGGCGTCTGAAAGGACTACCGGTGAGTGGCTTTTGGGGCCCCGTACTATTTCAACCACTATCACTCATCGGGCTTGTATCTAGGGCGTAGTTCACGAGGTAGTTACAATTGGTATCGAGCCATCCCGACCTTGAGGTTTCAATAAGCAGTCGTTGTCGATCTAGCAAATATTTTGGTAGTTATGTATATTAGGGAAAAACAAAGCGAGAGTAGGACTGCTTCCACTTTTCTTCTTACCCTCCACCCACCCTTTTACGGTAAGGAAGTGCAGCGTTTTCAATCCTCTTCTCAAAGTTCAAACTAGGATTCACGTGTTACGGGTTTCCGTAGTACCATAGGTTGTGTGTGTGTGTGTGTGTGTGTGTGTGTAATCCCTTGTCTATCTGTTGCATCAAGTTGTTATCTTATACGCCTTTGGTTATCAAGCTGTTGGTACATTCCATACCAGGGCTTTTGTAAACCGGCAATCTATCTTCCTCTTTGTATCAAGCGCTATCTTGTTTGGGGTGTTCGTTTCGTAGTTACCAATCTTTAGGTTTAACGTCGTGAGAAGAAGGGGTTAGGATATGTGTTCCACTTGTTCATGTCTTGGAGTAATGATTTGAGTGCGGGATGGAGTCGCGACCATACCACTACTTGTATCATTCGCTTTTGTATATTGAATCGGTAGAGTCACTAATCTTGATTCGTTAAGTAATTTTAGCATCTATTGGTATTTTAATGCGAAATTTGTGGAAAATTTTCTTTGATATATTTGTGTACCACACTCCTTTTCGATCGTGTGCGATATGCTTAATATCTTTTAGGTGCTATGAACTTTGTTGATATTTTAATATCATCTCGATAATTGTATCCTTTAATCTTGGTTAATTCCATCTTGGTACTATTTTGGATTATTATCATCTTCCATTATAATCTTGACTTGAGTTTTATATCAATGACGGGATGGCTCCCCACCAGGGAAGAGGACATCCCTCGGGCTGGGCTCATGATTGTCAAGCATAGCTAATGCTTTGGCGGCAATGCAAGAGAACCAGCGGCGCTTTGAGGAGGCGTCGGAAGGAATGAGTTTGCTCCACTTCCTCCACCTCCCAAGCGTGGTGACATCAAAGCTTCCTCAAGTTCAACCCTCGTCGATTCGATGTTTCGACCGACCTCTTGGCCGCGGATGATTGGCTGCGTGAGATCTCAAGGTTGCTCGAGGCTGTGATGTTCGAGCAGGAGTGGGTCAAGTGTGCTACCCACCTTCTCAAGGGAGATGCGGCTCTTTGGTGGGAGAACTACTTGAAGGCAAAGCCTTTGGGTTCCGACCAACTTGGGAGGTTCACTGCAGCTTTCAAAGAGCAGTTTCTCTCGAGAGATTGTGATGGAAAGGATGAAGGAGGCTTTCCTCAACTTTGAGCGGAAATGATAACGTCGACACCTATATCGGGAACTTCATGAACTGTCTCGCTATGGTGGTGATGAGGTATCGATGACAAGAAAAGCGAGAAAAGATTGGGCAAGGGCTCAATCGTCGATCAAGTATGCAATCACATGCAAGACCGGCAACCTTTCACAACTACTGACTGCAACCTTTGCAAGAGGAGGCAAGCGGGAAAATGTTTGAGAGTCAAGAAACATAACGAGGATGCATCAAGCTCTGCGATTATGGCAGCTCCTTCTAAGCGGCGTGTGGGTTCCTAACACCCCCCGTCGCTCCGGCTCCACCAAGACCTGCGAGTTTCACGTCAAGGCCACCAAACTTCACCACTGCGGCTCCCGGGGCTCTGACAACCCTTACCTGGGCGCTGGCGGAGTCACAGCTACTGCTCCACGTCCTCACGGTGCTTGTTACATGTGGAGATCATGGACATCCCGGTGGAACGCCCAATGAAGAACAAAGCTCTCCCTCAACCCCGCCAAGATCTGCAACAAGCTCTCCTTGGTTCGTGCACCGCCTCGGGCTCTCAACATCAACACTAAGCCGGGTGCGGTTGTTCGCCAAGCTAACGTCAACGCCTCTCAAGGCGAGCTACTTTGGAGTTGTAATGGGTATGCTTTCGATTAACTCGGTCCTGCGAGTTCTCTTTGATTACGGTGCATCGCATTCTTTTGTTTCTATGAAGTTTGCAAGTGAGAATGGGTTAGCGTCAGATCCTCTTCCCAAGCGGTTAATGGTTCTTTCTCCTGGAGCAAATATGGTAGCATCTAAAATCAGCCATGGCAACCAAGTTGAGATTGGTGGTTCTTCATTCTTGGCTTCTTTGATTGTTACGAGCAACTCGACATTGATGTCATTTTGGGCATGGATTGGTTGACAAAATGCAGCTGTGATTGATTGTCTTTGAGCGCTCGGTGTCTCTGAAGATTCACGAAGGCCATGTAGTCTTTTCTCCAAGTCGACTCCTGTCGGCTCTATTCCTTGGCAACTCTAAATGATGATGCTATGGAAGCTATTCGGAAGGTACCGATTGGTCTGTGAGTTCCGGATGTTTTCCACGAAGAGTTGCGGTATGCCTCCGGATCGCGAGGTTGAATTCGTGATTGAGCTTGAACAGAGCGGCTCCTATCTCCAAGAGGCCATATAAAATGGGTCCTTACGAGTTGGTGAACTCAAGCGACAACTTTATGAACAAGAGAAGTTGGGTTTCATTCAACACACTTCTTCTTGGGGCAGCCCAACAATCTTTGTGAAGAAGCGTGTGAGAACCGATAGGCTATGTGTTGACTACCGGGCTCTAAATGCTAAAACCATCAAGAACAAATATCCTCTCCCTCGGATAAATGATCTATTTGATCACGGTGGCGAGGCGTGGTGTTCTCTAATTTGGACTTGAGAAGTGGGTATCACCAAATCAAAATTCGCAAGAGGATGTGCCCAACAGCTTTCACCACCGCTATGGCCTGTATGAGTACGGTCATGTCTTTCGGCCTCACCTGCTTTTGCTACCTTCTCGAGGCTGATGAACTCCGTTTTCATGGAGTACTGGACAAGTTTGTTGTGGTATATCTGGATGACATTCGGTATATTCCAAGTCAAGGAGGAGCATGAAGAGCACTGCGGTGTGTCTTAAACAAGCTCGTGAGAACCGCTTGTATGCAAAGTTCTCAAAGTGTGAGTTTTGGCTGCAAGTAACATACTTGGGTCATGTTATCTCTGCCAAGGGCATTGCGATCAACCCGAAACCGTGAAGACAATAGTTGAATGGCTTCCTCACGCTAATGTTAAGGAAGTGCGGAGTTTTCTCGGCTTGGCTAGCTATTGCCGTCGTTTTGTTCGAACTTCTCGAAGATAGCAAAGCCTCTTACCGATCTCCTCAAGAAAGGCAGGAAGTACCTGTGGACTCACCTTGTCAAGAAAGTTTTGAGGCACTCAAGAGAAGCTCACTTCCACACCAGTCTTGGTTCCTCCAGGATACATCTAAGCCATTCCAGATATTTCTGCGATGCCTCCTTGCAAGGATTGGGTGCGGTCCTTATGCAAGAGGCAGTGGTTGCTTATGCCTCTCGTCGATTGAAGACGCATGAGATCAACTATCCCACACATGACCTCGAGCTAGCGTGATTGTCTTTGCCTTGAAGCTATGGAGGCACTACTTGCTTGGCAACCGTTGTGAGATCTTCTCGGACCACAAGAGTTTGAAGTATATCTTCACTCAACCGGATCTCAACCTTCGGCAGAGGAGATGGATTGAAGCAATCAATGACTTCGATGTGTCCATCAACTACACTCCAGGCAAAGCAAATGTCATGGCAGATGCGCTTAGTCGTAAAGCTTATGTCAACAACCTCATGGTAGAAGAGCAGCAACCTCTCTTGTGCGAGGAATTCCGTCAACTCAACCTTGAAGTTGTGGAACAAGGACATCTCCTGAACCTTCTGGCTACTCCTCTCTTGGAAGAACAGATTCGATCTCGTCAGCTTGGTGATCCGCACACCAAGAAGCTCATCGCTAATCTTGACCTTCCGAAGTACGAGTCCTTCCATGTTGATGATCAAGGCACGCTCTTCTTTGAACACCGGATGTTTGTTCCAAACTACAGATGCGAGACCAAGTTCTCAAGGAGGCACATGAGTCGGTTCTTTCTATCCATCTGGCAGCACAAAGATGTACATGGACTTTAAAACAATCTTGGTGGCACAGGTTAAAGCGGTATTGTGCCAAGTATGTCTCGAGAATGTGATGTCTGCATCGCGAGTCAAGGCTGTCCATCGAAACCATTTGGTCTTCTGACCATTGAAACCTCCGGAATGGAAATGGGAGAAAGTTGAGATGGACTTCATCACGGCTTCCCAAGATCGCGAGAAGGGCAACAATGCAATTTTGTTGTCATCGACGAGCTTTCTAAAGTGGCTCATTTCTTCCCGATCAAAGAAACAATTTACGGAATTGATTGGTGAGCTCTATATCAACGATTGTATCTTTGTATGGGGTTCCACTTGAAATCAGCTCGACCGTGGGAGCATCTTCACCTCAAAGTTAGGAGAGTTTCCAAAAGCTTTGGGAACAAAGTTGAACTTGACCCTTACCACCCTCGATCGCAAGGACAAGTGGAAGAATCAATCAGATTACGGAGGATATGCTTAGAGCTTGCGTCATCTCGTTTGGCATGAAGTGGGAGGAATGCCTTCCATATGCTGAATTCTCCTACAACAACGACTTCGGAAGAGTCGAAGATGGCACCATTCGAGGCTCTCTATGGTGCAAGTGAGAACTCCGATTGGTTGGTCGGTGCGAGAAAGAATCTGGTTTGGCCACGACATTGTGACTCGAGCGGAGGAAGGTGCATATCATTCGGAGAACACGAAGATTGCTCAAAGTCGTCGGAAGAGCAACTATGACAGAAGCACCAGATATGGTATATGCCCTGGTGATCTCGTCTACCTTCGTGTCACTCCCATGAGAGGAACACACCGCTTGGTATCAAAGGGAAGTTGGCTCCTAGATACATCGGTCCTTTCAAGATCGTGGTAGAAGAGGAGAAGTTGCTTATGCACTTGAGCTTAGGAAAAACTCAAAGTCCATGATGTTTTCCACATCTCTCATCTCAAGAAGTGCTTCAAAGATCCGGCAAGACCGTGGATCATGAGCTAATCGACCTCAAGAAGATCTGTCTTATCAAGAACACCCACCAAAATCCTTGAGACCCATGAGCGAAGGACTGCATAACAAGTCCATCAAGTTTTGCAAGGTGCAGTGGTCACACCATTCCGTTGATGAAGCAACATGGGAGCATGAAGATGAACTCCGTGCCAACCATCCTTCTCTCTTTGTATCTTCTTCTTCTTCCTAGAATCTCGGGGCGAGATTCCTGTTTAGTGGGGGAGAGTTGTAGCATCCCAGTTGTCTAACCCCTGTAATGCTACATGTTTAATAATAAAAAGGGCCACTTCCAACATATAATTGTTGCATCATCATCATATCATGCTCATGTCATCATGTCACCTTGCATTTGAGCATCATATAAAACCCTTTCTTGTTTGGTTCTTATCTCATGTGCATGATTAATTGTAATTGCCTCTTGATATTGTATTTGACTCTTGATACATTGTTATATGCCCAAGTTGAGTTGAGGGCATCTCTCTTGTTGACTCCACCACCTTATCTTTCACCACCTTTTATATTCCACCATCCAACTATTCTGAGCTTGGCATTTTGTTGTTTTATCTCTGGCTCATGATTAGTTGGTTGGAACCACCCATATATCTATGCTTGGCCTTGCCCACTTTTGGGAATGCATATGAGTAATGCCAGGATAATCTTATTGTTTTCACAAGGATATGGTTGGCATTAATTATGTTGCATGGGCCATGCAAGTGCCACCTTCTCTAGTTTTGGTTTTTGCTTGAAATTCAAAGTGGATCTTTTCCCTTGCTTAAATCTTGTTTTGGGCTTGTAGTTGCTACATCAAAACCATCTCTATCTCTACCCCCCCTTTAGCTTAACCCCTCCCCCATGCCCCATGCACACACATGTGCTATGGGGCATGCACATCTCAAACCACCCCCCTTTCTTCTTGGATCTTGCTTGGTCATTGTTGGATCATGCATGGGCCAAAGGAACCATCCCATCATCTTAAACATCTCCCCTACCTTCCCTCTCTTCTTCTTTTTCTTGGTTTTGTGGGTTGTATATGAAGCTTGCATGACCAAGTTTAGTACCACCATCTTTTCTTAATCCTCTTAGCAAAACCTTAAACCCTATCCTTGCCTTCTATCCTTCTATCTAAAACCTAAAAACTAATCCCTCACCTAATCTAGCTACTCCATCTCTCTCTCTCTCACCTAGCTAAGCCTAAACACTAAACCACCTTCCCCCTAATCTACATCCCCCTTAGCAAAAACCCTAGCTACCCCTTCTACTTAGCATGTTTCCCCCATGCCTGCCCCAGCTCGCCAACCCTCTCCCCTCTCCCTGCATGAGGACCCCACCTCCATGCCCTAGCTACCCCCACACGCCCAAGGCACCCCACACCTAGCCCTAGCCCGAGCTTCCCCTCTCCCCTCTTTTCCTCACCTGCCCACGCCCCCAGGTCCACCACACCTGCCTTAGCCTCGCCTACCCCACTGCCCCCTGGTGCCCGCCTGCCACTGCCGTGCGTCTGGCCGAGCACGTGAGGAGGCAAAGGTGGCACCGAGGCCACCTTCCCTCCCCCGCAACCAGCGCCTCCCCTGTTCTTATCCTCCTCACCTCTCTGGCCTCCCAGATCCGTCCCAAGCATCCTGCCTGCTCCCTCCTCTACCCTTCTTCTACACCACCACTCCCCTCGCCACACCGCCGTCTACCTCGTGCCACAGTCGTTCTAGCCGGGGCGTGTTGCTGAGTGTCGAGGAAGGTCCGGGCGTCTGCGTCGCCCGTGACCCGCGAGGAGCAGGCCCGATGTCCCAGGCCGACGCCGCGACAAACCCTAGCTACGGCCGTCGGCCTCGCCGTGGATCGCGACGCCTGCCGAACCAAGCACGCCATCGGCCCGCGGTAAGCCACGTCCTCCTAGACATCGTCCGTCCTTGTTCGCTTCACGGTTGCGCGGGTCACGCGTCGAGCACCCTCGGTGCCGGTGTAGCCGTCGTCGGCCCGCTGCCGCGTTAAACCTTACCTAGCCGCCGGCCCCTCTAGCATCTCCCAGTGCCCGATGGTAGCCGCCCTCATTGCGCGTCGCATGATCGATCGAGCCCGCGCCCCCGTTTTCCTCCGTCACGCGTGCGTGTTCAGTTCGTCAGCAGAGGAAGATCCACAGTACCAGAGGGTCGTTTTGCATATACCCCCTTCCCCTTTTGCCCCGCCAACCCGCGGTCCTCAGGGCCCTCTGTCAGTGTCGCTGGTAATTTTATAAAAAGGCTCCTGAGCTTTTCAAAACTCAACCCGCGGTCCTTGGTTGCCTCGGCCGTGGCGTGGGCAGAACCCCCAGCCCTACATCCGACTCAGAGTGAGTAGGAGGAGTAAGCGTTTGGAACTGTTTAAATTCAAATCCTGTTTAAATAATTTCAAAATTCAAATTCAATTCAGTTTCAAATAACTTTTTCATACTAAATCCATATTGGGCAAATAATATATGTTTGGATATCAGCAAAATGAGAGGATTTCAAATATGCCATCCATTTTTCCTTTTGCACAAGTAAAGTTCCAAGTTTAATTAAATTACAACTAATGCCACTAGAATTTAAATAATTAACAACTTTTGTTTTATAATTCCAAATTAAGCAAATGATATGTCTAAAATGATCAGCTCTGAGACCTTTCTGTTTATGCTATCCATAACTTCAATTGAAGCATGCATCATGTAATTATATAATGAACAGTAACTATTATGGCAACAAAATGTGACTAAAACCCAATTCAAATGTTATTTCTTGTCCTCCACCTCACCCATGCCATGCTACTTATTGCCATGCAACTTGTGCATCATTCATCATGGCATGATTGTTTGTGACGCATCTTATTCATATGCTTGTGCTCTATATTCATGTTGGCCTTGTTTGTTTGGTTTTTCGGATAGAACCGGCGGGGGTTATATCAAGAGAACCAGAGCACTACCGGATCCGTCCCTTGCTTCAACTGAGATACCAGTGCAAGCACTTCCACATGCTTGCATACATACAGTACCTATTGCCTCTATCTTATTCTTGCATCATTGAGTCGTGATTGCATTAAAATGAATCCCAAGTATGCATAGCCTTTACTTTTAAACCCCACAAAGCTTGTTCCTCCATCCCATGAGCCCCTACTATAGGAGTTGTTTGAGCCATGCGAGTCGTAGAACAGCATGTGTAGGGTATGTGAGTCTGTTGAATAATGAGGTACCTAAATAACTTAACTGAGTAGTTCTGGATAACTAAAGAAAGTGGCGCGGTGAGCAACATCTGCTATTTGGTTTTCCTGCTCACTTGTGTCCGTAAGACCCAGTACTTGATTCCTGTTCCTTGTTTTATCGCTATCCACATCCGGAGGTATATGGGACCCCCGAGCGAGCTTGATTAGTCTTATTTCTTGGGACCACAAACTAGTTTGAGGTTTTATTACTATCCTGTACTTATGCCATGCTACTTTCTGTATTTAAATTGTGCGAGGAGCACACTGTACTGTTTAGGTAAGCGTAATGTTTTCGCGGTATCGACAAGCCCAGCCACACTTTTGGGTTCCCGGTCGTTCTGACCATTATCGCAAACCTTGAGTCCATCTCGAGTCGCTATCTCCGTTCTGGGATCTACTTAAGGGTGGCCCCTGAAATATTTCTGAATCTGTGATTGTTCATCGTGAAAGCCTCGTTGGGTTTTGATTTGGTTTTCGAGGTTGATCGAGCGTGTGTTGCTATTGGTGCACCCCGGCCGGGTAAAACTTTCTGAAAGCCGTGTCCACGGATATGGACGACTTGGAGCACAGTTTCTTGATCATAGACAAGCATAACTAAAGTACCGCTTTTAATCTGCCCAAAGTAACTTGACTAGTAAATAGTGCAAGGCTCATGGAATGGTTAATAAAATTGCCAGCGGATGGGGGTTGTTTGTCCTTCCTTGTTGGTAGCGAGGAGGAGGATGGATCGGATGAGATTACCATTATAAGCTGTTGTACTTAATTCACGGACATCCGTCTATCATTGGTTAGGCGGATGGTTAGCGTTATCTAGAATTGCTAGGGTTTATCTTTCGCTGCAATTCGTCACCCAGTTGTGTCCCCTTTAGAGGCATTAAGACTTCTTTGAGTACCCTTAGGGTCTCACACGATAAATTCTTGATTCGGATGAGCAGTACCTTCTCGGGCGGATCTTTGGGTGGAAGAAGCCGAAGATGTGGGCAACGATCGTTCGGTGTAGAGATTCCGGGAACGGGGATCCTTGAGACCTGTATTTGGGATGTGCTTATTTCTCTGGCATCTTATGCCGATTTGCTTCTTATCCGTACTCGGATCTTGTTTGCCGCTTCCGCATGATACTCTGATGTGTGTTGTATGAGGAGTTATCCTAAAATATAGATTTATCTAGATCATTTGAATCTTGCCGTATGGCGTTGGTATATTTTCTTTCTTTCTAGATGGTGTGGCTCTGATGTACTCTTGTATGGTGGCTTGCGTACATACCCACTTGTGTACGTAGTTGATCCCTTCGCCTGCCGACTACGCCGCCCGTACAGGTCCCGTTGAGAGGGTAGTGGTTGGGACGTCTGAAAGGACTACCAGTGAGTGGCTTTTGGGGCCCCACCGTACTATTTCAACCACTATCACTCATCCAGGCTTGTATCTAGGAGCGTAGTTCACCGAGGTAGTTACACAACTCCAATGCAACGTCGTGATTGTTGTCGTCGATGCGGGAGTATAGTTGAGACATGTTTATTCGCCGGGACGCTGCTCTCACCACCTCAAAGATAGAGCACAACAGACAAAACCTAATCCTAACAATTAGGCAAGTACGAAAGAACGAGGTCCTCCTCCCTTCTACCGTCGTGGCAGCAAGCGGAGAAAGAGGGGACTTGCGCCATGGCCGGCGGAGATCGGCAGGAAAACTAGAGGCGAAACGGTACGGAAATCGCGACACTTTCTACCATATACTATTTGTTACTATGAATATATGTGGTATTGATTGTCAAAAAAGAAAAACTCGTAATGATATGATAAAATCTTGAAAAAAAGCATGTTATTGTGTGGATGACACCATGCTGACGTACGGTGCATGCACGTCTTGACAGAGGATCGATTTGGAAACAGCCTGTGTTCCACGTATCTAAAGATGTTATTGATGCTTCCTCATTGGGCTACCACATGTGTTAGGCATTTGTGCCCATTGGATCGACCTCTAGGAGTGGATCCAGGCCGTTGCTTTGCGGTAAGACTATTTTACCCAAATGAGCAGTAAAAAGATCATTCGCTGCATGCACCTTTTTTTGTACCCACGGTGGCCTCTCTCTCTGCCCGGTCTCGTCCTATCCCACAGGAAAAGGTTTAGGCCTCCTTGTCAGCCTCCTAGGTAATGTTTTGAGGAGGCATTTATCGGGTGTTTGTGGTCTAGGCAGGGGCAGCGACCGTGGGCGATTGCGTGAAAAACCTAGCTAGCCACTATTGGACCAACCCCACGATGTCTTCCTCCTCCAATCCCCCCGCGCCGCCGCTCACACTTGAGCACGGGCTGCTGTCGCGCTGCACCCCTCCTTCTCCTCCTCTCCCGCTATTGGCCTCTTCGTGGACACAGGAAGGAGCTTCGACGTGACTGCATCCCACGGGGGCACGGCCCCGCCCGCATTCCTGCCTCCACACCAGCCTCTACCAGGTCGTGCGGCGACAGCGAGCAGGGCGCGGGGCGAAGGCAGCGAGCAGGGCGCGGCGCGGGCGAGCATGGTCAGGAGGCGCGGCAGCGGCGACGACGGGCGAGCAACTACAGCGACGAGCAGGGGTAAGGCAGCGGCGCTGTGCATTTTGCATTAGCCTCCCTCCCCAGCTTCAGGTGTTGGATAATGCTCTAGCAAATTGAAGAGATACGGCCTTTGGGTGTGATTGTTTGGCTCTCCATGGCTCATTTTGTTCACTGTTTTTGTGCAGGCTTCTATACAGATGTGCAAGACAATATGTATTTTACGGTTCTTTTTTCAATTTTTGTTACTGCAGTTCCAATTTTCTCATCTTGTTCTCCTCGTCTACGTTTGCACTTGTTGGCCTCATAGGTATTGCAGCTTCATGGAACAGCAAATTGGGTTGACAATGATCCATGCGGCACAAGTGGGTTGGTATAATTTCCACCCATGACCGGGTCACATCTATGTTAGTGTCGGTACTAGAGATTTATATATGTCTGGATTTACTTTTACTTGTAACCATCGGTTGGCTTTGTAAACAATAATCGCTCAATTGTTGTCGTTGTTCTTCTATGGTGGATGCTTTATAGAAAACTGTCAAGTTTTGGACTGTTCGGGAGTCTTTCGAGGGACATTCAGTCTTTGTCAGAATTGTAGCACCTCTAAGCAATTTGTTCTCTACTTCAGTTTGAGCACTTTATATTGCTTTGTTAAAAAAAGAACAAGCCAAAGAACACCTATGTGAAGAAGACATTACTCAGTCATGTGTACCGCTTCTCTTTTCTTCAATTCTCAATTGGTATTTTCACCAAATTTCCATGAAGAACTTTAGTATCAGTGTAGGCAGAAATATAATTTACATTTCAGATTGTATGCAGTTTATGAGGTATTTGGTTCTTTTTGCTCCATGGAATTATCCTACAACAAGGACTTGGGTGGCTCTCTTCCTTCATCCATTGGAAGCTTGTGCAACCTCCAAAACTTGTGAATAATTAAACTTGGGAGGACCCAACTGGTTCTCATGTCCAAAATTTTAGTGCATAGATTCTTATTATTTTTAACATATACTCTCTCATTTCTCTGCAGAATCCTTGTTGGCTGCAGCTTTTTGTTATTAGTGCATAATCTGTACGCCTTCTCTCAGGAGTAACACCAAACCTTTTCTACACTCTAAATAACTTCGGTATGAGAAATTCTTGGTCTTTTGTTTTATGTTTCTTAAGTTCTATCATGTTCTGGTTAAGCAAGAATCTTATATACTATTTGATTGGGTATCATGGTGTGAAAGCTAGATACTTGATGTTTTCCCTCTGAAACTAGACATTAGTCTGATACATATTGACATATTGTCATGTACGTGCTGTTTCTGAAGATTCTTATGAGCAGTTTTGGGTTTAACTACATTCTCATAGATTGTACAGAATTCTCTGCAGTCTGCCTCGATGTTTGGTTCTTCTATTATTAGTAAATAGTTAAAACATTGTGTTTGGACATGAGATTTGTTTGTTTGCAGATTTTTATATGGTAATGTTATATTGTGCCTGGCCTGAAGCTGTTAGTAAATAGCTAACATAATGCCTACTGTTCCTGGTCCGAAGCTATTTTTTGTATCTTTTTGTTTCTGCCAGTTCCTTATGCTCCTATTGCTCTATTGGGAGTACTACCGGTCTACTCAAGGTAATGTCACCTCTAAAAATTGTGACTCCTTGTGCTTTGCTTTCAATTACATTGATTCAAATGAATGTCTAGAATCCTTTTTATTGGCGGTAATGTAAGTGATGTACCTATACTAAGTGACAAGTAATTTGCAAAGAATTTCCTTCCAGCCGGTACTTTTACTTTGTGGAATCTCAGTGCGGCCAAAATAGTTGTTCGTCTTATTTTTTATGTTCTTGTCATTGCTAATGTTACCTAATAATCTAATCATGGCAATGTCATATTCATCTCATGCTAGATCTTTCACATATATATCTTCAATTTGAACCTTCATCGTTCAACAGTACCTTGCCGTTAATGTGAGCTCTCCCAGACTATGTTTCAAAGATGTAGGTATGTTGCTTACTGATTCAGTGTTACTTTTCCAGGTTAAAACTAGCTCCTCTGCATGAAACTATCAATTGAACTTTAGTAGTTTCTCTGTCTAAGTTGGCGCTGATTGGTTGTATACTTATATCCACACACACACATATTTACAAGGTGGGATTGTTCTATGAAAGCACATCAATTTTTTAGTTCAGAGGATAGAGCTTTATTGGTTGTAGCTATTTGGGTTTTCGAATTGTTGTAATTCGTTATGCTGCCTTCACTAATTGGAAATTATTGTTGTTCATTTTGTTGATTTACAGAATGCAGAGGAGGAGGGGGACTGGAGCGGCGGCATCCCGACCAGCGGTGGGAGAGAGCTACTGGAGCTGCCGATCACCGGGACGGCCCTCGATGGGATTGGCTGCTGCGACTCCCTTGCTCCCCAGGCCAAGCTCGGGTCGTTACCGTTGTCGGGGAACCACAGGCTGCACATCCTCCAGCTCACATCCCCATGTGTTGCCACTCCCTCCACCGTCGATCTTCCAGTGCTATTGAGTAACACAGGCTTACAGCTCATGGCATCCACTTTTCCACCGTCATGGGAAATAAATCAAAGAAACCAGAGAAATAAATTAATCATTTTGTTTACAAGCCATACATCTATACCCATTTAAAATATATGTATTACATTTTCTGAATGATAATCTCATTCACAATCTTATTTTTATATTGTAGTTCTCTATGAGTTTCCTACCTTTTTCTTCATGGCAGCAGCATTTGAGGTGTTATGCTGCATTCTTACACTTATGTCATGCTTATATTTTTTCAATGTAGCAGTTGATGCATACAGATGTAACTCCCAAGATTCGGGCTTCTAAGGTTCAGTTGATTCGACCTGAGGCAATGAAAGGTCCTTTTTGTGCTATGATGCTTTAGTTTTGAAAATTATTTTTAATGTGTTTACTCGGAATGGAAGGGATATTTAAATTCTTAATGAATTTGATCCATAGTTTGCAGGCGATAAGTAATTTCTTGCTTGCTTTTTAACCTTGAATTTATTCAGCCTCGCAGGGCCACCCAAATGACTTGGATCCCGATGTCGTCATGACCCCGAGGTTTCGTGGCTGGACCTCAACTACACTAACTTGATGAACCTATAGGAATTTAGTAATGCCGAAGCTAAGCCACATCAAACACATTTATTTGTTGAGAATTACATCTGAGGGCTCTTATATTACCTAATTATCACGGTGCATATATCACTAGAGTTGTGCAGATTGCTTAGAAGCATTTGGGTAGTTTGGTGCTTAGAAGCAAATTTTGAGCACAGAATCTTTGAAAGATACTAATAATAACAGATATAGGATGAACTATTTGTTTCTGGTCATTTTTTATTCCTTGCTTTATTTGTATGCACTTCACTTTTTGCATGCTTTCACTCTGGACAATTTTCTCTATAGTTGTTGAGAGACGAGTCAGTGCCCATAGAATGATAGATTACAGGGTTTCATGATAGAGTAAACACTCAATTATTTGTTGACGTGAGATCTTAGTGTTATCTCTCATAGAAGCACCTAATCATTTCAATGTATGCATATCCAACTATAGTCGAAAGAGAAGGCTAAGGTATTAGTTTTTTTTATCTTTTTTTCCTTTCCAACAATGAGAAGCCTTACTATTATTTCCAGTCTGTTGCAAACATATGTATATTTAGATGTAGCTTTTAAACTTCGTATCGCAAAATATGTTGTTGTCATACACTTCAGAGTAAATCCATTGGATGTATTTACTGATTAATCATCTTTAATGCATTTTTTCTCTTCTGAAGATACTTGCATCTTACTTTGATAGTGAGATATTACATATTTACATTTCCTTCAGACAATTGTCAATGTTGCTCTAAAGTATAACCCATGAGTTATGTTTTGTGTGATGTTTCCATTATTCATTTCTGCAACCTAGCCGTTGGAACGCTGCTTCTGCTGGAGTACTTGATGTCGTTGGGTCACCACTCCTGCTGGAGTACAAGTTGTTGGCATTCATCAATCAATCGATGTAATGGTGTGTTATCTTGGTAATTCCTTTCGTTTTATTTATTCTTTGTAGTACCAAAGCATCTGACCAGTAGATGGATTTACGATGGGATATAGCAAGGGTTAATTATCTAAGTTTGCTAAGCTATATTTTGATTATTATATGTCCCTGTACTCAAACTTAGAGCAAAAACAGAGTTGGACTCCCCTAAAATAATTATATAGGTGTAGTTTTATTGTACTCCCTATATATAGCTGCGTTGTTTTGCTTCGGTAGCAATTGGGAAACCAGTACGAGTGCATGCCAGCATTGAAAGTTTAGTTCCAGAATTAATAGCTAGTTCAGTGTTGATGTTCAGACATCTTCTATTGAACTTCTCCTTTGGCTGTTTGGGCTAGTGAGTTTATAATTAAGTGTTGTCTTTCTACAAGCATAAATTCGAGATGCACCCTGAATAAAAGTTGTACACCATGTTTCAGGATTTTCATAGACTATTCATTTGCACAATTTGGTTGAACAGATTTCAAATAGCGGCCAGTTCACTAATTTGTATAGAATATAGTTTTTCTTCACACATTGAGCTGCTTTGCAACTTTAGGTCCTTTTAGCATTCGAATTAAATTTTGGGATGGGCATAAAAAATGTGGAGAATGTTTCTCTGGTGTTATATCTCATATTGTTTGCAAGATTGCGTGAACAAAATAATTTCCTATGAAAAGATAACATGATCTATCCTATGTTGGACAAAATTGCAATAATGCTGAGTGAAGGCGTCAATGAACAAATTTCATCAGTAGTGGATGTGTGATAAATATCGTGTTTCTGCTGAGATCTAAAGTATCTGTATGGTTGAGTTTTAGTTATAACTTGTGTGGTCGCTTTTGTTGAGAGAGCTGGACATTTGTTACTTAAAGGGTCTCGTGCGTAGGAACGACACTAATTTGTGAAAATCTATATTATGAAGTCATGTTTTGTACTGAGTGTTATAGATATGTTCTAAAAAGGATTGCTATATATGCTTGGATAATAGGTATACCTCCATGTACATGGTTGTGGCATGGTGTTTCTATATTAATTTAGCTATCTTTTTACCCACGGTTTATTATGCGGAGATGACACAAATGTTAGTGGAAATAGGAAGTGAAAGGTCTGACACAATGCCAAAGATTATATACATGTTTTTGATCTGCTTGGTGTTGAAAATTCATGTGAAGAAGTTCAAAAGAATGCACGCAGCATGGACCCGTAGAAAACTGCATACCTTCCACAAATCTTGGTAAAATATTCCCAAGAGTATAGGTTGATAGAAATGAGAAACAATCAATGGCTTCCATGTATATTATTCTGTTCCTTTACATCTCCTTTGTGTGATATTTTCTTGATTTTCCTAGCCAGTCTCTTCAGAAATAACAAAATACAGATACTGATGCAGACCAAATGAAAAAATAATTTACATTTTCAGACTACAGCTAAGAGAACACCAACGTTCTCTATGTATACAAGGCAAGGTGATACCTTTTACGCTTAGCTCTCCTTTCTTACCAGATTTAAGCCATGGGTGTCCTTGATGTTCCATGCAAGGAGATTCTCAGAGTCTACAGCTTCCAAAAGCCATGTACAACATCATTCCAACCAAGGACGGTGCGACCATGATATTCTCTCAGTCGGCATGTGATGTACATCATTCGTATAGGTAGCTGACTATATTGTCGTACTAATGATGGCTTACATAGTGTTTCACCCATCAATTACCAATTCAAAAGATGGGTGGTGGCTATGCTCCAACTGCTTATAATGTACAAAGTATGCTATGTTTATTTTCTTCTCTTCATCAAGCCATACTTCAGATGCATACAGTAAAATGTAACATATAGTTTATTTTTCATTTGATGAAAAAATCGCTTATTTTTCTTCAAAAGTATTATTTCCATAGGTGTTCTTTATGAAATATAAAATATTATGTTTGGTATGAATATGACGCTTTTTTATCACCGTTGTACAACATGATTTTCACGGGGTCGTGCGCCAAGGCGCACCCCTAAATCTAGTATATATGTATGCACGCAATCATAGCAACGGCCATGAACTTTCACGTACGCAGTGCTCTCTATCCCTCCCCCCAAATTCTGATAGCAACGTGCAATATACCAATACTGGTATACCACACTGCGCAATACGTGCACGTAAGCATAGACACGCACGAAAAACATGTACTCACCTTTTATACACACACCAATAGTGATCATGAAATCAATAAACTTTTTCTCGAGGATGTAAACTAGTAAAGGTACGGTGGTTGTAGTGGAGTTCCCTCGCTCGGCCCGTCCCTTTGTGTATTAATTGATCTTGTTCGGAATTCCAATATGTATATCTCAGGCCAGTTTTCTAAAGTTCGAATGATTATACACCCTGATGCCGTGTGGACTTATTCAGTTTTGGTAGCTAGCACTAGTAGTGTACAATAACAACTTGCCTTTTCTAGCTCATCATGGTTGTTAGTTACCAGAATATATACCAACCTATCTCTTCTACTACCATCGACGTCGAGTACTAGCTAACTGCAATTGTATGCGTGCCGACATGTGCACTAGTGTAACACTATACCTTCCTCCCTTTCAAATTACTCCGATAGATCAGATTTGTTAGACCAAGCCCTTGACCAATATTTACGTACTCTATTAGAATAAATAATTACTCTATGCATGATTTCATACGTCATTAACTTATATTTTTGTTTATGTCTTGCTCTAACATTTCAACTACTATGTTTTTTAATTTCAAATGAAATCACTAGTAGAAAACGCCCCATTGGTCTCGGTTGGTAAGGGACATTAGTCCCGGTTACCCAAACGGGACGGGGCAATCGGGACTAAAGCCCCAACATTTAGTCCCGGTTGCCCCATCAACCGGGACAAATGGGGATACACGTGGCAGCGTCAGAGGTCGAGGGGGGTGGAGCAACACGAACCGGGACAAATAGCCTTCTGCCGCGGCAGAGATTTGGCACATTTCTCTGCCGCGGCAGAGAATTCATTTTGGCAACTTTTGTTGCCGCGGCAGCATTTTCGCCACTTTTTGTGCCGCGGCAGCATTTTCGCCACTTTTTGTGCCGCGGCAGAGAATTCATTTAGGTTGTTTTATTGTTTATTTAGTGTTTTGCACTCATCAATAAAGGAACCATTATATTACACAAGATCATGATGACAATATTACATTCGATACACGGATCGAGTTCATACACTACATACAAAAGTTGCTCTTTTTACAATCCCTATTGTCTATACACAGCCGAATAGTATTCCCCTTTTGGGTTTAGGACTTCTGCATCCAAGAATCCCGCCAATTGCTCGTACGCGATCCTTTGGCAGAAGACCGTCCAGTAGACGTTCGATCTGATTTAAAAAAGGAGACAACCTATATTAATGAAACTAAACACAATTTGATTGTAATTAAAAACTATAGAAATTGTTTATGTACGTGGAGTTGCTCTAAATTTCTGCCCTTCTCATCGCACGTCTGCCGGATGAACTCGCAAACATAGTATCCACATGGATTGTTACCTGGTCCCTGTGTCAGGCACTTTACGAGAACATAGTTCAATCAAAATAATAATCAAGCATGATAATAACTGTATCAAAACTAGAATCAAAGAGATGCGCGGATATAGCTAGTGGTGCTTACATCTAGTGCTTGAAATGTAAGCTGCGCTTTCCAAACACCCCTAGCCTTGTTGGTGAACCATTTCCAAGCGCTGCCCAGCGAAGAAAACAAATAAAATAAGTTATTAATTACTTGATATCATAAAATTCACGAACGTTGCCGATATAGTGTCGTAATGATTAGAATTACCGCTGGAGAAGCATCTGCATGTCCTTCCACTGTCCAAGGGGTTTATGTTTCGAGTCCATGACTAGTACACGCCCTTTGTCAAGTTGAATGATTAACAGAATATAGTGAAAGCTACGAATGCATAACTAATCAATTATATACTTAATATCGACTAAGCGAAATAGAAAGTGTATAGAAGACAATAACACTCACTCTAAGTTGTAAGGAAAAAGTATTTCCCTTCTGGTTTCTTGAAACCTTAACGCGTGTACTATATTATCCTCCGTATCCTGGGGGCTTGTTTTGAGATTAGCTTTATGAACCCAATATGGGTCAATGAAGCCAATGTCATAGATTTGTCCTCTGTTGCATTCGAGAATCTTCATTCGCATATTACGATGATTATATACATGCAATAAACAAGGTGAGATAGCTGGAGATTAAATTAATTATAGAATTAGTACTTACAGACAATAGGTACTGATGATCGATTTGTCCAAGGCGTCTTGATTGAATAATTTAAATAGTTCATCAAATTCAATGGATATCATGTCATCCTTTTCTTGCCCATGATGCTTTTTTGTAACCCTCAGCACTATCCAATTAGCCCCGGCCTTTGTGGCATGCATGTACCAATTATGCAATCTTTGCATTTTTGTTGGAAGATTATTTACCTAATCAGGTTTGATGAGAGGTTTGCCGTACTGGTATTTGTATGCTACTTCACTCACGGGGAAGTACCCTAACTGGGATAAGTACTGGGAAATACTCATACCTTGAGCAGCGGCAGCTTCTCCGTATTGTGCAACTACCTCTGGATCATACTGCTCTTCGGCCCCATATTTGCTCGACCCCACATTGGTTTGGGAAATCACCTTGAGAGGGGCGCAAGACTGTTTTGCTTGTTCTCCAAGCTGGGCAACAGATTTCTCGCTTGCATCAGTACTGCTCTTCGAGGCTTGTTGTGCCGCATGTGACTTGAGAATAGAACGCTCATAGTCTGATGACAGCTTTGGCTCGGGTTGATGAAGAGTCTTTAGCATTTTCAACACTTTGGCTTTTTCTTCTTTGGTGCTGGGGAACTCTGGCTCTTTCGGCCGCCTCAGCTTAGCGAAAAACGCTGTCGTTTCCGCATCAACGATCGCCGTAGTCTCCTCTTCAGTACAGTCATAAGCTCTCTTGGGAGGAACCTTTGGTACTTTTGGAAGAGGCTCTTGTTTACGTTTCGGCGATCGCTTACCACGACGCAGAGTAGCGGTACGCTTACGCTTTTTATCCTGAGGCTCCGGTGATGGCTCCCGCGGCGATGGCTGCGCCGGAGATTGGTGAGGCGACGGAGCCAGGTGAGGCTACAAAGACAGCTGCCGCGGCGGCGACGACCTCGCTGGAGATGGGTGAGGCGGCGGCGAAGATGGCCTTGGCGTGTGATTTCGAAGCACGATACATTCCTTTGGCCATAGAATGGTGACGTTTGTTGCGTCTCCCAAGATCACATCCCCTTCACTGCGGGGTAGTGAAGATCCAAAACTTCAAAGGTGGGCATGATTTCATCCACCCGACAACAGCGTAGCCCTCTACGGACGGGACGGTGGTAAGTTGGTGTGGGTCCAATTGGTAAGGCATAGCCGACCGCCACCTTCATTGATATGTTCACAACTTTGACATGTAGCTCGCGATGTGTCATCTCGTGATATCATCCTTTGGGTAGCCAACAGAGCCATCTCCGGTGCACCATCATCGCCATTGTCATCACCGGGACCTCGGTGGAAGCCACACTGCTTTTTTTTATTCGATAGGCGGTAGCATCGAATGCGGTGTCTTTAAGATGGGTCGGTAGTACTTTGCTCTTTAAGTGTGTTAATTTCATCTTGTCGTTGCTTTACTCGTTCTTCAATTATACGCATTCGATCTTTCTGAATATCTGCTTCAACTTCTGCCCTGTCCTTTCTCCTCTGATGGCTTCTATCAGGATATTTCTTCCTCTCTTCGGGAAACCTAGTCCTCCATGGTTTGGATCCGCTTGTGCCTTGTGTTCATCCATCATGTTCCTTATTTCCAAGGGCGAGTGTGAGCTCATCATTCTCTCTATCGGGATTGAAGTCCCCATCTTTTGACCTTCTTGCTTTTCTCATCTTCTCGATTGGCAAGGGTATTCTTTATGTCGTATGTTATATATACACTTCCTTCCGAGTCCAACGTGCCCCATGCGTAAAACCAATTCCTTGCGTTCTACCCAATAAATGCCTCTGGGTGATCTTTTTAGCACGTTCATTCTCAAGATTCTCCCACTTAGAAATGCCGACCAGAGCCACCTTGCCCCATAGTATGGTGATACTTCTTGTTAGACATTCAACTTATTCGTTCGAGACATTTTCTTAGATTTTTCTGATGTCTTGTATTTCACAAACTCAGCCCAGAATTGTTTTATCTTCTCAAACTAAATATTCCTGAAATCGGGAGTCTTCTCTTTCACGACATAGTCAAGGTGCAATCTTTTCTTCCAGTTGGTGAAACACTAGGCCATCTTCTTCAAAGCCCACTCCCTGACCTTATCCTCCATGGCTCTCCCATGTTCTAAGGCGTCCTCAACTGGATCCTCCGCATTTGGATCCATCTCTATCTTCGGTAGTTTGAAGTTAACCATGAGCCTCTTCCATAGTAAATCTTTGGCGTGGTTAGGGACAAATAAATATGTTCCCTATTCTTCCGCATCAGCAGGCCTATTCCAATTTCGAATGGTGATCGGGATTAAGTCCCTAACGATTACTCCGGATTATGCCACAAATTTGTTTGCGACAACTTCGGGAGCCGTCGGTTTGCCGTCTTCAGCGACATATTCGATCCTGAACCTCTCATGGTCTTCCAACTTTTTGGTTGGGCCTCGTCTGCTCTTTTCAGTAGATTTCTTCGATCCAGAGGGCTAAAAGAAGAAAGATCGTCATTACTATTTCTATATAGATAGCAGATTATTAATTAATGAATTAATTATATTACATGCACCTCGCAGGATCGGTCGTCTTCTCGATCACACAAGGCATCGTCTTCTCCCTCGCGGAAGGCATCACCTTCAACCTCAAACAAGTCATCTATTTCGGCAAAAAGAGGATCACCCTCACCGGAGTTGTTCAGAAACGTCGATACATCTAAATTTTCTTCCCCGCGGATCACACCTTGGATCAACTCTTCCTTTTCTTCGTCTCTGTCGTGTGGGTCCATATTTTCTGCACAGGTGGAAAAACGGATAAGTCAAAGCGACCAAGGGAGAATGTTAGGTATGGTGTTGAGAGATATAAACCCTAATTCGGAGAAACCTAATATATACATACACAATAATAAAATGAATTTACAATATCGAAACCCTACTTGGAGAAACCATCGGGCTCGGATCCTATCACGAAGAACCAATACCGAAAAGAAAGGCGGCAATCAATCAACCTCGGGTTCGGGATGCCTGGCGAGACACGGCTAACCCTAGGTGCAACATCGATTCAACTGGGGTCTATGACAACTAATATCATGGCTAAGCAACTACAATGCGATGGCTATCAAGAAATCTTCGATCTTCGATGGTGTTGACCTCGGTCTTTGATCTCGATCTCGTATTCTACCGCGAAGAACCGAACGCCTAGATTGTTCAACACATGGCATCGATGCAATGCTCAAGCAAGTATGATGATATGACAAGTTAATTTGCATTGGAATGTAACCCTAAGATATGCTCGATGATTTAATCGGGGTTCCGAGGGGTGAAAACCCTAACTCGGGGAAACTCCGGAACATATGAGAGGGGTGCATTTGTTCTTCTAATTATACTTGTCATTTAAGTTGTTGAACAATGCATGATTATATGTTAAATAGATAGGTTTCATTTTTCTGAACAATTTGATATATTATTTGTATTTTTCTGACTTATAAACAATAAGTTATTGATTTTACAATATTAAATCATTTTAGAATTAAAAAAGGTAAATAGTTTTTACAAGGCGACCCCTAGCGGTGAGGCCGAAGGGCGGTGCCAACTCAGCCTCCACGCATCTTGATGTCAACACACGCAGATTATTTTTATACCACGGAGGAGCTACCCACTAAGGGCGTGATGGGCCTAGGCCATCACCGCCACGCTGAGCAGGTGACGCAGTGGCGTCGGCCACGACGTCCGCGGCGGTGAGCTCCAAGCGGCGGCGGCGAGCGATAGCGCCTCACGCGCGGATGGGCGCGTTAGAGAGCGTCGGGAGAGAAAAGTGGCGCCGCTCGCCCTTCTTAGTCACCAGGCGTCGCCTCCGTCGAGCTCGGCAGCGGCGTCGGGCACTGCTGGGAGAATAGTACAGAGGAGAGGGAGAGAAAGAAGAACGTGAGGATCAAGCTCACGGGAACACGATGAGGTGGTGGCGAGAGGGCGAGCTCGGGAGACGCTAGAATCGGCGGAGACAGACGGCGACGGAGCTTCCAATCAGCGATTGAGGTCACTCGAGGAAAAATGGCGGGCGCATACCGGATGGAGGCGGTGGTGGCGGGCGAACGCAGGTGGCGGCGAGCTCGGCCAGATGTTGGCGTCGGGGCGGTTCTGTAGCGCGGTGAAGCGAGAAGTGAGATGGGAAGAAGAATAGGAGGCGTCGATTATAACGAAGGCCTTTTGTCGGTTGGTGGCTCCAACGGGACTAAAATCATCGTCGGTTGGAGCCACCAACCGGGACGTATAGTCCACTATTTTTTCATCAGCCCAAGGGGGACGCGCAGGGGTCTTTAGTCCCGGTTGGTGGCACCAATCGGGACATATGACCCTGTTTTCAAAAAAATTCAGCAATTTACTCTCTCTTCCAGCCTTATTTTTTATTTTGGGGTTTAAATTTGTAATTTTTTTAAATGATAATTACTTTGGAATTTAGAAAACTTTAAACATAAAAAAGTGTTTGAATTTGAATAACTAATTCAAAACCATTTTCTATTTTTAAAAATAATTAATGTAACCATTTAAAATATGAACCATTTAAAATTAATAATGAATTAACTTATTTTTTTTGAATATTAATTTGGAATTTAGAAAAACTTTAAACATAAAAAGTGTTTGATTTGAATAACTAATTCAAAACCATTTTCTATTTTTAAAAAATATTTAATGTAACCATTTAAACTATGAACCATTTAAAATTAATAATGAATTAACTTTTATTTTTTGAATATTAATTTGGAATTTAGAAAAACTTTAAACATAAAAAGTGTCTCGATTTGAATAACTAATTCAAAACCATTTTCTGTTTTTAAAGAATAATTAATGTAACCATTTAAACTATGAGACATTTAAAATTAATAATGAATTAACTTATATTTTTTGAATATTAATTTGGAATTTAGAAAAACTTTAAACATAAAAAGTGTGTGGATTTGAATAAATAATTCAAAACCATTTTCTATTTTTAAAAAATAATTAATGTAACCATTTAAACTATGAACCATTTAAAATTAAAAATGAATTAACTTATATTTTGAATATTAATTTGGAATTTAGAAAAACTTTAAACATAAAAGTGTCTTGATTTGAATAAATAATTCAAAACCATTTTCTATCTATTTTAAATAATTCAAAACCATTTTCTGTTTTAATTTGGATTTGAATTAACTTATATTTTTATATATTAATGGGCAGGAAAAAAGGACGGAAATAATGGACGGAAAGAAAATTTTATTAGGATAGAACTGAATTAAAGTACATAACGCAACTAACACAAAGTTACATAGAAGAACTGAAATTAAGATACATGGCATTAAGCCATAATCGGCAACTTATTTTGCAATGTTGGAGTGATTCACCATGCTCGCTACACTGTAATACTCGGCCATAGTCGTCGTGATTGGCCATGTTTGCCGCTGCTGCCGCTGGTCGCCAGAAGTTGAACCTTGAAGGCTGAGTACGAGTGGGATGGACTTGAGGGTAGCGCAGGCGGGGTCTAGAGTCGTCGGCCGTGTCGTAGGCCATGACGCTCTAGAGAGTCCGACCGCGCCACCACAACCAATGACCGGCCTCGTTGAAGTTCGGAGGAGGTGGGCCATCCTCCTCGTGCTGGCGAGCCTCTCACGCCGATCCACGAAGAAGGCTTCCCAAGTCGGTAAATAGTCGGGATGCCATCCGGGATTCCTCCGCTGTTCGGCGTGAGCTCGTGTAGTGGTTCGTGATGGCCATCCGGACGCCACACCTAGAGGGGGAGAGGAACTGCGCCTCCCAAGGCCAAAGATCCGGTAAGACGGGGACACACACAGAGTCTGACGGGAAGGGGAAGTTCGAGGCGCAAAGTGTCTCCGCCTCCCTGGGAGTTAGTGCTACGGTGGAAGTCATGGGAAAGAGTGATGAGGTTGCACATATGGGTCTAGAAATGTGCAATGACAATGGAGGCAAACCCTACATATATATAGTGAGAAATGGCAGGAAGATAACTGGAGGGAAGAATCAAGGAAGAACTTATGAAAAATTGGCGTAAATGCCGGAAAAATGGCGGAAGAAATGGCGGGAAGAAAATGGCTCATTTAGAACTTGCATTGGATCTCAAGAAACCACATATTATAGTCTAAAAATGATTTTTTCCAAAAAATCACGGGCGATAGATCATGTACCTGTAGTACAAACCGGACCCACTTCCTACCGATTCGGCAGACATTTGTCTTTTTTACCCGGGATGGACGAAAAGGTTTGAGATGTCCCGGTTGGGAGATAGTCCATGTAATGTGGTATAGCATTTTAGGAAAATGGGACGGTAGCATTCTGAAACGGCATTTTGGTGGTTACTTCATAAAACGAGCCGTTTTTTGCGCTCGGAAAAAACTTCCTCCTGCAACATTGTTCTCCATACCAATGTCCACACTCATGCATAATATGGGCACAACATCACAAACTATGCTGTGATTCAGCACATAACATCGGTCATTTGGACCGAAAGCCATGAAACCTCGAACATGATAGGTCATTTTGTAAAGGTTTTTTCGATTTCATGATCAATATACCAAGTCTGGTATTTTTCCTTTCAACTATGTCACATAATATGACACCACGCGAAGGATTTTCATTGTTCGGATTTTTTTTGAATTTATTATGCCCGTTTTGAATTATCTGAATTTCTAACTATGGTCGAACTGGCGTGCATGAAGATAGGGGACGAGCATCATTAGAAATTGCATTGGATCTCTAAAGAAACCACATATTGCGAGTCTAAAAATGATTTTTTCAAAAACTCACGGGCGATAGATCATGTACCTGTAGTACAAACCGGACTCACTTCCTACCGATTTGGCAGACATTTGTCCTTTTTATCCGGGATGGACGAAAAGGTTTGAGATGTCCCGGTTGGGAGATAGTCCTCGTAAGGTGGTCTAGTATTTTAGGAAAATGGGACGGTAGCATTCGGAAACGGCATTTTGGTGGTTACTTCACAAAACAACCCGTTTTTTGCGCTCGTAAAATGGAAAAGGGCTTTTTCGTATGCAAAAAGGAAAACTTCCTCCTGCAACATTGTTCTCCATACCAATGTCCACACGCATGCATAATATGGGCACAACATCACAAACTATGCCGTGATTCAGCACATAACATCGGTCATTTGGACCGAAAGCCATGAAACCTCGAACATGATAGATCATTTGTGAAGGTGTTTTCGAGACATGATCAATATACCAAGTCTGGTATTTTTCCTTTCAACTATGTCACATAATATGACACCACGCGAAGGATTTTTCATTTTTCGGATTTTTTTTGAATTTATTATGCCCGTTTTGAATTATCTGAATTTTAACTATGGTCGAACCGGCGTGCATGAAGATAGAGGACAAGCATCGTTAGAAATTGCATTGGATCTCTAAAGAAACCACATATTGCGAGTCTAAAAATGATTTTTTCAAAAAATCACGGGCGATAGAAAATGTACCTGTAGTATAAACTGGACCCACTTCCTACCGATTCGGCAGACATTTGTCCTTTTTACCCGGGATGGAGGAAAAGGTTTGAGATGTCCTGGTTGGGAGATAGTCCATGTAAGGTGGTCTAGTATTTTAGGAAAATGGGATGGTAGCATTCTGAAACGGCATTTTGGTGGTTACTTCACAAAACGACCCGCTTTTATGCTCGAAAATGGAAAAGGGCTTTTCCGTGCGACAAAAAGGAAAACTTCCTCCTGCAACATTGTTCTCCATACCAATGTCCACAAGCATGCATAATATGGGCACAACATCACAAACTATGCCGTGATTCAGCACATAACATTGGTCATTTTGACCGAAAGCCATGAAACCTCGAACATGATAGGTCATTTTGTGAAGGTTTTTTCGAAACATGATCAATATACCAAGTCTGGTATTTTTCCTTTAAACTATGTCACATAATATGACACCACGCGAAGGATTTTCATTGTTCGGATTTATTTTGAATTTATTATGCCCATTTTAAATTATCTGAATTTCTAACTATGGTCGAACCGGTGTGCATGAAGATTGGGGACGAGCATCGTTAGAACTTGCATTGGATCTCTGAAAAACCACGATTATGCGAGTCTAAAATGATTTTTTCAAAAATCACGGCGATAGATCATGTACCTGTAGTACAAACCGGACCCACTTCCTACCGATTCTACAGACATTTGTCCTTTTACCCGGATGGACGAACGGTTTGAGATGTCCCTTGGGAGATGGTCCATGTAAGGTTCTCTAGTATTTTAGGAAAATGGGACGGTAGCATTCAAACGGCATTTTGGTGGTTACTTCACAAAAGCATTCGCTTTTTGCGCTCGGAAAATGGAAAAGGGCTTTTCCGCATAAAAAAGGAAAACTTTCTCCTGCAACATTGTTCTCCATACCAATGTCCACACGCATGCATAATATGGGCACAACATCACAAACTATATCGTGATTCAGCACATAACATCGGTCATTTGGACCGAAAGCCATGAAACCTCGAACATGATAGGTCATTTTGTGAAGGTTTTTTCGAAACATGATCAATACACCA
Organism: Avena longiglumis; assembly: GCA_030063025.1. NCBI lineage: Eukaryota > Viridiplantae > Streptophyta > Magnoliopsida > Poales > Poaceae > Avena > Avena longiglumis. The sequence continues at coordinate 98,501,356 of CP125974.1, forward strand.
AGTCTGGTATTTTTTCTTTCAACTATGTCACATAATATTACCCCACGTGAAGGATTTTCATTGTTCGGATTTTTTTTGAATTTATTATGCCCGTTTTGAATTATCTGAATTTCTAACTATGGTCGAACCGGTGTGCATGAAGATAGGGGACGAGCATCGTTAGAACTTGCATTGGATCTCTGAAGAAACCACATATTGCGAGTCTAAAAATGTTTTTTTTCAAAAAATCACGGGCGATAGATCATGTACCTGTAGTATAAACCGGACTCACTTCCTACCGATTTGGCAGACATTTGTCCTTTTTACCCGGGATGGACGAAAAGGTTTGAGATGTCCCGGTTGGGAGATAGTCCTCGTAAGGTGGTCTAGTATTTTAGGAAAATGGTACGGTAGCATTCGGAAACGGCATTTTGGTGGTTACTTCACAAAACGACCCGTTTTTTGCGCTCGGAAAATGGAAAAGGGCTTTTCCGTGCGACAAAAAGGAAAACTTCCTCCTGCAACATTGTTCTACATACCATTGTCCACAAGCATGCATAATATGGGCACAACATCACAAACTATGCCGTGATTCAGCACATAACATCGGTCATTTGGACCGAAAGCCATGAAACCTCGAACATGATATGTCATTTTGTGAAGGTTTTTTCGAAACATGATCAATATACCAAGTCTGGTATTTTTCCTTTCAACTATGTCACATAATATGACACCACGCGAAGGATTTTTATTGTTAGAATTTTCAATATACTAAAGGTTCATCTTTTGTCCCGGTTGGAGGGATTTCGGCAGGCTGGGTCAGGCAACACTAATGATAGGGGTGAGTGTCGACATTATGTCGTGTGGCGTGTACCTTGTCCCGGATGGTGTCACCAACCGGGACTAAAGATGAACCTTTAGTCCCGGTTGGAGACACCAACCGGGACAAAACACGAGTCAGCACTAATAATAGGGGTGAGTGTCGACATTATTTCGTAAGTATCGACACTATGCCGAGTTGCTTGTACTATAAATAGGCATCCTTGTCAGTCCAGTCCTCCAGCCAGTTTGAGGCATCTCCAAGATGGTTTTCGATAGCAGGGACACCACTACGGCGGCCAGGAGATGCCGACGATCCCAGCCTCCCAAGCATCTCCGAGAACTGGTCATAGAGGCACTCCCTAATATGTGAAATTAGTTAGCTCCTAGGTGTATTGATCTAGTTAGAGAAGTTACAAGCTGCAAGATGGTTTCGAGAGGGGACACCACTACGATTTCAGTGGAGATGCCGGATCCCCTCCTCCGCATCTCCAAGAAACTGGTCATAGAGGCACTCCTAATATGTGACTGCTGCTTGGAGATCAGATCTTAGTGGTAAGTACGAATCGGGACAACTTCTGCATAGTCCCGGTCTAGCCACAAAACAGGACTAACACTCAAGACATTTATTAATATTAAAAACTGAGACTACAAAACCGGGACAAAAGGCCCCCTATATATAGTCCCGATCAAGCCACAAACCGCGAAAGATATCCTTCGGTGAAGCCACAAACCGCGAAAGACATGAACTAGAGTTACATAATATGAGCATGAACTTCTTGGCATATGTCCTTCCTTATGATCGCTTCAGACGTAACCATGGAGCATCTTCTTTACTTAACGGAATGCTTGGGTCAGTTTTCACTGTGAAGGGCGGAATTTCATCAAACTTATTATAATCTTCTGACATGTCTGTCTTGTCCTCGATTCCCACGATGTTTCTTTTCCCTGAAAGAACTATGTGACGCTTTGGCTCATCATATGATGTATTCGTTTGCATATTTTTTCTTTTTTTCGGTCTGGAGGACATGTCCTTCACATAGAAAACCTGAGACACATCATTGGCTAGGACGAATGGTTCATCTCTATAACCAAGATTGTTGAGATCCACTGTTGTCATTCCGTACAACTAGTCTATCTTAACCCCTTCCCCATTCAGGTTGACCCATTTGCAGCGAAATAAAGGGACCTTAAAAGAGACTCCATAGTCTAGTTCCCATATCTCCTCTATGTAACCATAATATGTGTCCTTTTGTCCATTCTCGTCTATTGCATCAAAGCGGACACCGCTATTTTGGTTGGTGCTCTTTTTATCTTGGGCGATCGTGCAGAATGTATTCCCATTTATTTCGTACCCTTAGAAATTCAATACAGTAGAAGATGGTGACGCGGCCAACAAGTATAGTTGATCTCCAACAGTGGTGTCATTCAAGATATGTGTCCGCATACAACCACCGAAAGACTTCATGTGTTCATCTATAATCCATGATTCAGGCTTCCCCGGGTTTTTTGAGCGTACAATATTCTTGTGTTCCTCGATATACGGAGCTGCCAAGGTGGAATTATGTAGAACTGTGTAGTGTGCTTTAGTGAAAGATCCCCGTCCCTACATATCATTGCTTTCTTTCCTAGCGTGCCTTTTCCACTTAGTCTTCCCTCATGCCGCGAGTCAGAAACACCAATCGGCTTAAGGTCAGGAATAAAGTCAACACAAAACTCAATGAGCTCCTCTGTTTCATATCCCTTGGAGATGCTTCCTTCTGGTCTAGCACGGTTATGAACATATTTCTTTAAGACTCCCATGAACCTCTCAAAGGGGAACATATTGTGCAGAAATACCGGACCGAGAATGGCAATCTCTTCCACTAGGTGAACCAGGAGATGCGTCATAATATTGAAGAAGGATGGTGGGAACACCAATTCAAAACTAACAAGACATTGTACCACATCCTTCTGTAACCTTGGCAGAATATCTGGATTGATTACCTTCTGAGATATTGCATTGAGGAATGCACACAGCTTCACAATGTGTACTCGAACATTTTCCGGTAGAAGCCCCCTCAATGCAATCGGAAGCAACTACGTCATAATCACGTGCCAGTCATGAGACTTCAGGTTTTGGAACTTTTCTCGCCATATTTATTATCCCTTTATATTAGATGAGAAGCCCGACGCACCTTGATACCGTAAAGGACTTCAAAAAGATTTCCTTCTCGCTTTGGTAAGAGCATAGGGCACGACTTAAGTGACGCCTTTATCCGTCTTGTTACGTGTATGCATGTTCTTTGGGTCTTTCATAATTTGTTGGTCCTCCTGCTTCCGGTGTATCTTTTGTCTTCATACACGCCTAGGAATCCTAGCAGGTTCACGCAAAGATTCTTCGTCACACGTGCATCATGTCGATTGAAGAGCGGACACACATGACTTTCCAATATGGCAGCTCCCAAAATATAGATTTCTTCTTCCACATGGGTGTGTGTCTTGTAGCGACGTCGTTCGGAACTGATTGACCGCCGGGACCCTTTCTAAAGATTACTTCTATGTCCTTAACCATACCAAATACATCATCACCAGCAGGGAGTTCAGGCTTCTTCCGGTGATCTGCCTCACCTTTGAAATGCTTGCCTTTCTTTCTTACAGGATGATTGGTCGGAAGAAATCGTCGATTCGCCAGGTACACAACCTTCTTGCATTTATGCAAATATGTACCTTCAGTCTTATCTAAATAGTGCATGCATGCCTTATATCCCTTGTTTGTCTGTCCTGAAAGTTTACTAAGAGCAGGCCAATCATTGATGGTTACGAAAAGCAACCCTCGTAGGTCAAATGGCTCTGTTTGTAGTCATCCCACGACGTACACCTGGTTTGCCCCACAACCGTAAGAGTTCTTCAACTAATGGCCCAAGGTACACATCAATGTCGTTGCCGGTTGCTGGGCCTTGGATGAGCACCGCATCGTAATGAACTTATGCTTCATGCACAACCAAGGAGGCAGGTTGTAGATACATAGAGTCATGGGCCAGGTGTGATCGCAGCTCTGCTCCCCAAAAGGATTCATGCCATCCGTATTTAGACCAAACCATAAGTTCCTTGCGTCACCGCAAAGTCTGGAAGTCTCTCTCGATTTTTCTCCACGTGACCCATCCAGGGTGTCTCAACTTCCGCCTTTTTTACGGTCTTATTTGTGCCATCGCAACAACCTGGCATGCTCTTTGTTTCGAACATGCGTTTCAACCTTGGTATTATAGGAGCATACCACATAACCTTAGCAGAACCCTCTTCCGAGGGGCTCTCCTCAACATCACTGTGGTCATCTCGTCGATTTTATACCGCAATGCATTGCATACCGGCATTTATCTAAATTCTCATACTCCTTACATGTAGAGAATGCAGTCATTAATGCATGCATGTATCTTTTGCACATCTAATCCTAGAGGACAAAGAGTCTTCTTTGCTTCGTAGGTACTCTCGGGAAGTTCGTTATGTTTTGGAAACTTCGGCTTCATTATTTTCAGCATCTTTTCAAATGAGGAGTCAGTTATACCATACTCTGCCTTCCATCACAACAATTCCAGTGTGGTACCGAGCTTTGTGCTGCCATCTTCACAATTTGGGTACAATAATTTCTTTTGATGTTCTAACATGCCCTCTAACTTCAGCTTCTCATTTTCTGTTTCACAGTCTCGCTTTGCATCAGAAATGACCCTACCAAGTTCATCAGCCGGCTCATCTGATGTCCGTTCTTCACCTCCTTCCTATCCATTGTCTTCCATTGCAGTATCACTGTATTCAGAAAACATATGATGATAGTTGTTATCATCATCTTCTTCTTCACCATCTTCCATCATAACCCCTCTTTCCCTATGCTTGGTCCAGCAATTATAGTTGGGCATGAAACCTTTCATAATCAGGTGGCCGCGAATGATTTTCGAGGAAGAGTACTCCTTGTTGTTCCGACATTAAACACATGGACAACGTATAAAACCATTCTCTTTGTTTGCCGTAGCCACATCGATAAATTTATCCACACCTTTCATATACCGCCACGCCACGTCACCGTACATCCATTCCCGACCGTATCTGCATCATATAAGTAAGTTTATCAAAAAACAGGACATCATAAATAGTGAAATGACCAATTCACATCGACACATGCATTGTATCAATGACAGAGAAAAGATAAGTTTGCTAACCTCGATGGAGGAAAATAAAGAGGAGAAAGCTCAAGTGCGTCTCGGACACCTTCTATATTTTTTTGTTTTATGAGAAATTGAACGGGATCATTCACTCAAACATTTCATCAAACACCTTGAATGCATGCATAGTGGGAAAAAAACTAGCACACCCCTCACACCTTCCACCAAGAAAAAACAGAGTGAAGGCAGAGGGCTGGGGCGTTGCATTTATAGAGGGAAAGAGCATACGTCCCGGTTTGTGGGTTTGTAACACAAACCGGGACTAAAGGTGTGTGTGCCATGCCACGTGGCTGACGTCAACCTTTAGTCCCAGTTTGTGTTACAACCGACGTATGCCCCTTACCAACCGGAATGCATGCCTCCGGGTCCCGGCCGCTCAAATCGATCAAGCAGATTAGTCCCGGTTGTGGCGCAACCGACTAATGCTCGAGGGGCGCGAACGGATGGTCTGTTTTCTACTAGTGAATTCTTCTCGACTTTAAAAATAATATTAATTGATTTAACATATGCTAGTGAACCTTCCTACAAAATGTATACGACATTTACATCCATATTATTATAGTTTTCACGGCGGCAATGTTAACAAAGAAAAACATGTAGAAGTACAATATTATTATTGTGGTAAATGTAATGACAGCCTTTCTCTTGTCCGAGTTTTTTTTTTCTTTTGAGATCAATGTCTCGGTTATGTTTGTTGTACATGTTTTGCACGTGCAGCTTTGCTAGCATGGAAATGTACGGGTTAGCCATGGAAAATTGATACTATCGCATTTGTCTTGTCTAACTAATTTATGTCATTATCTATAGACTTAATCCTGGTCACCTGTGAGCGTTTTGAGGCTATCTGCCATCTTTTTGAAGCTGACACGTGGGTCTTGTTGCATTTTGCATTTCACTCTTTCAAGACTCTGAAAAATAATTCGCTCTCCAACGTTCACTATCTTGAACCTCACCGGCTCTCCCCGACCCAGGCACCGTTGTCGCGCCTACCGACGAACACACAGACCACGACCCCGTCAACGGGGAGCTATTGCACGAATAGGGGAGGCTGATGCCGCACGAAGGTTTGTGGAGCGACCAAGGAGGATCGGTTGGAGAGCTAGGCAGCTCCCACGGCGCACTGGCCGGAAAGCACGACTCCTCCACCGCCGGGTGTGGGCAGGGAGCCCCTGGCTACAGTGGAGTCTTCCCGTCTCTGGACGTGTCTTGAGGGAAATTGACGAAGCCGATACACATGTCACAGGCATGTGCTATTTTCCCGATTAGAAAGTAGGAAACATTGGTGATCCGTGACGGGAATGGGGACGATACGGCGGCGACGGGGACACGGGAAGAGCCCAGTTATGCCGGTGGGCACTACTAACCATAACCCCCATCGCTCTCTCTCTATTTGTTTTGTTGGTAGGAAATGGATCAAGCGTGCAGCCGCCTCCGCCCTTTCTAGAATCGTGCCAGTGCGCGCACACGGATTCCCCTATCCCCTGCCTGGTTTCGCCCCTCCCTGCCGCTGGGGGCGCCTCCGCTGTCTCTCATCGTCAGCAGCAAGGTAACTGCTTCTGCTGATAACTTGGTGCTTTGACTTCTCATAATCTATCTGATGATGTTTCTGTGCCAGGCTCAACTGATGGCAGGCGATATCCTGATCTTCAACTACGTTGGCGACTCGGATATAGAAGTGTCCATCTTTTGCCATGACGAAAATGAGAATATGGTGGAAGACACCCAGTGAATCGTCTCCTCAGAGCAATGAGCTCCAAGAATTAGAGTATCTATTAGTTTAGGCCTTTGAAAGGGCGATCACCTTTTTTTTAGTACGAGTGTGCTCAACTCCTAACTACTATGCTTTCTTGGTGTAAAATAGATTTATTGGTGAACAAAGAGTAGAGCAATTATACACATAGGAAAACAACTAGAGTAAATGAGCTGATATGGCTGGCTACATCCAAAATTACAATGCCATACACCCTGCATGGCCCGGCCGTGCAACAATGTGGGACGGACAGCACGACAAAGGCCTCCTGTCCTACTATTATTAATGGTACTATCTAAAAAGTGATGTCCATAGAATATTTTTTAAATGTATATCTAAATAGACATTTCATATTGATATACAATTTGACTATTCCAATTTTTTGTTGTTGTATAAAAAATAAGGTTCACGAGAAAATTGATGTTCATCGCAGTGGCACGAATGAAGACGCCTACAATTATATCTTATCAGTCATCCTGTGCCAAAACGAAATGTTGGCGGCGAGACGAAGCTCGCATATTCGTCTAATATTTTTTATTGCTACTATTTAGTTACATTACAAACATATAATCGATGGGGGCGAGTTAATGACGGAAGACTCTCGAGTGCACTCCTTCAAACCTCCCATGAGACTAGCATGTGTGAAAAGTATGATCAGGTATGAGTCTAGCTACTTGGATAACCCGAGCCTTCGGTGATTCGTCTATTTATTTATATGGCACGTTGTTGTGCAAACTGAGATGGGTACAAACAACATGATCAAAGAGGTAACGACTTTCCAAGGCTTCCCTCTATCAAGAACAATAATCTTCGAACACCAATCTTGGACGGAACTATCATTTGCCCATTGCGTAGGGTGTCGTGGAGGTCGCCCCCAAGCTAGTATCTTTGGGGAGTGAGCCTAGCTCAACTGGTTGGGGAAGTGGATATACAAACTCAACACCTGAGTTCAAATCCTCATGAAAGCGAATTAAGGTTCCTATTTATACTTGAGGATCAGGCTCTCCTGGTACTCATGCAATTTATCCTGAGGACCAGGCTTGGTACTTAACCAAGTTTAAAAATCCTGGTACTCTTGCTTAATGACTGTGTGCATCTCTAGTTGGTGCAGAGGCCGGGGAAGTGAAATCCTCCCTCTATTTTAAGATCGCGAGCCAGGGAGATCCCCGACGCCTTCCCTCCTCGTCGCCCAGCGTGTGGGGGAACCCCTAGATCTCGGGCGCCGCCGCCACCTCCTCCTCCTCGCCCAGCGTGGCGATAGGAGGAACCCTAGATCCCGGGCGCGCCGCCACCTCCTCCCTCGCCGCCAGAGGGCGCTGGGTGAAGCTCCGGCCAGCGCCGCCGGTGGCGGGCCTCCTCGCTCTTTCTGGGGTTGCTCGTGCGGGTGGGACCTCCAGGCTTGGACGTGGCTCGCACTGGAGCTGTGACGGCGCGGGCTTGCCCTGCTGGGTCGCGCGGCGGTGCAAGGCAGGATGGCACACCGAGCTTCGTGACGGCGGCGGGCGCCAACGGCCTAGGAGGTTTGGTGGGAGGTCGTAGGCGTGCGCGCTGTCCTCCCGGCCTCGGCCTCCGGATGGTGATGGCAGGAGCGTGTCGAGCCCGATCTCGACCGCTTCCTGTCGGATCTGTTGCAGCCGGCAGCGGGATGGCTTTTGGGTTCGTCCGGCTTCACGAGGTCACCTAGGGCTGAGCCCAGGCATGGTGGTGGTGGCCTTTCTCCCGTCGGAGTTGGTTGGCTGGTTGAATAAAGGTGGATCGGCCTAGGGTCCCTCTTGTGTGGAGATGATCACCTTCCGAGGATGGTTCTTGTTTTGGCGGAGTAGGAGTTCCAAGGCTCCACGGCTGAATGTACCAGCTTCTATGCCTGATTCGCTGGATCGATGGTATTCGGTCGTGTGCATCCATGTTTTATTCGACCGCTTGGTTTAGGAGGAGCGCCAAGCTCGTCTTTGTTGCCACCAGCATCGTCGATCCATGGTGAAGTCGAGGTGGAGAATTCATGAAGGCCAGGTTTGGAGATCTATCTATGGAGGTTTGAGTCGTCAGAACTTGAGGGACTTGCTTGGTGTTCTGGGCTAAACATCACCGTATGTAATTGGGGCGGCAACAGGTGAATTTCAGAATCTTACCTTTCAGGGTGAAAACCCAAGGTCTGGCCTTAGCTGGTTGTGCCTGGCAATGGCCTAGTTGAAGACATTGTTTTGAGAGTGAGGATTATCTTCAGGGTGAAAATCTAGATCTTTGATCGCGCGACGATGGCGCTTGTGCACTGTTCCCTTCTTGGAGGCGTCGCTTTTGAAGAGCCTGGAGTTCAGGTGTTGTATTGGTGGTGGTTGTACTGTTGCTGCTAGGACCGGAACACTATAGCAGGTCTTCTTTTTCTTAGTTTTATTTATCTTTTGTTGGCTGTGTGCATCCGTAATACCAATAGGGTTTTGCATTGTTGCAGAAGCCGGGTATAATTGGTATCTCTTGATATTAATATATGCTCTTTTCAAAAAAAAAACTAGTATCTTGGTCCATAATCATGGAACCTACACTTAAAGAGAAGATGTGCCCTTGGATCTTTCCCGGCCCGGGAAAAAATTGTATACATAGCAATGAGCATATGTAGTAAATGACTTTTGAAACATGTGCTTTTCTTTTTACTAAACGGGCCTCTTCTCGTCCATTTCATATATATAACTAAACCACCGGTTGATCGATGTTTCTGTTCCATGCATGAGTATGCAATATGGATACGCTTGCATAATGCATATATATGGTACTCCCTCTGTTTTAAAATATAAAATATTTTAGTTTGTGAAGTCTAGACTTCTTTTAGTATCTAGGTTTACTAAAGTTTAGAGTGAATCTACACACTAAAATAAGTTTAGATATAGTTTCTTCACAAATCTAAAACATCTTATATTTTAAAAAGGGGATTATATATGTACGTATCTGCATACCAATGAAAGGTGCGGCTGGAGCGCACCTTGTGAAGTCCCCAGTTGAGCCCAATCTGGCACGCCAAGTACGTACACACGCGCATATACACATATATATTTAGGTCGAAAAATAAATCATTGTCAGCAGCAGCGCGTGAGACCGATGGATTGACTGATTAGTTAGGTATAGTGATCCACACACGTTGCAACTGAACTGGGATAAGTGTGAACTGGTTAGGGCTTCGGTAGGCCCTGTGTATGCAAGTACAAGTACGAGGCGTGAGCACTGAGCATGCATGGTAGAGGTAGGCATAGTGCATGCTGCATTTCGTCTCTGTGGCGGGACCGGACCCACGCGTCGTCCATTACGTGCATGCCGCATGCATGCAGTACGCATATGTTCGTTTCTTGCTCTTCGCAATCAGTCTTCCCTTTTTTTTGTCGCTCTATTTTCTCCAGAGAGAAAATTCTCATGCGTAAATGGGTGTGTACCGAACTCGATCGAGCTCCCAGCTGGGCGCAGACGCGTACACGTATACATTCATCCAGCTATAGCCGGATAGATGGCGGATGACCGGCTACAAGCATTTCTTTCAGCACACGAATTATTAGGCCATGGAATATTTTTATTGTGAACGGTAGGCCATGGATGGATCAAAGATATCAACGCGTACGTAAAGCTGATTCGGTCCACACGTACCTAGTACGTACCACTCGCGTTGCCCAGCCTCTGGGTCGCTCACATTCTGTATTTCCTTCCCCGACAATCACCACTCCACCTTTTGCCGCCATCTGCTGTTCAGGCTGCTAGAGCCACTATCAGGACCTCCGGAAATACTCCTCGCGCCCTCCTAATTTGCCTCTTCGCCTGTGTCGCCACCGCTGTTCCGCCTCCTGATAGCTACAAATCCACGACACAACCGTCCCGTCCACTAGGTGTTCGGCGGTTTGCCAAAGTCATGGGTTCGGATGAACAAGAGATGTTGGCTGCTCGATGAAAACGCCGCTATGGATTCGGATGAACAAGATATGCTGGCTGCTCTGATGGACGACAAAGTCGTCGTTGCTGCTGGCGCCCGAGACACCGTCAGCGACGACGATCTTCTCATGATCGTCGCTTCCCTCCTGGGCATGATGGCCGGCACCGAGGAGAAACCGTATGTTGTGGGTTTGAAGCCTGGGCGGCGCAAGAGACCCATTGCACGATGATGTCACATTTCGGCGCCATTTCAGAATGAGTCGGAAGCTTTTCCTGAAGATCGTCGAGCAATCGAGAGAGTTAGACGACTACTTCAGACTGAAGAGAGACGCCGTCGGCATGCTTGGTTTCTCCACAATCCAAAAATGCATAGTTGCTCTCTAGATGCTTGCATATGGAATTTCTGGCGACACACAAGACGATTACCTCCGCATGGCCGAGTCCACGGCCATCGACTGTATGTATAGGTTTTGCAAAACAATTGTGGCAGTGTATGGAAAGAACTACCTGAGAACACCCAATGAAGAAGACACATCTCGGATCTTAGAACAGAATGCATCAGGGGTTTTTCCTGAAATGTTTGGAAGCATTGACTATATGCAGTGGGCATGGAAGAACCGCCCATTAGCGCACCAGGGCATGTATAGAGGTCACAAAGGATCATGCAGTGTGGTTTTGAGGCCGTGGCAGATAAGGATCTATGGATTTCGCATGCTTTCTTTGGTATGGCAGGATCACACAATGACATTAACGTGCTGCAGTGTTCAAATATGTTCGCCAAGCTTCTTGAAGTCAGAGCTCCTCGAATGCAGTTCGAGATCAATGGCCACCAATATGAAAAGGGCTACTACTTGGCAAATGGCATCTACCCAAAATAGTCAACGTTTGTGAAGACAATCTCAAACCCTGTGCTTGGAGGAAAGAAAACTTGGTTTGCGACATAGCAGGAGGCTTGCATGAAGGATGTGGAGAGGGCATTTGTTGTACTGCAAGCTCGATTTGCCATTATCAGGTACCCTTCCCTTACTCGGTCGAAAGATTAGATATGGGAGGTCATGACTGCTTGTGTGATCTTGCACAACATGATCATTAAGAGAGAGCGGGAGGCTCCAATGTTTGACACTGTAAATCGTATTATCGCCAAAGGTCCGCTTGCAAATATTGATCACCAAGTGCCACCTGCATTTGCTTCTTTTCTTGCTAGGCGATAAGAAGTTGGAGACACGAATACTCATAGTCAACTGCAAGATGATCTGGTGGAGCATTTGTAAAGGCTCAAAGGAGCTAGCTAGTTTATTTATTTATTTGTCTTTGTTTGCTATATTAAACTTTTTGAATTGTTTATTTAATTTCCTGAACTTTTAATAAATTTGTATGTTAAATTATTTATTTTCCATATTGAACTTGTTGATTTGATAAACAAACTTGTTTGACTTTTTTTTTGTATAAGGAGCATGGCTGGTAGCCAACCGTGAACCAATCCGGCGCCCCCCCCCATATGGCCCAAAATCGACTGGACACCGTATTAGGGATGAGTAGAGATGCTCTAAGCTAGTCCCTTCAGCCCATATTAGTTGACTCAAAATTGTCTATATACGAATGTGTCTAGTACTCCGTCACAAAATAGATGTCCTAGATTTGTCAAAATTTAGATGAATCTAGACACTATTTAGTATATATAGGTTCATCCAAATTTTGACAAATCTAATACATCTATTTTGGAACGAAACAAATAGTAAAATTTGTTTAGATACATTTGTATTAAGACAAATCTAAGTCAAGTAATATTAGTTGGAAGGAGTAGTACAAAGTACCTCGTCATTTCATGAGAGCTGACTAGCTGAGTCTCAATTCTTTTTGTTTTTGTTTTGGTGGGAGATCACACATTCTTGTTGGCCGTGATTTCATACTATTTCTCTGCCATGTTTTTTTTTTCTTGCGGGAACCGCTCCTCAAATTTTCGGTTACTGCGACCGACAGCCCATGTACTTCTCGCCAGGCAGTGCCCCAGATAGGGTAGCAGCACCCGCATTCTTTCACCAGCATGGAGGCCCAGTAGCATGTTGTAGTGCGCGGCCCATGTGTATCACCGTGAAGGTTCTTTTGCCTCAGGCTCAATGTTTTAGTCCCACACCGCTTGGGCAGGCAGGAGCAGCCAGCCAGCAAGCCTATAAGAAGGCACCCAGTCTAGAAGGACAGAAGCACGCAGCTGCGTGGTGAGCGCAAAGCGAACTATTCTTTCGCCTTTTACTAAAGAATACCGTGTGCACGCCATACGCTTATTTTTGAAGGGTTTCCTCCTCTAGAGGAGGAGGGGTCCCACAATTCATCAGTCTATAACCTTTTTGTGCACTTTGCTGTCTCTGCAGCATGCCAAACGGCAACTTATCAAAGTTATGCATCATCCTGAGATTGCTAGAGGAAGTTCAGGAAACCTTGGCACACAGCGGAGCATATACCGGTATCAATTCATTTGCACCCATGTGACAGTCAATCAAAGATCCAACTGATCATCCCCACGCCTGTCTTGCAAATATGCAAAAAAATACAAGTAGGAGAGAGCAAATAATTAGATCCTCCTCGTGTAGGTTGTGGGAAATGGCTGTTTTGAACCGTTTTAGGCAGCCAAACAAGTGTAAAAACCCACCACTCGTTAGGGTTATTTTAGACTTTACACATGAGGGAATTGGATGTGAGGCCTCTCATCCAATACAGCTACCACTAAGTGGAGAGACAAAAATCCCTAATTAGACTTCATTGGAGAAGAAAACCAAGGGAAGAGAGAACGAGGGGAAGTCAATGGAATAGATTGAAATCAAGCACCGGGTGTTACCCCATGAGTCTGTGAAGTCTAGATCAGTTACCTCTTGTATCGTTTTCAAGTTCTTATTCCACCATCTTTGATGATATTTTCAGGATCCCTAATTCGTGTGCTCCAAATCAACTCGGCCCTTTTTTTGCAGGTAAACAACTCGGCCCTTGGACAACCAAACTGAGGGAGTACTAGCTTTTTTGTGTGAACTCATAAAATTTATTAATCTACAGGAGAAGCTTCCTGTAGGCAAACAACCGAGACATCAACGGGTCCTGACCCAATCCAGGTTACAGTGCGCGCAGTCACACGACCCGCGTTTGCTAGTAAATGGCTAGCCTTATTCTAGCTTCTATTTATAAAACACACCTGAAATCTGGGTTCTAGCTAGAGCTGCCTTTTTATTTCTTGCACTATATGCGTGTGGATAGACCTATCTACCTCTAGAGAATTCAACATATGAATTGCTTCAAGACAGTCCATCCGGACGTCAGAGGGAGTACTAGCTAACCTTTCTTAAATGGTGTGTGCTATATATATTTACATGTTCTTTTGTGGCAGGATCGTGAAGATGCTGCCCCGAGGTACATGCTTGATGACCTATGATTTTTCTTTGCTCTTTGTTTAGATTATTTGTTCAACATCAATGCTTGGCTTTACTTGGCATTGTTTTCAAGGATACATACTATAGTATATATGGATGTGAGCATGAACGGATGCAAAGTCCAGAGGTTTATCCTCCTATTACAAAAAAAATATTTGTTTTAAAAAAATCATATCAAGAACATTAGCATAAAATATTATGTTTGTAAATATAGGTAAAACTATTTTTTTCATGTTTCGATCAGTTTAGTTGAACATGCTTGAACGTTACAACTTAAAAATGTATGGATTTCCCATGGAAGAATAATATAGTTGTACTAACTACTTTGTAAAGTTATTTATCCAATAATATGTTAATTTAATTATATGGTATACTCCTTATTATGCACTGGAGACCGTACAAGGAAATCAAACAAGATATGAACCAGCTCCATCGGCCGCTCATGCTCCTTAGGGTATATTCTTCACATGTACAACATTTTTATTCAATGTCATCTGTAGTTGACAAGAAAAATAGCACTATCAAGTGCATTATATTTGAAAATAACAATGAGAAATTACTTAAAATTTAAAACACACGTTTATTTGAACCAAATTAAAGAACACTCATCTTCTTACAAAAATACAATAATCTTCTAACAATACGATATACTTTCTTCATGAGATAGAAAGGGCACCCCCAACTCAAAGTACCTCTCCTCATGCTCAAGTGAAACACACATATGTGATGATTGTTCATGGTTCACACATTAACATTGTCTTAGTGCTATTGCAATCCACTAGACCCGAGCCTTCTCTTGCACCTAGGTGAAGCAATGCCAACATCATGGTTATGCAGGTTAACAAGGGTATACACTAGCTTTTTTTATTTGAAGAAAAGTATGTATCTAGCAAATGGTTCTACTGATCAGCAGACGTTGTACCGTGAGATTTGACGATTGGTGAACTATTCTTATTTCTTAAGAATTTTGGCATGTTCAATATTTCCGGTAAACATGATTTATTTGGTCAAATAAATATTCCCATCCAATGAGAGCAAATATCATTGCGGCAATGAAATTGGACCGCTATTTGTCGCAGATTTATCTATATCTGCATGTATTTTATGCACTAAAATTACATTTAAACAAACCTGCGACATCCCTTTTGAAAGGGTGGGAGTATTATACATTGTATTGTATGAGCGATCGTACGGGTGGTGTCTGTTCAAGAAGAAGCCATCCCTATCATATGCTTTGCATCCTTTCTAGCTTTGTAATGTACACATATTTATTTGAGATGGATCCCTATCATATGCTAGGATACATCTTATAGATCTGTGTAGAGCTACTAATTTTGATATGTTTCCTTTGATAATTGCTGCATACACAAATATTAGATCTGCATTTTTTATATGTTTTGCTGCTGCAACTACTAAGTATGTAAGGAATTGCTCCTACAGCCAGTGTCTGTAATGAATTGCTATGAATCTTTGGTTGATTTTTGTTTTTTGCTGCAACCATTGCTTAATGTGGTGCCCCATACAACTAGCTATTCAAGAAATTTCAGATGGAATTTGGAATTTGGTACAGTAGCTTTTCTAGGCACAATTGTCCTTTTTTTGCTACATTGTTGCTTGTGATGGTGTCTCATTCCAATCTGTTTGCTACATATGCATGTTTTGCTACAATGTTTGTTTATGTGGTGCCCCATAAAACTACTTTTTTGCCCTACCCTTTTTAATTGTTTCAGTAGCTTTTCTAGGCAGTTTTTGTCCTTACCTTTTGTTTTTGCTACTGTGCATCTATCTATTTTAGATTTGTTGCTTTAATGCAGCTGCTACATTGTCAACTAGTTTTGCTGCACTGAGTTTTGTTTTTCTTGTTTGATGTTCTGCAGGAGGATAGGGCGAAGACATGGATGTCTAAAAACCGCCTATCTGCGAAGCGTTTGCTCACCCTGGCTAAAGGTCTTAATCCCAAAAAGCGTGCAGTTATTGCT
Organism: Avena longiglumis; assembly: GCA_030063025.1. NCBI lineage: Eukaryota > Viridiplantae > Streptophyta > Magnoliopsida > Poales > Poaceae > Avena > Avena longiglumis. The sequence goes on from CP125974.1 coordinate 98,517,401, forward strand.
TCGAAGAGTGCGTTCAGATCATATTTAGATGTGTCAACATTCAGGATTCCTAATGGGTTGATAGATTACATTGCATTGCACACTAATCCTAATCTGCGGGAGTATAAAACACGCAAAAACATTATGGTTTTCACAAGATATATGGTGAAGAAGGTGTTCGGAATTCGCTGCAGCAACAAACCTATAGAGCTAGCTCCTGAATAAAAATGACCCATGTGAGCTTCAGGACATTTACAAAGCTGGTAGCACCAGGGTTGAGATAGCTACTATAGTAGCTTTGCTCGAATCATGCGCCAACACTGATGAGGCAACGATAATCCGGACATGGGACCTTCTTTGCTTGGCTCTCGTGGTTGCTCCTAAGAGCTCCAACAACATTAGCATTGAATATATTTCTTCCATGGTTGACCCCACCAAGACCGATGAGTATGCTTGGGATGAACACCTTCTGGATTTAGCTATGGCACAAGTGGATCATATTCGGAAGCAAAAGGCGATGCCACTGAAGCTCACCGAGGGAGAGACCAAATATGAGTTCTGGATCACTAGCCCTTTTGCTTTCCTTGGTGTATGTTACTCCTCTTCATACTTTTTTAGTTTGCATTATGGTTCGTTCTACTTTGGATTTCTGTCCCTTACTAGTTTGTTGTTCCATTCCCTATAACAGATTTCATACATGGACCATTTGAGCTTCCCACGAAACTGCGGCCATGTATTCAACAAGTCACTGCCAAGAGTATGCTTCGTGACAAACAGCGAATTTGATTTTGTTGTGGAACACGACCTTGAGCTTAAGATATTGAACAATACTACATTTTTTAGTTGGCGCCCGATACGGCATTTCTGGCAGCATTGAATGGGTTATCTTGTTTGTGTTTTTGTGTTTTTGTTTGTCATCTGACTATATAGTCATTGTGTGCAGCTTCTCCCCCTATAAGAAACTCCGTACAATACTGATCTTGGTAATGAGCAAGTAAACGAAGCTCCTACAGCTCATTTCGATGAATCTGAAGTCAATCTTTCTGCCTCGTTGAATGAATGGATAGTGTTTCCCAGTAGCCAAGAACTGGAGGTATAGAATTTTCTGCATTAATGTTTCAGTATTGCTACATTGCCTTAGATAGGTTGCTTACTTATCTAAAAAAATGATGCCTTGTATGCATCAGATTGCTTCATGATTCTATAACATTCTTGCAAAACTATAACATTCTTGCTACATTAGGTTTAATAGTCTGCTTCATTAGTTTTATGTAGTTTATTCATTGGTATACATATTTTGCTTCCAGATTGCATACAAGATTTTGTTTCCCTTGCAGAACTATAACATTTTTGCTACATTAGTTTCTATATTTTGCTTCATTAGTTTTCTGTAGCTGCTAACATGGTGTAGATATTTTTGCTGCCATGCTTATATTCAGTTTTTGATGTTTTTGTTTCTTTTGTTTCCTTTTTCTTACTATCAGGTACCTGCTCGCTTCAAGCACTTGGCCGAGAAGCAAAAGGCCTTTTGGGCGTCTGATGTTGAAACTACAATGAAGAATCTTGCTGTTGGGTTGAAACGGATGCATTCCCAACGCATGGCTGCGTTATTGGTCGACATTGATGCACAATTGAAGGACGGGGCTGGTACTAGCGTCGTGTTTCCAGCAGATGCAGGACTGGACAATGAATAAGAACGTGAAAAAGTTTTCGAGGAGCAAGAACCATTTGACGGTTTGAACAAGTCTGATGATGTTGAAGCAAGTGTGTATGCAGCAAAAGAGGATGTTGCTGAAGCAAGAAGGGATGAAGCAAAAGAGGACGATACGGAAGCAATAGAGGATGAAGCAAAAGAGAATGAGGCAACAACTATTAGAGGTGAGAAAAAGCAAGAGTCTGAGTTGCAAACACATGTTCACATACTGGATATGCCACAATATGTTGTAGTTTTGGATTCATCACCCATGGGAGGAATTGATGTGCCAGAGCAGCAACCTGTTGATAGCTTGGTCACATCACTGCGGCGCCATGACCCGTCACCTTGTCCTGCACATATAGACCCTAAAGCATGGAATCGTGCTCCTGAAGCTCCAGGTTTTGAGATGTTTTCGCAAGATTCTGATGATGTTGAAGGAGACACAGGTAAAGTGGCTGCAGCTATACCAGCTATGGAGGTACCAGATTTCGCTCCCTCAGTTGCTGCTGAGATACCTAGTGTAGTGGATCGAACTGAACCATGTATGTACCTTTATCCCTTTCGTAGCATTTTTTACTTTTATGCATAGCTTTTGCTTACTTTTGTCTTGCTATATTTTTGTTCCTGTTGGCCTCCCATACAAGCGTCGTTTGTGCTAAAAACGACTTTTTTTGTCTTTTGCAAGGTGTCGTGCCTATTGATTCTAGTGCCAAGGGTGATGACAGCTCTGGTATGGTGACACATGAGAAGAAGACGAGGTTCAAGCGGGCAGCAAAGGAGGAACTTACACCTCCAAGAGCAAGAAGATAAAGGCTTCTAAACATCAGGATGAAATTTATACCAGGTTTGTCTCAAATGGAAGGACATTTAAGAGGCTCACAAAGAAGAGGAAGGAGGAGGTACAGGGCCAGTGAGTTTTCTGTCACATTTTGTTTTGCTTCAGAAGCTATTGAAATTTACTACATTTGTTTTAACTTTTTGCTCATTAACTGTATTTTATTTGCTACACGGATTTAGATGTATTTTTGTCCTTTTCCAACTTTTTCCTGTAGATGATTCATTAGTGTCCTGTTTGTGCTACAATTGTGTTATTTAGTAGCTTATTTACTCTAAAATATTTGCTTCATCTATTTTGTTTGATTCATTTTTTCCATTTGTTTGATATGCTTCATTACATGAGCTTTGCAGCATTTGTTGTAGTGGGGTGTAGATTACATGTTCAGATTTAAATGATGTATTTTGCTTTTTGTTTGCAGGAGGTGTTTCGTGCAAATTGGACGCTAATTTTGCACATACAAGGGTTTTAAAGAATCTCTAAAGCCACGTGCATTTCTTAGCACCGAGGTGATGGATGTGTGGATTGAGAAGTTCAACCACGAGGCTATGATTATTTGCAAGAACAGTGCACGCCAGAAAAGAAGATATGCATTCACGCATAACATTGTGGTGAGCAATATCTTGCTGCGTAGTTTTTTTTCTGTTTTCTATTTTTATTTGCTTCGTATTGTGGTGAGCAAGATCTTGTTGTTATCCTCGATTACAGGAAAAATTGGTTTCTGATCTGAAGACATTCAATGCAGCAACTTGTTTGGATGAGTTCAATGATCAGTGTGCAAAGTACAAGATCCTAAAGTGTGATATTGTGAGTTGTTTTTTCTTGCTACATGTACTGCTACATTCTACATCCTGTTTAATCTTGTTTTTTGTTTACATGCTTCGATGTAGCTTTATTTCCCTACTGTGAGGAATGAGCACTGGGCTGTACCTACTGCCAACATTATGATGAAGCAATACCACATTTTTGATTCGATGACGATGGACAAGGGGGATGGTCTCTTGGATGAGCTTGCACGAAACTTGGTATGATGAAGCAAGAAATGTTCATGCTATTTTTAGTATCTTCCGTCTTTTCTTTTTTGCTTAATTTAATAATCAACCTTTTCTTGTTTGAATGGTGCAGTTTTTAAACTTCACCACTCTTGTTGATGCATCAAAGTTAGCTCCTAAACTTGCTGAAGACATGGAGCTATACCTTCTCAAGACTCCTGATCACCCGCAGCAAGTAACATTGTAAGTTTGCATCCTTTGGGTCTATCTTCTCCTTTTTCAGATTCTTCCATCATTAGTTTATTGCTCACATTTAGCTTCTTGTTTGCTTATTTTCTGCATTTTCCAAACTTGACTATGGATTCTTTGGCATCCTCTTCATGGATAATTTCAACGGCAAGGTCATGGCGGAATTCGACAACAACTACTGCCCGAATCTTTGCAGGACTCTTGCAGCAGATCTCATTGAAGCAAGGGAGAACCAAGATTCGGTGGAGAAGCTCATGGAAGAGGAGTTGAACCCAAAGTAGATTAGCTTATGTAGTAGCAGTAGTGTGATGGAAGCTTTCTTTTGTAGTGCGATGTAACCGTGAATGATGGAAACTTTCTTTTGTAGTGCGATGTAACCGTGAATGATGGTTCGGTGTAATCGCATAACTAGTTCTTCTGAAATTAAGACAAATGTTAATGACAATTTGGTGTTGATGGTCCTCCTCCCTTTTTATTGTTTGCAGTATAAAGATCATTTTTGCTACATTAGTAGTACATATTTGCTACAAACCAATATATTAGCACCTTTAACAGTGCATATGAAATGCTGCATGTCATCCTGCAGATTTTTTGCTCTCAAATTCAGGACACCACATGCCAGCTTATTTTTTGAATATCTGGACAAAATTTACCCATCACACCAGATATGCTGCCATATTTTTTTTTTTTGAATATCTGGACATAATTGTAGTTTTTCTGCATTATAAGAGCAAAAATGCTAACATGGTTGAACTTTCTTACTCACAATGTAGTAAAAATTTGCTACCACAAATGCTACAGGAATGACAATTTGGTAAAATCTGAAAAGTTGATACAACTGTTCAAACATGTTGTTGCACACACATTCAATATGAACTTTTACTGTATGTATGGAAGCACTTTACAAGGCAATGGTGACTGTATGTATGAAAAAAATAGATACTCAAAACTAGAGATTCAAATCTATCTTCGCAGCATTGCCCGACATCATAGCTTGGAATAACACACACTGTTGCACCGTGTGACCCTCTTCATGGCAGTACGGTCACTTTTGCGCCCTTGGCTTCCGCTTGGTAGTTGCCTTCTTTGTCTTCTTCTCCGTGGGATGTAGTTCGCCTTCTTGTGCTTTCTTCCTTCTTTTTGCATTCTTTTCATCCCAAATCTCAACCAGTTGCTTTTTCTAACTGACTTTTCTTTTGGACGCCCCTTTGGCTTAACTCGTGACGGGTTCTTCAACATGCTACTGGGAACATCATCTGGAGAATCTTGATGTTGTTGTTGTGTGTCTATAGGTTGTTGTTCACCTTGGTGTGGAGGCAAGCCTTGTTCATGAGCCACGGAATTTTGTTGCGCATCATCCGGAGCACTCCTCATGGCAGCAACAATTTTTCTTGCTTCATCAATCATTGTTGACACAACACGATATGTTTCATCGTTGAAACATGCATCTGATGCCAAGTCATTAAACTTCCTGCACAATGAGTTGTATTTTAGAGTATTTGTGCCCGGCACACCAAATATTGCTGCATTGGAACCAGGATCAGGGGCAGGTGTTGTTGCTGCAGCAGACCAACGTTGGAGCATGTATCGGTCTGGTATTCTCTGGATGTTCAATTGCACCATCACCCTGACGATGTGCGGGCATATCAGTCCACACATCTCAAATGAGTTGCAGCCACACAAGTATATCCCCTCTTCAATGTTTGCTTCAACCCGATATGTCTTGAGATCGAATCCGGGGTTTGGTACAAGATCGAAACAATGCATTTCTGCCTCTGCCCGGAGTGGATAAAACCTTGTTGATGCTTCAAGAATCTTTTGGAACCTGCCAAAAACCTCCCTTGTGTAGAATTCAAGGGTCTGCTTTTCAATTCTCCAATTGCAAGGAAAATAAGTTTCACACATTTTCAGGTAATGCTATCAAAGTTACTTGGAGCAAAAACACATTTTGTAGCAACAAACACACTACTGAAGCAAAAACACACTACTGAAGCAACAAACACACTACTGATGCAAAAACACACTTCTGAAGCAATAACGACACTTCTGAAGCAAAACACACTTTCTGAAGAAAAAACACACTACTGAAGCAACAACATACTACTGAAGCAAAAAACATTATAGCACTCACCTGCCCCAAAGTGGCGTTGTTGTCGTGTCCATTGTAAAAGCTGCATTGTCTTCACGATCAAGCATCAGGTTCTGGCACAAATCATATTGCTGCACAAAGTTCCATATCGTGTCACTTGGCCGAACTATTGTTTTGAAGTAGCTGTTTAGACCTTCAGATCTGCCAGTTGTGCTGGTGAATGGGAAGAAACTTTTCCTGAAATATACAGGTGCCCATGTGTTCCTTGTTTTCCACATGTTTTGCACGTGATTGTTCTCAGCCATCTCAAAGGTTTGTAGCATTGTCTACCAGCAGACCTCGAACTCAGCAACCATGTCAGTGCCATAGAAACATGCATAGAATGCTTCTCTGAATGGATGGCCTTCTCTCAAGTGAAGTCCGAGTTTCGTTCTTGCAAGACGCAACACATGGAATAGGCAGCATTTGTGAACAACATGAGGAAACACATTTTTGATGGCCCTGCCCATTGCTTGGTCCTGATCAGTCATGATATGGTCAGGGCACAACCCATTTGCAGATTTCTTCATTTGTTTGAAAACCCATTCAAAAGTTTCAATTGTTTCATCAGGCAAGAGAGCACATCCCACTGTGTGTGTGTGGTTGTTGATACCCACATGCGGAGCAAATTGAAGGTTGTATTTGTTGGTGCAAAAGGTCGTGTCGAAGAACACACAGTCTTTGTACTTGGGGTACAGTGCCCTTGTCCTTCCATCAACCCAAAAGAGTGCCCGCACAGCGTTGTCCTTATCTACTTGCTTCTCAAAGAAGAACTGAGGGCATTCCGCCTTTCTCATCTCGAAGTATTCAATTGTCATGCTCAAATCACGCTCTAAAACTTCTTCTCGCAGCATTGTTCTAATGTTGGAAACATCACGCTTCACATAGCCAAGGCATCTAGGATCACCCCCATGAACACTGCCGAGGCACCCCATCATCTGCGTTGTCGTTATGTTTTGCTCATGTAAGGTCTTTATTAGCTGGAAATCCTCTTCGGAAACTTTCCTGTGAGAACGATAATACCTACGCTTGCCAATTTGCTGCACCATTGGATGGGTATGCTCCTCGTTGAAAATTGTTACAGTCCACTTCCCGTCTCGCTTCCCAACAAGCACCTTTGCTTTACAACCAAGCCGCAGCAATCTGTTTCTTTGCCTTGAGTCAATGACATCCTTCTTCAAACCTGCTTGCTTGCTGCGAGGTTTCTGTGTGAAGGGAATATGCCCGAGAGGCAATAATACAGTGGTTATTATCGTATTCCTTGTTTATGATAAATTTTTATTTTGCATGCTATAATTGTATTAATACGGAAACGTTAATACATGTGTGTTTAATAAACAAACAGAAAGTTCCTAGTTATGCCTCTCTCATAAACTAGCTCATTGATTAACAAGATGATCAAGGTTTCCTGATCATGGACATTGGATGTTGTTAATAGCGGGATCACAACATTAGTGTAATGGTGTGATGAACATTCATCCGAAGTATAACATTACGATCAAAGTCATTTTCTGAAGCAACAAACACACTACTGATGCAAAAACACACTTCTGAAGCAATAACGACACTTCTGAAGCAAAAACACACTTTCTGAAGCAAAAAACACACTACTGAAGCAACAAAATACTACTGAAGCAAAAAACATTATAGCACTCACCTGCCCCAAAGTGGCGATATTGTCGTGTCCATTGTAAAACCTGCATTGTCTTCACGATCAAGCATCAAGTTCTGGCACAAATCATATTGATGCACAAAGTTCCATATCGTGTCACTTGGCCGAACTATTGTTTTGAAGTAGCTGTTTAGACCTTCAGATCTGCCAGTTGTGCTGGTGAACGGGAAGAAACTTTTCCTGAAATATACAGGTGCCCATGTGTTCCTTGTTTTCCACATGTTTTGCACGTGATTGTTCTCAGCCATCTCAAAGGTTTGTAGCATTGTCTACCAGCAGACCTCGAACTCAGCAACCATGTCAGTGCCATAGAAACATGCATAGAATGCTTCTCTGAATGGATGGCCTTCTCTCAAGTGAGGTCCGAGTTTCGTTCTTGAAAGACGCAGCACATGGAATAGGCAGCATTTGTGAACAACATCAGGAAACACATTTTTGATGGCCCTGCCCATTGCTTGGTCCTGATCAGTCATGATATGGTCAGGGCACAACCCATTTGCAGCTTTCTTCATTTGTTTGAAAACCCATTCAAAAGTTTCAATTGTTTCATCAGGCAAGAGAGAACATCCGAAAACTATTGTGTGTGTGTGGTTGTTGATACCCACATGCGGAGAAAATGGAAGGTTGTATTTGTTGGTGCAAAAGGTCGTGTCGAAGAACACACAGTCTTTGTACTTGGGGTACAGTGCCCTTGTCCTTCCATCAACCCAAAAGAGTGCCCGCACAACGTTGTCCTTATCTACTTGCTTCTCAAAGAAGAACTGAGGGCATTCCGCCTTTCTCATCTCGAAGTATTCAATTGTCATGCTCAAACCATGCTCTAAAACTTCTTCTCGCAGCATTGTTATAATGTTGGAAACATCACGCTTCACATAGCCAAGGCATCTAGGATCACCCCCATGAACACTGCCGAGGCACCCCATCATCTGCGTCGTCGTTATGTTTTGCTCATGTAAGGTCTTTATTAGCTGGAAATCCTCTTCAGAAACTTTCCTGTGAGAACGATAATACCTACGCTTGCCAATTTGCTGCACCATTGGATGGGTATGCTCCTCGTTGAAAATTGTTACAGTCCACTTCCCGTCTCACTTCCCAACAAGCATCTTTGCTTTACAACCAAGCCGCAGCAATCTGTTTCTTTGCCTTGAGTCAATGACATCCTTCTTCAAACCTGCTTTCTTGCTACGAGGTTTCTGTGTGAAGGGAATATGCCCGAGAGGCAATAATACAGTGGTTATTATCGTATTCCTTGTTTATGATAAATTTTTATTTTGCATGCTATAATTGTATTAATACGGAAACGTTAATACATGTGTGTTTAATAAACAAACAGAAAGTTCCTAGTTATGCCTCTCTCATAAACTAGCTCGTTGATTAACAAGATGATCAAGGTTTCCTGATCATGGACATTGGATGTTGTTAATAACGGGATCACAACATTAGTGTAATGGTGTAATGAACATTCATCCGAAGTATAGCATTACGATCAAAGTCATTGAGTTTATATTGCTATAACAACTTACAGTGATCCTAATCCTTAGACCATGAGATCATGTCAATCACTAACAGGAAGAGTTTCTTGATAACATCAAACGTCACCGTAAGAGGGTGATTATAAAGATGGATTGAACTAATAAAGTGTTATGTTGAGGCTCATGGATCGAGAGTGGAATTTGTTCATCCGATGACGGATAGATATACTGGGCCCTCTCGGCGATATCACATTGATTAGCTTGCAAGCAAGTGATTTGATCACTAGAATGTTATATCACGAGCGAAAAGAGTGCATGTCGATGCGAGATCAAACTAGGTATGGAGATACCAATGATCGAATCTCGGACATGTAATATATCGTGAAACAAATGGATTAAGATACTAGCGTAAAGGTTCCGCGATCACAAGAAAGTCATCGTTGAATGTGTGTGGGAGTCGGATGGGTCTCGGATCCGCTTCGATTATTGATCCGAGAGGGTCTCGATCATGTCCTCATTATTCACGAACCGTAGGGTGACACATAAGAGACCGACATCCAATTGGAGCAAAAGTTTCATGCGAAAGAATGAACAAGCGCGAATTTATTTCACTAGATACCGAAATAGGTTTTCGGGTGAAATTGCATAAAGTGGTTATGCATGTGAAATGGAATTCTAGCAAGGGGTTATTTGTGAATGTTTGTCATTAAAGTAATTGACAAAATTCTGAATAAAATAAAAGAGTTTTATTTAATGAGAGTTTGCATTAAATTTGGTGGAAATTTAATGGGAATTTGAGTGGACTTTTGAGTGGAGGGAATTTAAAGGACTTTTGTGAGTGGAGTGTCCACCCACATGAATGAAGGAGGGGAAGGGGCAGCCCCCATGGCCGGCAGCCAACCCCTTGGGTGCCCCCCTCCTCACTTGTCTCTCACACCTCCTCGTGAAGGATCTCTCTCCCCCTCTAGTATTTATTCCCCATGGTCTCGGACTAGTGAGATACATGTTCCCGGTGGCTTTTCGGCAAGAAAGAGTTGTGCTTCCGCTGCATCGTTGGAGCGAGGAGGTGGAGGTTGCTCGGTGCCTCGAACGTGTGTGCGAGCACGGATGCGCTGCTGTTTTGCGGCGCTAGGACTTCCTCTCAATTTTGAGATCGGCAAGAGATCGTCTACATCAACCACGAGTTTGGACTCGTTAAGCTTTGTCGGTCTTCAAGGGTATGTTCTCTACGGATATATATCCGCCCGTTGTTTGTATCTAGTAGATAGATCTTGGTACATAGTTGTTCCCATCGTAGGAATTTTTTGTTTTCTATGCTGCGAACCCTACAGTGGTATCAGAGCCGGATCTATGCGTAGATACTTTGCACGGGTAGTACACATATGAATATGTGGGCGATGATGATCATTTTATTGCTTCTTAGTTGTACTTTGGATATTGGTGGCATAGTGGGATGAAGCGGCCCGGACAAACTTTACATGTCCTCGCATGAGACACATTCACGCTTGACATGCAACTAGTTTTGCATAAGTGGCTAGCGGTGTCATCATCCTACTATAGTCAATATCTAATTTGCAACGAGTTGTCAACAATTTGGTTATCCTCGTTGTGGTTCATGTTCGTAGGTAAGAACGGTTCTATCTTCGAAAGCCTTAAGCCACGTAAAACTTGCAATGGATAAATTAGAGGCGTCTAGTTTAGATTGTTGCTGGGCTAGTGTTATGATATGGTGATGTTGTAAGTAGAAGTATGAGAGGATACTCTTACAACACACATAGCGTGTAAGTTCCATAGACCTTGGCCTTACACATAAAGGTATGATAGAGATCATAACATGGTGCACATGATGGAGATCATATGCGGGAACCATATCATTTCACTTATAAACATGCGATGTTTATATTGCATCTTATATTGCTTGTTTGGCGTTTTATTAGCATAATAAGATGATCCCTCATTTAGATATCAAGATAAAAATGTGTTTTAACTTGGCGAGTCTAGCATGTACAGACATAGCCTCGGAACACGGACCGAAAGGTTAAGCATGAGTCATATGTTTTGATATGATGACCATATGGATGATCGCCTTTGAAGCTACACTGACTCACGTGATGATCGGACTTGGTGTAGTGGATTTGGTTCATGTAATCACCAAAAAGACACGAGGGATGTCGTTTTTTAGTGGGAGTTTATTTCTAATTTAGATTAGTATAACTCAATTTATCATAAATTAAATAAAAGTGAATTTGCATAATTTGTTGTAGTCATTGGCATTCGTTCACCACCTTATGCTTAGTTATAATTGAGATAATAGAACTATAGAATTTTGGATATATACTTTACGAACTAGTATCGTATTGTGTTGAGTGTCAATCTAAAGTTTAAAGTCCTATTGCAAACTTTCAGCAAACTCTATTTACTCCGTGAAATTTAATAGTTGGTATTAAATCGAGAGTAACAATTCCAGTGTTAGTATCTTAAGTATCATGTTTGCCTCCACGATTCTTGATTGTTTTAATATCAAGTTTATCTAAGAGCTGAAAGAATTGTTTTATAAACCATCATGTGTGACAGATATAACGATATCTGAAACAATGTTTTGGTTGCAATGTGATAGAGTATAATATATGTTCTCATATTGGATGAGAATTTATGAAGGTTGGAGATGCTAGACATCCTAATCATCCAAAAGGGTTTTGGAAAGTAATGTTATACTTACGATTCTCCTTTATAAGCTACAGTAGCTTGATCATGAAAGTCGTCATGATAAGGATGAATAGAAGATGTATGTAAAGTGTTTACTATACTAAAAGATTACTAAAGAATGGATTTTGAAAGAACGCCGATCATTTGAAGATGGTGATCTACTTCAAAGTGCAAGTCCAAAGGTATTATTATTTGAATATACGCGCTTTGGACTATGTTTCATGTATATGGCGCCACTTTTGATGTTGATAGATTCTTTTAAAAAAGAAAATGATCATATACCAGAATGAATCATAAAATGATCATTGGACGATAGTAAGGATATTCTTATGATATTTTGGAAGAACTAAGAATATATTTGTGTAGAGGTGACAAACAATTACAAATAGTTCATTGTAAAGCGTTACATTGATACTAGTTTTGTCACAAGATACAAATTAAGTTTATCTCAATTTAAACTATGGGTGGCACAATGTAATAGAAAGGAGATTCCATGATGGATTTGGATGAATTCCAAAGTTAAGACATTGTGACGGATACTACAACAAAAGGCTAAGTATATGACTGCTATAGTAGCAGCAAAGGAGGGAATTTGTGTCAAGTAGTTTATTATCAAACTAAGGTGTGGTTCGCAACGGGCTAACACTAAAGATATATTGTATGACAATAGTATCGACATGATTTAACCCCAAGGAACTAAAGGTCTCACCGAAAGAGCAAATTTATACAATGCCATCGCATTGGAGAATGAGTGATGCGTGAAAACGCAAAGACATGAAAATACACACGGACCTGAAGCGTCAGATCCGTAGATTATGTTAACCACTTGCAATTGCGTATATGGAACACCGGAAAGCCATAAGTGTTCAATACGCAAAGTTCTCAAACTAGATTATTGTCTCTAGTGCAAGTGGAGAAGGGAATATGCCCGAGAGGCAATAATACATGGTTATTATCGTATTCCTTGTTTATGATAAATGTTTATTTTGCATGCTATAATTGTATTAATCTGGAAGCGTTAATACATGTGTGTTTAATAAACAAATGAAAGTTCCTAGTTATGCCTCTCTCATAAACTAGCTCGTTGATTAACAAGATGATCAAGGTTTCACGATCATGGACATTGGATGTTGTTAATAACGGATCACAACATTAGTGTAATGGTGTGATGAGCATTCATCCGAAGTATAACATTACGATCAAAGTCATTGAGTTTATATTGCTATAACAACTTACGAAGTGATCCTAATCCTTAGACCATGAGATCATGTCAATCACTAACACCGGAAGAGTTTCTTGATAACATCAAACGTCACACCGTAACAGGGTGATTATAAAGATGGATTCAGAACTAATAAAGTGTTATGTTGAGGCTCATGGATCGAGAGTGGAATTTGTTCATCCCGATGACGGATAGATATACTCTGGGCCCTCTCGGCGATATCACATTGATTAGCTTGCAAGCAAGTGATTTGGTCACTAGAATGTTATATCACGGGAACGAGAAAAGAGTGCATGTAGGTAACGAGATCAAACTAGGTATAGAGATACCGATGATCGAATCTCGGACATGTAATATATCATGAAACAAAGGGATTAAGATACTAGCGTAAAAGGTTCCGACGATCACAAGAAAGTCATCGTTGAATGTGTGGGAGTCAGTATGGGTCTCGGATCACCGATTATTGATCCTAGAGGGGTCTCGATCATGTCCGCATTATTCACGAACCGTAGGGTGACACACTTAAGAGACACCGACATCCAATTGGAGCAAAAGTTTCATGCCAAAAGAATGAACAAGCGCAGAAATTTATTTCACTAGATACCGAAACAGGTTTTCGGGTGAAATTGCATAAAGTGGTTATGCATGTGAAATGGAATTCTAGCAAGGGGTTATTTGTGAATGTTTGTTATTAAAGTAATTGACAAAATTCTGAATAAAATAAAAGAGTTTTATTTAATGAGAGTTTGCATTAAATTTGGTGGAAATTTAATGGGAATTTGAGTGGACTTTTGAGTGGAGGGAATTTAAAGGACTTTTGTGAGTGGAGTGTCCACCCACATGAATGAAGGAGGGGAATGGGCAGCCCCCATGGCCGGCAGCCAACCCCTTGGGTGCCCCCTCCTCCTATAAAAGGAGCCCCCCTCCTCACTTGTCTCTCACACCTCCTCGTGAAGGATCTCTCTCCCCCTCTAGTATTTATTCCCCATGGTATCGGACTAGCGAGATACATGTTCCCGGTGGCTTTTCGGCAAGAAAGAGTTGTGCTTCCATTGCATCGCAGGAGCGAGGAGGCGGAGGTTGCTCGGTGCCTCGAACGTGTGTGCGAGCACGGATGCGCTGCTGTTTTGCGGCGCTAGGACTTCCACTTGATTTTGAGATCGGCAAGAGATCGTCTAGATCAACCATGAGTTTGGACTCGTTAAGATTTGTCGGTCTTCAAGGGTATGTTCTCTACGGATATACATCCGCCCGTTGTTTGTATCTAGTAGATAGATCTTGGTACATAGTTGTTCCCATCGTAGGAATTTTTTTGTTTTCTATGCTGCGAACCCTACACTGTGCAGAAGTGTTGCTCATGTCGATTGTAGCATCTTCTCCGTTAGAAGCAAGACCAGTTGTCTTTGCAATGTTGTTTTAGTCAGCTTCGGTGTGCACACTCAAAACCCTGCTTTCAGAATAGTGTCCTTCTTTGCTCCCTTGCCATCTTTGTATTTTGTATTTCCTATGTGTATTCCGAAGCCAAGTTTGAAAGCATAGTCATTATACACTTACTGTGCCACGACAAGGTCATCAAAGGTCATACCAACATAAGGAACAACTGGCTGAGAGCAAATCTCTTCCCCGGGATTTTCAGCAGCAATTGAAGCATTGTCACTTGCTACACTTTGAGGCCTAGGTTGAAATTATGTCCTTTGTTGTCCTTCATCATTGCTTTCTCCAATGTCCACGGCATAAGCTTCCGGAGGCTGGTTCAGGTCAAAACCTCCAAGAATACTATCAGCTACAAATCCCTGCATTTCAGAATAAGATTCAGAGTTGGAAAATTACAAGATAGCAAAATTTTACAAAATCAACATATATTGTTGCTACCAAATGAACGCAGCATAATTGTTCCCATAATCAATTGCTACCATAATTTGTACATGTAGCAATACTAATTTTCTAGCAAATCAACTAAATAATACACCAATATAGTAAATACTAGTTTCTATACTGTTTTTTTGCTAACAACTTTGCTACATTGATTTTTGCTACTGAAGCTAGCTGCTGTAGCAAGTTGAGGCAAAAATTGCTGCCATGGACTTCAAAACCTAGTTGCTGCCATTGACTTCAAACCCTAGCTTCAAAATTCTTACCGATGAAGGAGCTGGGAGATCAGTCTCGGGGTCTTGATCGAAGAACACACCGGGATTGTTGTACCCGCCGCGCAACTGCTGCTGCAACTGAGTTCCGGCGCCGCAGCTCGCCGAATCTGATCCATGGCGCCTCCGTGCTGCAGGGTTCGAAGAATTGCTCGAGGCGACGATTGGCGGTGGATTGGCGTGGTGAGGATGAACAGGGGTGGGGTACTTGATGGATGGGCGCAGGTGAGCCATGGGCGCCGCCGGGTTTTGCTGCAAGTGTCGCCGTGGTGCCGCCGTGCGCCGTGCGGCGAGGAATAGCCGCGGGGATCTGCGGGCTTGGTCTGCTATCATTTTGCTGCAAGCAAACTGTTTTTTTGCTTCTGAAGCTTCTGCGGGGTTATAATAGGCTGGGTGATTGGACGGTTACGATCTGGCTGATCGGACGGCTCCGGACCAGGACGATGGATCGCACGCATCGTCCGGGGGACGCTTAGCGTCGTCCTTCTTAAAAGGTGTGTGCTAGTATTTACTCTCTCCATTCACAGTTGCCTCGCATCCTTGATAATTATTCAAAGTCAAACATTATAAACTTTGATCATAAGTATATCTAAGAAAAAAATGCTAACATCTATAATGTAAGCTTAGACCATCACCGCTGAGTATATCTTCAAGATCCTAGTAAAATCTTAGGTCACCGAGCTCATAACGCAAGTATGTGTTCTTTTGTGGTAGGATCTTGAAGATGACCGAGCGATCGTACGGGCGGTGTGGTTGCTGAGATCTCTTGGCCATCCAACGAAGGATGTTTCTGTTCCAGAAGAAGCCAGCCCTATCATATACTAGATTTAGGGGTGCACCTTGGCGCATGACCCCATGGCTCTCGCATTGAATCACATTTTGTATAATGACTATAAAAATTAGGTGAGAAATGATAATGTGTATTTTAAGAACATGCATATATTATGCAGGCATGAAAAGTTATCATGAATAAGTAGAAATAAGGAACAACAAAAGCAATAGAAGGAACAATAAGTAGAATGGATATTCTTCTAGCACAAAATACAAAAGCAATAGAAGAGACAATAAAAGCAATATCTAAATAATCTGCCTATGGCTATTGTTACATCATGGTCTTTACAGGACATGACATGGTAAATAGAAAATAGAGACCTAATAACTACTTGCTGCACCAAAAGCCGACCCCCGTCGTTTGCACTGCTATACAACTTGTAAAATGCAATGTTAAACATTTATACAAATCTATGATAAATAGTCAACAAGTAGATGGAGCAGGATAGATTGTTTCTTCACTACGAAATTTACAAACCATCAAGAAGCTAAATATAGATGGTGAAAGCATGAAAGTATAGTGCATATGCACTATAGCTATCACAACAGGTATACATAGTCCTTAGAGCACTGACCATTGCTGTCATCGAGAGAGCTATTCATGTTACATGGAGGCGAGGGACTTAAGTAGTAATCAGTGAACTGGTCGCCTTCACTTCAATCAGAGACTCTCATAAAGGACATTTGCCCACCTTGTGCAACAGATTCGTTGATCCAAAGGTGAGCTCGTCAAGATGTGTTGTACCTTTCTGGATTTTTTAAACAACAGATTGTGTGTCAATTTAATTTTCAGCTGAGAGGATCGGATGGTGTACCCTTCTTACTCTATCCAGTAGACCTTGTTATTTGCATCAGCGACACTGAGTATGAGATAATCCCAGTCCCTAATAAGCTCTTTAATATTCTAGTCTTCTCCTTTATAAATTCCCTAGTCTTCCTATTGTTTTCAATCACCGGACAACTATGACTATCCTCAATCCATATTTTCCTGTCAAGCTCATCATAGTTTTGTGATCTTTAAGTATCTTCTATTCAGTTCGCGCCATATATTTCATAGCCTCGGTTTTGGCATCAATTTGCAGCCTTCAAAACTGTCCATAGAATAGTTGGACACTGATATGTTGTCATAAGAAATACCAAGACGCTGATGGGTAAAATGTGGTTCAAAACCGTCCATAGAATAGTTGGACAGTGATATGTTGTCATAAGCAATACCAAGACATACCAAGATGCTGATGGTAAAATGTGGCGGTGGCCACCCATTTGCCTCAGCAGCATCACGAGTCATGTACCTCGGCCTGGGTAGGTGCAACACCTCAAGCATGACCATGGTGACCATGGTTAGAACCTAGACCACCATCATTCGCATGGCTAGGGAATACCAATGTACATAAAGATCAGGTGGACAGTGGAGATAAAAATCATGAGGTAGCTTATAGTATTTATGAGAAACACAAACAATCTATTTGACGTGGTGTTTGACCTAAGAAAACACTTGCTCAAGAACGGTGTATTTTACATCAGGAAGGTTGGAAACATCATAATGTTTGAGCAGCATGATTAATTATAAGAGAACAATTTATTTATATATGCTTGGTGATATGCAGCAATTAATTTCTATATAAGTCAGTTGTTCTATGAAACAATCAATAGACACCATAGATAAACTCACTTAAACTGTTAGATCAAATAATCAACATGCACCACAGGCTGACTCACTTTATTAAATAACCAATCCACCTCCGTAGTATGTAAAAATAAATGGGAGGCAAACAAATCTAAATCTTCACTGGTCAGTAGACTATAATAAACTATATAGGAATGATGTCTACAGAAGACCAAAGCGCTATCTTAAGCCTGAACGCGTCATCTAGAGAAAACAAAATACAATTGCATATACTCTAGGAAGTAATATGCCCTAACATCATCACTCGCCTTGTTTAGTAATCAGATATTGTATACTTTAGAAGTCAAACCAGTGGCACAATCTAGCCGATATGAACCTGGCTGCAAAATATGTCAACCTGTACAAAAATATAAGATGAAAATTAAGAGAAGCAAATGCAATTTGTAAGGCAGAAATATAAGAGGCTGTTTACAAAATAGATGTTGGTGCTACAACCAAAATAGACCAGATGGATTTAAAATAAAAGATATAAATCCTCATCAAAATCACAATGTCCACAATCCATTGGATACGGATAATATTTACGGTGATGGCGCTACTCCCGGTGGAGCAGCGACTGAAGCTCCTCTAGGCGACGGCTTGCGGCTGGAGCTCCTCCGAGATCTGGTGGACCATCGAGGGCTCTAATGAAACTAACATGAGAAAATACAAATGCAACCAATATTATTGCATCAGTATGTGGCATAACACATCATTATAAATCGTCAAGCCTCTTATTAATAATGCAGTATACCATTTCATATGCAATAGCTAGGAAGACACCTTATAAATCAACTAGTCAGCTAGAGATAATCTTAATGGCCCAAAGATCGCGAATACAGAGCTAGGAATTATATGTACATGGAACTATTGTTTTATTCACAAAAAAGAAAGAGCGGGAAAGGTACAATGATCATGAAGAGCAGAATAATTTATTCATAGAAAATAGATGTAAACATGCAGAGCAAGTGATAAAAATATATCCAAATAATCATGTAATATACTTCAAAAGTTCCACTGTATTCAATCCTATCGTCACTTCACATATATTTATTTTTATTTTGAGCTCGAAGGTGAGAGCAGAAAATAGAAGAGCGAGGTTCAAGTAACTAAGCCATTGTATTTTGAAGATAAACAACCTACATGAGCCTTCAAAGTCATATATCACATAATTTTCTAGTGAAAAGAGAAGGAACTCACCACGTTTGTTTTTTTAGCAAGCCTCATGAAATCTCTGCATCTTAAGTTAGAAAAAGTAACACCACCGGCGCTCACAAGAGTTGATGAGTATGCCACGGCTGCTATTGTTATCGCTAATGTGCAGGCCTCGAACAAAGTATTTGTTTGTCCAGGTGTTTCCAGATAAACATATCACATAGAGGGGCAAAACATCCATATAGTTTGAGATCAACCTGTCCCAAATGAACCTGCAGAAATGAGAGAGCACCAAAGAATCAGATCAGACCATGTATGAAGTTAAAGATGAACATTATCTATTGTTTGTAGAGGACCCATCAGAATTAGCTTAACATGCAATTTTTATAAAGCTAAAAACTTAAAACCAAGAAAATTAAACATACATTATTTCAACCATACTACTAAAATACATCTTGCAATAATTTTAAATAACCTGACCTGGTATCAACATCGAGTCCAATGCAGATCATACCATCACATCCATTTAACTTTTATATCCATGCTGAAAAAACAAATATACTTATTAGTAATAGCTTTCTTAAGCATGTGCCGGAAAAGAGAAGCAAAGTATCTTTAGTTAGCTTAGAATGTACAATGAATTTGCGGGTCTGATGGTGTATATACCGGAGCGGTAAGGGCTAGGTTCAGACTGAAAGTAAAAAATGCATCTCATAACAGTACCTAAGAGGCTGAGAGGGCATCAGGAGTGCGGACCATTCCCATATAAGAATTGCTGCCCAAGAGCAGTCATTGGTGATTTTCAATCAATCTGCAGTAGAAGATTGGTCCCAAACTGAACAAAGATGAAAGGAAAAGAAAAAAAAATCATTAGGAAGGGCCAAATGGAGTATGATTTAGCACACCATTCTGTAGTTCAATTTTTTTACTCGAAAGTATGCCTTGCCTCGGAAAAAAAAAGAACTTGTGTTTTCTAACATCAATTTGTAGGGCAAGCCACATTGTTATGCCACCACATCCAAGAGATCTAGTTCAAAAAAATAAACAACAAACATCTCGTGTCAATGAAGAAATAACAAAAATGACGCAGCTAACAAAAAGAGGAGAGAACAAATGTCATTGGCCAAGAAATATATGTATATAATACGAATAAGAACAGTAGGAACAAAAACAAAAGGCAAACATGTAAGTACAGGCGATGAGATGGAAATAGCTACCTAGCTAGTGGAGACAGCTGAGCAAGCAAGACCGGAAAGTAATAACCATAGGCATGACATAGGTGAAGAATCCTGCGAATAGGCGGCCATTAGGCAGAACCAACAATGCACAAAGAAATTAAAGAAGCACTTCAGGAAAGCATGCCCAAACATAATAATTTCAGATTCTATTACTCAAAGAAGTGAGACAAAGCATCAATAAATATTGACATTAACGTATAATTTGTTTTTTTTAATGTCCTTTCATGATCAGTTTACAACATACCATATTATCGATATGCATTTAACTTGATATATATATATATATATATATATATATATATATATATATATATATATATAGAGAGAGAGAGAGAGAGAGAGAGAGAGAGAGAGGGGTACGGTATTCACACAAGGCAACAAATAGTGATCTGATCTTTCTTTGTTGTTATATCACAAGGAACGAAGAGTAAGGCAGAAATGATTACCACTGTATTTTCTCTAGCTCTTGTCCTGAGAATGCATTTACTCCTGAAATTCCAGCCATCAATGTATACCCTTTGTCTGCACCTAATCAAACATGCTCTTGTGAAAAATTAGCTGCGGAACATACTGATGCTTCTGATTGTGAGGTATTTAGGGCGTACAAAAGGTTTGGCGTTACTCCTGAGAGAAGGCGTACAGATTATGCACTAATAACAAATTTCACTAAGAATCAGGTACAAAAGGGAAAGCATGATTAAATATTATCTTGCTTAGACTTTAAAAAATAACCATTACTTGCAGTTTATCAAAAATCTGAATAAAATACCTATGAAACATAATGACAGAACTAACTGTTTAAACACAAGCATTGTGCACATTATACTGGGAATATTGGAATCTAGTCCTAGCGATGAAAGTACCTCACCAAGAACCATTGGGGTATTCACAGCAGTAGCAGATAGTTAATGCATTGATAAAAATCTCTGCAATCTCAAGAGCTACACCTTTCTGTAAACGCACATCAAGCAAAGTTAAGATCTTGTACTGAAATATTCATAATTTCTAAACCCATGGAGCCTCGAATGCACAGTGGTACAGTTTGTCCCCTTGCCTACCCGGTAACACGTTCTCACCGGAGCGGCAAAGGCCAAGGGGACGAGAGGAGGAGGATGGCACATAGAGGGAACCCACACGCCTGCCTCACTGCTTTTACTCACCTACTCATTGTCGCCGCCCCTTCTAAGCCATCGCCCATGCCGCCGCCGCCGTTCTGCTTTCGCTTCGCCGCGTTGCTGCTTTGCCCGTCGCGCCGCATACGACCTTGCTCGCCCATCGCCGCACGCCCTGACCTTGCTCGCCCATCGCCGCGCCTTGCTTGCCGCCATCGCCCCGCGCCCTGTTCTTCGTCGTCGCCGCGCCCTATTCGTCGCCTTCGCTGCGCTCCCTGATCACCGCCGTCGCCACGCTACCTGCTCGAGGCCGGTGTGGAGGCGGGATGCGGGTGGGGTCGTTCCCCGCGGGATGCGGCCGTGGCGGAGCTCCTGTCCATGTGCACGAGCGTCGGCGGCTCGCAGCAGGAGAGGAGGAGGGATGCGGCACGACGGCGGCCCGTGCTAGAAGAGGCGGCGTGGGGGGACTGGAGGAGGAGGAGGCGGCGGCGGCGTGGGGGGACTAGAGGAGGAGGAGGCGGCGTGGGGACTGGAGCTGGGCTAATCGTGGCTAGGCTTACACTCGATCGCCGCGCGCGGGTTCGCTGCCCCTGTCCAAACCACAAGCACCCAATATATTCCCACCGAAAACATTACCATGGAGGCCGACAAGCGGGTCCAAAGTGCTTTATGTGTGAAAAGGATGAGCCAGGGTAGAGAGAGGCTCTGGTGTGGGTACGAAATAGAGGTGTGTTCGTCAGATAGAGCAATTACTGTTCATATGGGTAAAAATGTCAAACAGTCAACCAACGTTTCAGATCGCCTCTGAGGCCCCGATCTGATGGTCCACATCGACTGAGCGTTCTGAGTGCTCCGATCTGATGGTCCACATCGACTGAGCGTTCTGAGTGCTCCATGGGGGAGCATCAATAACATCTTTAGATGCCTTGCATCTTTCCTTGCTCTGCACTGTACATATCTTGATTTGAGATGGATCTGGGTGCGGCTGGGGATCGCACGTTGTGAAGCCCCAATTGAGCCCAACCTGTGACACCGTGTCAAGAACGCGCAAGCTTACAACTCTAGAACCATCAGCAGCAGCGCATGAACGATATGGATTGACAGATTAGTTAGGTATATAGTGATCCACACACACGTACTAGTAAAAAAGATGCTCGAGTCCGAAGTACGTGCCAGTTCGAGTGTGAACTGGTTAGGGCTTTGTGTGCAACAATGCAAGGCACAAGCACATGGTACAACGCGAGAGGTTTATATATATATGAGCTAAGGTAGGCATCGTGCTTTGCTGCATTTCGTCTCTGTGGTGGTGGGGCCTGTCCATGATGTGCATGCATGCAGTGCAACCATTATATTCGTTTCTTGTTCTTCGCAAATAATAGTTTTTTTTAAATAGGCACTTTTATTACTTAACAGTAAAGTTTACATCCGGCCTCTGCATTGCTAGGACGCGCACAGCCGATCAACCACAGGGTCTCAGACGAAAGCAATTTAAACGTAATTATAAAAAAATATAAATCAAAACACAGTTCTCAGCTAGCTAGTGTGCCTTTTCCTCCTTTTTCTACGGAGGAAATTCTCAGTTGTAATGGCAGTGTACCGAACGCGAGCTCCCAGTTAGGCGCAGACGCGTACAAGTATACATTCACCATCCAGCCGGATGGCCGGCTAGACTCATTTCTTTCCGCACATGAATAATTACGCCATGGTATGAATCTTGATAAAATTGATGACATTAATATGGACCCAAGGGAGTAGAAAAATCTTAATCTTAATGAAACCATTACGAAAGGAAAGTCCATTGGCAGCCTCAAGAAGAATCAACCGAACAGACCATGGCGTCCACCTTCTCCAAACTGGGTCAAGCTAACAGTTGATGGCTCCTTCGAGCGGACGATCATCATTGACATAGATTGGAGGATCCGTGGTCCAAGGTCTTTCACTCGATCGATTGCTTCTAATGCATATTTTCAGCTCGGAACTCTTCTACGTTCCTCGAAGTGTTCATATAGATGCACAAGAAATGTCTCGAACTTCCAATCGCAGGCAAAGGGTTTACCGTGAGTGGCCTCATCGAGTGCACGCCATCCACGAGTACACCGATCGGCGTGTGGAACCATGCACCTGGTATGTGCTGCATCGGGCTTCTGCTTCATTTGCTGCATGCAGGAATTAAAGGTCACTATACTGCAGGAACTAAACCAAGCTTTGCATAAATCGATCACAGCGTCGTTGTGCATTGACAAGCTAGGTTTTTTTTTTTTTTGGAAACACAATGTCATTGGCCGAATGACCGATAAGCTACAAAGTCCAGGGTCATTTTGTGAGAGCCGACTCTTGGTTTTTGTGTCTTTTTTGTAAATGTTGAGTGAGGAATTTATTTTTGAGAATGAATAGGGTTTTTTATCATCACCTTCCATTTTTTTTTTCAGGGTTTTGTCGTGTTCAATTTATTTTTTTGAGCGTTTCGTCGTGTTCAACTTGGTTGAATGAAGTCAGCCAGAGCCAGAGACAGCCCGCGCTTCCACCAGTCAGGAGGTCCAGTACCATGTCGTAGTGCGCGGCCCAGGAGTACTGCCGTGAAGGCTCTCGCATCAGTCTCAACCTCCCGTTTTTAGTCCCACACCGCTTGGGCAGACAGGAGCAGCCAGCCAGCAAGCCTATAAGAAGGCACCCAGGTTGAACCAACAGAAGCACGCAGCTGCGTGGTGAGCACAAAGCGAACTATTCTTTCGCCTTTTACTAAAGAATACCGTGTGCACGCCACAAATAGCAGCATACGCTTATTTTTGAAGGGTTTCCTCCTACTAAGGAGGGGTCCCATAATTCAGTCTAAATTGTTTGTTTACTTTTACGATTATTATTATTACTGTGCTAGAAAATATAGAGGTCTAGTAGGATTTGAAACGCATACAGGTAGCAAGTCATTTCTTCACCTCGTCCAGCCAAACACCATCAAAGGCATCTACAGGTCAGGTGCATTGATATCCTCAAGCTGGAGGATAACCTTCCTCCTATTGGTTCAGTTGACCCTGAAGGAAAACAATAAAAGAATATAAGTACATGTTATGAGATCTCACGGTGTGCAAATCTTGCAGTAAATAAAATATGAACACTTGCTCTGCATGAAAGGGAACAATATGACATTCAGTTTTTTTTTACGTGATGACATTCAGTTTGTTATTCACACTTGCTCTGCATGAAAGGGCACAAGATGACATTCAGTTTGTTACTCACATGCTGTTTACGTGAAAGCAGTCTGTTGGGGCTATATCGTGTGTGGTCTAGCTTTGCTCCAAAAAACTATGTGCAGAAGAAACTTGGATAAACTTGCTACTTACACTGCTCTGCACAAAATCATAAGGCCGGTCATAGTGGGGAGTAACTTGGAGTAATAACATGCATATGTTACTAGTCTAAGTTACTACCTTTATAGTAAAAAATAACTTAGATATGGTAACATGTAATGTCACATTAATTAGATTATAGACACACTTTGTCTTGTTATATGTGATGTTCCAGTAAAATAGCTAGTTACTCAATCTATCTATCTCTTCATTAAATCATTGCCACATAAGCAAAAATACTGACTTGGACTCTTAGTTATTAGTGAAGTTACCCCCACTATGACCACTTTGTCTCAGGCTCAATGTTTTAGTCCCACATCCGGCGGCGAGGCACACTCACGAGCTGGCAGGTGAGGGGGAGGAACAACATGGGGTGACGCGGGCCCTCTCATGGAGGCGGCGGCTGGCGACGGGGTGCTGTCATGGAGGTCCGGCGGTGGAGTGCTCTCATGGAGGTAGCAGGCGGGGGCGGCATATGTCGTGGTCGGAGATGGGAGGCTAAAGACGTGCGAGGTAGTGGGTAGAGTTGATACGTCCATTTTGCACCACTATTTTATATCATAAATTACTGCTATTCATTGATATATTTCGTATTAAGAGGTGATACTTATGTTATTTCAATCTATTTTGCATGTTTGATGATGCTTAGAGGATGAACCGCTGGAGTCAGAATTCTGATGGAAAAAGCGTTGTCTAGATGCAATATTCGTGAAGATCAGAAAATTTCAGAAAATATATGGAAAATCATATTTTTCTAGAAGATGAAGGAAGCTAGAAGGGGGGAACAAGATGGGCAGCAGGGGCCCACGCCACCCCCTGGCGCAGCCCCCCTAGGCCGCACCACCAGGTGGTGTGGCCACCCTGGCCCACCTTTGGCTTCGCCCTTTCGCCTATATCTTCTCCTCGAAACCCTAATACGGAGAGAGGGACCACAGAAAGATTCCGCCGCCTCTGCGGGGCGGAAACTACATAGAGAAAAAGAGCTATTCGACAGGCAGAAATATGCTAGGGAAATTCCTTTCCGGAGAGGGGAGATCATCGCCATCAACATCGTCATCAATCTAGACTTCATCGGGATCATCATCATCCACACCATCATCTCCACCAGCACCATCACAACTACTCCATACCGCTATAACAATTGGATTGAATCTTGCATAGTTCTTAGAGGAAACTTCCCGGTGTTGATTACTTGTTGTAGTTGATGCTATTGAGTGGAACCATTGAATTATCGTTCATGTTCAGATTGTTATTTACCATTATATCATCTCTGATCTTGATCCATATGATGTCTTGTGAGTAGTTTGTTTAGTTTTTGAGGACATGGGATAAGTCATGTTGTTAGTAGTGGAATTGTGTTGAGTAATATTCTATGGTTTGATATTTAAGTTGTGGTGCTATTATTCTAGTGGTGTCATGTGAATGTCGACTATATGATACTTCACCATTTATGGGCCTAGGGGAATGCATTGTGTATTTGACTACTAATTGTGGGGTTTCCAGATTGACAGAAACCTAAACCTCCGTTAGGAAACCATTGCACAAGGGAGTGTAGGATCTCAAAGTTTAATGTTGTGGTTAGTTTTTTATCTTAATTACTTTCTTGTAGTTGCGGATGCTTACAAGGGGTTTAATCACAAGTATGTATTAGTCCAAGTAAGGTCGGTATATTAGCATAGGTTCACCCACACAACACTTATTCAATCAAAGAAGATTAATCAACTAGATGAATTAGCGAAAGCACTTGATAGTATTCCCATGTGTCCTCGAGAACGTTTTGTCTTCCTAAGTAATACAACCGGCTTGTCCTTTGCTAAGAAAGGATTGAGCCACTTGCTGCAATTATTTTTACTGTCTTTTATTCGCACTTGATAGTATTCCCATATGTCCTCGAGATCGTTTAGCCTTGCCGTTTTGAGGGGATGTGTATGAACAAGAAAGCAGAGAAGAATGTTGTGTGAGAGAAAGAAGTTACAGTTGGTGATGTTGTCAAGTTGTTTTCTGTTGTCACATTGAATAAACCGAATGGAAAGGCCTATGTGGCATGAGAACAATGCATATGCTGCATGGGCCTCGGGTTTCTATTTCGTTTGCTGCTGAGCTTTAAAGGCCAAAGGGATGGGACCAAGGGCTCTTGCCGATGAGAGGGTTTTCGTTCTTTCATTTTAGTGACTTCTTCAGGATGTTGAGACGGCGGCTACATGTTAAAGTCATAATAAGGTCCTCTCAGTTTTATCCTCGCTCCGGTGGTGTGTTGTAGCATCCCAGTTGTCTAACACCTGTAATGCTACTTGTTATAATAATAAAAAGGGCCACTTCCAACATATAATTGTTGCATCATCATCATATCATGTTCATATCATCATGCCACCTTGCATTTGAGCATCATACAAAACCCTTTTCTTGTTTGGTTCTTATCTCATGTGCATTATTAATTGTAATTGCCTCTTGATATTGTATTTGGCTCTTGATATATTGTTAAATGCCCAAGTTGAGTTGGGGGCATATCTCTTCTAAACTCCACCACCTTTCTTTCACCACCTTATATTCCACCATCCAATTAGTGTGAGCTTGGCATTTTATTTGAGTTATCTCTAGCTCATGTTGGTTGGATGGATTCCACCCATAATCTTTTGCTTGGCCTTTGCCCACCTTTTGGGGATGCATGGAATACTGCCACATGATTTTATGTTGTTTCACAATATGAATACTTGGCATTTATTAATTGCATGGGCCATGCAAGCACCACCTCATCCCTCTCTCCCTCTGTTTGTTTTCCTACAAGCCTTGGATCCATGTGAAGGTTCCCTAATTTTGTTTACAAATGTTTTCATCTAAATTGCAAAACCTCAGCTCTTCATATGCTTGTTTATGACCCTTATGGCTCGTTCATAAAACATGTATGTGTGCAACTCCTTCCCCTCCATCTCTTTTGCCTTCCACACTTGTTCCGACCCTCTATTCAAACCTCCACTAACAAAGTTCAAAGATTTGAAATCAGTAGCTGGTTTGAATTTGTATTAGATTGAAAACAAACAAATCAAACAAAAATAAAGAGGAAGGAAAATAAAGGAGAGAACAAACTGGCAGCCCAACCAGTAGTAGCCCCGATGTGACCCATCGACAAACCACCCCGTGACCAACCTGCCTCGCCATACCGCCGCCTCGCTCTGTTCTTCTTCCTTCTGGCCGTCGCTCGCCTCGGCGGCAGACGGAAGCTGGCCGGCGGCGGTGGCCGTCTTCCGCCACGGCCGCGTCACCCTCCCCTCCTCTTCTTATCCCCAGATCGAGGCCCCGAACCCTAGCTTTCTTCCCCCATGCGCCGCAGGTTCCCCTGTTCCTCCTCCTTTTTCCCCGTGCGCCGCCGCTGTTCCGCCAGGGCCCCGTCGCTCTGAGCAGCCCCGTTCAAGCCGACGCCACCGGCGGGAGTGCCTCAACCTCCGGGTGAGTCCAACTCGTCCTAGAGCCTCGCCTTGTTCACCTGGCCGCTCTTCTGCGTGCGTGCTGCTCGTCTGATCGTCACCGCCGCAGGTGCTCCCCGTCAGTGGCCTCGTCCGACGAACCGTGTCAGCAGTGAAGGCAGAGCCGCTAGGAGCGATGACTACGTCTTCGTCCCGGCGGTTCCTGCAGCCTCTCTGCTCCGTCCCTCTACCCGGAGCCGCGCAGCCGCCGATTCCCTCCGCCCCGGCCACCTCCTGCCTCGATTCCGGTGGGAATCGACCGAGGTAAGCTCCTCCAAGCCCCTACCGTTTGCCCCCTCGCTTGCCTTAGCGCCGGTTTGTGACCCACGACGAACCGCCGCCGCGCAAGCCGGCGCGTTCCCCTCTCCCCACGTGGCCTTTCCCGCATAACGCCGTCGACCCTCCTTGTAAGATCTCATGGTGGAGCCACCTCGTTTTTCGTTTTGGTAGCAGGCCACCACGCCGGTCGCGACGCCATCCTCGCCGGAAAAGCTCGCCGTCGCCAGCGTCGGCGAGTTCGAGTGTGCCGCTCGGGATAGAGCCCGCGTGAAGATTGCGAAACCCCAAGTTCGGTCGAGCACGCCGGATCCCTAGCAACCCAAAGGCCCCTGTCGGCCGCCCGGTGATTTGGCGAAACCCCAAAGCTGTGCCTCACCCGCACCCCTTCCCCATCGCGCGATGATCCCTCAGCCTCGCATCACGTGGGACGGTTGTACCTTTGGGCCCGCACGTCGGCCAAGGCTAAGCCTCGATAGCGGTTTGCCAGTAGCTGCGTGGCCCTTTTCCCTCTGCCCCACATGTCATCGTCGGTGGGTAGATTGTTCCTGGGTGAGAAAAGTCGCCAGCGATTTTCTAAATCAAATAAAATTTCAGGAAATGAATATTATCAAATAAATTCATAACTAATTAAATATTTCGAATTTGAATTCAAACCTTATATGAAAAGTGTTTAGTTTTTGAATTATAATTCAAATCTTTATTCAAATATCTTCAAAAATTAATTTAATTAATTAACCTTTGACTTTGACCTAATTTGACTAATTTTGACTAAAAATAAAATTAAATTCATAATTCCAAATAATACAAATAATATATGTTTTTGAATCAGAAAAATGAGGAATTCAAATATGCCATTCAAAATATTATTTGAACATTTTAAAATTCCAAGTTGAGTTAATTACACAAATGCCACTTGAACTAAATAATTTCACAACTTTTGATTTATAATTCCAAATTTAACAAATGATATGTCTAAAATGACCAGCTCGACGAGACCTTTCTGTTTATGCTATCCATAACTTCAATTGCAGCATGCATCATATAAATATATAGTGAACAGCAATTGTTATGACAACCAATTGTGATCCAAAACCACATTAAAATGTTACTACTTGTCTTCCACACCTCACCATGCCATGCTACCTTCTTGCCATGTAAATTGTGCATCATTCATCATGGCATGATTGTTTGCTTGACGCATCTTATTCATATGGTTGTGCTCTATATTCATGTTGGCCTTGTTTGTTTGGTTTTTCTCGGATGAACCAAAGCGGGGTTATATCAAGAGAACCAGGAGCACTACCCAGATCCGTCCCTCGCTTCAACTGAGTTATCAGGCAAGCACTTCCACATGCTTGCATACATACAGTACCTATTGCCTCTATCTTATTCTTGCATCATCGAGTCGCGATTGCATTAAATTGAATCCCAAGTATGCATAGCCTTTACTTTCAAACCCCACCAAGCTTGTTTCCCCACCCCATGAGCCATTACTACAGGAGTTGTTTGAGCCATGCGAGTCGTAGAACAGCATGTGTAGGGTATGTGAGCGTCTGATGGATAACGAGGTACCTAAACAACTTAACCTGAGTAGTATGGGATAACTAATGAAAGTGGCACCGGTGAGCAACATCTGCTATTTGGTTTTTCCTGCTCACTTGTGTCCGTAAGACCCCGAGTACTTGATTCCATTCCTTGTTTTATCGCTATCCACATCCGGAGGTATATGGGACCCCCAGGCGAGCTTGATTCCGTCTTATTTCTTGGGGCCACAAACTAGTTTGAGGTTTTATTACGATCCTGTACTTATGCCATGCTACTTTCTGAATTTAAATTGCGAGGAGCACATCAGTATTTAGGATCGGGACACGATTCCAGCGGTGTCGACAAGCCCGCTTTGGGTTCCCGATGTTCACACCGTCCACCCAAACCTTGAGTCCATCTCGAGCTTGCTTACCGTTGCGGGTGTACTTCAAGGGGTGGCCTCAAATATTTCAATCTTGTGATTGTTCACCGTGAAAGCCTCGTTGGTTTTGATTTGGTTTTTCCGAGGTTGATCGGCGTGTGTTGCTATTGGTGCACCCCCCGGTAAAACTTTCAAAGCCGTGTCGCGGATATGGACGACTTGGAGCACGGTTCGATCATAGACAAGCATAACTAAAGTACCGCTTTAATTTGACTAAGTAATTTGACTAGTAAATAGTGCAATACTCATGGAATGGTTAATAAAATTTCCAACAGATGGGGTTCGTCCGCTTCCTTGTTGGTAGCGAGGAGGAGGATGGATCTGATGATTACCGTTATAATCTTTGTTCTTAATTCACGGACACCCGCCTATCATTGGTTAGGCGGATGGTTAGCGTTATCTGTAGCATCGCTAGGGTTTATCTTTCGCTGCAATTCGTCACCCTGTGTTGTGTGTCCCCTTTAGAGGCATTAAGACTTGCTTGAGTAGCCTTAGGGTCTCACACGATAAATTCTTGGTTCAGATGGACATGTACCTTCACAGGATTTGGATCTTGGGTGGAAGAAGCCAAGATGGGCAACGATCGCTCGGTGTAGAGATTCCGGAACGGGATCCGTGAGACCTGTAGTTGGGATGTGCTTATTTCTATGGCATCTTATGCCGATTTGCTTCTTGTCCGTATCGGATTTTGTTTGCCGCCCGCATGATACTACGATGTGTGTTGTATGAGGAAGTATCCTAAAATATAGATCTATCTAGGTCATTTGAATCTTGCCGATGTATGCTGCTATATTCCTTTCTTTCTAGATGGTATGGCTCGATGTACTCTTGTATGGTGGCTTGCACATACCCACTTGTGTCGTAGTTGATCCTTCGCTGCCGACACGCCGCCCTGAGTCCCGTTGAGAGGGTAGTGGTTGGGACGTCTAAAAGGACTACCAAAGGAGTGGCATTTGGGGCCCCACCGTACTATTTCAACCACTACCGCTCATCCAGGCTTGTATCTAGGAGCGTAATTCACCGAGGTAGTTACAATTGGTATCAGAGCCATCCCGACCATCAGGGTTTCAGCCAAACGGTCGTTGTCAGTCTAGCAAATATTTTGGTAGTTATGTATACTAGGGAAAAAACAAAACGCGAGAGTAGGACTGCTTCCACTTTTATTCTTACCCACCCACCCACCCTTTTCTGGTAAGGAAGTGCAACGTTTTCAATCCTCTTCTCAAGATTCAAACTAGGACTCACGTGTTCTGGGTTTCCGTAGTACCATAGGTTGTGTGTGTGTGTGTGTAATCCCTTGTATATCTGTTGCATCCAAGTTGTTATCTTATCTGCCTTTGGTTATCAACTGTTGGTACATTCCATACCGACAGGCTTTTGCAAACCGACGCAATCTATCTTCCTCTTTGTATCCGACGCTATCTTGTTTGGGGTGTTCGTTTCCGTAGTACCAATCTTTAAGTTTCGTCGTGAGAAGAAGGGGTTAGGATATGTGTTCCACTTGTTCATGTGCGGAGTAATGATTTGAGTGCGGGATGGAGTCGCGACCATACCACTACTTTTATCATTCGCTTTTGTATATTGAATCGGTAGAGTCACTAATCTTGATTCGTTAAGTAATTTTGCGCATCTATTGGTATTTTAATGCCGAAATTTGTGGAAATTTTTTCTTTGATATATTTGTGTACCACACTCCTTTTCAGTCGTGTGCGATATGCTTAATATCTTTAGGTGCTATGAACTTTGTTGATATTTTAATATCATCTCAGTAAATTGTATCCTTTAATCTTGGTTAATTCCATCTTGGTACTATTTTGGATTATTATCATTCTCCATTATAGTACTGACTTGAGTTTTATATCAATGACAGGATGGCTCCCCCACGCCGGACTGAGGAGGACATACCTCCGGAACTGGGCTCCGCGCTGTCAAACATAGCTAATGCTTTGGCGGCAATGCAAGAGAACCAGCAGCGCTTTGAGGAGAGTGTCAGAAGAAATGAGTTTGCTCCACTTCCTCCACCTCCCAAGCGTGGAGACATCAAGAGCTTCCTCAAGTTCAACCCTCCGCTTTGATGTTTCGACCGACCTGACGCGGATGATTGGCTGCGTGAGATCTCAAGGTTGCTCGAGACTGATGTTCCGGAACAGAGTGGGTCAAGTGTGCTACTCACCTTCTCAAGGGAGATGCAGCTTTGGTGGGAGAATTACTTGAAGGCAAGCTGACCGGGTTCCAGCCTACTTGGGAGAGGTTCACCGGAGCTCAAAGAGCGGTTTCTCTCGAGATTGTGATGGAAAGGATGAAGGAGGCTTTCCTCAACTCAAGGTGGAAATGATAACGTCAACACCTATATCAGGAACTTCATGAATCTATCCCGTTATGGTGGTGATGAGGTATCTGATGACAAGAAGAAGCAGAAAAGGTTCAGGCAAGGGCTCAATGCGTCGATCAAGTATGCAATCACACATGCAAGACCGGCAACCTTCCTGGAACTACAGCACACAACACTGCAAGAGGAGGCAAGCGGCAAATGTTTGAGGAGTCTAAGAAACACAACAGGATGCATCAAGCTCTGCAGTTATGGCAGCTCCTTCTAAGCGGCGCGTGTCCGGGTTCCTAACACCCCACCATCGCCCCGGCTCCACCAAGACCGCAAGTTTCGCGTCAAGGCCACCAAACTTCACCACTGCGGCTCCTGGGGCTACAACAACCATTACTGAGCGCTGGCGGAGTCCTCAGCTACTCGCCCACGCCCACCGGTGCTGCTTCACGTGTGGAGATCACGGTCATCAAAAGCTGAGCCGTCGATGAAGAACAAAGCTCTCCTCCACCCCGCCAAGATCTGCAACAAGCTCTCCTTCGGTTCGTGCACCACCGCCTCGGGCTCTCAACATCAACACTAAGCCCGGGTCTGCGGTTGTTCGCGCCAACTGCGTCAACGCCTCTCAAGCTGAGCTCGCACCTGGAGTTGTAATGGGTATGCTATCCGTTAACTCAGTCCCTGCACGAGTTCTCTTTGATTCTGGTGCATCGCATTCTTTTGTGTCTCACAAGTTTGCAAATGAGAATGAGTTAGTCATGGTTCCTCTCCAAAAGCGGTTAATGGTTCTTTCTCCTGGAGCAAACATGAGGGCTGTTCATATCAGCCATGGCAATAAAGTTGAGATTGGTGGCTCTTCATTCTTGGCTTCTTTGATTGTTCTGGGCAACTCTGACATTGATGTCATCTTGGGCATGGATTGGTTGACAGCAAATGCAGCTGTGATTGATTGTGCTGAACGCTCAGTGTCTCTGAAGATTCCTGAAGGCCATATAGTCTTTTCTCCAAGTCTGACTCCTGCTGTCCAGCTCTTTTCCTTGGCGGCTCTGAATGATGATGCTATGGAAGCTATTCAGAGGGTACCAGTGGTCTATGAGTTCCCAGATGTCTTTCCGGAAGAGTTGCCAGGTATGCCTCCGGATCGCGAGGTTGAATTCGTGATTGAGCTTGAACCTGGAACGGCTCCTATCTCCAAGAGGCCATATAAAATGGGTCCTTCTGAGTTGGCTGAACTCAAACGACAACTTGATGAACAAGAGAAGTTGGGTTTCATTCAACACAGCACTTCTTCTTGGGGTAGTCCAACAATCTTTGTAAAGAAGCGTGACAGAACCGATAGGCTCTGTGTTGACTACCGTGCTCTCAATGCTAAAACCATCAAGAACAAATATCCTCTCCCACGGATAAATGATCTTTTTGATCAGCTGGCAGGAGCTGTGGTGTTCTCTAAGCTGGACTTGAGAAGTGGTTATCACCAAATCAAAATTCGCAAAGAAGATGTGCCCAAAACAGCTTTCACCACCCGCTATGGCCTGTATGAGTACACGGTCATGTCTTTCGGTCTCACCAACGCACCTGCTACCTTCTCGAGGCTGATGAACTCCGTTTTCATGGAGTACCTTGATAAGTTTGTGGTGGTATATCTGGATGACATTCTGGTTTATTCCAAGTCTAAGGAGGAGCATGAAGAACACCTGCGGTGTGTCCTGAACAAGCTTTGTGAGAACCGCTTGTATGCAAAGTTCTCTAAGTGTGAGTTTTGGCTGCCTGAAGTAACATACTTGGGTCATGTTATCTCTGCCAAGGGCATTGCAGTCAACCCGGAAACCGTGAAGACAATAGTTGAATGGCTTCCTCCTGCTAATGTCAAGGAAGTGCGGAGTTTTCTCGGCTAGCTATTGCCGCCGCTTTGTTCGAATTTCTCAAGATAGCAAAGCCTCTTACCGATCTCCTCAAGAAAGGCAAGAAGTACTGTGGACTCGCTTGTCAAGAAAGTTTTGAGACACTCAAAGAGAAGCTCACTTCCACACCGTCTTGGTTCCTCCGGATACATCTAAGCCTTTCCAGATATTCTGTGACGCCGCTTTGCAAGGATTGGTGCGATCCTTATGCAAGAGAACAGTGGTTGCTTATGCCTCTCGTCGATTGAAGACGCATGAGATCAACTATCCCACACATGACCTCGAGCTAGCAAAGATTGTCTTTGCTTTGAAGCTATGGAGGCACTACCGCTTGGTAACCGCTAGAGATCTACTCGGACCACAAGAGTTTGAAGTATATCTTCACTCACTGATCTCAACCTTGGCAGAGGAGATGGATTGAAGCAATCAATGACTTTGATGTGACCATCAACTACACCGGGCAAAGCAAACGTCATGGCAGATGCGCTTAGCCGTAAAGCTTATGTCAACAACCTCATGGTGGAAGAGCAACAACCTCTCTTGTGCGAGGAATTCCGTCAGCTCAACCTAGAAATTGTGGAACAAGGGCATCTCCTGAACCTTCTGGCTACTCCTCTCTTGGAAGAACAGATTCGCTCTCGTCAGCTTGGTGATCCGCACACCAAAAAGCTCATCTCTAAGCTTGACCTTCCGAAGTATGAGTCCTTCCACGTTGATGATCAAGGCACGCTCTTCTTTGAACAACGGATGTTTGTTCCAAACTACCCGGGTCTGAGAGACCAAGTTCTCAGGGAGGCACATGATTCGGTTCTTTCTATCCATCCTGGCAGCACAAAGATGTACATGGACTTGAAAACACAATCTTGGTGGCCTGGTTGAAACGGTATTGTGCCAAGTATGTCTCGAGAATGTGATGTCGCTGCAGAGTGAAGGCTGTCCATCGAAACCATTTGGTCTTCTTCAGCCATTGAAACCTCCTAATGGAAATGGGAGAAAGTAGAGATGGACTTCATCACTTTGGATTTCCAAGTTCGCAAGGGCAACAATGCAATTTTTGTTGTCATCGACAGGCTTTCTAAAGTGGCTCATTTCTTCCCATCAAAGAAACAATTTCGGAATTCAGTTGGTGAGCTCTATATCAACAGGATTGTCTCTATGTATGGGGTTCCACTTGAAATCAGTTCGCACTGGGAGCATCTTCACCTCAAAGTTCGGGAGAGTTTCCAAAAGCTTTGGGAACAAAGTTGAACTTGATCGCTTACCACCCTCGAACAAGGACAAGTGGAGAGAATCAATCGATTCGGAGGATATGCTTAGAGCTTGCCATCTCGTTTGGCATGAAGTGGGAAGAATGTCTTCCTTATGCGGAATTCTCCTACAACAACAGCTTCCGGAAGAGTCTCAAGATGGCACCATTCGAGGCTCTATGGTCGCAAGTGCGTAACTCCGATTGGTTGGTCAAGTGCAGGAGAAAGAATCTGGTTTGGCCTCGACATTGTAACTCAGAGAGGAGAAGGTGCATATCATTCGGAGAACTCAAGATTGCTCAAAGTCGTCAAGAGCAACTATGACAGGAAGCACACGGATATGGTATATGCCCCTGGTGATCTCGTCTACCTTCGTGTCACTCCCATGAGAGGAACACACCGCTTCGGTATCAAAGGAAAGTTGGCTCCTAGATACATCGGTCCTTTCAAGATACGTGGTAGAAGAGGAGAAGTTGCTTATGCACTTGAGCTTCCGGAAAAACTCAAAGTCCATGATGTTTTCCACATCTCTCAACTCAAGAAGTGCTTCAAAGACCCCGGCAAGACCGTGGATCATGAGCTAATCGACCTCCAAGAAGATCTGTCTTATCAAGAACACCCCACCAAAATCCTTGAGACCGCAGAACGAAGGACGCGCAACAAGTCCATCAAGTTTTGAAAGGTGCAGTGGTCACACCATTCTGTTGATGAAGCCACATGGGAGCGAGAAGACGAACTCCGTGCCAACCATCCTTCTCTCTTTGTGTCTCCTTCTTCTTCTTCCTAGAATCTCGGGGCGAGATTCCTGTTAGTGGGGGAGAGTTGTAGCATCCCAGTTGTCTAACACCTGTAATGCTACTTGTTATAATAATAAAAAGGGCCACTTCCAACATATAATTGTTGCATCATCATCATATCATGTTCATATCATCATGCCACCTTGCATTTGAGCATCATACAAAACCCTTTTCTTGTTTGGTTCTTATCTCATGTGCATTATTAATTGTAATTGCCTCTTGATATTGTATTTGGCTCTTGATATATTGTTAAATGCCCAAGTTGAGTTGGGGGCATATCTCTTCTAAACTCCACCACCTTTCTTTCACCACCTTATATTCCACCATCCAATTAGTGTGAGCTTGGCATTTTATTTGAGTTATCTCTAGCTCATGTTGGTTGGATGGATTCCACCCATAATCTTTTGCTTGGCCTTTGCCCACCTTTTGGGGATGCATGGAATACTGCCACATGATTTTATGTTGTTTCACAATATGAATACTTGGCATTTGTTAATTGCATGGGCCATGCAAGCACCACCTCATCCCTCTCTCCCTCTGTTTGTTTTCCTACAAGCCTTGGATCCATGTGAAGGTTCCCTAATTTTGTTTACAAATGTTTTCATCTAAATTGCAAAACCTCATCTCTTCATATGCTTGTTTATGACCCTTATGGCTCGTTCATAAAACATGTATGTGCAACTCCTTCCCCTCCATCTCTTTTGCCTTGCTTCCACACTTGTTCCAGCCCTCTATTCAAACCTCCTGGTAACAAAGTTCAAAGATTTGAAATCAGTAGCTGGTTTGAATTTGTATTAGATTGAAAACAAACAAATCAAACAAAAATAAAAGAGGAAGGAAAATAAAGGGAGAGAACAAACCTGCAGCCCAACCAGCCAGAAGCCCGAGTGACCCATCGACAAACCACCCCGGCCCAACCTGCTCTCGCCATACCGCCGCCGTCGCTCTGTTCTTCTTCCTTCCGACGCTTGGCCGCTCACGGCAGCAGACGGAAAGCGATGGCTGAGCGGTGGCCGCCTTTCCGCCGCGTCACCCTCCCTCCTCTTCTTCTCCCCAGGTCGAGGCCCCGACCCCTAGCTGTTTTCCCCGTGCGCCGCAGGTTCCCCTGCTCCCCCTCCTTTTCCCCGTGCGCCGCTGTTCCAGGCCCGCCGCTCAAAGCAGCCCGTTCAAGCCGACGCCACCGGAGTGCCTCAACCTCCGGTGAGTCCAACTCGCGTCCTAGAGCCTCGCCTTGTTCACTGGCCGCTCTTACTGCGTGCGTCTTTTCGTCGATCGCCACCGCAGTGCTCCCGTCGATGGCCTCGTCCGACGAACCGTGTCAGCAGTGAAGGCAGAGCCGCTAGGAGCGACGACTACGTCTTCGTCCCGGCGGTTCCTGCAGCCTCTCTGCTCCGTCCCTCTACCCGGAGCCGCGCAGCCGCCGATTCCCTCCGCCCCGGCCACCTCCTGCCGGTGGGAATCGACCGAGGTAAGCTCCTCCCCCAAGCCCCTACCGTTTGCTCCTTGCCTAGCGCCGCGGTTTGTGACCTCACGACGAACCGCCCCGCGACGCTGCGGACCAGCGTTCCCCTCTGTTCCCCGGCGTGGCCTTTCCGCATAACGCGCCGCGTCGACCCTCCTTGTAAGATCCGTGTGGAGCCACCCTCTACGTTTTCGTTTTGGTAGCTGGCCACCACGCCGCGGTCGCGATGCCATCCGCCGGAAAAGCTCGCCACGCGCCGACGAGTTTCGAGTGTGCCGTTCGGCGATAGAGCCCGCGTGAAGATTGCGAAACCCCAAGTTCGGCCGCCGAGCACGCTCGGATCCCCTAGCAACCCAGTGCCCCACCTGTCAGCCGCCCGGTGATTTGGCAGAAAACCCCCCAGCAGCCAGGCCTCACCCCGCACCCCTTCCCCACTGCGCGCCGCGATCCACCCCTGGCCTCGCTGTCACGTGGGACCGGTTGTACCTTTGGGCCCGCGTGCCGACCGGGTCAGGCTAAGCCTCGATAGCGAAGTTTGCCGTCTGCGTGGTCTTTTCCTCTGCCCCACATGTCATCGTCGGTGGGTAGATTGTTCCTGGGTGAGAAAAGTCGCCAGCGATTTTCTAAATCAAATAAAATTTCAGGAAATGAATATTATCAAATAAATTCATAACTAATTAAATATTTCGAATTTGAATTCAAACCTTATATGAAAAGTGTTTAGTTTTTGAATTATAATTCAAATCTTTATTCAAATATCTTCAAAAATTAATTTAATTAATTAACCTTTGACTTTGACCTAATTTGACTAATTTTGACTAAAAATAAAATTAAATTCATAATTCCAAATAATACAAATAATATATGTTTTTGAATCAGAAAAATGTGAGGAATTCAAATATGCCATTCAAAATATTATTTGAACATTTTAAAATTCCAAGTTGAGTTAATTACACAAATGCCACTGAAATTAAATAATTTCACAACTTTTGATTTATAATTCCAAATTTAACAAATGATATGTCTAAAATGACCAGCTCGACGAGACCTTTCTGTTTATGCTATCCATAACTTCAATTGCAGCATGCATCATATAAATATATAGTGAACAGCAATTGTTATGACAACCAATTGTGATCCAAAACCACATTAAAATGTTACTACTTGTCTTCCACACCTCACCATGCCATGCTACCTTCTTGCCATGTAAATTGTGCATCATTCATCATGGCATGATTGTTTGCTTGACGCATCTTATTCATATGGTTGTGCTCTATATTCATGTTGGCCTTGTTTGTTTGGTTTTTCTCGGATAGACCTTGGTGGGTTATATCAAGAGAACCGAGCACTACCCAGATCCGTCCCTCGCTTCAATCGAGTTATCGTGCAAGCACTTCCACATGCTTGCATACATACGACCTATTGCCTCTATCTTATTCTTGCATCATCGAGTCGCGATTGCATTAAATTGAATCCCAAGTATGCATAGCCTTTACTTTCAAACCCCACCAAGCTTGTTTCCCCACCCCATGAGCCATTACTACAGGAGTTGTTTGAGCCATGTGAGTCGTAGAACAGCATGTGTAGGGTATGTGAGCGTCTGATGGATAACGAGGTACCTAAACAACTTAACCTGAGTAGTATGGGATAACTAATGAAAGTGGCACCGGTGAGCAACATCTGCTATTTGGTTTTTCCTGCTCACTTGTGTCCCGTAAGACCCCGAGTACTTGATTCCTGTTCCTTGTTTTATCGCGCTATCCACATCCGGGAGGTATATGGGACCCCCCTGAGCCAGAGCTTGATTCCGTCTTATTTCTTGGGGCCACAAACTAGTTTGAGGTTTTATTACGATCCTGTACTTATGCCATGCTACTTTCTGAATTTAAATTGTGCGAGGAGCACACTGTACTGTTTAGGATCGGGACACGATTCCGCGGTGTCGACAAGCCCGCTTTTGGGTTCCCGATCGTTCACAAACCGCCCACCCAAACCTTGAGTCCGTCTCGAGCTTGCTTACTCATGTTGGTGTACTTCAAGGTGGCCCTCAAATATTTCAATCTTGTGATTGTTCACCGTGAAAGCCTCGTTGGGTTTTGATTTGGTTTTCCGAGGTTGATCGGCGTGTGTTGCTATTGGTGCACCCCTGCCGGGTAAAACTTTCAAAGCCGTGTCCATGGATATGGACGACTTGGAGCACGGTCTCGATCATAGACAAGCATAACTAAAGTACCGCTTTAATTTGACTAAGTAATTTGACTAGTAAATAGTGCAATACTCATGGAATGGTTAATAAAATTTCCAACGGATGGGGTTGTTCGTCCGCTTCCTTGTTGGTAAGGTGGAGGAGGATGGATCGATGAGATTACCGTTATAATCGCCGTTCTTAATTCACGGACACCGTCTATCATTGGTTAGGCGTACGGTTAGCGTTTATCTGTTTAATCGCTAGGGTTTATCTTTCGCTGCAATTGCGTCACCCCAGGTTGTGTCCCCTTTAGAGGCATTAAGACTTGCTGAGTAGCCTTAGGGTCTCACACGATAAATTCTTGGTTCAGATGGACATGTACCTTCACAGGACGGATACTGGGTGGAAGAAGCCGAAGATGTGGGCAACGATCGTTCGGTGTAGAGATTCCGGGAACGGGGATCCGTGAGACCTGTAGTTGGGATGTGCTTATTTCTATGGCATCTTATGCCGATTTGCTTCTTGTCCGTACTCGGATTTTGTTTGCCGCTTCCGCATGATACTCTGATGTGTGTTGTATGAGGAAGTATCCTAAAATATAGATCTATCTAGGTCATTTGAATCTTGCCGTATGGCGTTGCTATATTTCCTTTCTTTCTAGATGGTATGGCTCTGATGTACTCTTGTATGGTGGCTTGCGTACATACCCACTTGTGTACGTAGTTGATCCTTCACCGGATTCACGCCCGCCAGTCACAGTCCGTTAAGAGGGTAGTGGGACGTCTGAAAGGACTACCGGAGTGGCTTTTGGGGCCCCAGTACTATTTCAACCACTACCACTCATCCAGGCTTGTATCTAGGAGCGTAATTCACCGAGGTAGTTACAATTGGTATCGAGCCATCCCGACCTTCGTGGTTTCAAACCAACGATCGTTGTCGATCTAGCAAATATTTTGGTAGTTATGTATACTAGGGAAAACAAAACGCGAGTAGGACTGCTTCCACTTTTCTTCTTACCCTCCCACCCACCCTTTTCTGGTAAGGAAGTGCAACGTTTTCAATCCTCTTCTCAAGATTCAAACTAGGACTCACGTGTTCTGGGTTTCCGTAGTACCATAGGTTGTGTGTGTGTGTGTAATCCCTTGTCTATCTGTTGCATCCAAGTTGTTATCTTATCTGCCTTTGGTTATCAACTGTTGGTACATTCCATACCGACAGGCTTTTGCAAACCGACGCAATCTATCTTCCTCTTTGTATCCGACGCTATCTTGTTTGGGGTGTTCGTTTCCGTAGTACCAATCTTTAAGTTACATCTGTAAGCCGCGGTACGGTACGAATCGTCGAAGACCTAGGTTTCCACCGATATATAAACCCCTTGTAAGCCGCCGGTTGGGACGAGTTACATCTGTGAAATCCCCGGCGTTTGTAAACACTCCTCGATATAGTGAAGTTTCGCTGGCTGGCGCCCGTGGTTTTTTCCTCTCTTTGTTGGAGAGGTTTTCCACGTTAAATCTGTGTCTCCTTGCTGTGTTTTTCGTTTTCGTTCTTCGTTATCTTCTTGTCGCGATTGTAACAAGTGGTATCAGAGCCCCAGGTTCTAATCTAGGGTTTGCGACATGTCGTCATTGAAGTTCGATCTACCACAGCTGGACTACACCACAAGATTCTCCTTGTGGCAGGTGAAGATGCGGGCGATTCTCGCCCAAACTTCGATCTGGATGAAGCCTGGATGGATTCGGTGAAAAGGATGCTAAGACCTGGTCCGCCGAAGAGAAGCGGAAGGACCATAAGGCATTGTCTTTGATTCAACTTCATCTGTCCAATAATATTTTACGGGAAGTATTGGAGATGAAATCTGCCCTATGGGAAAAGCGGAAACGATCTGTGTCAAAGGATCTAACCAAGTAAGATGAACGTGAAGATGAAGTTGTTCTCGCCGCAAGAAGGTGGATCGGTAATGAATCACATATCTGTTTTAAAGAGATTGTTTCGGACTTGATCTATGGAGGTAAAATATGATGATGAGGATTTAGCTCTTCTACTCTTATGCTCGTTGCCTAGTTCCTATACACACTTCGTGATACAATATTGTTGAGCCGTGATGAACTAACCCTTGCCAAGTACATGACGCCTCAACAGAGGGAAAAGATGAAAACTATGGTAGGGTCGATGGGACGTCATCCAAAAGTGAGGCTCTCAGGTGTTCGTGGTGACCGAGAGGTACAACAACTATGGCAACAGAGATAAGAGCAAGGACGGTAGAGGTCGTTCAAAGTCCAAGGAAAGGATAAATTCTGGTATTGTAAGAAATCTAATCATGTTATTGATGATTGTTGAAAGTTGCGTAATAAGGAGAAAAGAAACGGAACTTACCAACCGAAAGATAGATGAAGGTTCCGTAAGGCTGTTGTTGTTTCGATAGTTCGATGGTGAATGCTTAGCTGTTTTTGCTTGTGCTTCTCGTGATGATGAATGGATACTTGATCGCATGTTCGTTTCATATTTGCTTTGTAAAAGATTGGTTCGGTTCATATGAGTCTGCAGATGGAGATTTTGTGCGTGGGGAATGACAACCCATGCCATATCGTTGGTGTTGGATCTGTTAAGATTAGGACACATGATGGCGTGACACGACGCCGTTGAGTGAGGTGAAGCACATACCAAGCATGGCCGTAAATTTGATCTCCCGAGTACCATGGACGTTGATGGATACAAGTATGCGGTGGGCATCGAGTTCGAAGGTATCAAAAGGTTCTCTTATTCACATGATAGGTGATATGAATTACGCTAAATTATATGTTCTTAGAGGTAGCACTTTGCACGGTATTGCTTTACATACTTCTAATGATTACGATGATTGTGGTAAAACACATCTATGGCATATGCGTCTTGGGCATATGGCCGAACAAGGCATGACAGAGTTGGTCAAGAGAGCTGATTGATGGTTGCAACTTGAGTAAGTTTGAGTTCTGTGAGCATTGCATCTTTGGTAAGCATAAAGAGTTAAATTCAATGCTTCCGTTCATACCACCAAAGGCATATTAGATTATGTGCATGCTGATGTATGGGGTCATTAAGACTTCTATTGGTGGTGCTAATTATATGCTTACTATTATTGATGATTACTCAAGAAAGGTGTGGCCTTATTTTCAAGCATAAATCGATGTTTTGATGCTTTTAAGAAGTGTAAAGTTATGGTTGAAAAACAGATGAGAAGAAGGTAAAGGTACTACGTCTTGACAATGGTATGAAATTCATTCTAATGAGTTTGAGGAGTTTTGCGATACGATGGCATGATCGGGCATCACACCATCCCATATACTCCTCGTGAGAATGGCGTGGCGTAACATGAACAGAACCATCATCTCGAGGGCTCGTTGTATGTTGTCTAATGCAGGTATGCATAGGCGTTTACAGGCTGAAGCACAACACGTGTTACCTCATCAACATGTCACCTTCTATTCCACTTGAGAAGAAAACTCCTATTGAGGTATGGTCGTTCACTGTGATTATTCACGATTGAGAGTTTTGGCTGCCTTTGCATATGCTCATGTTGATAATGGAAAGTTAGAGCCTAGGGCTGTTAAGTGCATATTCCTTGGTTATGGTTCAGAGTTAAAGCATATAAACTATGGAATCCTGAAACTAAAAGATTTTGCTAAGTAGAAACGTTGTTTTCAATGAGTTTGTTATGTATCATGATAGCTTGCCATCGATACCTCTCTGTTGTTGGAGAGGAGAGAGTTAATGTGCGGTGGAGAACCCGCAGAAACTGATAATGATGCTATCGTTGAAGATACACATGAGGAAAACATTGATGATATTGTTGTTCAAAGACTCACCTCGTTTTGCAGCCACATGAGTCCATTGTCACTTTGATAGATCGAGGCGTAATCGCGGTCCTCGTCCTCGTT
This sequence comes from Avena longiglumis, assembly GCA_030063025.1. Taxonomy (NCBI): domain Eukaryota; kingdom Viridiplantae; phylum Streptophyta; class Magnoliopsida; order Poales; family Poaceae; genus Avena; species Avena longiglumis. Next base: position 98,561,377 of record CP125974.1, read on the forward strand.
TAATTGAAGAGTGTAATCTTGTACATTATGCTTTGAGTTGTCTTTGAAATTGGAGAACGATTACACACTGCTACATATAATGAAGCCATTGCATCCGTTGACCGCGAAGTGGGTTTCGCTATGCAAGAAGAGATGCAATTGAGAAAAATGGCACATGGGATGTTGTGCGCTTGCCTAAACAAAAGAAGGCGGTCCGCAAGTGGATCTTCAAGAAAAAGGAAGGTCTATCTCCCAAAGAGCCTTCAAGGTACAAGGCAAGGTTAGTAGCAAAAGGGTTCACCAGATTCGGTATTGATTACAATGATGTGTTCTCTCCAGTTGTGAAGCATAGTTCCATTCATTTTCTTTAGTATTGTGGCTATCGTGATCTTGAGCTTGAGCGGTTAGATGTCAAGACTGCTTTTACGCATGGAGAGCTTGATGAGGAAATATACATGGACCAACCGAAGGGTTCATAGTGCACAGTAAAGAGGATTTTGTGTGCAAATTAAAGAAGTCTCTTTATGGCTTAAAGCAATCTCCAAGACAATGGTATAAAAGGTTTGATTCATTTATGATCTCACATGGTTTTGAGAGGTCTAAATATGATAGTTGTGTTTATATCAAGTTTGTTGATGGGTCACCTATATACTTGCTGCTATATGTTGATGATATGTTAATTGCTGCCAAGGGCATGAAAGAAATCACTACTTTGAAGGCACACCTAAGTAGTGAGTTTGAGATGAAGGATCTTGGTCTGCTAAGAAGATCTTAGGTATGGAAATTACCCGAGATAGAAAATCTGGTTTGTTATTTCTTAGTCGAAAGTTACATTAAGAAAGTTCTTCATCGTTTTAATATGGATGGTGCCAACTCGTTAGTACTCCTATTGCTCCTCACTTTAAATTGTCGTTTCTCAATGTCCTACTCTTGATGAAGAGTTTGAGTACATGTCAAAGGTGCCGTATTCTAGTTGTTGGTTCTTTGATGTATGCCATGGTTTGTTCTCGTCACGATTTATCATATGCTATGAGTTTGATAAGTAGATACATGGCTAATCTGGTAAAGAACATTGGAAGGCTGTTGGGTTTTGTACCTTCTTGGCACTTCAATGCTTGTTTGAAGTTTGGCGGGACCGTAAGGGACTCGGCTATGTGGATTCAGATTTTGTTGCCGATTTGGATAAGAGAAGATCCTCAGGTTATGTGTTTAATGTTGGAGGTTGTCTTTAGTTGGAAGGCTACATTGCAGTCGTTGTTGCACAATCTACTCTGAAGCTGAATACATGGCTATTCTTTGAAGCTTGCAAAGAATCTGCTTTGGTTGAAAGGTTTGTTTGCTGAGCTTTGTGGAGATGATTCTTGCATTAATTTGTTTTGTGACAGTCAAAGTGCCATATACCTTACAAAAGATCAGATGTTCCATGAGAGAACTAAGCACATTGATGTCAAGTACCATTTTGTTAGAGACATTGTTGCTCAAGGTAAATTAAAGGTATGCAAGATCGACTCATGATAATCCTGGCGATATGATGACTAAATCTGTTCCTGTTGCTAAGTTTGAGCTTTGCTCGAACTTAGTTGGTTTAACTGATTAGCCCAAGTGGCTATTGGCGCCGAAAGTATTTGCTTTGTTTGTTCAGGGAGATGGTTGCTGTTGATGCTACAAGGAGGAATTTGTCTCAAGGTGGAGTTTGTTATATGTTGATCCAAATTCTACAAAGTATAGGCCAACTTCTGACGAGTGGAGCGAGGCCCGTCGCCGGGATCGTCGAAGACCTAGGTTTCCACCGATATATAAACCCCTTGTAAGCCGCCGGTTGGGACGAGTTGCATCTGTGAAATCCCCGGCGTTTGTAAACACTCCTCGATATAGTGAAGTTTCGCTGGCTGGCGCCCGTGGTTTTTTCCTCTCTTTGTTGGAGAGGTTTTCCACGTTAAATCTGTGTCTCCTTGCTGTGTTTTTCGTTTTCGTTCTTCGTTATCTTCTTGTCGCGATTGTAACAATATCTTTATATAGTGGTGGTCCCAACAAGTTGTAGAATAAGAAATATAATTGTTTACTAAGATAGTACTTCCTCCGTTTAGAAATATAAGATGTTTTAGGTTAGTGAAGGAGATGTATTTAGACACCTTTTAGTGTATAGTTTCAAATGAATCTAAACACTAAAAGATGTCTAGATACATCTCATTCACAAACCTAAAACATCTTATATTTCCAAACGGAGGGAGTAAATATTTATCATATGTGGCACTGTAACTCCTCAATTCCTGCTCTCGATCTGGTCTTCTGGTTGAGATCCGTTCTCGCCTCGTAACTCCTCCCCGTGCACGTGTTCGCCGTCGGCGTGTCCTACATTCAAAAAGATGCAAACACAAACGGAGTCCAGCTCAGAAAATGCAAGCTAGGAACAACCTGCAGATACTTCTGAAACTTGAACTAATAAAAGAAGAAGAATTAGGATTCAGGTTCAGATAGAGAGGAAGAGTGAAAATATGATTTATGGTCTTTGGTTGAAACTACTAGCATAATTCTTTAGCTTTAATGGGCGGGCTCGACTTTGATTTTGGAAACGTGGGTTTTGATTGGATTGGGCTCAACGGAAGAGGAAAAGGTAGCTGGGCTATCTGAATGAGGTTTAACACAGAGCTTTCTCCGTTCAGAGAGTTCTGTTCAGGTTCAGGGAGAAACAGTGGAGCCTGGCTGCCACAAAATTTACGATTGCGTCTACGGCTAGACTCGCTGGCACCAACCGAATTGTTAAGGTGTGACACGAAGGTATCGGGGTGATAAGGAAGAAGATGATGGATGCTCCTGCAGAGCAACAGGGGATCAAAAACTTGCTGCATCGCAGCATCGGGATGTTCAGAAACAGCAGGGAGAGTTGAGCTCGAAGAAACAAGGCACCTGGATTGTGAGAAACAAGGCACCTGGATGTTCAGAAACGGCTAATCTGTGGAGTATGAATTTATAGGATTGTGAGAAAGGCGGTTCAGCTGGAGGCCTGGAGGCTGGAGGTCGGCTCAGCTACAGGCGGTTCCAGCGAACGCGAACGAGCATGCCGATGCGGTAGCCTCATCGGGCACCTCGTGCGGCGCTGAGAGAGAATCGAGGCGGTCCGCGCTCGCATGAAAGGCGGCGCCTGGATCGCTCTCTTTTGCAGGTCGGCGGCGAGGCAGGCATCCGACTGATGAGTGCGGCAGCGGCGGCGCGGAGCACGCACGTGGGACGTGGGACTGCAGCGGCGTCGATTTTGGTGGAGGAGAAATGGTTTGGATCGGTCATGGGCTGATGGGCCCTAGGAATGACATCGGAAGGAACAAGGCCTGATGAGTGCAATTGGGCTGCAAAAGAGGTAGTAGAAAAATTAAGGGAAAAAATAGTACTACTTAGTTTGGGTTTGCAAAACGAATGATTTTTTTTTAACAGAAAAACGAATGTTGTTTATTAGGAAAATTTCGACACCATAAGCACTACGACCTGAGGACGCCGCAGCTGACTGTTGGTGACCGTACCTTTTTTATTTATAACCTTCCCACTTTATTCATATAACAGTAGAGTAGCATCAATGCTGTGTACTAAAACATATGGATGATTACCCTTCTTTTACGAAAATTCTACCGATCTATTAATAATCATCAACATTAGTATAAACAGGCCTAAAAGCAATAAAAAATTACAAATAGGTTGATGGACCACCTAGCGAAGACTACAAACAATAGCACGAGCCGAAGACGCGCCGCCATCATTGCCCCTCTATCACCGGAGTCAGGCAAAGCTTGTCGTAGTAGAGCTTGCTGTAGTAGACAGACGGGAAGTTGTTGTGCTAAGATCCCAAAGAACCAACGCACTAAAGCAGCAACCATCGCCAATGATGACATCAGTAGATTGGAAGAGACTGACCTGAAATTAACACGAAAAACGACTAGATCCCAGGAGATCAGCCGGACACACGACTCCAGGCGCCCTCCGTAAGTGTTAGGAGCACCACCGGAGCGAGAATAGAGCGGGGATGGCTTTATTCTGACTTCAGAATGTAGCCGTCGCCTCAACATTCAGAAAAAGATACGAAAAAATAGCCCAATCGAAGAACAAAAATCTCCCGCCAGTGAGAGACCGCGGTCCGCCACACCTCTAAGACCCTAAGACCATCGAAGGCGGAGCAGACTGACGACGTCACCGGCGGAGAAAAGGAACCCTAGATGGGTTTTTTGAGCCGCCGCCTTGGCCTCGTGAGAGCACGTATGGGAGAAGATAACGCCTGACTCCACATAATATGGAGGATTACCTAACCAGGAATTCGACACCACCTGCGTACAAGTTATGTCTCGCACAATTTCAGGCAACCTGATTAGTTTCACGCCTACTAAAAACCACAGTAAAGGAATTGAAAAAATAACTAAGCAAACTTATTTCAGCTAAAATAGGACTAATCACCAAACGATTGCCCTTTCTTCCATACCATTATCGAACAAGATTTGAGCAGTCCACCTTACACACAATTTGTTGATGCTGCCTGAATTTGGAAAAGACCACAACATCACGGAGTGCTAACGCTTCAATCGTCATGAGTGGATCCTTCATAGTTTTTGCACATGGCACCACATAACCCCACTGAATCCCGTGCCACCACTCCACTACCAGCAACCCCTAGTGTCGCCTCAATCGCACCATCTGAATTCAGTTTAACCATATCTAACGGTGTCCGTGCAAAAAGCACTGCTTTTGGCGACCTTCGGGTGTTGCTTTGTTGCTTTGTGCTTTTGGCGACATTCTTTCCCCGTTGTTTTGGACGGGATCGGCAGGGGTTAGGCCGGCGTGACTTCCACGTCAGGTGTAACCGAACGCAGAATTTTGGGTGGGCCATGATTAAATCCCGAAAGGGCTGATCCACGGGGGTTGGCAGGGATTAGGCCGTGATCCCGGCAGGGATGGGGCTAATCGAACAAGGCCTCATAGTTTTTGCACATGGCACCAGAGAACCCCCACTGAATCCCGTGTCACCATGCTTTGCACTGCTTTTAGCGACCTTCGGGTGTTGCTTTGTGCTAAAGGCTCAGAACAAACTATTCTATTCTAACTTACCATTAAAATATACCCGAATCTCAAAGATAGAACTAAACAAAATCCTACCTGCCCTTGCAAAAAAAAATCCCGCTAGAAAAACAAAAGGCCCAAATTATAAGATGCTTTAGCTTTTTCCTAAAATACATGTATCTAATCTTCTTTTAATATATACGTTCGAAGCAAAATCAGTTAATCTACACATTGTTTTAGCCTCTTTCTAAAACACATGCATCTAGTCGCCATTTAATATATAAGTTTGGAACAAAATAAAGAAAATTTAACACGGTAAATGGTATCTACTTACATATTTTTGAGAAAATATTAAAACATTTTATATTTTTGCAACTGTGGAAATATGCTGCAACTGCAACGTTCACGAGCGCCACTTGCACAAGCACTGATTTTGTTTTGTTTTCGCTGTGGAAGAAGCCAATCGATCCGAGTATTATTACTATTTCTTCTTCTTATTTGTTTGTCGCGTCCTTCGCGCGTGCATGCACTGGGTGATGTTGCCCATCGAATTGCACGCAGCTTATGTTTCTTTCACGTGTTGGAGCTATGCGGGAGAACTTTGGCAGCTCGTCGTTTTCCGGCTATTCTGTTTTGTCTCCCTGCAGAGTATCCTACTCTAGTATTTATTTTTCTACTTTGTTGTGATAATTTGGGGTATACTGGGTATATGAGACAGCTTGATATTTTAAGGGTGTTGATATTTAGCGATTGTGATGGGCTGCAAATCACGGGTGTGTACGGTGACTTTTGTAAATCATAGTATCATTCTAGTATCATTATTTTTATTTTCTTATTTTTTGTTATGATATTTTGAGGGTGAAAGGGACCGACTTACTTGAGAGACCTAAAGATTATGGGGCGCCGATAATCGGAGATTGTGACGTATTCCCTCAATTCAGAAATATAAGAAGTTTTAGCTTCAGTGGCGAGGATGGTTCAAAAGTTTGGTAGGACGAATTCAAAAGCTTATATCAAAGATGGCCACAAAATCCTAGAGTTACCGAACACATAAATAAGATAACTAATTATTTTTCAAAATGGAGGATGAAACAATGTTCTTTATTATATTATTCAACAAAAGGTCTTGCAAATATATATATAAAAAATACAAAGCCACCACACAACACGTAACAATGTGTGAAAATATCTTGTGCTAGATTATAACAACTACAATGTGTACTCCCTCTTCTTTATTCCATATTAAATATTTAGACTAGATGTATTTGTATCTAAACAAAGTTAAAATCATTAATATGGACTGAAGGGAGTACCAAAATTTAATTTGTTAAGTGACGGCCAGATCACACGGTGGATTGGTAGTTTACAAGGTCATACATAGATTAGTAGTTGTAGGCTTCGATCATAAATTGCGCATAGTATAGACTACCCAGTAAACCTAGTAAGCTACTAGTATATAACACGATCATGTGTCTTATAAAATGAGCAATGTAGGTCGTTGCATGCAAAGTTTTAGGTCGGACCGACGCCACACTCCGCCCTATGGGCTCCTCCGCCATTGTTTAGCTTTGTGAATGGAATGTATCTGAACTTCTTCTAGTGTATAGGTTCGTAGAGGTTTAGAGTAAACCTATACATTAAAAAGTGTCTAGATACACTCATTTTACAAAGCTAAAATGTCTTATATTTCTGAATGGGGGAAGTATGTAATTCAGGGGTGTGCACTGAGGTCTTGTACAAAGATTATAGTATACCAACAATGGTAACACATCGATAAAATTTAACTGGTTTGTTCGGTGAATGTAATCTGCTCTCCTACATTATCATCGAGGGTCATTTTAGACTTCACATACGAGGGAAAGGGATGTTAGGCCTCTCATCCAGACAGCACTAAGTGGAGAGACGAAAATGCATAATCAGCCTTCACTATAGAAGAAAACCAAGAGACGAGAGAAGGAGAGGAGAAGTCAATGGAATAGATTAAAATCAAGCACCGGGTGTTGTCCCACAAGGTTATGAAGTCTAGGTCAACTAACTTATACTACCATCTTCGATGAGATTTTTCTAATCAGTAACTCGTGTGTCCTAAATCTTACTGTTACATCAAATATTTGTTATCTTGATGTATGAGATTCTCTTATTTTCCCCCTCTTCTTTGTTCCTTCGTTCTTTAGTGGACCTGTGCATCTTTGTCGGTTGAGTGTGGGTTCTAGATTGTATGTTGATGTAAGTTAACAAGTCTAATAAGAAGCGGTAAAGAAGAACTTGTTGTATCCCGTATTTGATAATAGTAGAAAAATACCGGGGTGACTTCGACCCGTGGGTTTTTTCACGTAATTTTTGAGATTCTCCCTCCTAAAAAGCTAGACATTGCCTGGTGCGAGTTTTCTGTTCTTTGGTTCGATGCGAGCTTCTCTCATAAGAGCAGACATGGTTTCGCCTTATGACCGACAATGACTTAATGGCAGCATCTTCGGGATCCTTCGCGACCTCTCTTTGTTCAAAAAAAAAAAGTGTGATATTATCTTCCGAGATACGTTTGAAGTCTACATTAATTATGCTAATCTCTAATTGTAATCGATGTGCACAGTCTAATTTGCCTGCCGTTGACTTTTCTCATGGTTTTGTCGTTCGCCACCGTCTCTTGTTTCCCGTGCCTGGCTCTGCTTTTAAAGACCTTTCAGGATGTTGCTTTGCGTAAAGATGTGAAGCCACCGATCGCTCGTAACTGTATACTAGACGGTTTTGCGAGCTTCGCCTCGCCGCCTGTTTTGTGCTTTGGAGTGTGGTTGCTCTCAAGAACTACATGTGTTTGCAAACGTGTCATTGCCACATGTAAAGCGTTTAATTTTTTCTTTTTGAAAATCTAAGCTGTTTGAAGTATTTTGTTTAAGTTATCCAAAGTCTTTTGGTCTTTGTTTGCCACCACATCCACATGGAATTAGGTTGACATATATTGCACACAATGCTATGTTGGTATGTTTTGCTAGCAAAGATATGTAATAAGTACAATGCACTGGTTTAAGCTTCGAACCATGGAACAAAATTAGCATGCGTAACTTAGGGTATGTACAACGATGTCCGCTAACACAAGAATCCCAGCCTTTTTAGTTCACTGTTGTCTTCCTAGCCAAAACAAAGACAAAGAGTATGTCGCTTAATAATGAATCAATACAAAATATAGCTAGCAGGTAAGCGTCGCTTATCGCACGGAGCAACCGACTCGGTAAGCGTCTATGTTAGCGCCTAGGCGTTGTACATGGCCTTAGGTACAAAAGTAAGTTCAGGTGTTCATCAATAAAGTTAATTAGATGTAGCTACTATTTGTTCATAAAGCAGCATAGATAACAGTAGTTGTACAAAATAGACCACTACATGTTCGTTTATGGCATATTTATTGCTAGCAAATATTTGATACAGCAGTGGAGTACTCGATGCATAAATCTTTCTACTCTCTGGTCCAATCTTCTTCTGAAATGCCCTCCCCTGAAATTGACAAAGAAAGATCATAATGGGTTTTAAAACATTCATCATAGAGCAATATGATTAGGCGGGCAAATTAAAATCATTGTCTATATGCAAACTCAACCCAAGAAAGAGTATTATTATGGGTATAATGCTAGTCATGATGAAGTGTAGAAAGGCTGGTAGCAAAATGTTTTTTTGCACAAGCAGGTAGAAAAATGTGAGAAGTCATATTTACTGACAGGAGAAGCAATATAACCGCTTTTCCTGAACATATAGAGGGTGTGCCATTAAGCAAGAAAATATTCATATTACCAATTTTGGTAATCTCTAAATCATAATTGTTTTCAAACTTGGAGCCAACAAAAAGAGAGATGGAACGATTATGATAATCACCCCAAGAGCATAATTATGATCATTAGGCAGTATCCAACGTTCTAGATCACATACTTGGACTTTGGTAATCACCCCAAGAGAAAATATTAGACCAACAGACCTATATATGCCATCCTCAATGGAACGACACTATAGGAACGAAGGATATCTATCATGTCTAGATTCACTGATTTGCAAAGAAAAGACTTACTTATTCTACCCGAAGAAAACATGTTCCAACGTGAAGGAAGATGTCACCAGATCAAGCCCCAAAACGTGACATGGTTATCTGAAAGTTTCCAAAAGGTACCAGCAAATCAGAAAAAAAGTGATATCTAGAGAATCCAAAAAAATGAAAAGAGTGATGCATGCCATCCATTCATTAATTTATAAGGTTTCAGTTGTAGTTCGTCACACCCTGTGCAGTTGTGCCTCTTAACCATCCAGTCGATGAGGGGATATAAAAAAGACCAATCTCCTAAAACAAATTAAAAAATCAAGCAATGTAAAACTGAATTGAAAGTCGTGTGAGATACCCTGCTAATATAGCTCTCATATCATCTTTTTTTTATCAGAAGAGACAGTTGAGTGAATCCATCTAATAAAAACAACTTGCAGGTACATCACGACATTGGTAATTAGGATGGAGTGTAGTTCAATTATATTGTACAGTGGATCAATTTACCATACATGCATACCTGACACTTCAGTTTTGGACTTTTGTTTAAGCAACCATGCATAGCCTAAAAAGGAGCCATCAGAAGTATATTATGGCATACTTAACTCGTTAAAATCAAGCTCAGTTACCACACTACAGACCATAGATCCAAAATTATCCAATGGTGCACTGAGTTTCCTTTTGTCTGCTTGAAATGGTGAGAGTAAAAGGAAATTTGTCTGATGAACAGTGTTATACAGAATAAGAAAGATACAAATCTTTTAGTGGTAGCACAAAGGTAGAATGCCATATAACTTCTTGGTTCAATGATTTATTGGGCATGTAAGGTAACTGAAGGAGAGGTTCCATGTAACACTACAGTAGGCCTACTAAGAGTAATTTAGGTTTAACGTTTGAAGCTTGGACATAAACCAAACTGAAAACATGTATGCATAAACTGAAGCTAAGTATTTATCAAATGTACAAAAGTAAAATTAAGGTTTAAATCTTTGACATTAAGTGAACTAAAAAGTAGTAGTGGACTGAAGCCTCTCTTTATGTCACTATTCTAGCTCCAGTAGAGAAGAACTGGCCGAAAGGACTTGGAGTAGCCGAGTTGATGGTGAATGGTAGGAGAGTTGCAGAGGAGAAGACAGGATGCAGGGGTTTCTCACAAATCTAAATGGGGGTGACCGCATGCAAAATAGTGGGGCTAAGCGAGGAAATACACGGTGACGAAGCTGTAACCAGAGCCGAGCAGGATTGCTACTGGAGCTGGACGTGGATACATCCGAGAACCCTAGCACACTGCGTGGAGGGGTGCTTGGGAGTGAGAACATGGAGGATAGAGAATGGGGGTGTGGGGCTGGATTTGGTGGGTGACAGGGCACATTGCTCTGACCGAAATCCTGAAAGAACAACTTTGTGGCGCTTAACTGATGGCTGAACATGGCATGAGACCCAATATCAGCCATAGAAAGGACTCGGGCTACGGTAAACCAAATTTCACACAATAACCCAAATAGATGGTCAGGGTCGCTCCGAAGTAAGATCGTACGGCAAGGAACACATTGTGCAGGAGATGACTAAGAAGGATCATAGATATCCCGTTTACAGTATATAGAGTGAAGTAATATGGACAGCCGAAGTGCCTAACATACCTGCTGTAGCATTATCCTTCTTTGGATATAAGCTATGTGTGTGCTCAAGACAGATGTGTGATGCTTAGAAGAGTTCCCTGATAGAAAGTGAGAAGAATTAGTTTAGTACGCCTTAATATATAGGGAATATGAATAGTAAAATGATGGTATAGATTAATGCAAAGACACAACAACCTTCCACCCGTTTCCACACATTCATACTTCACAATATGGCACAAAATTCCACACTAAATCTGACCAAGTTTCTACCATATTACCTTCAGTTACCACACTAAATCTGACCACGGTTAACAATTTGTAATGGTTCGAGTCTGAGTATTTTGGAATTGATCACACAAAAAGTTCCAAATCTTGGTATCCACATAAATTGTACTTTTGCCAAAATTGCATCTGTAGGTTCTTTCCACTAAGTTGTTGGAGAACCGAGGTGAGAGGTTGTCACTAGATAGCTTGATTCCACTCAGCTTGACACCCTGATCAAAGAGGAATCAGACATTACCTCTACCCTCTTGGCCATCTTTGAGCCAATGGTGTTGTAACGGTACTTAGCACTTCTCGGACACCATCAAAATGACACCCTGCACCAACAAGAAGTAAAGTTCAATCAAGAAGTGAAGTTCAATCTAGCAGTGTTAATACAGCTTCTAAAATTGTTTCAGCACATTAAAATATTTTGTATAGAGTATGTCTCACAGTCTGTGAAGAATATTTCTTGATACATAAATCCAAAACCGGTCTGCTTGTTATGAATGGACATGATCTATATTGTCAAACTGGCACAGAAAAACCAAAGCATACATGTAAATGTGACATGCTAGGCTTCTCACAGAGGTCATGGTGCACCAATGTAATAAATCTTTGCTTCAAAGGCATTGCAATACTACCATGAATCTTTAATCTTGGCATCACCTCAATTTCATATTTTTAGTACAAAAGTTTATTAACACGTACTGTGTATTTCAAAACTCCAAGGCCAGTTTGGAAATCATAGTACCCAACTCGGTGAGAATCTTCGGCTGAAGCTTAAGCAAAAAAGCATCATCGACTCCCCCGTAGTCCGTGGAAAAAAGTCCACTCTTCCTGCCTGCAATAAGTTCTCTTTTCTGATTATACGGTTGGAGCAGATCAAATCACACCATACACATGAACCTATCTTTTATAGCCTAGCAAAACTGAAAATTGATTATAATTTATTTTCTCATATATTGGTGGTGGTGATTGTTGTTCAGAGGGAATTTGTTTAACATGATTTAGAAAGTTTAAAATAAGTTCCTAGGTCAGCGAGTATTGGACATTCAGAATCAAAATTCAGGCTACTGCAACTTTGAAAATCTGAATCAAATCTGAAAAACAAGTCAACAATGTTGCAAATAAAAACCGACGCACTCGGTAGCTCGCCTCCCTGGTGAGAAAGAGGCGGTTCTGCTACGACCGAATATGAGACTGCAACAGCACTTCAGAGAACGCCTAGGGGGCGTGGTACAAGCTGAGGCCGTGCATCACCTCCCAGTGCGGTGCTTATTCCGCATGATCGATGTGGGATTTCCGGGCTTCACGGTGATGCCGTCTGATGCTCGTACGCGTCTCCCGGCCGAATCCTCCTCCGTCGTCCATCGCAGGTGTGCAAAGTCGTAGATGCAAACAATCCGTAGCAAGTCAGTGATGAAAATGAGTAGCTGTATTTCACTCTAGTAGCTTGTCCTGGGAAAATCACAACATTCCTTTGTTTGTTGTTCTCCATCAAAGATGATTAGTAGTCAGGAGATCGTTCCCACAGGATTACATGTTAACAACGGCAGATGAAATGCTCATACACATCACACTACAAAGTCTACGGCTGAACTCGTGCTACCATGGCAGGAAGAGGTTTATCCTGATATATAGTACGTTAGTTATAAACACAAGAGACCTCCATCACATGCCGACATGATGTGGCTTGCAGTCTTCTAGTACTAAACCTCACCATGAACATAAATGAATTGCCTCACGTTCAACATTCAGGCCACTTAACCTCATGATATTAAATGAATGTATAAACCAAAAGGAATTCAGAGTGAACAGAAGAGACATGTTGATAAAATGCAGCAATATTCACCTTGGTTTACCAGACATGCAAAAGTGCTTAGACATGATGGACGCATGTAAATGCAGTTCCCAAATGTAGGTTAATCAGGAGTTGACATGGACGAAAGAAATGTAGATACTGCAAACGGAATCCATGTAATACACTGTTTGCAGTTACCAATATGAGTACCTTATTTACAAATGTATTTTTGATTGAATTCTACATATCCATATCATTCAGAAGTTTATGAACACCACATACCCGCTCTTGAATGATGCTTCTGGCTTCAACTAATTGATCCCAAGTCCAAGTTAACGTCTCTAACTTCGGAGGTCACTTCGGCATCTTTTGAGCATCTTGAAGTTGTATCATTCATGCCTCTGCTGTAAATAATTTTACCAAGTTAAGGGGCACAATGAAAGGGATAAAAGTCAGTGTCTATTCAGTGATTCCTATCTTTACTGAAGGCATTTTGTAAGCAAACTCTCCTCTATCAAAATACAAACACCTATGATTTATAAAGATCAAGTAAAACTAAGATAATCAAAGACAATAAATGCCAAAGTACTCCTTTATTCAGTTCTACCAGCATTAAGAATAGGAACAGTACATCAATACATCCAGTCAGATTTGGAACTAAACCGAAAGTTATTTGCAATCAATCTACACAACACTTGGTCAACTAAATGTTTTCTCTCTGATCTAACCTCCCTCACGGACCTGTCATCCTCAACCTCAATACCACCTTTCTCTCTATTTCCTCACAAACCAATCTACCTCTCACAAGTCACATCTGGCGCCATGGAGCTCACGGAATCCAAAATCGATTCCTGCTAGGAGAAAGAAGTTTGTAATCTGAAGATGACTCTATGTGCACGAATTTTGAAAGAGGTGGAAGATGGGAGGAGCGGAGCCGCGGAGGTCCGTGGCGTTGCGCTGCTGCCGTCCCCATACACCCAAGGGCTCGTCCCGAGCGTGGCGGGGTGCGAGGACCTCTCCCCGTTCGCTGGTTTGCTTGGCTGGATGGGGCAGGAGGGTAGAGTTTATGGGAGAGGTGCGGATGGCGGCAGGCCGGAGGCGCTGGATACCGCGGGAGCGAGGATTCCGGTGGCACCGGCGTGAGCGAAGACTTCCACAGTTCCACAACGGGGGAGGTTACGGGATAAGTAAAAATTGCAGTGCATGATCACCACGTCTCCACACCGCACGACACCTGCCAGCCGAAGCCGAGGCCCACATGTAGCGACAGGAAATCTGCAAGTGCTCTCAGAAGAGGTGCATGTTAGCACGCTTAAGCTTGTAGATAATGTGAAAGTTCTCATCTCAAGGTTGGAACTTAATTAATTATTCCCTCCGTGAGGAAAGCAACAACTCCTTTTTTTTTTGCGGGTATAATAATACTGCGATTCTTAACGTGCATCGATCCAACAATCATTTGTTTTGCACCATATGGGAGCAATACTTGGAAGAAGCCGATCGATCGTGCGTAGTTCTATTTCCATGTTGACATGTCGATCTTTCTTTGTCTATCTATTTTGTTGGTGTGACATCTTGGGGCGAAGGAGGATGACCGATGATGAGAACAGCAGAGACCTGCCAAAAAACGCTCCTGCGTGTCCCCCGTGGGCGCGACACGGTCGGACCGTAGTCTCCCAGCCTTTCCACCTCCTCCACCTCCATTGGAAGCCGCCGGACAAAGCCCGGGCGGTGCCGCCGGCGGCTTGTCTCTTCTCATGCGCGGGGATTAAATGCAGGGCGGGTGTGATCGCGTGGCGGGCTCGATCGGCCCGGCGAGTCGCTCGGTGTCGTCTGGCGAGGTGGCGGCGATCGGGGGTGGCGTCACGGAGGCTGCCTTGGCGTGCAGCCTTGACGGTCAGCCCGGTTGGCCCGATGGTTCACAGCCCAGGCTGCGCATGTGGTTCGGGATGGCCTTCCTGGACCGTGCACCTCCTCCAAAGATTCATGGTTGGGGCGGAAGCGGGACTCAGGTCTAGCTCCGTGGGCACATGGCAGTGAGCTCCCCGTGCGCTAAGCCTTGGCAAGACGCTGTCATGACGGCTTTATGCGAGCTCCTCGACGGCGATGGTCCGCATCTTGGCGATGGCTCAGGTGTGGTATGGACGGAGGCACGGCAACATCTTCATTGGCGGCGGGGCAACGAGGTGATGCGCTCCACCGGTGTCCGTCTTGACCCAGTTCTAGGTTGTCGCGTCGCTACCATGCGCTTCTGACTACTGGAGATGGAGGAGGTGACGGTTGTGCAGGTTGGTGGCGGTGTTCGCAGCTGCCCTTGCTGCAATGTGGTGATGGGGCTCACGGGCACCTCCGGGCCCGAGACCTGGTGTGCCCCTCGTTGTCGCGCCGGCCATCGCCAGAGGTGGACGTAGTTCCCTCCCGCACGACGGCGAGCCTACTACCCCCGGTACATCTATCCCCCTTGCTCGGGCTTCAAGGCCTTGCGTCGATTCCCATAGGAGATGTTGAAGTTGGCGCCTTTTCCGTGGTGGCGCGTGTTGGTTGCCGCTGGGTTGGGTGGAGCACTTTGACCGTCTGGGTGGTGGTTCTTTGGGGTGGGCAAAATACCCGGTTGGCCCGCCTCATGCGTGGCGCCTGCGGGTGTCACATCTCCTTACTGAAGGGCATCGGGTACTCCCTTCCCACTCCCCTCTGTGTACCGGTGGAAACCCTAGGTTCAGTGCGGGTAACAACAGCGTCGTCGTCGCTCTCCTTGCTGAAGGTGTTGCTTGGTACACGGCGGTTCGGAATGTTAGGAGCTCGGTAGGACCTTTCCGGAGGGCGCATCGGTTGAGAGCCGTCTTAGATTTATCGATCTATCGTTGTTGACATTTATTTCTTTTTTGTTCTCTTTATTTTCTGTTTGCCTATGAACCACGCGGGGGCGAATCAGGTCGATCTGTCTGTGGAAATATTACCATCCACTAATGACCCACAAGTGTCGGGGATCGCAACAGTCTTCGCGGGTAGTATTGCCCAATTTATTGATTCGACACAAGGGGAGCCAAAGAATACTTGCAAGCCTTAACAACTGAGTTGTCAGTTCAGCTGCACCTGGAAATAGTTCTTGCTCACAGAAGTTTATCAGTAGCAACAGTTTGGTAGTAGCAACAACAAAGCAACAGCAACAATGAACAGTAGCAATAGTAACAGTAACGATAACAGTAGGATTCGAGTGCAATAGGCATAGGGATGGATGAACGGGCGTTGCATGGACGAGTCTAAACATGTAACTTCAAGATCTAGGGCATTGTAGATAAATAATAACAAGCATCCAAGTACTAAACAGTCCTACGCATGTGCTCCAAATATAGTCATACGTGCTCGCAATGACAACATCTTCTGTCCAGCCAGCCCGTGGCAGCGAGGCCTCTAGGGAACTACTGGCAATTAAGATACTCCTTTTAATAGAGCGCCGAAGCAAAGCATTAACACTCCATGAATACATGTGATCCTCACACCATAGCCATCCCCTCCGGTTGTCCCAATTATTGTCACTTTGGGGCCTTTGGATCCGGACAATGATATGTGTACACAACTTGCAGATAAGATTACAAACAATACTATCATAATGATTCAATAATAAGTTCAGATCTGAGATCATGGCACTCGGGCCCTAGTGACAAGCATTAAGCACAACAAGTTGCAACAAAGTAAAATAGCACTAATAGAGATACTAGGCACTATGCCCTAACAGATCTTATTCAATTACATGATAGAACTCATCCAATCCCTATCATCCCCAAACCTACAGCGGGGTATTACTCACACATGAATGAGGGAAACATCAGTGGTTGATGGAGATGCGTTGGTGATGACGATGGACATGATCCTATCCAAATTCCCCGTCCCGGCAGGGTGCCAGAACGGAGTTTCTGGATCCGAATCTTGGTTTCTGGGGGCGGCGGTGGAACGGAACTATTTCTGGAAAACTAGCGAACCCCCCTCGGTTTTTAGGTCGAAAGACAACTTATAGGCGCAGAGGAAGGCCGAGGGGGTACCTAGGGTGGTTGCACCCCCTCCAGGCGCGGCTAGTGGTGGGCCCGCGCCTAGGGTGGGTGTGGGCCCCCCAGGCCTCATCTCCGTCTCGTCTTCTGGCTCCGTGAATCTTCTGGTGAAATATAATTTTTGGCATATTTTCCAGGATTTTTCCTGATAGTTGATTTTCTACACAAAAATAAGACACCAAAGTAATTCTTCTGAAAACAGCGTCAGTCTGTGTTAGTTGTATCCAAATCACACAAGTTTAGAGGAGAAATAATAGCAAAGTGTTCGAGAAAATAGATACGTTTTGGACGTATCAACTCCCCCCAAGCTTAGCTTATTGCTTGTCCTCAAGCAATTCAGTTGAAAACTGATTGCGATAAAAGAACTTTCACGAACACATTGCTTCATATGATGTAGATATTCTCAACACAGGAGTAGATGCTTAGACAATTCATAATAAAGAGTATGCAACTAAGTCTACTCAATAGTCAATGCAATCTATGAAGAGAAACCAACTCAATAATAATAAGTAGCATGAAACATAAACATAAGCAGCATTGCAATGCTCATAATAATGTATGATAGAGTGGTATCTCGCTTGCCTTTGTTTGAAGAGCACAATAAATGCCAAGGCACCTCTGAAGTTCACATGAAGACTAGAGATAAAGATATTAGAGATACAAGCATCAAAGTCATGACATAATTAACCAAGTTTTGGAACAAACACAAAAATGACAACTATGCTCTCTAGAAGGTGCTCATAGAATAAGTGGTGACTCAACATGGTGGTGAAAACGGTTTTTGAAAGGTTTGAAAGGCTTCCAAATGCTGAAAGGAAGGTACTCATTAGCTTTGAGATCTCATTTCCCCTATCATAAGCATCTTTATGTGGTTAAGGTGAAAGTGAGGTCCACTCTGAATTATATGCTTGACAGACCATAGACTGGAAATCCCGAGTCCCTTGAGTGCGAGGGCCACTCCGCATACTACTCAACTTTGGGTCCAGGCAAGTTCTTGTCACTGTAAGTATTTGCATATCATCGAGAACCGCCAACGGGGTACCCCTTTCATATGGTACATGAGCTTTCCCATAACCAAAATGACAAGAAAAGCAGACAATGAGCATCTTAGCAATCTTTTTATTTACTATATGCATAGTTTTTTTATTGAGGATGCTTCATAGATGACTCACTATAGTGAAGCTGCAAGTTTCCACCATGATTAGGCATGGCTTAGGCTAGCGGCTCAGACATTTATCTAACACAGAATACAAACTCCATGGACTCACAAGTCCCCCTTTCATTTCACATCGTTGACATCCGCAAACAAAAGAGCAAGGTATCAACTAGATATAAATATATCTAAAAGGTGTTGAAAGCGTTCCCCGTGACAACACGGTTCTGCTGACTCCCAGCATATAATTTGCAAGCATATAACTTTCATGGACTAGTCACAATGGTTCAGGATTATTAAGTGCAAGGAATAAAGTGTGCCATCAAGTTCTTGAGAGCTTTACTAACTAACTTTCTCAAAAGAAACAAACATTTTATTTTGGAAGAAAACACGGCATATAAAATATGCACTGAAGTAGCAAATGATGCTAATAGGTAGGTATGGTGGACACAACTGGAAATAATGGTTTTGGGGAGTTGGAAGAACAGGTAGAACACATATCCAGTGCAAGTGAAGGCTAGCAATAGAGAGGGAGCAACAAACGAGAGAGCAATAACTATCATAATCATGCTTGCAACAAAACATGACTAATTATGGCATGAAAGTGATACAAGAACTCTGAGGCAAAATAAATCATTGAGGCTTACTGACTATTGATTAGTCATATGCATGCGTGAGCATGTGCCAAGTCGATTCATATGAACAAGTAGAGGAGGATACCACAATATCATACCAAAGTATGAATAAAACAATGCAAGCAAACATTCATATGGCATGCTACAAACTATTAGCAAGCTAGAGCTAATCATAGACAAGAAAGAACTACTAAGCATCCATAATGACATACACCCAATACAAACAGGCTAAGCATGCTCACAATGATGAGTATATGTACAAAATGAAACAAATAGAGTTCGTTACCAGCCTCTTACCACTCCTCGAGTTGTCTTAATCTTCATTATTGCTCTTCACTTGTGTAACTTGAATGATAACATGAAACCAAAATCCACTGAGAACGGCTGAACTCTGCAAAGAACTCACACAACCAAAGAAGAACAACAATTTTTTTTGGTGTTTTCAATTTTTAGAAACAAGAAAACAAAGAAAAACCAAACAAGAGGCAAACAAAGCAAAATAAACAAAGCAAAATCTTTTTGGATTTTTCTTTTAAGGCAAACCAAAGCAAAGAAACAAACCAAGAGAAACAACAAAAATATTTTTGGCATTTTTGTGTTTTTGAGAAAGAAGCAATAAGAACCAAAAAGAAAGCAAAACAATGGATATACAAAGAACCGATCGAACATGATATATAGATGAGTGTGATGTCGGTATACCTCCCCCCAAGCTTAGGCTTTTGGCCTAAGTGGGGCTCAATCCCATGGTGTCCAAGAGGATGCACCTTCATAGTATGTCGAGAAAGATCCCTCGTCCTGGTATGATCTCGAGGCCTCCTCCGTGTAATACACAGAGGGGTCGTATGATG
Source organism: Avena longiglumis (assembly GCA_030063025.1). Lineage (NCBI taxonomy): Eukaryota > Viridiplantae > Streptophyta > Magnoliopsida > Poales > Poaceae > Avena > Avena longiglumis. The sequence goes on from CP125974.1 coordinate 98,580,774, forward strand.
GTGCTTCCTCCTGATAGTGCCCGTGGAAGTTAAGAGAGCGCAGCGTGTCATCCATCTCTGTCTTCGAGCGTGACAAAGGTCCCTGAGAAATACTGAGCAAAGTAGTTTGGGGTAGAGGTATCTCTCTCTTTTCCCCGTTAGTAAACAACATTCTATAAACCAAGTTCTCAAGGGTAGAGCTAGTGGTGACAAAGTGGTGTGCCTTCATGGTAGCAAGATCAAGCCTCTGAGGAGTCAAAACAACATCATGTGGATCAACAGTAATATTCAAGGCCGTAGCAATACAAGTAGCAATAATTCCCCCATAAATGGGTCCCTTAGCAGCTAAACGACGAGCAATGAGAGAACCAAGATTATACTTATCCTCATTGTTAAGCGCAGCAGCTAAGAAGTCCAAATGATAGTTGGAGATATTACTAGTATTCTCCCTACCAAGAACACTGGTGGCAAGATAGTAGGCAAAGTACCTGATAGCTGGAAGTTGAATGTTCTTTATCTTCCCTCGCTGAGCTCTATGGTCATCATCGTTGGTTATTCCTCGGTAAAGCTCTAACAAATCAGCAGGTAGAGCTGTAATCTTCTTTGATGATCCAGTTGTACCAAGTCCCAAGGCCTTGTAGAATTGCTTCAAAGTCATAGAATGAGCACTGCCATAAATTTTGAAAGACATAGAAGGCTTGAACAAACTATTAGTAAAGGAGAAACTCTCCACAAATGTTTTAGTAAGCAAAGCATATTGTGCGCTCTCATCCTGCATGTAACTTGTTAGTCCAGCCCTCTGTACCAAGGTCATGAAATCACTAAGAATCCCAGCAGCTCGCAAGAAAGTTTGGCAAGGAAAGGCGGAGGGTTGTGCATCCCCTTCATCTCCCTTGTCACCAAATCGCGGAGTGATGATATCCTCATTGTATGAGGGTCTAGAGATGGTAGATGACCTTGGAAGCCTTGCCCTTCTAGGTGCATCACTCTCAAATATATCACCAAATGCGTGGTGGTCCATGACTTTCCATTTATGAAATTTAAAACAACCATCAAACCAAGTGATTTATAAGTTGATAAATGATGAGCAACCATTATAGGAACTTGCTAGAGGACTACACATGCATCAAATAAAGATTCTAAGCATAGAAAAAGCATGCAAGCTCAAACAACCTGACACCTATAGCAGCAAAATACTCAAGATACAAGATACCAATCACAAATCTAATTGGACAAGTGGAGGAGGCACATACCAAGGAACAATCTCTCCAAAAATCAGCACTTGAGATGGGCTGAACAAGGAGATCGAAAATAGCGAGCAAGAACATCAAGAACTCGAGCTTGAGCAAGTTTTCCGGTGTTTTCGGGAGAGAAAAAGAAGGTGGCTTTGAGGAGGCAGCCTGGAGGGGCCCAGGTGATCCAGACCCCCCTAGGCACCACCCCCTGGTAGGTCGCGCCTACCATGGTTGTGGTGGCCTGGGGTTGCCTCCTGGGTCACTTCAGGTACCTCTCTGCCCCTTTTTTTGAGGAAAAATTTATTTTGAATTTTCTGGGATTTTTCGGGAAACTTTATTTTTGGCCAATTTTCAGGGTATGAAAATTGATTTCAGGGTTCTGGGGATGGCCGTCCCTGGACCAGGCACCCTCCTCCAGCATTCATGGTTGGGGCGCCGGAGCGGGACCTGTGGGTCTAGCTCCGGTGGGCACATGACAGGCACAGGCTCCCCCGTGCGCTAGCGCGGCAGCATCGCGACGGCCTATGGCGGAGCTCCTCGGTCGGCGATGGTACTGCATACTGGCAGTGGCTCAGGTGTGGGATGGACGGAGGCACGACAACATCTTCATTGGCGACGGGGCAACGAGGTGATGCGCTCCACCGGTGTCCGTCTTGGCCCAGTTCTGGGTTGGGTCGCGCCTGCCGCTGCGCGGTCTTCTACAGCTCCCTAGAGATGGAGGAGGGTGACGGGTTGTCTGGGTTGGTGGCGGTGTTCGCAGCTGCCCTTGCTGCAATGTGGTGATGGGGCTCACGGGCACATCCGGGCCCGAGACCTGGTGTGCCCCTGTTGCTGCGCCCGGTCGGCTACTGCCATAGAGGTGGACGTAGTTCCCTCCCGCACGACGGCGAGCCTACTACCCCCGGTACATCTATCCCCCTTGCTCGGGATTCAAGGCCTTGCGTCGATTCCCATAGGGAGATGTTGAAGTTGGCGCCTTTTCCGTGGTGGCGCGTGTTGGTTGCCGGTGGGTTGGGTGGAGCACTTCGGACCGTCTGGGTGGTGGTTCTTTGGGGGTGGGCAAAATACCGGTTGGCCCAGTCCGGCTCTGATGCGGTGGCGCCTGCGGGTGTCACATCTCCTTACTGAAGGGCATCGGGTACTCCCTTCCCACTCCCCTCTGTGTACCGGTGGAAACCCTAGGTTCAGTGCGGGCAACAACAGCGTCGTCGTCGCTCTCCTTGCTGAAGGTGTTGCTTGGTACACGGCGGTTCGGAATGTTAGGAGCTCGGTAGGACCTTTCCGGAGGGCGCATCGGTTGAGAGCCGTCTTAGATTCATCGATCTACCGTTGTTGACATTTGTTTCTTTTTTGTTCTCTTTATTTTCTGTTTGCCTCTGAACCACGCGGGGGCGAATCAGGTCGATCTGTCTGTGGAAATATTACCGTCCACTGATGACCCACAAGTGTAGGGGATCGCAACAGTCTTCGCGGGTAGTATTGCCCAATTTATTGATTCGACACAAGGGGAGCCAAAGAATACTTGCAAGCCTTAACAACTGAGTTGTCAGTTCAGCTGCACCTAGAAATAGTTCTTGCTCACAGAAGTTTATTAGTAGCAACAGTTTGATCGTAGCAACAACAGTAGTAACAACAACAGTGAATAGTAGCAATAGTAACAGTAACGATAACAGTAGGATTCGAGTGCGGTAGGCATAGGGATGGATGGACGAGCGTTGCATGAACGAGTCTAAACATGTAACTTCAAGATCTAGGGCATTGTAGATAAATAATAATAAGCATCCAAGTACTAAACAATCCTACGCATGTGCTCCAAATATAGTCATACGTGCTCGCAATGACAATATCTTCTGTCTAGCCAGCCCGTGGCAGCGGTGCCTCTAGGGAACTACTGGCAATTAAGGTACTCCTTTCAATAGAGCACCGGAGCAAAGCATTAACACTGCATGAACACATGTGATCCTCACACCACAGCCATCCCCTCCGGTTGTCCCAATTATTGTCACTTTGGGGCCTTTTGATCCGAACAATGATATGTGTACACAACTTGCAGATAAGATCACAAACAATACTATCATAATGATTCAATAATAAGTTCAGATCTGAGATCATGGCACTCGGGCCCTAGTGACAAGCATTAAGCACAACAAGTTGCAACAAAGTAAAATAGAACTAATAGAGATACTAGGAACTATGCCCTAATAGATCTTATTCGATTACACGATAGAACTCATCCAATCCCTATCATCCCCAAACCTACAGCGGGGGATTACTCACTCATGGATGAGGGAAATATCGGTGGTTGATGGAGATGCGTTGGTGATGACGATGGAGATGATCCTATCCAAATTCCCCGTCCCGGCAGGGTGCCAGAACAGAGTTTCTGGATCCGAATCTTGGTTTCTGGTGGCGGCGGCGGAACGGAACTATTTCTGGAAAACTAGCGAACCCCCCTCGGTTTTTAGGTTGAAAGGCAACTTATGCGCAGAGGGAGGCCGAGGGGTACCTAGGGTGGTTGCACCCCCTCCAGGCGCGGCTAGTGGTGGGCCCGTGTCTAGGGTGGGTGTGGGCCCCCCAGGCCTCCTCTCCGTCTCGTCTTCTGGCTCCGTGAATCTTCTGGTGAAATATAATTTTTGGCATATTTTCCAGGATTTTTCCTGATAGTTGATTTTCTGCACAAAAACAAGACACCAAAGTAATTCTGCTGAAAACAGCGTCAGTCCGTGTTAGTTGTATTCAAATCACACAAGTTTAGAGGAGAAATAATAGCAAAGTGTTCAAGAAAATAGATACGTTTTGGACGTATCAACTCCCCCCAAGCTTAGCTTATTGTTTGTCCTCGAGCAATTCAGTTGAAAACTGATTGCGATAAAAGAACTTTCACGAACACATTGCTTCATATGATGTAGATATTCTCAGCACAGGAGTAGATGCTTAGACAATTCATAATAAAGAGTATGCAACTAAGTCTACTCAATAGTCAATGCAATCTATGAAGAGAAACCAACTCAATAATAATAAGTAGCATGAAACATAAACATAAGCAGCATTGCAATGCTCATAATAATGTATGATTGAGTGGTATCTCGCTTGCCTTTGTTTGAAGAGCACAATAAATTCCAAGGCACCTCTGAAGTTCACATGAAGACTAGAGATAAAGATATTAGAGATACAAGCATCAAAGTCATGACATAATTAACCAAGTTTTGGAACAAACACAAAAATGACAACTATGCTCTCTAGAAGTTGCTCATAGAATAAGTGGTGACTCAACAAGGTGGTGAAAACGGTTTTTGAAAGGTTTGAAAGGCTTCCAAATGCTGAAAGGACGGTGCTCATTAGCTTTGAGATCTCATTGCCCCTATCATAAGCATGTTTATGTGGTTAAGGTGAAAGTGAGGTCCACTCTGAATTATATGCTTGACAGACCATAGACTGGAAATCCCGAGTCCCTTAAGTGCGAGGGCCACTCCGCATACTACTCAACTTTGGGTCCAGGCAAGTTCTTGTCACTGTAAGTATTTGCATATCATCGAGAACCGCCAACGGGGTACCCCTTTCATATGGTACATGAGCTTTCCCATAACCAAAATGACAAGGAAAGTAGACAATGAGCATCTTAGCAATCTTTTTATTTACTATATGCATAGTTTTTTTATTGATGATGCTTCATAGATGAATCACTATGGTGATGCTGCAAGTTTCCACCATGATTAGGCATGGCTTAGGCTAGTGGCTCAGGCATTTCTCTAACACAGAATACAAACTCCATGGACTCACAAGTCCCCCTTTCATTTCACATCGTTGACATCCGCAAACAAAAGAGCAAGGTATCAACTAGATATAAATATATCTAAAAGGTGTTGAAAGCGTTCCCCGTGACAACACGGTTCTGCTGACTCCCAACATATAATTTGCAAACATATAACTTTCATGGACTAGTCACAATGGTTCAGGATTATTAAGTGCAAGGAATAAAGTGTGCCATCAAGTTCGTGAGAGCTTTACTAACTAACTTTCTTAAAACAAACAAACATTTTATTTTGGAAGAAAACACGACATATAAAATATGGACTGAAGTAGCAAATGATGCTAATAGGTAGGTATGGTGGACACAACTGGCAATAATGGTTTTGGGGAGTTGGAAGAACAGGTAGAACACATATCCAGTGCAAGTGAAGGCTAGCAATAGAGAGGGAGCAACAAACGAGAGAGCAATAGCTGTCATAATCATGCTTGCAACAAAACATGACTAATTATGGCATGAAAGTGATATGAGAACTCTGAGGCAAAATAAATCATCGAGGCTTACTGACTATTGATTAGTCATATGCATGCGTGAGCATGTGCCAAGTCGATTCATATGAACAGGCAGATGAGGATACCACAATATCATACCAAAGTATGAATAAAACAATGCAAGCAAACATTCATATGGCATGCTACAAACTATTAGCAAGCTGGAGCTAATCATAGACAAGCAAGAACTACTAAGCATCCATAATGACATACACCCAACACAAACAGGCTAAGCATGCTCACAATGATGAGTATATGTACAAAATGAAACAAATAGAGTTCGTTACCAGCCTCTTACCACTCCTCAAGTTGTCTTAATCTTCATTATTACTCTTCACTTGTGTAACTTGAATGATAACATGAAACCAAAATCCACTGAGAACGGCTGAACTCTGCAAAGAACTCACAAAACCAAAGAAGAATAACAAATATTTTTTGGTGTTTTAAATTTTTAGAAACAAGCAAACAAAGAAAAACCAAACAAGAGGCAAACAAAGCAAAAGAAACAAAGAAAAATATTTTTGGATTTTTCTTTTAAGGCAAGCCAAAGCAAAGAAACAAACCAAGAGAAACAACAAAAATATTTTTGGTATTTTTGTGTTTTTGAGAAGAAGCAACAAGAACCAAAAAGAAAGCAAAACAATGGATATACAAAGAACCAATCGAACATGATATATAGATGAGTGTGATGTCGGTATACCTCCCCCCAAGCTTAGGCTTTTGGCCTAAGTGGGGCTCAATCCCATGGTGTCCAAGAGGATGCACCTCCGCAGTATTTCGAGAAAGCTCCCTCGTCCTGGTATGATCTCAAGGCCTCCTCCGTGTAATACACAGAGGGGTCGTATGATGGTGCTTCCTCCTGATAGTGCCCGTGGAAGTTAAGAGAGCGCGGCGTGTCATCCATCTCTGCCTTCGAGCGTGACAAAGGTCCCTGAGAAATACTGAGCAAAGTAGTTTGGGGTAGAGGGATCTTTCTCTCTTCCCCGTCAGTAAAAAACATTCTATAAACCAAGTTCTCAAGGGTAGAGCTAGTTGTGACAAAGTGGTGTGCCTTCATGGTAGCAAGATCAAGACTGTGAGGAGTCAAAACAATATCATGTGGATCAACAGTAATATTCAAGGCCGCAGCAATACGAGTAGCAATAATTCCCCCATAAATGGGTCCCTTAGCAGCTAAACGATGAGCAATGAGAGAACCAAGATTATACTTATCCTCATTGTTAAGCGCAGCAGCTAAGAAGGCCAAATGATAGTTGGAGATATTACTAGTGTTCTCCCTACCAAGAACACCGGTGGCAAGATAGTAGGCAAAGTACCTGATAGCTGGAAGTTGAATGTTCTTTATCTTCCCTCGCTGAGCTCTACGGTCATCATCGTTGGTTATTCCTCGGTAAAGCTCGATCAAATCAGCGGGTAGAGCTATAATCTTCTTCGATGATCCAGTTGTACCAAGTCCCAGGGCCTTGTAGAATTGCTTCAAAGTCATAGAATGAGCACTGCCATAAATTTTGAAAGACATAGAAGGCTTGAACAAACTATTAGTAAAGGAGAAACTCTCCACAAATGTTTTAGTAAGCAAAGCATATTGTGCGCTCTCATCCTGCATGTAACTTGTTAGTCCAGCCCTCTGTACCAAGGTCATGAAATCATTAAGAATCCCAGCAGCTCGCAAGAAATTTTGGCAAGGAAAGGCGGAGGGGTGCGCATCCCCTTCATCTCCCTTGTCACCAAATCGTGGAGTGATGAGATCCTCATTATATGAGGGTCTAGAGCTGGTAGATGACCTTGGAAGCCTTGCCCTTCTAGGTGCATCACTCCCAAATATATCACCAAATGCGTGGTGGTCCATGACTTTCCATTTCTGAAATTTAAAACAACCATCAAACCAAGTGATTTATAAGTTGATAAATGATGAGCAACCACTATAGGAACTTGACAGAGGACTACACATGCATCAAAATAAAGATTCTAAGCATAGAACAAGCATGCAGTCTCAAACAAACTAACACCTATAGCAGCAAAATACTCAAGATACAATCTACCAATCACAAATCTAATTGGACAAGTGGAGGAGGCACATACCAAGGAACAATCTCTCCAAAAATCAGCACTTGAGATGGGCTGAACAAGGAGATCGAAAATAGCGAGAAAGAACAACAAGAACTCGAGCTTGAGCAAGTTTTCCGGTGTTTTCGGGAGAGAGAAAGAAGGTGTCTTTGAGGAGGCAACCTGGAGGGGCCCAGGTGGTCCAGACCCCCCCTAGGCACTGGTAGGTCGCGCCTACCATGGTTGTGGTGGCCTGGGGTTTCCCCCTGGGTCACTTCAGGTACCTCTCTGCCCCTTTTTTTGAGTAAAAAATTATTTTGAATTTTCTGGGATTTTTCGGGAAACTTTATTTTTGGCCAATTTTCAGGGTATGAAAATTGATTTTCTCGCAGAAACAGTTTTTTCTGAAGAAGCAAAAGCAAACCAAAATCCAAACTACAGGAGCTCTAAGAAACTCAAAAAAATAAACAACTAACAAAACTAAATCTAAAGCAATGACTAGGAAGGATAAAAGTAAAAGAAAGAAAGAATAACCATAATGAAAACATTATTTTGTTCATTAAAATCCTTTTGTTAACAAGGTTGATCAAGTCTTGTTACCAAAACAATCTTAGATGAGACAAAACTTTGTATTCCACTAAGTGATTATGTTACCTCAAGCTTGATAGCAATGGTCCCAATCATAATGGTTTCAAGATTTTCTTGTGGAATGGGACAATATATTTCTCCAACCTTGTTGCTCTCAATATTTTCAATGGAGTTTAGGCAATAGCTTTTGGCAACCTTCTTGGGGAAATAGACAGTGTGCTTTTTGTAATTAATATTGAATGTTACTTTTCCTTGATTACAATTGATGACAGCACCTGCAGTATTAAGAAAAGGTCTCCCAAGAATAATAGACATATTATCATCTTTAGGCATTTCAAGCACAACAAAATCAGTTAAAACCATGCAGTTATGTGCTACTTGAACAGGAACATCCTCACATATACCAACAGGAATAGTAGTTGAATTATCAGCAATTTGCAAAGATATATCAGTTGGTATCAACTTTTCTAGCTGGAGTCTCTTATAGAGATAAAAAGGCATAACACTAACTCCATCTCCCAAATCACATAAAACAGTTCTAACATAATTATTCTTAATAGAGCAAGGAATAGTTGGTATACCTGGATCACCAAGTTTCTTTGGAACCTTACCATTGAAGGAGTAATTAGCAAGCAAAGTAGAAATCTCCTCATTAGGAATCTTCCTTTTATTAGAGACAATATCCTTCATATACTTTGAATAAGGAGGCAACTTAATAGCATCAGTCAAAAGAATTTGCAAAAATAAAGGTTTCATCTACTCACAAAACTTGTTGTAGTGTTCTTCCTCCTTTGACTTGTGTTTCTTACCTGGAAAAGGCATAGGTTTCTGCACCCAAGGTTCTCTCTCTTTTACCATGTTTATTAGCAATAAAATCTTCCTTAGTGTACCTAGTGTTCTTAGTGTGCTTCTTAGGTTCTTCCTCAACTTCCTCATTATCAGGAGCATCATTTTTATCATTACCACTCTCAGTTTTAGCATCAGAGACAGATATACTATTAGGAACTACAGCAGGTTCAAGTGGTTTCTCAACTATCTTATGTTTCTTTTTCTTTCTCTTACGAGGAATACCACTATCTACATGTTGGGAATCCTGCTCAATCCTTTTAAGGTGCCCTTCATGATATAAAGGATCTTGAGTAGTCATACCACTCCTAGTTTTAATTCCATAAGCATGTTTATATCCTGAAGCATTAACTAGCATATCCTTTTATACCTTAGCAAGTTGATCAAGTTGGGTTTGAACCATTTGAAAGTGTTTACAAAGCATTTTAATATCATTAGAATTTCTTTCCACAATATCTTTCAACTCATTGATAGCTCTAGAATTTTCCAATAAATGATTCTGAACTTATTTCTAAAATTACCTTGTTTAACAATAAAAATGTCAAGTTCCTCTAAGCATTGATCAGGAGGCTTACTATAGGGAATATCACCTTCATCGAAGTGTTGGAGAGAGTGTACCTCAATAGTAGATGAGTGGGGAATTGTCTTACATAGTTCTTTTATAGGAGGTAGATTCTTCACATCTTCAGCTCTAATACGTTTATCCTTTAGACACTTCTTAGATTCCTTCATTACTTCATCATTCAATGCAATAATACCTCTCTTCTTTGGTGTTGGTGTTGGAATTGGTTCAGGAACATCTGGTTCAGAAGTAATAGGCTCAGGTGTATTCAGCTCAATTGAAGTCCAATCATCATAATTCTTGCTCATTTTAGCCATTAATTCTTACGCATCTGTAGGAATTCTTTTCCTGAAAACACAATCAACAAAGCAATATAGGTAGGTCCTAAAATCATCAATTAGTCCATTATAATAAATATCAAGCAACTCATTCTTAGGTAATGGACATCTAGGATATGCATGAATCAAGGCACAAAACCTTGTCCATGACTCAGGCAATTTCTCTTCTTCTCCCTGTTTAAAATCAAAAAGTCTCTGCAAAGCAGCATGTCTAGCACTAGGAGGAAAATATTTCTGGAAGAAAGAAGCAATCAAACAATCAGGGCTATCAATGGAACCAGGAGGTAATCTATTAAACCAGGCCCTAGCTTCTCCTTTTAGTGAAAAAGGGAAGATCTTAGCAACAAAGTACCTGCGCATCTTAAAATCATTAGAGAATAAAGCACTCATAGTATAAGGTTCATTCATATGAGCCACAACACTCATTTTCAGTCCCATAGAAAGGTTCTTTCTCAACAATATCTAAATAAGACAAATCAAGAGAGAAATCATAATCTTTATCTTTAATATATATGGGAGAAGTGGCAAACTTAGGATCAGAGGACAACTTAGGCATAATAGTACGTCTAGCAACGAGACTCTTAATAGCAGTAGTGTGTTTTGGCACTCTTCAAAAAATTCATCAGTGAGCTCAATGTAACAGTAATATCATAACTCTCACTAGCCTCAGGTGAGCTAACAGGTGTAACAGTGTCTTCACTAGGAGTTTAGGTATTTCCTAGACTAGCCATAGTATCATCTAGAAAAGGACCTAATGAACCACTCGCATCAAGCACAGTAGAAGTAACATCATGAGTATCAAAAGAAGTTTCAGATTCAGCAGTAGTAGCAGTGTGTGTAGCATGAGCATGTGGTGGTGGTGTGACAAGCTTACTTATAACAGACGGTGAATCAAGAGCAGCAGAGGTGTTTAGGAATGTACCTCTTCTTGTAGTGGATGGTAAAATAGGGAACTTTCCATCATGAGTCTTCCCCATGATGAAAGGAGTAGAAGTGAACAATAATAGATCCAAGTGAACTTGCAAATAAAGCTATGCACCCCGGCAACGACGCCAGAAAATAGTCTTGATGACCCACAAGTGTAGGGGATCGCAAGAGTCTTCGCGGGTAGTATTACCCAATTTATTGATTCACACAAGGGGAGCCAAAGAATACTTGCAAGCCTTAACAACTGAGTTGTCAGTTCAGCTGCACCTGGAAATAGTTCTTGCTCACAGAAGTTTATCAGTAGCAACCGTTTGGTAGTAGCAACAACAGTAGTAACAACAACAGTGAACAGTAGCAATAGTAACAGTAACGATAACAGTAGTATTCGAGTGCGGTAGGCATAGGGATGGATGGACGGGCGTTGCATGGATAAGTCTAAACATGTAACTTCAAGATCTAGGGCATTGCAGATAAATAATAACAAGCATCCAAGTACTAAACAATCATAGGCAAGTTGAAAGTACAAAGGAAGTCGCCTAGAGGGGGGGTGAATAGGCTTTTAAAATTATTACGGTTTAGGCTCAAGTAAATGCGGAATAAAACTAACGTTTAATTTATTGAGCACAAAACCTAGCCACTAAGTTCACCTAGGTGCACCAACAACCTATGCTAAGCAACACAAGCAACAAGGTGATAGCAAGGTATAAATACTTCAAGCACGATGGCTATCACAATATAAAGTGCATAAGTAAAGGGTTCGGTTGAGAGATAAACGATGGACGCGGAGACGAAGATTTGTTTCCCGAAGTTCACTTCCAAAGAAGCTACGTCTCCGTTGGAGAGGTGCGATGGCGCAATGCTATCCGAACGCCACAAATGGCTCACCTCGAGGTGTGGTGGCTCGATGCTCACCCAACGCCACACAAGGCCTCACCCCGGATGCGGAAGCACGCAACTCACCGACGCCACAAAAGGCTCACCCTATTCTCCCAAGTGCGCACCACAAAAGGCGGGCACTTTCTCCACTATGGGACGCTTGAGGGCGGTCACCGAACCCGTACAAGATTGGGGCTAACTCCACAACTCAATTGGAGGCTCCCAACAACAAAGCCACAAAAGGCCAACAATTCCACAAAAGGCCAACAACGCCACAAAAGGCTACAAGACCACAAAAGGTCAACAAGACCACAAAAGGTCAACAAGGCCACAAAAGTTCAACAATCCAACCACACAACCGTCTAGGGTCCAAGGAACCCAAGAGAAACAAGATCACAAGCTTGAACTCGTCGAATCTCCGAGGAGAACTCAAACCTATGCACCAAATGCAAGGGCAAGTCCTTCTCTCACAAATTCCAACAAAGCTACACAAGCTATTGGGGGAATAAGGGAGGAAGAACACAAGAGGAGAACTCAAACCTATGCACCAAATGCAAGGGCAAGTCCTTCTCTCCCAAATTCCAACAAAGCTACAAAAGCTATTGGGGGAATAAGGGAGGAAGAACACAAACTCTCCAAGATCTAGATCCCAATGATTCCTTCCCAAAGAAGGGATTTGACTTGGGGGGATTGTAGATCTAGATCTCCTCTCTCAAATCCCTCAAAAAGATGCAAGAATCATAGGAGGGGGAAGGGAGAGGGAAAGCTTCTTCAAGTTTGACAATGGAGGAGAGAGAGAAAGCCAAGAACCAAGAAGAAAAGCTAGTACCCACGAAGGGGAAGAGGAGCCCCTTTTAAAGGGCTCCCAGATCTGCCCCGTTATGGGCATTCGCGACACCTGGCCGGAAATTCCGGTGGGAGGCCGGAAGTTCGGTGGCACCCATAACGGACGAAAATCATGAGCGAGAAACAAAAACGAATCATGGCGGAACTTCTGGGCTGAAGTTCCTTGCCACTGCTCCAACGGTCATCAGACCGTTGACGCCCGCTCTAGAAGTGCAACCGGAAGTTCCGGTCAAAACAGACCGGAAGTTCCGGTGAACTTCCGAGCAAGTTCCGACAAAGTTCCGGCAAATAGAACGCTTCAAAACAGAAGGTTACTGAGCGTGAGCGGAAGAAGACCCGAAACTTCCACCGGAACTTTCGGTGGCAAAGATGCCCTAGCGGAACTTCCGGTCAGGGAAATTCTAGAAAGCAGAAAACCAGAAACGCAATAACTTTTGCATCCGAACTCCAAACGGGATGAAACCAATTTTGTTGGAAAGATAACGACGAATAGAATCACCTTGAGAGAAAATATCATAAATATATATGTGAAGTATCCCCCAAGGTGTGGAGCCGGAAAACTCGCAAGATCAAAAACCGCAATAAGATATGCAAGTGAAATCCTTAGATGATGAACTAGAGCTTGTTATGATGATGACCACAAGCTCTAGATCCTCTCATGGACAAGAACAAAATAACAACCAAGAAAGATGATGCTATGAATGCAAAGGTTTGAGCTCTCTCTGAACGATGCAAACGAGACACCCGCTTGAGAGCCCCTCTTGATAGTACGGCTATCTATCCTAAACTCGGTCTCCCAACTAACAACACGAGACTGGAAAAAGAGAAGCCCTATCAACATACCTTTGCCTTGAGCGTCCCACTTGAACTTGATGTAGACCGTCTTGTTCTTCTATAGTGGGAACACCTTTCTTGTTTGCTCTTGCTTGATGAAGACTTGCAAAATGCTCCCCCATATTCCATGGGGAAACCTCTTCTTTGAACTTGTCTTCATCATTCCATGAGCACGAGGATGGCAAGCTTCAAGCATGAGATCTTCTAGAGATGGCGCATCTTGAGCTCGTCCTTCTTCATACTTACTTGAGGTTGATCCATCTTGATGCAACTCTTTGCACATGCCTTGATCGACCTTCAAGCTCCTTATTTCTTCATGATTCCAATGGGCACAAAGCCCTTGGACATTTCTTCATCTTCCAACCTTGAGACCAACACATGGCCCAAGCGATGCCAATGGACAAACCTACAAGTGAAACTCAATTTACACATTAGTCCATAGAGATTGTCATTAATTACCAAAACCACACATGGGGGCATACATGCCCTTTCACAATTGCTCCAAATATAGTCATACGTGCTCGCAATGATAACTTGCACAACATATTCTGTCCATCCAGCCCGTGGCAGCGGGGCCTCTAGGGAACTACTGGCAATTAAGGTGCTCCTTTTAATAGAGCACCAGAGCAAAGCATTAACACTCTGTGAACACATGTGATCCTCACACCACAGCCATCCCCTCCGGTTGTCCCAATTATTGTCACTTTGGGGCCTTTGGATCTGGACAATGATATGTGTACACAACTTGCAAATAAGATCGCAAACAATACTATCATAATGATTAAATAATAAGTTCAGATCTGAGATCATGGCACTCGGTCCCTAGTGACAAGCATTAAGCACAACAAGTTGCAACAAAGTCAAATAGCACAAGAGATACTAGGCACTATGCCCTAACAATCATATTCGATTACATGATAGAACTCATCCAATCCCTACCATCCCTAAGCCTACATCGGGGGATTACTCACTCATGGATGAGGGAAACATCGGTGATTGATGGAGATGCGTTGGTGATGACGATGGCGATGATCCTTTCCAAATTCTCCGTCCCGGCAGGGTGCCAGAACAGGGTTTTTGGATCTGAATCTTGGTTTCTGGTGGCGGCGGTGGAGCGGAACTCTTTCTGGAAAACTATCGAACTCCCCTCGGTTTTAGGTCAAAAGGCAACTTATAGGCGCAGTGGGAGGTCGAGGGGGTGCCTGGGGTGGCTGCACCCCCTCCAGGCGTGGGCGCTACCGTGGGTGTGGCCCCCAGCCTCCTCTGTCTTGTCTTCTGTATCCATGGATCTTCTGGTGAAATATAATTTTTGGCATATTTTTCAGGATTTTTCCTGATAGTTGATTTTCTGCAAAAAAACAAGACACCAAAGTAATTCTGCTGAAAACAGTATCAGTCCATGTTAGTTGTATCCAAATCACAGAAGTTTAGAGGAGAAGTAATAGCAAAGTGTTCGAGAAAGTAGATACATTTTGGACGTATCATCCACCTTTTTTTACTGGTTCATGTTTCGAAATAAAGTGATCAGTGCAAGCAACACAACTAATAATCGAATGCTGAGCAAAAATAGATCACTTAGAATGATTGAAAGTCAGACATAACAATTAGGGTGTCAAGTGAGATAATCAGTTGGATTCAACTTGGCACCCTAGTTTTTAGGTCTGACATAAGTAGGTAATATATAGTTTCTCCGAGTGAAGTTCTGGTCCTCAGATCTCCTTAGGGCGTGTTTGGTTGGCCCGATCTTTGTTTCTCGCACCGGGCCAAAATAAATAAGCATGTTTGGTGTCTCGCGGCGTGCCGCAGATTCGGCCTGCACGGGTCTTAAAGCAGCTCTCATCCTGGCTTCGAAGGAACGCTGAAATCGAGTGTTTCCACCGAGACAGGCTCTGGCAGGCGCAAGGGGTGGAATAGCGTGCGCATGGACGCAGCGGGGAGATGACGGGAGATGAAAGAATCGCAGCGCCGTATGGCACGAAAAGTAGGCTCAGCTCCCTATTTATCTACCTCCTCCTCCTGGAAGACAAATCGCTCCCTATTTTCCTCTTGTGCGATGGCTTTGGCGGCGGCGGTGGAGGCGAATTAGATCTCCGGCAGCTACTGCTAAGCACACTCCGACATCGGCTAGCATCTTCTGTTCGACTCCGGCATCTGCTGGCTCGTAGATCTGTGGAGCTGACTTCTCCCCCATCTTCTTCTCCGCCTGCGGCAGGTCCTCGACGTCCGCCACCATGAAGGTAAGAACCACAACCTAATTGTTAGCTAGACATTAGGGTAGTACATACACAATGATTACACAATGCCACTCTGTTTAGGGCCAACAATTGAAGGTTATCATCCAGGTAATTGCTATAGTCGTTGTGATTCAGGCATGAATGTTCCTGATCTACCGAAGAGCGGCTGGTAGGAATAACAGGCCATCCGTGAAATATGATCCCTTGATGCAGCACGATAGAGAAAGGATGGAAAATCTGAACTACATCTACAACAACAATGATATGAAGGCTATCGCCATGCTGAGGATGAGAAGAGCCCCATTTAACCATCTTATGCAGACATTTAGGTATACTAGGGGGTTGCTCAAGGACAACATCAACTGCTATTCGAAGAACATGTGGCTCTGTTTGTTCATGTTCTAGGACATAACCAGAGATTCCGAGTGATTCACAACACATGGAGGAGATCAACCGAGACAATTTCTAGGTATTTCCGTCAGGTGTTGTATGCTATTGGAGAACTCAGATAAGAGATGATCAAGCCATCATCTGGTCAAATCCCTGCAAAGATACATGGCAACGGTCGATGGTTCCCCTTTTTCAAGGTGAGCAACTCTAGCATGTTCTTCTTTGGATGATTGTATTAGACAGCCGACTAACATTCTTGTAATGCCAAGATTGTATTGGACCAATTGATGGTACTCATGTGATGGATATAGTGTCGAAAGCTGAGCAAGCTGCATATAGGGGGAGGAAGTACTACCCCAGTCAGAATGTGCTTGTCGTCGTTGATTTCGACATGAAGTTGACATATGTGCTTGCTAGGTGGGAAGGATCTACCCATGATGTGACGATTCTGGCTGACAGCCTCAACATATCTGATGGCCTCAAGCTCCCTTACGGCAAATTCTACCTTACAGATACCGAGTATGCCCGCCGACCTGGAATTCTGCCACCCTTCAGATCAACAAGGTACCATCTCGACGAGTTCTCTACTAGGAACTACCCAAAGACTCCGAAAGAACTTTTTAATCTTAGGCACTCTATCCTTAGAGTCATGGTTGAGAGGGTTTTCGCTGCTCTAAAGAACAGGTTTAAGATCCTTTATCAGAAGCCTTTCCACTTTTCCCCACCTAAGTTAAGCTTGACCTTGCATGTTGCATTTTGCACAACTGGATCTTGCAGTTTGGCGCCGATGAGTACTTTCCGGCTAAGGAAGATGTAGTTCCTGACGACGGCGTCATTAACGGTGGCCATGGTGTTGCCCATAACGATTGTGATGCTTGGAAGAGCAGGAGACAACAGTGGTCACTCGACATCTGGGCGACGAGAGGCAATTACAGGATCTGAAGAAGATGAAAAAGATGGTTTGTTGATGAAGTGCTTCCCTTGTGTTCCATGAACAACCCCTGATGTGGATGTAAAACATTCATTTGTAGTAGCTAGGTAATATTATGGTGAACTGTCATTTGCTAGTATCTAGGTAACATTATGGTGAACACATATTTGCTAGTAGCTAGGGTGGTAATTTGGTACCGCGAGTTTAATTTGCCGCTTGTTTTTTTGACACAAAGACAGTGGGGAAGTCCCCCACTATGTCATTTTTCATTTTATAAATAGGGCACTGTACATGGTGTGAGTCACAAAGTGAATCACAAAGAAAACAGAAAAATTACAAAGTATCTAAATGCCATCCAGTAAACTGGGTTTGATTCTATGTCTAATATCAGCCGATGATAATTTGAATATGCTGTAGCAATTATCCATGCATCTAGTGTGTTGCTCGAAGATGATGTTATTTCTGTGATTCCATAAGCTCCAGCAGCCTGTCATCATAGTGATGTTGAAGAACTGATCCAATGTTCTATCATGTGCCTCTTGAATCATATTGATCAATGGATAGTCAGTATTCCATTCAATTCCAAGTTTCCACCAGAAATTTTGACTAAAGTCACATCTGAAGAAGAGATGTTCAACTAGTGTTTTCCTCACAAAGGACACAAGTGTCCTCCTCAATGTTGAAATTTTTTCTGACAAGGAGTTCTCTGGTATTTAATCTATCATTTAGTAGCAGCCAAAAGAAGAACTTATGCTTGGGAAGACATGGAGATTTCCAGATCCATTCAAAGGGCTTTGGTGCATCAGGTGCTTTGATAAGGAGGTCATATACCTTTTTTGTACAGAATCTGTCTCCTCCCCATGGAAATTTCCATTTGTCTTTCTCAAGAACATTTGAATTTTGGAGGATTATACATAGACTATTCATCTGGTTTTCAGCAATAAGAGATAGTGGCAATTGGAACAAACTCAATAACTCCCCTGCAAGCTGGAATTGCTTGGCTTCCTCAGTTCTGATTTTTGGCTTTTTGGCAAATGAAAATAATTCAGGGAATTTATTGCATAGTTCAGTGTCATGCCATTTGTCCTGCCATAGCATAGTACTGTTTCCCTGGCCAGGCACAATAGTAGTCATATTCTTGAAGTCTATCAGAAAAGAGAGGCAGTTTCTCCACCAAAAAGATCCCTTGAGTGTATTGTGATCTGGTTGGGAACCATTCTGATAGTATGCTTGCCAGATAAGTTTGACCCAAGGAATATCCAGACAGTTGAAGAATTTGTAAAGGTTTTTCATCATCATTGCCTTGTTGTGTTGTTTCAAGTTCAATATTCCTAGTCCCCCCCGCCTTTTTGGAAAGGAAAACCTTGTCTCATGCCACCAGACATTTACCTTTTTTTCAATTTCATTCCCATGCCAAAGAAAAGTTCTTGTAGATTTGTTCACATGATCAATATGTGTGTAGTGCAATTTCATGGCACACATAATATGGTTAGGCATAACAGATATTACAGATTTGATGACAACAACTCTTGAGCAGTGGGATAATAAATTTGAGATGCCAGCCAGCCTTTTATCAATTTTGCTGATCAATGGTGTAAGATCATTGACACTGGGTTTAGTTGTACCCATTGGAAGACCCAGGTAAGTGAATGGTAGAGATTCAAGTCTGCAACCAAAACTATCAACAAATATCCTGCATCTGTCAGCAGTCATATTGATAGGAACCATAGAGGATTTATGAAAAATTATTTTAAGTCCAGTTGATCACAACACATAATTTGCCGCTTGTTTGAAACTGCTATTTCAGTTTGCTGCCTATTTGGCATTATATGGTAACATCACCAGCTCTGAGAAGTGGTGATCACAACACTATAGCATGAGCAACCAAAACATGCAGTTTTTTTTTGCATCAAACGAGACAAAATTAGTTTTATTGCCAACCAAACAACTTGCTAAAATTGCAGGAAAACTAGATATGGACAACCAAACGAACTGCTAAACTTGGCCCAAATCCAATCTCTCTCCATGCAGCACCCACCGAGTCAAGTTCGAAAAACGAGAATTTTGGACCTGACCAACTAAACACGCCCTTAACTGCTTCATCATCTTGAGTACCATCTTACTGAGTATTGTCATGCTCGTTTCCTATCAGGTGTGTGTCACATGACGGGAAAAAAATCTAAAACGGGTTGGGGCGACGGTTTAGACATGTGGTGTACTTTTTAAGCTAGTTAATGTATTAATACAAAAAAAAGTGAGAAAAGGAGTTTACAGCTTGATGTTTGACACTGAGCACCCCTCACATAATTAAGGCATGCACCCGTTTGGGAGGAGAAAATAGAGGCGATTTCTTTGTGTCTAGGGTTTTTGTTCTATCTGCCATTGCCGGCTTAAGACGCCCGCCTCGATGGCCCTTGGGCCTTGGAGGCGAGAGAGACCCTTGCTTTTTACTGGAGGGAGTTCTTATCTTATTTTAGGTTTATTAATTGTATTTTTGTGCGTGATGAGGTGACGGCAACATCCTGAAGTCTGAATGAATAAGGTTTATTAGTCGGCGTAGTTTTGGGGGAATCGAACACCTCGTTAGAGGGTTCGTTTGCGTGTTTATATGAGTAGAAAAAGCCTCTGCCGTGGCGCGTTACAGGGATAAGATCATAGTTGGTTACATGAGGGAGAGATAGAGACAAACTCCTATTTAGTTTAAACAGACTAGACCAATCTATCTCTTATCTAGACATTACAAACTAAGTTACAAAGTATATCTCATGTAAACTAACAGCCTCCCTTAATCACAACCTTCAGAAAGGTTGAGATTACGCTTAAATTTATTTAGATCCTTAACTGCTAGAGCTTTTGTAAAACCATCTGCAACTTGATCTTTGCTTGATATGAACTTGATGTCAAGCATCTTCTCGCAACTCTTTCTAACAAAATGATAATCTATTTCAATATGCTTTGTTCGCATGAAAAGGATTTGAACAAATATGTAGCCCCTAAATTGTCACACCATAGACATGACTTTACTTTTAGTTTAACTCCAAGTTCACCAAGTAAAGCTTCAACCCATATTAATTCAGCTGTGGCATTAGCTAGGGCTTTATATTCAGCTTGATTACTAGATCTTGAAAGCTGTTTGTTGTTTCCTTGCACTCCATGAAACCAAGTTTGGGCCAAGAAAACAGCAAAACCTCCTGTAGATCTTCGATCATCCAAACAGCCCGCCTTAATCAGATCTGAAAGCGAGCAAAGTAGATGAAGACTGTTGAAAAGTTAATCCAACATGTATAGTCCCCGAATATATCTCAAAATTCTCTTTGCACCTGTCCAATGAGCGTTGTTGGAGCATGTAATCTTGACATACTTTATTTACTGAGAAGGAAATATCAGGCCTTGTAAGTGTTAAATATTGTAAAGCACCTACAATACTTCTATATTGTGTACTATCATCAGGACCAAGAGCCGTTCCTTCAGACAAGGATAGCTTTTCAGTGGATGATAGCGGGTAGGAGAAATTGTGCACTTTTTCATACCAACTTTAGCTAACAAATCAGCAGCATATTTTTCCTGAGTGAGCAACAAGCCATTTGAAGTTTTCTTTACCTCAATCCCCAAGAAAAAATGCAGATCTCCCAAATCCTTGAGTGCAAAATCAGCATTGAGATCATGAAGGAGAGCAGAAATAGCCGATCGATTTAGCTTGTGACTATAATATCATCAACATATATTAGAACAAATATCATAACTTTTGATTTATTGTAGAGAAAAAGTGAAGTATCTGCTTTAGAAGGAATAAAGCCAAGCTGTTGCAACTTGGCACTAAGTCTAGAGTACCATGCTCTGGGAGCTTGCTTAAGACCATAAAGAGCTTTATCAAGTTTGCAAATATAGTTTGGAGTAGCGGAAGACTCAAAACCTGGAGGTTGTTTCATATATACTTCCTCTTCCAGAACGCCATGCAAAAACGCGTTCTTGACGTCTAGCTGCCGCAGACTCCAGCCTCTGGAGACAGCTACTGCCAGTACAAGTCTGATAGTGGCTGCCTTGACAACAGGACTGAAGGTATCTTCATAATCTATGCCATACCTTTGCTTAAAACCTTTGGCTACCAAGCGTGCCTTGTACCTGTCAATCGTACCATCTGCATGTTTTTTAACACGATACACCCACTTACAGTCAATAAGATTTTTCGTGAAGTGTGGAGGAACAAGATGCCATGTTTTATTTTCCATTAGTGCATGTTATTCTTCCTCCATCGCCTTGCGCCAACGATTATCCTCAAGAGCTTCCGAAAGTGTTTGGGGTTCACCTGTGGATGTGAACAGACCATAAACGAGTTCCATCAAGATATTGCTTGGATTACGATACCTTTTTGAAGCCGTGTGCGAGGTTCGAGCTGGAGGAGGATTCGTGAAACAGCGAAGATGCGAGAGCCAGCCACGAAGATCCTCCGGAAACAGCAGACGATCGGTACAGCAGGAGGAGAATCAGCGTCCGTGGGTGAGCTCCCCCGCGACAGCGACGTAGGGGCGAATAGGCTCCTGCCACGTGAGGACGGGGGCGACGTGGGACTTCTGCCACGCGAGGACGAAGGCGACGTGGACGATTGTCGTTGGCGGCGGCGACATCGCTACGGCGCCGGAGCGGAGCGCTGGGCCATCCAGGGGACAGCGACCGCGGGCCATCGTGTCGTGACGTGGTCGGTCGAGCGGGCGAGAGCGACCGTGAGGGCGACGTGACGGGGGACTCGCGCGGAGTGGGCGAGGGCGACCGCGATGGCGACGTGATGGGGGACTCGCGCAGGAAATCTGGCGGCCGTACGAGAGGGCCCGCCACGCGACCAGGTGCTGTGCGATGTGTAGCATAATCCTCCTCGATGCTGCTGCCCAGGTTGGAAGTTTCTGAAACAAATTTTTGTACCGTTTCTTCATGACTTTGAGTGGGATTTTTTTCAGACGCTTCTTGGTCATCAGTAGTACCAGCTGGAGCATTATGATCTGCAATTTCTTGATGCTCATTAGTAACAACAGGCACAACAGGTATAGGCATATAGTCATCAACAATTGCAGCCCCATTATTTGTTGTTTCTTGAGGTAAAAGAAGTATATCATTACGAAGACGTGAGCCAGCATTAGGATGCAACTTAGCAAAAGGGAAAACATTTTCATCAAAGACAACATCTCTAGAGATATAGACACGACCAGTGGAAATCTCTAGACACTTAACACCTTTGTGACGAGGACTATAGCCCAAGAAGACACACCTTGTAGAACGAAAAGAAAGCTTCCTTTTATTATAGGGACGGAGATTTGGCCAGCAGGCACAACCAAAAATTCTAAGGGAGTCATAATTGGGTTTTGTGTGAAGAAGACGTTCTACAGGGGTGTCATGATCTATAACTTTGCTTGGAAGAAGATTAATGAGGAAGGTCGCAGTAAGGAAAGCATCATCCCAAAATTTAAGAGGCATAGATGAATTTGCAAGTAAGGCAAGACCTACTTCAACAATATGACGATGTTTTCTTTCAGCGGAGCCATTTTGTTGGTGAGCATGAGGGCATGATACATGGTGGGTGACGCCAATCTTTTGGAAGAAGCTCGTCATTTTTCATATTCACCTCCCCAGTCAGTTTGCATGGTGATTATTTTCCTAGCAAATTTTCTTTCAACAAGTTGCTGGAAATTAAGGAAAACTTGATAAACATCAGAGCGTTTCTTAAGCAAATAGATCCAAGTAAATTTACTAAAATCATCGATAAAACTCACATAATATGAATGTTTACTAGCAGAAACAGGAGCTGGGCCCCATACATCAGAGAATACTTGTTCTAGAGGAACAGTGGATACACTAGTAGAGACAGGGTATGGCAACTGATGACTCTTAGCTAGTTGGCATGGATCACAGATGTATGGGTTTATTTCAGGGGTGTGAGAGATGTTGTTTTTCCTAAGTACTTGTTGAACCACAAAAGAAGAAGGATGTCCTAAGCGGCGATGGCATGTAGAGGTGGACGGCTTTATTGTGATGAAGGCTTGCTTGCAAGAGCTTGTAGTAGAAGGAAAAAGCGGGTAGAGGCCATCATGACATGGTCCTTTAAACAGAGTTCTCCTTGTGGCCTGATCCTTGATCAAAAAGAAATATGGGTGAAACTCAAGGAACACATTATTGTCAAGAGTGAGCTTATGAACAGATAGAAGATTCTTAGATGCACTAGGAACATGCAGAATATTCTTGAGTTGTAAAGTATTATAAGGGGTGCATAAAGTTGAATGACCAATATGACTTATTTCCATACCGTTTCCGTTGTCCGTGTGGACATGATCACGTCCGTTGTACTTTTCATGAGTGGTAAGCTTGTTCAGCTCTGAAGTGGCGTGGTGAGTGGCACCGAGTCCGGTACCAATTGGTGTCGAAGCCATAGGATGCAACATGAGCACCCTTCTCTTCCATCATCTCCGCCATCATCAGAATCATTGCGGTCCTGGTAGCGCCACCAGCACTCATTGGCGGGGTGGCCATGGATTTTACAAATCTGGCAGGTTACATCGACGTAGGGTGTGGGGGCACGACCACGGCGGCGCCCTCCATCATCACGGCGTTGGCCGCCGTCATCCCGACGGCGTCCTCCATCATCACGGCGCCCGTCACGGCGCCCGTCATCACGGCGCCCTTCATCTCGGCGCCCATCACGGCTCCCATCATCACGGCGCCCATCACGGCGTCCATCATCATCGCGGCGCCTCCATCCACCGTCACGACGATCACCCCCTCCACGATCACCACGAGGCATGCGATCAGGGGATCGACCACGATCACTACGTGGACGTGAATCACGGCTGACGTCGCGTGGAGAGCGAGTGGCGGCGTTGGCAGAGGAGGTGAAGCCGGCGTTGTTGCCTGATCCTGAGAGCATCTCTTGACGAAGGTCGTGAGCACAAACTTGATTAAAGAGGTCATCGAGGGTAGTACCAGGATTGCCGTTTACAGAGGCGACGAGGGAATCGTAGCTTGCATCAAGGCCATTGACGATGTAGCCGACCATCTCATCATCTTCAACAGTTTGCTGCAGCATGAAGTTCGGAGCCAAAGCCCTTCATCTTCGCGAAGAACTGGGCAGCGGTCATGTCGAGCTTCTTCGTGTTGGTCAACTCCCCTCTCAGATGATTGATTCTCGTCCGAGAGCTGGAGGAGAACATGCCGGTGAGGACGGACCATACCGCCTTGGATGTGTCGAGCCCCACAACGTGGGGGATGATTTCCGGCGACAAGGAATTCACAAGGAATCCAAGCACCGTTTGATCCCGAGACAGCCATGCCGTGTAGGCAGGGTTTGGGATTATAATCTTCTTGTCGTTGTCTTCAGCCTCCAGGGTCATCGGTGGTGCGGCGTCGGTACCATCGAGCAAGCCGAGGACCTGAGCACCACGAAGCGGGGGGTAGACGAGGGTCTTCCAAAAGAGGAAGTTCGACCTCGTCAACTTGGTGGAGGGAGGGATCCAAGCGGTGGAGAGGATCATCGGAGAGCTTGTCGAGGATGTCATGGCACCGGGAGGATTGTGATCGTGGGATTTGTGGTTTTGGTCGGTTTTTTCTTGTAGATGGGTTTATGCGACTAGGTAGATGGAAAAGGCTGCTGATACCATATTAGTCGTAGAGTTTTGGGGAATCGAACACCTCGTTAGAGGGTTCGTTATGTGTTTATATGAGCGAAAAAGCCTCTGTGCATGGCGTTTCATGGGATAAGATCATAGCTGGTTACATGAGGGAGAGATAGAGACAAACTCCTATTTAGTTTAAACAGACTAGACCAATCTATCTCTTATCTAGACATTACAAACTAAGTTACAAAGTATATCTCATGTAAACTAACAAGGTCGTCCTTCGCGCCTTACATTCACTCTGTTGGTGCATATAGCGCTAAGAGAGGGCACGAGAAGTTATATGTCCAAATGATCTCCTAGGACCGGGTCTGTTTTCATGTTCAACGGTGTGGTTTCAAGTTAATCTTTTCAAATATATGTTTTTTCATCATTAGTGATGGCTTTGATCCTTTTGTGTCCTTAGCATGATAAATTCCCATTCGTCTACTACAATAAACTTTACTAGGACAAGATTTTTCCAGCTTTGAGGATGGAGGGGCAGGACTACGGCATGTCTTTGTCTCAAGTTAGTGTCTGTAGTCGTCGCTAGATGGTTCAAGGACCTGTTTGTATTTTATTTTTATTGTTTGCTCTATATATTGCCATTTGATGATAAACAATAGATCGGAGAAATTTGCCAAAAAAAAGTTTGACGGTGTATCGTATTTTACTCTTTAATCTTCTGGGTGATTTTCTAATCATCTGATTTTCATTACTTTCTTTGGCCAGGGAAGGTCCAGAAGGCGCGCAAATAAATGTTCAATATATGCGTCCATACAACGATAGTTTCAAAATATACGATGTTATAGGTTTGTGAGGAAAATATATCTAAACTTCTTTTAGTGTATAGATTCACCCTAAACCTAAATAAACTTATATAATAAAAATAGTCTAGATACATTTGATTTACAAATCTAAAATATCTTATATTTTAAAACGGAAAGAGTATAATATCTGACTAGCTTCAGAGTACTACTGATATAACTAGAGTTATTTGCAGTGATCTTGGAAGTTAGCTAGCTGCAGGCACTAGCTGCTATAGCATGACCACAAGACGTACATGGCAATTGGCATGGCATGCATGCATCTCCACACGTGCACATGGCAGCAGCAGCACCACATAATATGGTTCCTGCAACTTGAGATTTGCTGTGTTTTCATCGATGTTCACCACCAAAAATCAAACACAAAATTGCTGAGAGATTCTAACAAAAAGTTCTGGTGGTTCCAACCGGCCTTTGGGTGTGGTGGGCTGCTAGCCCTTCTACTGTTGCAGTGGGTGCAGTGAACGTCTCTCCCTGTCGCCGTCTACCCACTTGTGTCAA
Source organism: Avena longiglumis (assembly GCA_030063025.1). Lineage (NCBI taxonomy): Eukaryota > Viridiplantae > Streptophyta > Magnoliopsida > Poales > Poaceae > Avena > Avena longiglumis. Next base: position 98,606,667 of record CP125974.1, read on the forward strand.
TTTCGATTAGACTTGGTAGCTGACTCTCTTGGTGTCGATGGATGGATCGCAACATACCAGGACCTAGGCGGCCTGCTGAGCTCTCTGTTTTGGCAGAATACCATGATTCACATTTTTTAACTAATTTTATTGAGAGTATTTAATAAACACTTCTGCTTCAGTCCTTCTTTCAAACTTTGACAAATAAAAACTCGATACCAATTGTTTAGAGGATCGTACGAACCCATCCAAAGTTTGTATGGTTCTCTTAGACGTATACTCATCATATATGTGTACTCATGTGTCTGTGAAAGATGAAAATTAGAAGTTATATAACAGCAATAAAGAAATTTAAAATATGACATGCAAATACATAGATTGTGATAATGGGAGGTGGGATCAGCCGACCGGAACGTGCATTATACCCAGTTCGACCGAGTACACATATACGAAGATATACGTAGCCCATCCTGGGTCTTCCCGTGATTCGGCCCGTAGCCTGGGGTGTTGGCCAGGACGTAGGGACTCGCTATGAGCCGAGATATTTTTGATTCGGCCCACCCGGGGAAGTCGTCGACGGGACGAGGCGATGGCGATATTGGCGTGTTGACCCCGTGTCGAGGGAGCATGGTGTGTTGGCGGGATCTGTCGATGAAGAGGTGGTCTCGCTGGGAGCTCTACCGGCGCTGGCGAGATGGGCCGACTAGGAGCAACTCGGCCCAACGAGCTTTAGAGTAACTCGACCAGGGAAGTGGCAGATCAGGCTGGTGAGGCTTAATTCGGCCTAGGAGGAATCTGAACAGGCCGACTTTTGGTTAATTCGGCCCATGTTCCCTTTTTCCTTTAAGATTTCTTTCTATATATCTTATAACTTGTTACATTTATTATTCATATTTTCATACCCTTTTATAGAAACTTCCTTCTAAGAATCACTCAATACATCAACTCTGGGGTACCCGGGGGTATATCCCCGACATTAGTCCCCGAGACTATGTGGGACTAGTAGAGTCGTGCATAGGCTTCGTATTAAATATTCCCAGAGTTCATTTCCGACTCATATTTTCCTTGTCATGTTTCTCTTGCTTATATAACCCTTTCTGGTAAGTTTGTGATACCTCGCCTTCATGGGTATTATTCTTTTAACTCCTTTGGGTAAGTTATGGTTCCTAGCCTTCTCGAGTGCTGGGTCTTTTTATCCCCTTTGGGTAAGTTTATGACTTCTAGCCATTTTTGGCACTGGTCTTTTAACTCTTTGGGTAAGTTATGAGTTCTGGCCTTCTCGGGCACTGCTCTTTTAGCCCTTTTGGGAAAGTTTTGACTTCTGGCCTTCTTTGGCTCTTGTCTTATAACTCCTTTGGGTAAGTTAGGAGTTCTGGCCTTCTTGGGCACTGCTCTTTTAACCCCTTTGGGTAAGTTATGACTCCTGGCCATTTTTGGCTCTCGTCTTATAACTTCTTTGGGTAAGTTATGAGTTCTGGCCTTCTTGGGCACTGCTCTTTTAACCCTTTTGGGTAAGTTATGACTTCTGGCCATTTTTGGCACTGGTCTTTTAACCTCTTTGGGTAAGTTATGACTTCTGGCCATTTTCGGCACTGGTCTTTTAACCTCTTTGGATAAGTTTTTGACTTCTGGCCTTCTTGGGCACTGGTCATAACCCTTTTGGGCAAGTTTCTGACTTCTGGCCTTCTTGGGCACTGGTCATAACCCTTTTGGGAAAGTCATAATCGGAGTTATCTGTTTCCAAATCCGAATTATTTTACTCAAAATTGACTTATGTCTTAAGTCCGAGTCATCTAACTTAAATCCGAGGTATATGACTCAAATCCGAGTCATCTGTCACAAAATCCAAGTTACTTTAATCTAAATTGACCTATGTCTTAAGTCTGAGTCATCTGATTCAAATCGGAGTTATATGACTTAAATCCGAGTCATCCGTCACCAAATCCGAGTTACTTTACTCAAAATTGACTTATGTCTTAAGTCTGAGTCATCTGACTCAAATCTAAGGTATATGACTCAAATCCGAGTCATCTGTCACCAAATCCAAGTTACTTTACTCAATTTGACTTACATCTCAAGACTGAGTCATCTGACTCAAATCCGAGGTATATGACTCAAATCCGAGTTATCTGATTTCAAATCTGAGTTATATGACTCAAATCCGAGTTATCTGATTCCAAATCCGAGTTACTTTACTCAATTTTGACTTACATCTCAAATCTGAGTCATTTGACTCAAATCCGAGGTATATGACTCAAATCCGAGTCATCTGATTCCAAATCTGAGTTACTTTACTCAATTTTGACTTACATCTCAAATCTAAGTCATCTGATTCCAAATCCGAGTTACTTTACTAAATTTTGACTTACATCTCAAATCTGAGTCATCTGACTCAAATCCGAGGTATATGACTCAAATCTGAGTCATCTGATTCCAAATCCGAGTTACTTTACTCAATTTTGACTTACATCTCAAATCTGAGTCATCTGACTCAAATCCGAGGTATATGACTCAAATCCGAGTCATCTGATTCCAAATCCGCGTTACTTTACTTAATTTTGACTTACATCTCAAATCTGAGTCATCTTACTCAAATCCGAGGTATATGACTCAAATCCGAGTCATCTGATTCCAAATTCGAGTTACTTTACTCAATTTTGACTTACATCTCAAATCTGAGTCATCTGACTCAAATCCGAGGTATATGACTCAAATCCGAGTCATCTGATTCCAAATCCGAGTTACTTTACTCAATTTTGACTTACATCTCAAATCTGAGTCATCTGACTCAAATACGAGGTATATGACTCAAATTCGAGTCATCTGATTCCAAATCCGAGTTACTTTACTCAATTTTGACTTACATCTCAAATTTGAGTCATCTGACTCAAATCCGAGGTATATGACTCAAATCTGAGTCATCTGATTCCAAATCCGAGTTACTTTACTCAATTTTGACTTACATCTCAAATCTGAGTCATCTGACTCAAATCCGAGGTATATGACTCAAATCCGAGTCATGTACTTGCCCAGATATGATTTGATCCGATGAAATGATGTCAATTTGCTTTTGATATGGATCCGGGATATAGATCCGACATTAAGTTTCGAGATATGATAATAGGGCTAATCGCTGAGAGATCTGATTCGAGATGTTGATATAAGATATAGATTCGAGATATGATAAGCTGGCAAATATTCATCCAAGATACGAGATAACCTGGCAAGATAGTGAAATATCAATCCGAGATATAACATAACCCGACAATCTGGCGAGCTGAATCAAACTTTAGTCCGAATCAGAGATAAGCTAGTACACCAAGTCCGAATACAAATCCGAATTATAATATACCCTGGCAAGCTGAATCAAATGTTAGTCCCAATCAGAGATAAGCCACTGAGCTGAGTTAAAGGTTAATCCGAGGCATAAATAAACTGACTCAAATTATATCCGAATTATAAATAAGCCGACTCAAATTCTATCCGAATTATAAATAAGCTGGCTCAAATTCTATCTGAATTATAAATAAGCTGACTCAAATTCTATCCGAATTATAAATAGGCTGACTCAAATTCTATCCGAATTATAAATACGCTAGTCAAATGCATACCCAAACCTATATAAGTTTCTCTCCATCTAAAGGCGATTCTATGGATACTGTGGCTAGTCCTCGTTGAGTTATTTTCTCCGGGTGAAGGATCGGATGTTGGTGGTCGAGTTATCTATTACTTACGTAAGCTTGGAGAAGAGTTTGAGTTATTCATCTTGAGTCTTACCGCCTCATGAGTCGACTTGGATACCTAGCTTACCTCTCTCTGCTTGCTGGAGGAGTCAAGGTGTTCTCTGCTCGCTCACTGGAGGACTGAAGGTGCTCCCTTCCTCTGCTACTTTGGAGGAGCTAAAGGTGCTTTATGAAGATGAGGTTGATGAAGATGCTCCCGTCCGGATGGAAACCCAACCAACGCCACTAAAAGGCCCCACGGTGGGCGCCAAATGTCGTGGTGGTATCACGGCATATGCCATGGGTAGGCTAAAGTTGGGGCCGATGGACGTGGAGGAATCCGGGGAGGGATGATGCAGTGAAGACCGCACTCGTATGAACAAAGAGAAATACAATGTATATATGATTGAGGCTCTCATGTGGAGATAACACCTCTTTCTCTACATCTAATCTCTTATAATCTTGCCATACTTGTGGTTACAATCATGCTCCTTGTGCTGTATCTCCTATGCCTCTATCTAGATTTCTCTGTGAGAATGGAGGAGGAAGAAGAAGAAGAGGAGCTCCTATTGAGCAGAGAGGGGAAGAGCCCTTCGGGGGCCTCCCGCTGTGAACGATCCCCCTGGTGCTCCTTATAAAGGGGAGCCCAGGGGACAAAACTTGTTCCCCACGCTTGGCATCTGTGTAGCATATTCCTGGCATCTTCTTAGATGCTCAGCATATTCTTGATGCCAAGGGCATATTCTCTAGCATCTTCTTGATGCCAAGGGCATATTCCCTACTGCGTGTGCCAGTCTGAGCCATGGGCGTCCCAAGGCTGGCACGATACTTATGGTGCCTGCCTGGCTAGTTGAAGTATCACTGCGGGAGTTGAGAGAGCGTTCGGAGATGAATAAGAAGGCTTGTGGGTCGATGTATCTCGTCCCTAGCTCCATGGGTGAAGAGATAACTCGGCCTGGCAGGATGAAATTCGGCCCAGGAGCAGAAGAGGGGATCCTGGCCGAACTTATGAAGGGGCCCAGCCGGGGTCTTCCTGTGATTCGGCCCATTCGTGGTTCTCCTGCAATTCGTCCCTGCCGAGGTGTTTCTGGGACTAGCCCATCCTGGGTCTTCCCGTGATTCGACCCGTAGCCTGGGGTGTTGGCCAGGACGCAGGGACTCCCTGTGGGCCGAGATGTTCTTGATTCGGCCCACCCGGGGAAGTCGTCGAGGGGACGAGGCGATGGCGATATTGGCGCGTTGACCCGGTGTCGAGGGAGCATGGTGTGCTGGCGGGATCTGTCGATGAAGAGGTGGTCTCGCTGGGAGCTCTACCGGCGCTGGCGAGGTGGGCCGACTAGGAGAAACTCGGCCCAACGAGATTTAGAGTAACTCGGCCAGGGAAGTGGCAGATCAGGCTGGTGAGGCTTAATTCAGCCTAGGAGGAATCTGAACAGGCCGACTTTTGGTTAATTCGGCCCATGTTCCCTTTTTTCCTTTAAGATTTATTTCTATATATCTTATAACTTGTTACATTTATTATTCATATTTTCATACCCTTTTATAGAAACTTCCTTCTAAGAATCACTCAATACATCAACTCTGGGGTACCCGGGGGTATATCCCCGACAACGCCATCAAGACCCATCATCACCGACGCAGTAGATGAAACACTGCTCCACCAGCTGACTCATCCAAGCATGTCGAGCTCCAAAACAATACCCTCAAGAGGGTGAATTGACACAAAAGTGATGTCATCGTCTGATCGGAAAGTACCCAGATCTAGGGTTTCCTCTAGTGCCTCAGGCATGAGGAAAGATTCATAGTAACGAGGCCTTCATCAAGATAACGACATTGGAAGACGCCGACATCGTCGCACATCGGAGCTCGGCACTCACCGGCCATCCCCCTCGGCTCACCTCCAACCCGCATGCCACAGTCATGGCCAAGACACAAGAGAGGGAGGCCGCCACCGCACCAACCTCCTTCGATCTTCCCAGAGAAGAGGTTGCCACCGGCGGGGATAAGATCTTGGTGTGCTGGCCAAGGATCTGTCTCCATATCCAGCGGCTCGTTGCTGCCGACTCCCACGCGGCACCATCAGCTCCGCTTGTGTGCCATAGAAGAGCCTTACGGTGACTGAACATGGACCTTCCCCCCGCCCGCCCCCTCCATCGGCGGCCAGGCTTCGCCAGAGACAATCTCTAGGAATGGCGAGGAGGAGGAGAGGAGGGAGGGGGTGGCGGCGGCGATCTAGGGTTTTCCCCTGGACGCCTGGAGCGATGGCGTGCCTATGTTGCGCATCACAATTGTCCCACAAGTCATAGATCACTGAGCCCCACTAGGAGGCTCCACAGACCAGGCAGGGGCGAAGCTTCCAGTAGGGCAAGGTAGGGCAGCCGTCCTACCTTGATTTTTGGCAAGAAGATTTAGATGCGTATGTGTTTTCTGAAGATTTTGAGTGGTCATATGCTGAAAATAGACTTCGTATGAGAAAGTTATACCTGTTTTAGTGAACACTGCGCAAAACTAATTCCGGAGTGAAATAAGGTCTAGGTATAGTCTAGTTTTAAACCAACTCTTTCTCTTTACAACATATAATTCTCAATCTAATAAAATTAGACTCTAAACAATATCCTAGATGGGATATCTAAGGATCTGAGAGTTGTTTGGCCACCTTATGGCATGTGGCCAGAACCAACTCTAATTATATGATGGTTTATGTTTTATATTTCTATTTTGGCTTGTATATACTATTGATCTAAAATTCTAGTTGACATTCTGGCTCAATTAGAGAAATGATGGTTTAGATCCCTCCTGAAAGATGTGAATTCGCGCAAAAATGATATTACAATCCTAAGTATGGATGAAATGGTAACAAAATGAGTGAAAAGTCATTAAAAGCGAGAAGACCCTAGATCACTATTGATTATTTTGGAGTATGTACACTTTCTATTATTCTATAGAATCTATTATAACTAATTTTGATCGTTGCTTTGATGAGTTGTCATTAGAGTTTCTTCAAAAAAAATTGTCTTGACTCAAGTAACTAATTTTATAGTTTCAATGTGAATAATATTTCTCAGCACGGAGATTTATCTTATTATGAGCATGAGCCTATATAAGATAACTTAAAGATATCTGTTATGCTATGCGAAAAATTAAAGATTTTAGAGATTATGTTAATATTTGAATGATACATCATGCTAATATCCTTTATCGCATTGTTGAGTTGGCATTGCTTTTATTCGTAGCAGCAACAGTTGAAAGGGTTTTGTCAATGGCAAAAAAAATCATCAAAAACGAGTTGGTATTTAATTTTATTGGAATTCGCCCTACCTTAGATTTTTTCCGTCTTCCGCTGCTGAGACCAGGAGATGGTGTACGCAGGTTAGGTAGGGTGTTGGTGTCTGTAAGCTACGTACGAGAGCAATGTCTTTGCATCCATCCAAATCCAATACGCACGTACAGTAGCAATCTACCAGGCGATGCATTTTCGAAGCCAAGCAAGTCTGAACGCTGAATCCATCGCCTTCCTGAGTAGCTGGACATCCATTGTCCGAAAGTGACCACATCCAAACTCTCCGCTGGACCAGACCGAACTTGCACTCGGAGTCCAGCTGCGTCGAAAATCGATACTTTCCCACTCTTCAATAATCCAATCTATCTACTAATTTCTTCCCAGGTAGGTTAGTCCTTCCAGTTTTTCCGTTCACCTTTTTTTTTTCCGATTTTGCCCCTAGCTATCTATCTAAATTACTGCCCTGCCACCGCAACAAAAATAGCCCAAAACTTCTCCCGATAGTCAACTCGCCTGCCTCTCCTCCGCTTGCCGCTGGCCGCCATGGCGACGACGTCTGTCATGGGCGGCCTGGTCAATCCTACCCGTGCCTCTCCTCCTCCACGCCGACCCTCCCTCCCATCCCACTTCCCGGACCTCCTCGGTACTGCAGCTCGTGGCCAAGAGCAAATGACCTCCTCATCCGATTCCCACCAACTCAGCCTCCCGCACCCCAATCTTGGCGGGATTTCATGTGTCAGATGCCGATCCGTCGATCGACCAAATCGAGGTCACCGCAGCCACGAGTGCTCATCCAGCCGCCTCCTCTAAAATCCTCAAGGCTGCTCGAATCCGCAGCGGGTGGATGGCGTACATGGGAAATCAACACAGTTCAATTTTGGGTAAAAGGAGTACTTGGAGGCCCTGGACTCGAAAGGGAGGGTAGGCCGTGGTCTGCAGCTCAAACGCGAGCGGCGTGGGAAGCGTGTTGCTAGGAGAGAGAGGAATCGAGGAGGTCACGATGATTCCCGGAGCTGGCACTAGTGAGGAAGGCATCCACGCATGAGAAAGGGAAAGAGAACGATGTGCATGCTCTTTGTTTCCTCTTCCGTGGTGATAGCCTGGGATGGTCAATTCGCTGGTGGGTGCTTTGGTGGCGTGGGATGACTCGCTCATCCGATGAGATGCCGCTGCACTCAACTGAAATTCCAAAGCATTTGAAGATTTTATAAGTGATTGTTGTACAATTTTTGTTTTGTATATGCCCCCAGCTGTCAAAAAAAGATATTCGTGTGTGATGCTGCCCATGTTCTCACAATTCCATTAGAGCCAAGCTTGCTTTCTGTGTGATGGATTCAGAGGCTCGGTGGAAGGAAAAAAAACAAAGCACAAGAAAAATAGTCTAATCTATTATGCAAAGTTTCGGTCCATTTTTCCTATTCACTAATACTTACCTAAAAAAAATAAGTATATTCTACTCCCTCCGACCCATATTAAATTTGTCTAAATTTTAATAAATCTAGACACTATTTAGTATATAGGTTCATTCAAATTTTGACAAATCCAATTCAACTAATATGGGTCGGAGGGAGTATTATAAACTGATCTCATGTGATTGTCACTGTATTAAATCATTATGTGATTTTCAATATTACACGTGCAAAATTGATTTTCTTTAATTTCTCTATCCCAATTTGAATAACTCATAAATTTAGTATAGTGTCGTAGCAACGCACGGGCATTCAGCTAGTGAATATAGTTTCCACAGGTTTGTCGATTTCTCTTTCCGAAATAGAAGTATCACCTCCAGATCCGCTGCAACGATTCATGCACACATCTATGTGAGATTTGAAACTGGGACGTGCGACCCTTTTTATATGAAAAAAAAAAGGTTGAAACAACTATGAGAGGTCAGTTCATAAGCAAGACAAAATATTCTCGAAACACGATTTCGCCCTATTTAGTAACGACTTTTGCTTCGGTGTTCCCCATCTCATCTAAATTTATGAAACTTTTTTTTACGGGAAAAATTATGAAACTGAAGACATAAAGATGGCCGGGATTCGCAGATACCCCTTCGGTTCAGAATGCATGAAGGTGTATCGGTCAATCCTATCTGTCCTTGTGTTTTTAGTTTCGTGAGTTTGGGTGAGAGGAGGAGGGACCGAAGCACACCTCGTTAGTAACTAAAACCACATGGTCCAGCCGATACAGAGCGAAGAGTGATCCACGAAGAAGATCAAAGATAAAAGATAGGAATAGCCACACCCTCCAAGAAACACCCGGGACTACCGACTAGAGGTGTAACCACACCTTCTTGTGAAACAACAGGACATTGTCGCCTCGTTCCCACAAATATGTTGTCGGAGAGGACCCCATGTGCTCTCGCTCTAGGCTGTGGAGTGTCGATCCTGTAAGAAAAAATGAGTGCTTCGATATAGCATCCCGGCATGCCAAACGATGTCAAAGTAACGGGACCGAGAGGTACCGGTGCCCCACGTACGATGATGCTCCCAAGAGCGTAACAACGCAAAGCATCGCCGAGACGGAGAACAGTCAAGAGTTTTCACTTGGAGGCCTAGAGCGAGGAAGATAACCACAAAGGCGCCTCATGGAGGTCATGAAAACCATAGGAATCATGGGTGTTGGCATTGACGCTCTAGTTTTTGCTCGAAATCACTTTTGTGTCAGACCCAGATACGACGGTATGCCTACTGGTAGTAAAACATACATCTACGATACAACCTAAGAGCAGCCACTACAGAAGCACCACCAACATTAGAATCACCTACCACCAGCTCCTCGCGATCCACATAGCCTCAGAGAGAAGCCATCACCACCGCAACGCCACTTGCTAGAGAACCGAGTGTGTATCCCACCTTCTTCTAGGAAAGCCGCCGCCCCGACATCCAAAATCTCGTGGCCGCCAAGCGGCAGACATCATCAGAGTGAGCCTAACTGGTGAGAAGGTCGGCGTCAGATCCAATACCGCATGCCTATAGTGAGCATGTGGGTGACTGATATGTGGGGAGCATGACGGTCACGACGACCCCCGTGTTTCCTTTAGGTCACACCATGTAGAAATGGATGCCACATCTAAACCCCTGATGCAGATCTGGTCTATCGGCCGCACTATATCCAGGAGGGGAGCACCCAGCCGCGCTGCGCCGATCTAGCCCGTGCCTCACCCATACTCGCCAGATCCAATCCTAAGATGACCAATTCTCAACAAATTAGGGCCAACACCGCCACCGGAGAGCAAAACCAGCTATCATGCACCATGCAGGTCGCCGAAGGTCAACAACATGCAACCGTCGATATCCAGCGACCCTAGCGGCTGGCTAAACCCTAGCTAGTGTTTTTCCCTTCCACGTGAGCGGATGAGGCGGAGAGAGAAAAAAGGGGATACGAAATATTATTTCTCGTATTAAAAAAAGGTATTAAATTATGATTTTAGGAAAGTTTAAATTTACAAGTTTTTAGGCGGCTATATATTCAAAATAACATGGTTTGGGTGAAATTTTGCTTAGAACATGTCCAAAGGGAATTCTAGAGTAAATACAAGTTTCTTTGTTTTTTCAAGGAAAGTTGCAACCAGCCATTTACTGCATACACTACAGGAATGGGAATCTACGCCGACGGTCGGTCGCTACGCCGACGGCCAAACATCGGGGCCGTCGGCGTAGCCATCGTCCAGGCCAGCCCCTCCAAGCAGCTGTCGGCATAGAATTGAAGGGAATATGCCCTGAGAGGCAATAATAAAGTGTTTATTATATGTATTCCAAGTATATGATAGATGTTTATTTTGCATGCTATAATTATATTAATACGAAAACATTAATACATGTGTGTTTAATAAACAAACAGAAAGTTCCTAGTTATGCCTCTCTCATAAACTAGCTCGTTGATTAACAAGATGATCAAGGTTTCCTGATCATGGACATTGGATGTTGTTAATAACGGGATCACAACATTAGTGTAATGGTGTGATGAACATTCATCCAAAGTATAGTATTACGATCAAAGTCATTGAGTTTATATTGCTATAACAACTTACGAAGTGATCCTAATCCTTAGACCATGAGATCATGTCAATCACTAACACCGGAAGAGTTTCTTGATAACATCAAACGTCACACCGTAACAGGGTGATTATAAAGATGGATTCAGAACTAATAAAGTGTTATGTTGAGGCTCATGGATCGAGAGTGGAATTTTTCATCCCGATGACGGGTAGATATACTCTGGGCCCTCTCGATGATATCACATTGATTAGCTTGCAAGCAATTGATTTGATCACTAGAATGTTATATCACAGGAACGAGAAAAGAGTGCATGTCGATGTAGATCAAACTAGGTATGGAGATACCGATGATCGAATCTCGGACATGTAATATATCGTGAAACAAAGGGATTAAGATACTAGCGTAAAGGTTCCACGATCACAAGAAAGTCATCGTTGAATGTGTGGGAGTCGGTATGGGTCTCCGATCCCGCTCGGTTATTGATCCGAGAGGGGTCTCGATCATGTCCGCATTATTCACGAACCGTAGGGTGACACACTTAGGAGACACCGACATCCAATTGGAGCAAAAGTTTCATGCCGAAAGAATGAACAAGCGCATGAATTTATTTCACTAGATATCGAAACAGGTTTTCGGGTGAAATTGCATAAAGTGGTTATGCATGTGAAATAGAATTCTAGCAAGGGGTTATTTGTGAATGTTTGTCATTAAAGTAATTGACAAAATTCTGAATAAAATAAAAGAGTTTTACTTAATGAGAGTTTGCATTAAATTTGGTGGAAATTTAATGGCAATTTTTAGTGGGATTTTGAGTGGAGGGAATTTAAAGGAATTTTGTGAGTGGAGTGTCCACCCACATGAAGAGGGGAGGGCAAGGGGCAGCCCCCATGCGCCGGACACCCCCTTGGGCTTCCCCCTCCTCCTATAAAAGGAGCCCCTCTCCTCACTTCTCACTCACACCTCCTCGTGAAGGATCTCTCTCTCCCTCTAGAACTTATCCCCCATGGTCTCGGACTAGCGAGATACATGTTTCTGGTGGCTATTCGGCAAGCAATAGTTGTGCTTCCGCTGCATCGCTGGAGCGAGGAGGCGGAGGTTTCTCGGTGCCTCGAACGTGTGTGCGAGCACGGATGCGCTGCTGATTTGTGGCGCTAGGACTTCCTCTCGATCTTGAGATCGGCAAGAGATCGTCTACATCAACCACGAGTTGAACTCGTTAAGCTTTGTCGGTCTTTAAGGGTATGTTCTCTACGGATATACATCCGCCCGTTGTTTGTATCTAATAGATAGATCTTGGTACATAGTTCACATCGTAGGAAAACTTTTGTTTTCTATGCTACGAACCCTACAAGAATTGCCCTCGGCATATCCTATGCTACGCCGACGGCTGCCCTCGGTGTAGCATACGCCGACGGCTGCCCTCGTCGTAGCTATTTTTTTATTTTATCTCATTAAACTTTGAAAAATCATAACTAAATCATTCTAAATCGTGAAAATACAAATAATATATCAAAATTTGCAGAAAAATAAGACCTATCTATCTACACTCAAATATTACACATTTATAAATAAAAATTAAGTAAAACATAAAACATCATATATAGTTTAAAACGGGCATAAAAAATTCAAAAACGATCGAAACAATGCGAAACCTTCGCATGGTGTTATATTATGTGACATAATTAGAAGGAAAAATATCAAACTTGGTATATTGATTATGTCTCAAAGAAACCTTCACAAAATGACCTATCTCATTCGAGGTTTCTTGGCTTTCGGGTCAAATGACCAATGTTATGGCTAGAATCAAGGCATAGTTTGTGATAATATGCCCATATTGTGTATACACATGCATCATGGGATGGCGAACAATGTTGCAGGAGGAAGTTTTCCTTTTCGTCGCACCAAAAAGCCATTTTTCATTTTCCGAGCACAAAAAACGGACGGTTTTGTGAAGCAACCACCAAATGGCTAATTCAAAATGCTATCACCACATTTTACAAAAATACTATACCACCTTATATGGACAATGTCCCAACAGGGAGATCCGAAACCTTTCCGTCCACCTCTGGTGAAAAAGACAAATTCCTGCCGAATCGGTAGGAAGTGAGTCAGATATGAACTACAGGTACATGATCCGATGCTCATGTTTTTTTTACAAAAATCATTTTTAGGTTCACAATATGCTATTTTATCAAATATCCAATGCAAGTTTAGCGATGCTCGACCCCGAGGTAAGAATCTTCATGTTCGCCATTCGACAAAGTTTGACGATAGTTTAAAACGGGCATAAAAAATTCAAAAACGATCGAAACAATGCGAAACCTCCGCGTGGTGTCATATTATTGTTGGGGTTCGTAGCATGGAAAACAAAAATTTTCTATCGCATACAAACAAACAAACAAGCCAAGATCTATCTACTAGATTGTAGCAACGAGTCGATGGAATAACTTACCCTCGAAGATTCCAAAGCGGTTAACGAGAGCAGATTCTCGTGGGTGATGTAGTCGTACTCTTTCCAATCTCAAGATCGCGTAGACGATCCTTCCGTATCGCCAGCGCTCCGGCGATCGGTCACACGTTCGGACTCGACGAAGACCTTCCTCTCCTTGTTCCAAAGAAAATGAGGTTGTAGCACTTCTCGCGATTCCTAAACACAACGGCGTGGTACCGGAAGTAGAGGGGAGATCCCGCAGGGCTTCGCCTTAAGCCGGAGCGAGTATGGTGGAGTATGAGAGAGAGCTATTAGTGGTCTAGAGATTAGACACACCAATTAGAAGGCTCTAAACCGAAGGCTAGGGCAATTAGAAGCTCTAAACCAAAACGGCTCTAAACCGGAGATTAGAGGATAGGAACTTGTGTGTCTCAAGGAGGAGGCCCCGCCTCCTTTTATAGGTGGGGCTAGGCCAGGAGGGAGGAGTCCTCCCCAACTGCCTAGGTCTGGCGGCCGCTTGGAGGAGAGGAACTCCTCCTCCAAGTTGGTTTCAAACTCCTCTTGCTTGTTTCCCAGTTCTGTTTCCACTTTCTGTTTTAGCCGTTTGACTTTCAAGTTTTGGAACAGCAAGAACACTTAGTACATGATGCAATCATTCAATGACACATTCATGTACCCTCCCTGAGTGCCGGACAATCCGAACCTTCTAGAACATTCCGATGAAAACACCTAATCATTCCCAACTCCAAACGGACTTTCCTTATATGAATCTTATTCTCCGACCATTCCGGATCTCCTCGTGATATCCCGGATCCCATCCGAGACTCAACAACATTCGGTCTCTTTCTCATAATACCATAACTACTCAAAACAACGTCGAATCCTTAAGTGTGTCTCCTACGGTTCGTGAATTATGCGGACATGATCGAGACACTTCCTAACAATAACCAATAGAGGAATCTGAAATTCATATGGCTACATATTTCTACGATTACTTTGCGATCGAATGAACCACTTACATACGATACCAATTTCCCTTTGTCTCACGATAGTTTTACTTATCCGAGGTTATGATCGCGGTATCTCGCATACCTAGTTCAACCTCACATCGACAAGTACTCTTTCTCGTTCCTGATATGTGATCCCTTGTGAGCCAGTCACATGCTTGCAAGCTAATTGGATGACATTCCACCGAGAGGGCCCAGAGTATATCTATCCGTCATATGGATGGACAAATCCCACTCTTGATCCATGTGTTTCAACCAATACTTTCTGAACACTCAATGCCACTTTTATAGCCACCCTGTTACGGTGTGGTGTTTGATGAAATCAAAGTATCCATCCGGAAAAGGTGATATGCATGATCTCATGGTCGAAGGAATTAGGTTACTATGTATCAGAAAGCATATAGCAATTGAACTATTGAAATGGCTTGATCTTTATGCTACGCTTATCTATAGGAGTATGTCCATCACATCATTCTCCTAATGATATGATCCTGTTGTTAATAACATCTCTATGTTCATGATCAGGAAACCATGATCATATATTAACCAACAAGCTAGTTTAACAAGAGGCTTTACTAGGGACTCTTATTTTAGTTTACAAATCACACAAGTATTAATGTTTATTAATACAATTATAGCATGGTATGTAAACATTTATCATAAGTGTGAAGATATGATAATAACCACTTTATTATTGCCTCTTGGGCATATCTCCAACAGTCTCCCACTTGCACTAGAGTCAATAATCTAGTTTCCAACCTTTGTGTATTCAACACCTATGGCTTTACGGTGTTGTATGTACACGATTGCTAGTGGTCAATCGATCTCCGGATCCGACACTTCCAGTCCGTGTAATTGCATGTCTTTGCCTCTCGCATCACTCATTCTCTAATGAGATGGCTTTGTATAAATTTGGTCTTTCGGTGTGACCATTAGTTCTTTGGGGTTAAAACATGTTGATAATATTGTCGCACAATATATCTTCATAGTATTATCCCTTTGTGAACTACACCTAGTTTGATAACAAACTACTTGACACAAATGCCCTCTTTTGCTGCTATAATAAGCCATATACTTAGCCTTTTGTTGTAGTATCTGTCACAATGTCTTAACTTTGGAACTCATCCAAATCCATTATGGAACTCACT
The DNA here is from genome assembly GCA_030063025.1 of Avena longiglumis. Classification (NCBI taxonomy): domain Eukaryota; kingdom Viridiplantae; phylum Streptophyta; class Magnoliopsida; order Poales; family Poaceae; genus Avena; species Avena longiglumis. Next base: position 98,622,238 of record CP125974.1, read on the forward strand.
TTCCATTATATTGTGCCACCCTTAGTTTAGATTGAGATAAACTTAATTTGTACTTTGTGACAAAGCTAGTATCAATGTAGTACTTTTACAATGAACTAACCATCTATTTGTCACTTCTACAAATAATATACTCTTAGTTCTTCCAAAAGATCATAAGAATATCCTTACTATTGTCCAATGATCATCTTACAAATCATTCGGTATATGCTCACAACATTTAGAGCATAGGACATATCCGATTTGTACATATCACAATATGATTGATATAAATACTCTTTGTGATTTCATACATCAAGTATCAATCTATACTTGATTATTTGTTTCACTTTACCAAATGTCAATACACTTGAATATATCATCAATATTGAACTCTTTCAATCCTTTACGTATGACAAGAACCTTTTCTTGTAGTTTCTATATTGAACTCATTCAATATCCGTCTATGTACTTCTGCACAACCATATTAGCCTATTGATGCCAAATATTTGGTTTTGCCTAAGTCTTTCATCGGGATGAAATTCTTAATATGTGTTAATAAAAGATACATCACTTCCAATCAACAATATGTCTTCTACATAATGTATTAGAAATATGTCTTAGCGCTCCCACTTAATTTCTTGCAAATGCAAGCATCTTCATTGTCTCTGATGAAATTAAACTCTTTTAACAGTTTCATCATAGTGAAGATTCCAACTCCGCTATGCTTACTTCAACCATTGAAGTTTGCATGTGCTTTTAGCATCCTTTGAATTAACAAAACCCTATGGACCATGTTATTCACATGTCCTAGGTAACAATTCTATTAGAAGAACTTGTTTTGTTTATTCAACTTACCATATAACAAAATTATATGTAGTGGTTGCTACACTAATCCGTCTAGACTAAATATCACTATGAAAGATCAAATCTTGTCATAGTCAATCCTTGAACATTGTTGTGAACTTTTCCCAACATGTCGATTATTTCATAGATGTAAAACATCCATGTCTATTCTTTATAGATCCAAACACGACTGTAAGGTCTTACACCTTTCTCGAGGGTCCTTCAAGTTCAAAACTTGATTTCTTGTGTATGGAACTATCACGGATTTTATGGCTTCAAGCCATTTGACGGAGTCAGGGCCCATCATCGCTTCTTTGTATGTAGTCAGATCATTATTGCCAAATAATGATTTAACTCTCAAATCTTGGTATTTGATTGTTCATCCGACCTACTTGGTTCAATAGAAACTTTGACCTCTGTAACCACAACCTTTCAGGCACGTGAGCCATGAGCATTGTTGCTGCCTCCGGAACACTTTTCGGTGCTGCGCAACTTTGCACATATAATAGCTAAGGTTCTTTTAACCTTATCAAAGTTATATTGTCCTCCCACTTATCTCTTCACGAAAAATTCCTTCTCAAGGAAACTTGACGTTCTAAGTGACAAACACTTTTGTCTCCGGTGTTATGGAGGAATACTTAACAGTTATACAAAGACAGGTCCATCCGACTTTGGTTGCACACATCTTTCTTATGCATAGCATACCAATGTTTAAGAAAGGACAACTTGGGTTTTATCCCAAACCATAACTTTATATGGTGTCATTTCAACGGATTCTGATGGAGCTCTTTTCAGTGGAAAAAACGGTAATCTCTAAAGCTTTTAATCTTTAAAATATGATGACAGTTTTATGTTTTATACCTTTGATCTTACCATGTCAAACAAGGTTTAATTACATATCTCGAACGCTCCATACTCTTATGGTGTTTCGGGAAATGTAAATCCACGGAACGATTCCTTAAATCTTAGGTATTATGCTAAACTTGTAACTTAAATATCTTCCTTTATGATCTTATCATAAACTATTCATATTCTTGTTACAATGATTTTGCACTTCATCTTGAAAGTCTTTGAACTTTTCAAGTGTTTCATACTTTATCCTTATTAAGTAAATATTCATATATTCACTCAAATTTTCGGAGAAAGCATATGAAGTTGAAATCCATCGCTTTTGACTACACATAATGGATTTCGTACAACAATATGTACAAGTTCCAATAAGCTAGTCATTCGCTCTTTGGCCTATGAACGAAGTTTTAATTATCTCTAGGAAAGTTTCACAAGCGTCATTTGATCAAAAATCAGAAGACTCCAAAATTCCATCCACATGGAGTTTCTTCATGTTTTCTTTCCATTATAATTTAAACGGCGATGTCACTTCCTAAGTGATCTTTCAATCAATTTGTCTTTCGACATTTTTAGCACTAGTTTTATGGATGTGATTTCTCCAACGAGATTTGTGAATCATCCATCTTTTATGAATTACGGAAATTATTTGAACAACCCTTTTGTTCTCATAATACCTGATAAAACAAATCTTGAAGGCAAGCTTTGATGTTTAACGAGCAACACAATAACCCTTTATTTGTTCTCGATGAACATCATCACATATTCTTTTGCTAGTTACTTAGGCCATTGTAGTTCATGAATTGTGTTGTTTCGTATGACGATTCACACCAACAAATTCAGTATCAAATACTTGAGAACCACATTGTTTAATAAGCAAAGAATATAGCCATAACATGTATATCATCTATATACTTAAGCTGAACAATTCTAGTCTTTTCCTTTCTGCCATATACTTATGAGATTTTCTTTCAATATTTCCTTTTCTGTTTGAAAGAATCTATCAGCATCAATAGTGGAGTCATACATATGACATATAGTCCAAAGCGTGTATAGTTAAATACCAATGTATTTGGACTTGCACTTTGAAGTAGATCACCATCATCAAATGTTTGGTGTTCTTTCAAATTCCTTTCTTTAGTAATCTCTTGGTGTAGTAAACATTTTACCTACATCAAATATTCACCCTTATCATGGAATCGTCCATGATCAAGCTACTTTTAGCTTATAACGATGAATTATGAGTATAATGTTGCTATCCAAAATCTTTTGGAGGATTAGGACAACAAGTGTCTCCAACCTTTTGCAAATTCTCATCAAAATATGAGAATATGAACTTTGCCATATTATACTCTATCATGTTGTAACCAAAACTTCGTTTCAGATATCACAATATCTTCCACACATCATGGTTTCTGAAACAACTCTTTCAGATTCTAGATAACCTTGATATCAAGAGAATCCTTTGAATATCAAGAATCATGGAGAAAAACATGATACTTATATACTAACACTTGGAATTGTTACTCTTGATTTAATACTAATTATTAAACTTCATGGAGTAACTGAACTTCGAAAGTTTGCAATAGAACTTTTAAACTTTAGATTAACACTTCAAAACAATACGATACCAGTAGAAAGTAACTAACTGAATTCTATAGTTCTATCATCTCAATTATAACTAAGCGCAAGGTAAACGGATGCCAATGACTACAACAACTATGCAAATTCACTTTGATTTAGTTTATGATAAATTGAGTTCTAATTAATAATTAAATTAATCTAGGTGAACTCCCACTCAAAACAATATCCCTCACATTGTTTTAGTGATCACACGAACCAAATCCACCACATCAAAACCGATCATCACGAGAGTTGATGTAGCTTCAATGGCGAACAATCAACATGTTCATCAGATCTACTATATGACTCATGCTCTACCTTTCGAATCCGTGTTCCGAGACCATGTCCGACATGCTAGGCTCGTCAAGATCAAACCTTAGTTTCGCATGAGCAAATCTGGCTTGCTCACGTTGTATACACTTGCGTAATCTAACACACCGATCATCACGTGGTGCTTCAAACAACAAGCTTTAGCAACGGTGCTAACTAAGGGTGAACACTTTATGACTTGAAATTCATGTTTGAGGGATCATCTTATAATGCTACCGTCTACTAAGCAATACAAGATGCATAAAGGATTAACATCACATGCAATTCATAATATGTGATATGATATGGCCTTTCTTCTTTGTGCTTCCGATCTCCATCTTCCAGACGAACATGATCTCCATCATCACCGCATTGCATCAAGGTCAATGACGCCTCTCCATGGTTGTCGCCCACCGCTTCAACTATTACAACTACTTTGAATAGACACGGGTCTTAACATAAATTAAAGACAACCATATATGGCTCTGCCGTTGCCAACTTACAATAAGGAACATTGCATACATCATATATAATCACAATCATGGCCATATCACATCATCAAGACACCCCGCAAAACAAAGTTAGACCTCTACTTTCTTTGCATATTTTACGTGGTTTGGGGCTTTCAATAAGTGTCGTTCTAACTTACGAACAAGAACCACAACATTTATACTAGTATTGTTAGTCACCCGTTGTAAATTGGATCTTAACTATGCTAGGAGAAGCGGCACCAGAAGCCACTTATGCAATACAAGTTGCATGTCGAGCGTGGAGCAAGTCTCATGAACGATGTCATGTAAGGTTAGCCCAGGCCGCTTCATCCCAACATACTGCAAGATGCAAAGTACACAAGAAGCAATCGACAATAAAAGCATCAACGCCCATAATGACCATTGTGTTCTACTCGTGCAACAGATCTACATATAGACACGGCTCTGATACCACTGTTGGGGTTCGTAGCATGGAAAACAAAAATTTCTATTGCATACAAACAAACAAGCCAAGATCTATCTACTAGATTGTAGCAACGAGTCGATGGAATAACTTACCCTCGAAGATTCCAAAGCGGTTAACGAGAGCAGATTCTCGTGGGTGATGTAGTCGTACTCTTTCCGATCTCAAGATCGCGTAGACGATCCTTCCGGCGCCACGCCCGGCAGCGCCCGCATCGGTCACACGTTCGATACTCGACGAAGACCTTCCTCTCCCTTGTTCCAAGAAATGGAGGTTGTAGCACTCCTCGCGATTCCCAAGACAACGGCGTACCCAAGTAGGGAGATTCAGGGCCGCTTAAGCCGAGTATGGTGGAGTATGAGAGAGAGCTATTAGTGGTCTAGGGATTAGACACACCAATTAGAAGGCTCTAAACCGAAGGCTAGGGCAATTAGAAGCTCTAAACCAAAACGGCTCTAAACCGGAGATTAGAGGATAGGAACTTTTGTGTCTCAAGGAGGAGGCCCTGCCCCTCCTTTTATAGGTGGAGGGGCTAGGCGCGCCAGGGAGGGAGGGGAGTCCCTCCCCAACTTGGCCTAGGGCTGGGCGCCGGCTTGGAGGAGAGGAACTCCTCCTCCAAGTTGGTTTCAAACTCCTCTTGCTTGTTTCCCACAGTTTCCTGTTTCCCACAGTTTCCTGTTTTAGCCGTTTTACTTTCAAGTTTTGGAACAGCAAGAACACTTAGTACATGATGCAATCATTCAATGACACATTCATGTACCCTCCCCCCCCGGAGTGCCGGACAATCCGGAACCTTCTAGAACATTCCCGATGAAAACACCGGAATCATTCCCGAACTCCGAAACGGGACTTTCCTTATATGAATCTTATTCTCCGGACCATTCCGGATATCCTCGTGATATCCCGGATCCCATCCGAGACCAACAACATTCGTCTCTTTCTCATAATACCATAACTACTCAAAACAACGTCGAATCCTTATGTGTCTCCTACGGTTCGTGAATTATGCGACATGATCGAGACACTTCTCCTAACAATAACCAATAGAGGAATCTGGAAATTCATATGGCTACATATTTCTACGATTAATTTGCGATCGAATGAACCACTTACATACGATACCAATTTCCTTTGTCTCACGATAGTTTTACTTATCCGAGGTTATGATCGCTTGATCTCGCATACCTAGTTCAACCTCGTTCATCGACAAGTACTCTTTTCTCGTTCCTGATATATGTGATCCCTTGTGAGCCAGTCACATGCTTGCAAGCTAATTGGATGACATTCCACCGAGAGGGCCCAGTATATCTATCCGTCATATGGATGGACAAATCCCACTCTTGATCCATGTGTTTCAACCAATACTTCGAACACTCAATGCCACTTTTATAGCCACCATTACGGTGTGGTGTTTGATGACATCAAAGTATCCATCCGAAAGGTGATATGCATGATCTCATGGTCGAAGGAATTAGGTTACTATGTATCGTAAAGCATATAGCAATTGAACTATTTAAATGACTTGATCTTTATGCTACGCTTATCTATAGGAGTATGTCCATCACATCATTCTCCTAATGATATGATCCTGTTGTTAATAACATCTCTATGTTCATGATCAGGAAACCATGATCATATATTAACCAACAAGCTAGTTTAACAAGATGCTTTACTAGGGACTCTTATTTTAGTTTACAAATCACACAAGTATTAATGTTTCCGGTTAATACAATTATAGCATGGTATGTAAACATTTATCATAAGTGTGAAGATATGATAATAACCACTTTATTATTGCCTCTTGGGCATATCTCCAACAATTATATGACATAGTTATAAGGAAAAATATCAAACTTGATATATTGATTATGTCTCAAAAAAACATTCACAAAATGACCTATCTCATTCGAGGTTTCTTGGCTTTCGGGTCAAATGACCAATGTTATGGCTAGAATCAAGGCATAGTTTGTGATAATGTGCCCATATTGTGCATACACATGTATCATGGGATGGCGAAAAATGTTGCAGGAGGAAGTTTTCCTTTTCATCGCACCAAAAATCCATTTCCCATTTTCCGAGCACAAAAAACGGACGGTTTTGTGAAGCAACCATCAAATGGATAATTCAAAATGCTACCACCACATTTTACAAAAATACTATACCACCTTATATGGACAATGTCCCAATAGGGGATCCAAAACCTTTCCGTCCACCTCTAGTGAAAAAGACAAATTCCTGCCGAATCGGTAGGAAGTGAGTCAGATATGAACTACAGGTACATGATCCGATGCTCATGTTTTTTTAAAATCATTTTTAGGTTCACAATATGCTATTTTATCAAAGATCCAAATGCAAGTTTAGCAAGGCTCGACCCCGAGCTAAGAATCTTCATGTCCGCTGTTCGACAAAGTTTGACGATAGTATAAAACGGTCCTAAAAAATTCAAAAACGATCGAAACAATGCGAAATCTCCGCGTGGTGTCATATTATGTGACATAGTTATAAGGAAAAATATCAAACTTGATATATGTCTCAAAAAAACCTTCACAAAATGACCTATCTCATTCGAGGTTTCTTGGCTTTCGAGTCAAATGACCAATGTTATGGCTAGAATCAAGGCATAGTTTGTGATAATGTGCCCATATTGTGCATACACATGCATCATGGGATGGCGAACAATATTGCAGGAGGAAGTTTTCCTTTTCGTCGCACCAAAAAGCCATTTCCCATTTTCCGAGCACAAAAAACGGACGGTTTTGTGAAGCAACCACCAAATGGATAATTCAAAATGCTACCACCACATTTTACAAAAATACTATACCACCTTATATGGACAATGTCCCAATAGGGGGATCCGAAACCTTTCCGTCCACCTCTGGTGAAAAAGACAAATTCCTGCCGAATCGGTAGGAAGTGGATCAGATATGAACTACAGGTACATGATCCGATGCTCATGTTTTATTACAAAAATCATTTTTAGGTTCACAATATGCTATTTTATCAAAGATCTAATGCAAGTTTTCCTTTTCATCGCACCAAAAAGGCATTTTTCATTATCCGAGCAAAAAAAGGAGATTTTCTAAAGCAACCACAAAATAGCTAATTCAAAAACGAAGGATTTGTGATTAGTTGATATGGATATCATATTTGGATTCCTCTCATTTTTTTATCAATTTAGACATATTATTTGTTGAATTCCGATTTACAGATTTAAAGATATTAATTATTCCATATTAAATAGAAAAATAAAAAAAGTAAAATTATTATATTTTTATTTGAATTCAATAATATTTTTACTTACTCATTAATGTTTACTTAAATAATTGTTTGTAATTTCAAAAAATACAAACATGTGACATGATGATATAAGAATTAATAGGATTGATATCATAGTATTGACAATAATGTATGAATTACTTTGCGGAAACGGATTCTGAAAGAACGAGAAAGTTAAGCGTGCTGAAGCTGGAGTAGTATTAGGATGGGTGACCGGCCGGGAAGTTGGACTAAGACTGAAATTTAATCAAATATTAAAATTAGTGTTAAAAATGTTTAAAGTGGGCGATTAACGAGTCAAACAATAAAAAAATTAAGAAAAAAAATATTTTTACAACCGGCCGACAGGCTATGCCGACGGCCGCTACGCCGAGGGAAAAGCCCTCGGCGTAGCTTACGCTGACGATATTTCGATATGCCGACGGCTTGAGCGTGCTCTGAGGAGATCTCTTGCCGAGGCTACTGAGGCAAACGTGGCCGCATTCATTCATGAGGTATTTTGGCCTACGCCGACAGCTTTTTGCCCTCGGCGTAGCGCGCGCATCCTGTAGATATAGATTGTTTTGAGAGATCGGGAGAAATACCGAAAATAAGATACACCGAGCGTGGTGGGAAGTCTGCCAAAAAAAAGAAAAGGATAGTAGAGAGTGAGCATGTGGATCATCTAGTGGATACAAAATCTAGAGATACAAAAGTCCATGTGCATCAATTGATGCAGAGACCGGGATTTACCCCCTTTTTTAAAAAAATCTAGAGGATACAAGACATTGAGTGCTAAATTAAACGCAAAATCAGCATGATCTGAAACAAAGCATGAGTCGTCCCCTTTTAGGATAGCTAGCTGTTACAGCTCGCTCAGTTGTTCAGTGGATTTGTTACTACAACAACCTGCTAGCTATAACAGTAAAATCGGTACTCCATCTACTTTGGCATTGCAAAAATTTGGCCATGCTGATCAATGATCACGCATAAGGGGATCCGACAATGTACCATTATTGTTTCTGAGCAGTCTCTCTGGTACGTGTACAAATTGAGAGTTAACGCTTCTGGATGTTACGCACGTTGGATCCGTATATATGTAGGCTGGTCCAACAACCGTAGGATTGAATAGAAATTAACAGCTTCGCTTGATTACTGCAGTAGTAGTGTCAGGTACTGTACCAACATCCTTGCCTCCTTTTCCTCAGATTTTTCATGTGAAGATTTTATTGATTCCGGCCTCTGCATCCAGTGAGTGAGTAGGTGCACACAATTCGCGAACCTCTGTTTCACATTCTTGGTAAACTAATTCGCATTGCCTGTGCACCACTCGCATCCACCGCCTTCCATTCCCAGTTTAACCCTCACTGTGCTCCACCACAATGGCGTACAACGGCGGCGATGGCAGCAGCGGCAACGCCTAGCGCACCAACCTCACTATTGACAAGGCCATTGTCTTCACCGACAATGGCCTGCTTGTCCCGCCAGACACCCTCTTGCGGAGCGGGTGGAATATCAGCACTAGCGCCCTAGCCATACCTCCGGTGCCGGAAGGGGATCGGCTCGCGGCGTTGATCGAGCAACGACGTGTCAGTCTCTCCCTCAAATAGCTCGACGACCCCACCTAGGGTCCCAACATCGAGGTGTGTCCGGCATTGGTCCAGGGAGGAGCGCTAGGCCGCCATCACCCACTCTTTCCTACTCCCTACAAAGGTAAGATGGTCTAGATGATCTGTGTTAGATGTATATATCTGTATATTATATTTCCTCCATATGTTAGGGGGCTTCCTGCATATTTGCTTTGTACCTGTGCTATATATTGTGGCATTTGGCCCCTAGAGGAATACAACTTGTCTATTCCTAACATGGTATCAGAGCCGGTTTTAGGTTCCTGTGCCCACCGGTCCTCTGTTCCTAACATCCTTGCCTCCTCCTCTTCCTCAGATTTTTCATGTGAAGATTTTATTGATTCCGGCCTCTGCATCCAGTGAGTGAATAGGTGCACACAGTTCGGGAACCTCTGTTTCATATTCTTGGTAAACTAATTCGCATACCCTCTGTTCCAAATTATGAAACATTTGGCCATTTGGGCATCCGAGTCCTAACTATGCATGAGAACAGGGCCACATGTCAATGAAATGTTTCCTTTGCTACGACGCACACTCACACATGATATGTTTCCTTAGCTATGACACCGAGCAGTCGGCACCCCACGCAGGCCCCGACCCATAGGGATCGGCAAGGGAGCACCAACACGCCACACTACGTTGGATCAGTCCAACAAGCCCCACTTGGCATAGACACACCGAGTGGCCAACATGATGAATGACCGCCATCGACACCTCGCATGTTCTCCAGGCGACAAACAACCGTCTCCTCCATGCATCAACGGCCGCGAGACGACTCGCTTTCCCGTGCCGACGTTAATGATGTTCACGGCTCTCCACATATTGGGACTCGCCGCCCATTTAAACCCCTCCGTTCCATTTCCTGCGCACCACTGGCATCCACCGCCTTCCATTCCTAGTCCTACCCTCAATGTGCTCCACCACAATGGCGTACAACGATGGCGATGGCAGCAGCCGCAACACCTAGCGCACCAGCCTCACTATTGACAAGGCCATTATCTTCACCGACAATGGCTTGCTCATCCTGCCGGGCACCCCCTTGCGGAGCGGGTGGAATATCAGCGCTGGCAGCCTACCAAGCCTCCGGTGCCGGAAGGGGACCGGCTCGCGGCGTTGATCAAGCAACGGCGTGCCAGTCTCTCCCTCAAATAGCTCGACGACCCCACCTAGGGTCCCAACATCGAGGTGTGGCCGGCATTGGTTCAGGGAGGAGCGCTAGGCTGCCATCGCTCATGCTTTCCTACTCCCTACAAAGGTAAGATGGTCTAGATCACCACTTGACCAAGGTAGCAAAAGCTAATGCAACCGAGGCCACTTGGTTTAAGTAGGTTGGAGGTGGTGACTTTTTAAAAGCAACACCTTCCAAATCTCTTAATCGTTATCTATTCTTTTTCTCTGCCAAGCTAATCCAACTACATAACCAACACAAAAGGTGGAGAACAAATATTCCTCAACTACTCCAAATCGTCAATAGTTGACCGTTTGCATTACAATACGTACCAGCATTTAGCTCTTATTACCTGGAAGATAAGCTAGCAGGACACGATCACATGGGCTTTTCAAGAATTGATACAGAGAGGTGATCTCATACTTAATCCCAATCACAGTCTCCACTCCTTCCTAAAAAAATCCCCATTTTTTGTTGGAATTTATTTGATTCTTGATTGCGTACGTGCCTGTATACCCCTGCACTATCTTGTATCTTTATTTTTAGCATTACTGGCGACATCTTTTGGTACTTGGTACTCATCTTGAACGCTATGTTTGCTCTTGATTCTTAATGTTGGAATTCAGTTCCAGCATGCATGTGGCTTTGATGCTGAAAATTGTACTGCGTACTGTGTGAGAGACACTTGGGACCCACCCGTTGCAGGGGCCTGCATTGTGACGTGGCAAGTGGGCGCAGAATTTGAGTGCCAAAAGGACATGTAGATTCTTGCTGTCTCGCACCTTGTTCTCTATGAACTTGATGCGCTGAGTGGCCGGGGTTTTTCTCATTTTTGGGCAATGGTATGTTTAGAATTCATGTTTCCATCTAAGAAAAAGTTGAGCATTGGAGTTCGATGAAATAGGTAAAACAAGTTTCACTCATGTCGCTCCCTGCGAGCGACAAGGCGAATCCTAGCTCCCCACCCCTAGTCCTCCTTTTCACCTTCCTTGTCCATGCCGCCACGGAGCCGGGCAAAACCCGAAGCCTTTGGCGGACTGCCTCTACCCGTGTGTTGGAAGGAGAATGGGTCGTCGATCAGGTGGTGCCATGATGTCTGGGAACTCATCTTGTCAATATCGGTTAGTCGTGGCGGTGATGGCCTAGCGGCGGTGATAGAGGCGGTTGGTGCGACATGGCGAGGGAGGCAGTGACAACAAGATGCGAGCAACGCGGCCGATCTGGGTGTGGGCTCAATTTAGGCTTGGCGGGCCGTGAACACCATGTCCTCACCTCTGGCTAGGAGTTGCGAGCATTTCCCCTCGCCCGTGAAATGGCTAAGGGCTAGATTTGGCCAGGAGGGCCTCGATATGGTATCATCCCTCTAGGATCTGCGAGGGCGCGACTTGCAGGCATCCCGGAGGTGTCGTGGCTGTCATGGTTGTCGGCCTTTTTTTACGAGTGCTGGCTCACGCCGACCTCTATAGTCTGTGTTGTTGGACTTGTCATGGCGGTGTCTACCAATGCGCAGGTGTGAGATCGTGGATGCCAGGTCGATGACTCTCGAAGGTGGACTGCGCGGGCGACTCTCTGGCAAACAACGTGGTGGTGATGGTTCCCTTTTTGTCCATGAGGGTGGTGAATAGGGAATGGCGGGGATCCTGTTGTTGGTGGTGCTTCGGCAAAGGAGGCTCCCTGATCGCGCTCTAGAGGCCTGGGTTTGTGGGAGTGGGTCCGAGTGCAGGTTGTGGTGAGAAGGTTTTACTACAAAGCTCGGTATTTCAAGGCGGTGGCGGCTTCTTGGTGTCGTAACTCTCTTGGGGACACCGTTGTGGTTACCTTCTCCATGTCCGAGCTCCGGGTGAAAGCACTTGATCGTCTCGGTCTTGACACCGACGAAATGCTATGTTATTACCCTATATATTGGGGATGTCGTTGTGGAGCTCTAGTATCTCTTGGTATGGTCTTGTTGTCATTGGTAGGCAAGTTCGTGTCCAATCTCGGCCTCCTATTCTATACACTTGATGACTTAGTTTTCACCGTTCTCCGTCCACGTTGTCCGCTGGCAGGATTAGTGTTTCACGGCCTGGAGTGAGAAGACATGCGACCCTCTCCGACAATAACTTGATGGGTATGGTGCGACATCTGGTGGTGGTTTCACAAGGAGGTGCGGTGGTACCTCCTTGTACAATTGTAATAATACTCCAAACCTATTTGTTCATTTCGCGTATCCTTATCCTTCACGTAGCCCATAAATGAATATATTTATTCATGATATTTTCTAGTAGCTAGTATGCACTTTTGCAAAGGATGTGATAGATTTCTGTAAATTTACATGTATGTATACACCGAATCACGTCTAGATAAGTATAAATTTAGCCAAAACTTCGACATCCTTTTCACGACGGAGGAAATAGTGAACTCTTTGTATATACTTGTTACAAAATATCCGTTTTACTTGAACTAAAGAAAAATGTGATCCCGTTCAAAAAAAAAAAAGGCTACAATGGCTTCCACAAAAACCATGCACTGTACTAACTTCTTTTGCGAAAATAGGAACCACGCAAATTCTCGATTCATTGGGTCATGCAGAAACGCCAAGCCTACCAAGACCGGCAGTACGAGTCCGGACGCTGACGCCCCCACCAGTTTTTTTCTTTTCAGATGCCTGGACCCCTGGACCGGCTCCATTTTGTCACACTCTTTTGACACCAAACTTTTCGGCACTTTCTTAATCACTCACACCAAACAATCGTATAGTACCAGTACCTACAACTGTAGCATGGAAGAAATATGCACCTTTGTATTCATTCAGAGAACTAGTAGTAATAAAATATATAATAAATAGACATGAATTTCAATGAAAAATAAAAGTTCTTCCAGAGAGAAATCTCCAGCTTCGATGCCGCCATGTCACCTCACCTCCATCCATCCTTGCTTTTCTCTTCTCAGTTAGGTTCCATGTTCCAATCCCCTACCAACTCAGAGATGTCCTCTCCATCTCAAAAACTGCTTCCTTTGGCTTAAAGTTAAGTTCAGCAGAGGATTAGGTTTAGAGGCGTATTAAAAGGGGGGAGAGGGCAAGCAAAAGCTGCAGCCCACCTAATATTCTTCTAGGTGGCAAATACTGGACCGATCTGGGGAGCCTGCTGCCGCATCTGAAAAATGCCAATCCGAATTGGCATCCAATAAGCTTCTGCTGAAAATGAAAATGGAATGTGCAGTACTACTATACTACAGTAATGGGAGCACTATACAGGTACTGGCAGAGGTAGAGACAGTGCTGTACTAGTTGAGTTGGGATACCAGTGACTCCTGAGTGGTTGCTGTTGGCTGTTTGGAGGCTACTGAGGTTTGTTGGGCAGTTTCTTTGGTCGCTTGCTCTGAATTTCCGGGTCTCAAAATCAGCCATGGAATCAGTAGCCAAATGTACTTATCCAACAAGCTTAGCTTAAATTGGGGTAAATTCTTGCCGAAATTGGGCGCCAGGTGTTTGTCATCTCGCCTCAGATTCTGTGTCGGTAGGCAAAACATGTCTGAACTCTGAAGGAATATACGCACACTGAGACAAGTGGTGGTGAAAATGTAGTAGTAGCAGCTGTTGAGGGAGGGACAGGCAAGTGTCACCACACCACCCTCCTCCCGCGTCTCTTTAAACGAACGAACTCCACCCTCACCAACCCACCCCAACGCCATTTTCACCTCCAACCTCAACCTCAGCCTCAGGTGGAAGTCCAGAGTTTCACATCTCCCACCCCTCCTCCTTCCCCAGGCGGCACATTCCACCACCCCCACCAAATCTTGGTGCTCATCTAGAGCTACTGCCTCCACATTAATTCCCCCCCTCCTCCCCAATTACTACTACTTCTTGTTCTGCTCCATCCACATTGATTCAGCTCCCTCCCCTCTCCTGCATTTCTCCCTCCCCGCTTCTCCAATCCTTGAGCGCCGTCTGCTCTTGCTCGCCCTGATCTGGGCGGAAGACCCGGCTCGCGGCTCTTGATCTGGGGAGGAGGGGATTCGTTGATTTCTGTGGGTCTTGATCTGAAAGCTTGGGTTTTGGGAGGACTTCTTGGTAGCCCCCCGGATTCGTGTCGGGCTTCATGGGGACGACGGGGGCGGTGGCGCCGGAGCGGCTCCCGAAGCAGCGCCGCGGGGGACACCTCTGGAAGAAGGCGCTGCTCCACTTCTCCCTCTGCTTCGTCATGGGCTTCTTCACCGGCTTCGCGCCCTCCTCCTCCTCCTCCTGGAGGTCCAACGGCGCCGGCGCCGGCGACACGGCGCCGCACCGCGCGGCTGACCCGCACGCCGCCTCCCGCGTCGCCGTCGGCGCTAACCCGCACATCAACCTGGCGCCGCCCTCGCCGGAGGGGGGCGGCGCGACGGTGGACGTGGACGACGACGGCGAGGACGGGGCCGGGCCGCGACGGATGCTCATAGTGGTCACCACGACGCGGTCCGGAGCAGGGGAGCGGCGGCGGCGCAGGCCGGAGCTGCTGCGGCTCGCCCACACGCTCCGGCTCGTGCGCCCGCCAGTTGTCTGGGTCGTGGTGGAGCCGGCGGCGGACGCGCCCGCCACGGCCGAGGTGCTGCGGGGCACGGGGGTCATGTACCGCCACCTGGCCTTCCGCCCCGAGGAGAACTTCACGTCAGCCGACGCCGAGGCCCACGCGCAGCGCAACGCCGCGCTGGCCCACGTCGAGAAGCACCGCCTCTCCGGCGTCGTCCACTTCGCCGACGCCGCCGGGGTCTACGACGCACGCTTCTTCGACGAGATCCGCCAGATCGAGTGAGTCCACTGCATCCCCTTTCTTGCCTTTCTTTCTTATTACTCAAACTCACTTTCTAGATTGGAAAAATTAGTAAAAATGTGCCAAACATCAAGAATTCGTGACTGTTTTCCCTTGCTGATTTTGAAGCACAAATGTTGAAACCTCACCTGTTTCCCCTATTCAATTCCAATGGATGCCCATTTCTGGTTTGCATTCTGTTCTTCCAGGGTGTTGAATCTAGATAATTATTTTTTACTTGAAATTGACCTGTAGTCTGTTAAGCAATAAATTTCAGATTCATGTAGCTGTAGGCTGTACCGCTGTAGGTGGCCACCGACTAGGGTTCCTCATTACGAACCTCCACTTCTTTAATTTAGTAGGAGTAGCTTAGAAAGGTTTTAGTAGCCGTGTAGTTTGGTGCGAGTATAATTGAAGGCACAAGCTGTCATTAGTTTTTTTTTGTTAGATAAAAAGGGATATCCTCCCGATTTCATTAACAAAAAGCTGTCATTAGCTGGGGGAGAATAAGGGGTTAGAATAAAATTATTGACCCCTCACATCATGAAATGCTCAGAGACCATGGTGGCTCTGATGATGCAAGGAGTCAATTATTGCCTTATTGGATCTAGCTTTACCTCTTCTTAATTCCCTTTCCTCCATGGTTTGCTTCTGTTGCATATTTTAAAATTTACAATCTTTTACCTTTTCTTTTCTGCTCACCTCCCGACGACCAAATTGTGTGGCAACCACTCCAATCAGTAGTTTAATTAAGACCTTTTAACGTGGCTCGTGAGTCATGATCATAGCAAAGCTTTAAAAAACAGCAGCAATCGTACTAGTATTACTTAATGGTAGCACCAATTAGCTGTTTGCTCGCCGACATGTGGGACCGCCCTAGTTTTCTAACTAACAAAACACACATTGAATGAACTTAAAGCATGCATTGAATGTTGCGATGTTGATGCTCCTCCTAAAATTGGTTGCTAGATGCAGGCAGAAATTGGCTAAAAATACTGGAAAGTAGGAAATAGTACTAACCGTTAGGCCATGGCACCATTGAACCCCATTAAAAGAATGCCCACCTGTTGCTATCTCTGGCCACATGTGTGGCCATTTGAAATGCACAGCCAAATTTGC
Organism: Avena longiglumis; assembly: GCA_030063025.1. NCBI lineage: Eukaryota > Viridiplantae > Streptophyta > Magnoliopsida > Poales > Poaceae > Avena > Avena longiglumis. The sequence goes on from CP125974.1 coordinate 98,638,731, forward strand.
CCACTATTTTTGGTGAAGTCTTTCAACAATGGCGTGAAGGCCAGCTGTTCATGGAGACCGCATGTGGAATTGGTGCCTGAGTTCTTGCAAAGAAGCATGGGCAAGTTTTGAACTTGACGCCGATCATTTATTTTCTTGACCGGAGTACCTAATATGGTCATGCATTTCAACCCTTAGCTGTACTCCAATATTGTGATTCTGGTATCTATGAGCAGCAACAGAATGTGACTAGTTTGTTTGCTCTGACCCTCCTCAATTCCAGGTCAAACATACCGTCTTTGTTCTATCAGAAAGGCCTAACATTTGACCTCCCCTTTAGCTTTTGCTTGTCAAGTGGGACGATGTTTACTGATGCTATTAGAACTGTAGACGCCACTGGATGCAACTTGAATCCTTTAAATCTTTGGCCTTTTAGCAAGAAAAGAAACAACTCAAAGTAAATCCTTTACTTTTGAAACACTACTAGTATTTTGACTTTCATGAGTACTTTTTTTCATAATGAGAAGAAATAAATCCTTGCTAGTAGTACTATGTATGGTACTACTACCAATACTACACTCATGTCATGTGAGAGCATAGTGTTGATATTCCCGTGAAGAACAATCTTTTTGTTGAGGGGAACATGATGAGATCAAAGCACTCCACTTCCTTTTCTAATCATACTTTTGCTGCATCTCGCCACCCCACATTGTTTTTATTCGGGTATAGTTCCTCGTGATGTGTGCACATGTGGCCCCTGAATCCCTGATGCTTTTCTGGGCGCTGGAGCACAAAACACAACATAGCTAGCTGTTTTTAGCATCAGACCCCATATATTCATCCTACATCTGATCTGGCGTTTATGTCCTAGAATCGACCAGTTCAAATACTGCAGATGAGGTATAATAGTTTCCCATGGGTTTTGACAATGGTTAAGTCTCCCCTGTGTTTAACATTGGATTAGAGTTAAGGATTATTTTAATCCTAGATGACTAAAATATTAGAACTTGTGTGTGCTGTCTGCCTGAGTGCCCAGACAAGAGTACTTAACCTAAGTTGAGTACTGCAATATTTACTGTGGTGTTTGACCATACATTGCATTGTGAAAATGTGTGCACAATAAAATCTTGCGTCCGGTGTCAACGATTGTCTCATCCCCTAGTTTGTCAAGGCATTTCAAACTTCGAAGTTATTAATATATCCATTAATTATGCTATTCGTCACACGTCCACATGTGTGGGCATGTAGTCTACTCCCATGTATACTGGGACAGTTGCATGCAATAACTCACTCACCTTGTATTGTGTTCCTTGCCTAGTGTCTAGTGATGAAATGCGTGAGAGGAAGTTTTAGAATACTAGCTTTTGTCATGATGCTTTCAACAAGGAAGCATGTGGAAGGTGTGCCAATGGAGTAATGTTATCATGTCTTTTCTCCTCATATATCTTAGTTTGAGAAAATCCTCCAATTTTCAAACTCAACTGGCATGTTTGGTGTCGGTGGATCCTAATTCTATGCAAGGTTTCATGTACAATTCTCTATCGATGTCAAGTCTTAACTACTTACAATCAAGATGACGTTGATATGATCATAGCTGGCTCTTGAATTGCATGCTTGCAAACGACTATATGGTGGTATTTACTTAATTCATGTTTTGATATTCCTTCTAATTGCTCAAATGGACAGGGCGTTTGGCACATGGCCAGTGGCAACGATGTCCGCGGGCGAGAAGAAAGTAGTGGTGGAGGGCCCACTGTGCAGTGCCTCGAAGGTCGTCGGTTGGTTCTCGAGAAACTTCAATGATGGCACCACCCGATCAGTGACATATAACACAGAGGCTGACTTGAATCCTGCCGGTGCTGCTGGCACGCGAGCCCACACGATTGACGTATCAGGGTTTGCGTTTAACAGTTCTATTTTGTGGGACCCTGAGCGGTGGGGACGACCAACGTCATTACCGGACACTTCACAGGTTAGTTCACTCTCAGTAATGCTGTCAACTTAATGCTTGTCACACTTTACAAATGTACAAAACAGGTTATTTAATCTCTGAGTGGCATGCATGTTTGGTGTCGGTAGATCCTAAATTAACTGTCTTTCATCATGACCAGAAGTATTAAGCCAAGATTTGATCTCTGAGTGGCAGACCACAGTTGTTGATCAGGCCACACACTGCATTTAAGTAATAGAACCACACATTCTGCAACTAATTATCTGGACATGACATTCTAAAAAACTAAGTGTGGAATTTGCAGAGGATTTGATTAATTGAAGGACTGAGTCTAACACTAAATAAGTTTTAGTTTGTCCATTTCCTGATCTCATGGTAGCCAAATAACAAACCTCCTAAAACAGCGGACACACCAGGATCCTCAGAAGTGTGGGGTGCATGTTCATCTTAAAGGGGTTATTTTTATCCTTCCCTCTGGCAATTAAGTGAAATAATTTCAGCATGAAATTGAGTTATTTTTATCCCTTTTTTACTCAAAACTTCACAAGTCAATATGATAAAAAAATATATGATCCTATCAATTGGTGGAAGGCCACTAGCAATTCCAAAACAATGTAATATTTGACAGACTGATGCAAATCGTTTTGAACTCTTATGGAATTTTCGCTTTCTATTTTGAAATCTTCTTTGGGCAAGCAACTAAATTGCATACTCACTGCCAAGGACTTAAGAATGTAACTATTGCCTGCCAGTCATGAGCATGTTTCAGTAATTCCCAACGACAGTAATATTGTCAGAGAAATCATGTTGAGCTGCCGACAACTATCCAGCTAAAATAACTGCTGAACGCATCCTTGTAGTACTATGGTAATTTTCAAGGTAACAAATATTAAAAACTTAGCTAAATGGTTTCTGCTCCCGATCTCCTTGCCCCTGAGATATTATCTCACTATTTGAATTCACTGGCCGACTTGCACGAATACTATCTATCAACTTTGCTTTCCAAGTTGACTGACCTAGCACCACACAATTATCAAGCTTCCCTTTCAACGGAACATGGCTAAGAACAGTTGGCAATTATTTGTCCCACCATCGCTCTCATGCTCCTATCTCAAATTTGTGATTTGGTTTTGTTCATCTCACTGACTCACCTATCACCCCATAGCTGCATCCACTAGGGGTACTGAAAGCTGCATTCGCCACTATAACCAAAATACTGGTTGCTTGTTGAAACAAGATAACAGGGCACTTTTGGTCCCTCACCAAACCCCTTAGTTCTAGTTGCACCAGAAAGGTCCTAATATCCAACCACCGCAACTCATTTGGACAATCCCTTCGTAGCCTAGTGTTACAGCACTAGTATAATGCATCTGCCGCGAGCTTCATTCCGAACTGCAAACTGATGGTAACAGCACTGTGATATATATCCAAGAAGCTAGTAATAATTTCCTTTGCACTCCTCCTACCCAATGGTCCAATGCTAAAATTTTGTGTCTGCTCACCAGAACTGCTTCTTCTCCCAGATAATAATAACGGACACACTCTCTTGGCTCGATGCGGTTGCAGGATTCGATCAAGTTTGTGCAGGAGGTGGTGCTGGAGGACCGGATGAAGCTGAAGGGGATCCCCTCGGACTGCGCCCAGATCATGGTGTGGCAGTACACCATGCCGAGCCCCCTGGCTCCCCTCAAGACCTCAACTCACCATAGAAGGTAGGCACGACATGGAGAAGAGGAAGAAAATCTCTCTCCAGAAACGAACGAACAATGTTGGTTGGGAGGTCGATGTAAATGTGGCGAAAACAAAAAAAAGGGGAAAAGGGAGGAGGTCGCGTGCTTACACTGAGTTCTTTCTTTTTATTATTTTCTCTCAGTTTTGGGTTTTTTTGGGGGGTCATGAATTATTATTCCCCAGGGAGATGAGATCTGCCCCCCAGGCGATAGTGAGCGAGTATTATTTATTCAGATTTTACCCTGTGATTCTTTGACTGACTCTGGTCGGGGCTCCTCCTCCTCGCTTCCTTCCGGGTGAATCTCTCTCTCTCTGGAGTGCAAATAAGACGCTGTTGTAGCAAGTGTGGAGGAATGATAATCCGGCGAATGACATGGTCAATCGATACTATACTAGCGTATGGGTTTCCAGCAGATTTATGGTCCCAAATTGAAGAGCACATGATGCTAGTAGCCCAATTTTTGGTCAGGATTTCTGTGAAATTGTACTGTGACTGTTTATTCGTTTGGATCTTTATACCTTGTTCGGAATTGCCGTGGGTAAATCAAGGATGGTTTCTTGTGTGGGGGGAATTGAAATGGGAGCACGTGGCAGTGGCAGGGGAGAGGGAGAGGGATGAGGCTCTGCCCTGGCAGTGCCGGCAGTGACGAGTGAGATCTGCAGGCGATGAACTGGGATGAATGAATGCGTCGCCCAGATGGCCAGATCTACTCCTCCTCCATTATTGGAGCCTTGGAGTTAGGGAGCTCGAGCTTTTGGTAGGCGTCGTACCACACACACACACGGCTGGCTGGCTGCTCGTGCGGTGCGGTGCAGACCTCGCTCGCTCGGAGGCAGCAGCCGACAGCAACCTTTCGTGTGTCGGCAGACAAGCAGTACCTTCGTAGAGCAAGAAGACTGGAGGTGCATCGACGTTCGCGCAATGATGACCATGGATGGAAAAGAAGATTGCCCCGTGTCCGGTGAAATGATGCCGGCTTGCCGGGAAAAAACCTATTCATCGCTCGCAGAGACATCATCCCGATGGATCACTAAAATGGGCCGGCCCACATAGGATCTGAGGATACGACTAGAGATGCTCTTATTTCCATCGTTTCTAACGGGTGATTTTATAATTTGCCACACTGTACTTTTCAGTTATATTATTTGCCACAACATGTGTCACTGACATGTGGTGGTCAGTGTGGCAAATAATAAATTTCTGAAGTAAAGTGTAGCAAATGATAAAATATTCCGTTTCCAACTAAACGGGGGAAAGCCCAGTCAAATCAACTGAATAAGGTTCAATCCAACCAAAGAAAAAAGAGCCGATGATCTTAGCCCCGGCTAGCTGGGGTTTGAAGTGGATCGGAAGGGGTTAAGGTGTATTAAATCCCATGCAAGTCAAAATCCCACCAAATCCATTCCAATACTGTCTGATCCCCTTTTTTGACAGAGAGAGAGAGAGATGAACCGAACAAAGCCTAAAGCAGCAAAACGCTTCATTTCCGCTGGCATCCGGGAGAAATCCTCCACCCCTGCTCTAATGGTGTGGCAAAGTAAGTTCCTCCACTGGCATCCGGGAGAAATCCTTCACTCCTGCTCTAATGGCGTGGCAAAGTAAGTTCCTACACTGGCATAGGTAACTGGGATATTGGGGCCCTTGTTATTTTGCGAACTGATTTTAAAGTAGAGTTATTTTGTGTTGAGTTTTTGAGAATAGGTTACTTTTTGTTTCTTGCCTGCTAGAGTCGTCCATTCTCTTCGAGATTCGGACCTAGCACTCCCTCTCCTCTATTGTTTTTCTCACTATTTGTTATTTTTTAATTCCTTGGTTCGACAAGTACGTGCAACAATTTTTTTCTCATCCTGCCAGCAACCTAGCACCCGTTTTACTTTTCAGTGTAGGTTTCAAAAGGCAATATGTTTTGAAATAAATTCAGATTAACAGTCCATTTAAGCATGTGTATTTGTTTGACGGTGTCTTTTAAACAAGCTCAAAATAGTTTTGTTTCGACAAAATTCAAAGCCTCAATTTCAAAACACAGATCAAACATTAGTTCAAAAGGGCTTCCGATTATTCTATGGGAAATGGTATGAAAATTAGTTTCTGGCATGATGTGTGGTGTGCACCATTGTCCCTGCTCGATGTCAGTAGCAAGAGGTGGTTGTTCATGATGTGATGAGAGGAGATATTTGTTGCTGTCTTTTAGTAGGTCATTTGGTTCTAATGAGGTTAGAGAAAGGGAAGAGCTGAATAGCCTACTACAAGGGGTCTATTGTGGGGATGAGGATGATAAGGTGAAGTGGTTAGTTAAAAAGAAAATGTTTTTCTCAACAAAATCACTTTACCCTGGGGTTAGGGATCTTAGGATTATGGATATGTGGAAAATCGTGTATCCCCTTTTTTTGCGGGTAAAATGGATCCTTTATTACTCAGAGAGGGCTACAAAGCGGTCATTTTCAAGATCCTGAAGAATGATCTCAGGTCCTGAACCTAACCAAGTCTTAATACATTGATCCGCTCTTGCTAAGTTAGCAAGGCTGTGGCTAACCCTAACTTGAGATCGATCCACCATAACAAATACACAAGCTCTCTCCTGATATAAGAAACTCCTAATTTCAGAGATTAAATGCAAGTAAGGAGATGTATCCTTGTCATGGTACTGAAGTTGATAGCCTAATCCAAACCTTTTAGGCAAGCCTGGAGTTCAGCTTCCAGCGGGGAGTCGCAGTTGTTCAAGAATCGGTAGGAGGAAAAAACCATCTGCCCCAACTCATCTCGCAGGACAGGACCTGTACCTGCTAGCTGATCCATAGAACGATAAGAGTCGTCGATGGATAGCTTAACCCAGCCAGCAGGAGGTCTCATCCATGGATTAACAAGACCATGTGATGCAGAGGCACGGTTAATCTCCGTCCTCTCTTCAACGAGTAGCTGCTTGCCTTTCAATATGGATTCTATCGACTTAAGTTTAACACCCCTTATAAGATTAAGATAGCCACACAGAAATCTCTTCGACCCCTTCATGGTTGCCAATGGTTTTTCATGGGTAGACTCATTTCTGCAATACCAAACACGCCAGGCAACTAGGAGTGTTGTATCCACCATGTTTGCTGGTACTTGACTGAGAACCGATTGTGCGGAGACGCTGAAAGCACATCAAATGTTACAGTATCTAGTCATCCTCATATGGCGGTGAAGTTTATTCGCTTCAGTAGCTAGGCTATTAGAAGCCACTTTCCATGCAAAAACTTTGACCTTCAGTGGCACCGATGACCGCCAAATTTTTGCCCAACATTCATCGGTATCATCAGGATTAGAGCTCGTAGATGGCCGTGCACACTGGTTGGGATGTTCAGCAAGTGCTAATTTATAGGCACTTCGAACTGAAAAAGTCCCAGTGTTAGGAATAATAATCCCGATAGTACACGAAACGGTGTCGTGTGCGTGTGTGTTCCGTATACTGACCGAGTAGGACTAGAATCCATCACCTATTCGTATTGACGCTGCATCGTCTTGCCGGGTATATATACACCCATGTAGTAGCCTTGTAAGACAACCGTGAGATTCAATACAAACAGCAGGACCGAGAGGGCTCTGTAGCCATATATTGTTTTTCCCCGTACGTACTCGTGTGAGTTGAGAGTTTGATCAGCTAGCTAGCTCAAAGTGCTAGACTGATCATACCATACGTGCGTGAACTTGCCGGATCATCGTTGTCGTCACGCCGGACTGCACTCGGCGATCGGGGCTGGGACAACAATTGTTATCAGAGCCTCGCAGAGGATCTCCTAGTAACGGGAGGTCATGACGAACAAGGAGCTAGGCGAGTACTCCGGTGCGGCTGCGGGTGCATCGGTGTCGTCGCAGTACCCACGGTATGATCGTGGAAACTACACGACGTGGGCGAAACGGATGAAGTGGGCCATGGAGGGCAACGACATCTGGGAGGCTGTCGATCCTGGCGGCGACGAGTTCAAGAAGGGCGCGTCGAAGTACCGCAAGGACCGACAGGCACTCACGGCCATCGGCTTCGTGGTGCCGGCGGACGTGATGCATCACCTGATCTCGAAGGTCTCTGCAAAGGAGGCGTGGGATACACTCAAGACGTTGAATCTTGGGCACGAGCGCGTCCGTAGGGCGACCCTACAAATCTTGCAAAAGAAGTACGAGAACCTGGAGATGGGAGGAGATGAGACGCTAGACGCTTTTGCCTCGAGGGTAGCCACAATTTTCAACGGGATTCGCGCGCAAGGTGAGAAGCTGAAAGATATCTCAGTCGTAATGCGTTTCCTACGCGCAGCGCCGCCGCAGTACATATCTGTGGTGTTGGCAATCGAGGAATGCGTTGATCTCACCACCCTCACGATGGATGACCTGGTTGGACGGTTCAAGGCGCATGACGAGCGGATGAAGATCACCTACGGCGACGCGAATCAAGATGAGCACCTCATGCTTACACGTGCTCAAAGCGGTGCAATGGTCGCTGGCGAGAGGAGCGATAAGGCATCTGGCAGTGGCGATGGTTCGGTCCCGCGAAGAAGTCGGACAGCAAGCCAAAGAAGCCAAAGAAGAAATTCGATAAGAAGAATCTTCGCCGCCATAAGTGCAATCAGCTCGGGCACTTCAAATCGGAGTGTCCCAACCGTTCAAAGGAGAAGGCTCTCATGGCGAAGGAAGGATATGATGGACCGATGATGCTCATGCTCGAAGCTTGCGAGTTAATGACCACCAAGGAATCAACTCCTCAGGAGTCCGCTACGGAGATGTCACGCTTGTGGAAGAGAAGGTCTTCCTGCGGAGGATGCAGACGGCTCACGATGTTTGGTACCTCGACACAGGCGCTAGCAACCACATGACCGGCGACAAGGCTCAGTTTTCTGAGTTGAACCTCACGGTTGGAGGCTCCGTTCGATTCGGCGATGGGTCAAAGGTGGAGATTGCAGGACGAGGCATTGTCCTGTTTGAGTTAAAGGATGGAGGTCACAAGGTACTCACTGACGTGTACTATATTCCCAAGCTTAAGACCAACATTATCAGTCTTGGTCAGCTCGCGGAGCGTGGATGCAAGGTCGTGTTGGAGGACGAGTTCCTGTGGGGATATGACCGCCAAAGGAAGCTCATCATGAAGGTGGAGAGGTCGAAGAATAAACTCTACATCCTCAATCTCAATCGGGCGGATCCAGTATGTTTGATGACAAGCATGAAAGACTTGGCGTGGAAGTGGCATGCACGCTACGAACATCTAAATTTCCAAGCTCTACGACAACTTGGAGAGAAGGAGGTGGTACGTGGCTTACCGTGTGTGGATCATGTTGAGTGTGTGCGACGGTTGTCTCATTGGGAAGCAAAGCGAGCCTGCTTCCAAGGGAGGTACAATATCGAGCAAGTAAGGTTCTTGAGTTGGTGCATGGAGACTTATGCGGACCAATCACGCTGGCGACCCCCGCCGGGAACAAGTACTTTTTGCTCATCGTCGACGACTTCAGTAGATACATGTGGGTTGTGTTGCTGAAGAGTAAGGATCAAGCTTTGCAAGCGTTCAGGATTGTGAAGATGGCAGCCGAGGTGGAGTCCGAGGCAAAGTTGAAGGCCCTCTATACCGATCGGGGTGGGGAGTTCAAATCCAATGAATTCAAGGCGTTTTGCGAAGCTCATGGGATCCAGCGATACCTTACTGCGCCATATTCACCACAGCAAAATGGTGTTGTGGAGAGAAGGAACCAAACCGTGGTGGCCATGACACGTAGCATGATGAAAAACAAAGGCGTGGGCAAGTTTTGGGGCGAGGTGGTCACGACGGTCGTCTCTTTGCCGAATAGGGCGCCAACTAAGAGCGTGGTTGGTATGACACCGTACGAAGCATGGTACTGACGCAAGCCCTCGGTTGATCATCTTCGCACTTTCGGGTGCGTGGCGCATGTGAAGACGGTGACCGGGCATACTAGCAAGTTGGCGGATCGAAGTACTCCAATGGTCATGATCGGCTATGAAGCCAGTTCGAAGGCGTATCACGCGTAAAATCCAGTGAACAAAAAGTTGGTGGTGACACGTGACGTCGTCTTCGAGGAGGAGAAATCATGGAATTGGGGCTCTGCGGAACCGGTACAATCAATTTCTGATGAAATTTTACTGTAGTCAACAGTGATTCGCATGCAGATGATCAAGAAACAGCGTCCCGTGGCATTACGGATTTAGGCGCTGGTTCAGAAGATGGAGGTCCGGAAGCAGCAGGCGGCCACGCACGGAGACGCCTCTCCGCTGCGGGAGTCCCAAGACGAAAGCAGCTCACGCGCTGCACCTAGAGGCTCGGCGTCGCCATCCAGTCCACGCACGGACGAGAGCCCTGGCGCAAGTGGCCCATCATCTGCACACTCCCATCCAAGAGGGACTAGCGGCAGTCCAGAAGTGGACGCGAGCAACGATGTCACGTCGCCAACATGCAATACACGACAGAAACTGCAGGAAATTCAGTAGACGCTGAAACAAGTACCACGTCAGCTTCCACGTCTCCTCCAAGTGCACGGGAATAAAGGAGACGGCCGCCTACTCTAGAAAAATTCCGAAGTGTACTGGAATTGTATCCGCCGGAGACCCTTCGTACAGCGCGTGCGCGGGGGAGAGGACAAGGTCGGTGTTTGCTCACCGAGGAGCCGACGAAATTCGAGGATGCTAATACGAAGGAGTGTTGGTGTCATGCTATGGATGAGGAGTTGGGATCGATCAAAGACAACGATACATGGGAGCTTGTCGATCTACCCAACAATCACAAAGCCATAGGGCTCAAGTGGGTGTACAAGATCAAGAAGGATGCCGAAGGGAAGTTGGTGAAACACAAAGCTCGGCTAGTTGCCAAGGGGTATGTGCAAGAGCAAGGTGTGGATTTCGAAGAAGTGTTCGCTCATGTTGCAAGGATGGAATCGGTGAGATTACTTATCGCTCTCGCGGCTCAAGAATCTTGGAAATTGCATCACATGGATGTGAAATCCGCGTTTTTGAATGGGGAGTTAGAAGAAGAAGTATATGTGAAGCAACCACCGGGATACATCAAAGAGGGAGAAGAACACAAGGTTTTGAAGCTACATAAGGCGTTGTATGGGCTACGGCAAGCCCCTCGGGCGTGGAACATCAAGCTTGATCGTACATTGATCTCTCTCGGATTCGAGAAGAGCCCACTGGAGCAGGCGATGTATAAGCGAGGTAAAGGAAGGGATCATCTACTAGTTGGCATCTATGTTGATGATCTATTGATAACTGGAGCGGATGAGAAGGAGATTCCAAAGTTCAAGCTACAGATGAAGGAGTTACTCAAGATGAGTGATCTAGGCTTGTTGAGCTACTACCTTGGGATCGAGGTACATCAAAAGCTGGGTGAGATCACGCTATGCCAAGAGGCATATGCAAAGAAGATACTTCAGAAGTGTGGCATGGAAGAATGCAATCCAACTCATGTTCCGATGGAACCTCGTCTTAAACTAAGCAAAAGGAGTGAAGCACCTGCGGTTGATGCAACGGAGTATAGGAGTGTGGTCGGAAGTTTGAGGTATCTCATTAACACAAGACCAGACTTGTCCTATTCCGTTGGCTATGTGAGTCGCTTCATGGAAGCACCCACAATGGAGCATTGGACAGCCGTGAAGCATATACTCAGGTATATCAAAGGGACAACAAACTTTGGTATTGTCTACTCGAAAGAGAAGGAGGAGGTGAAGCTACTTGGCTACAGTGATAGCGACATGGAAGGAGATATTGACGACCGTAAGAGTACCTCTTGCGTGGCATATTTCTTGGGAAGAAGCATAGTAAGTTGGCTATCACAAAAGGAAAAAGTGGTGGCACAGTCATCCTGTGAAGCTGAGTATATTGCAGCTGCAACTGCGGCGTGTCAAGGTGTGTGGCTAAGGAGTCTACTCGGTGGTCTCACCAATCAAGAGGCGGAACAAGTGGTGCTCAATATTGACAACAAGTCTGCAATTTCATTGTGCAAGAATCCGGTGCATCATGACAGGAGTAAACACATTGATACGAAGTATCACTACATATGGCAGTGTGTAGAGGAGAGCAAGATTGAAGTCAACTATGTTTGCACAGATGATCAACTTGCGGATATCTTAACTAAATCTTTGGGACGAGTGAAATTCGCGGAGATGCGAGGAAGGATCGGCGTTCAAACTGTGAAGAACGGCACATCGTGCTTAGGGGGTGATTGTTAGGAATAATAATCCCGATAGGACACGGAACGGTGTCGTGTGCGTGTGTGTTCCGTATACTGACCGATTAGGACTAGAATCCATGACCTATTCGTATTGACGATGCGTCGTCTTGCCGGGTATATATACACCCATGTAGTAGCCTTATAAGACAACCGTGAGATTCAATACAAACAGCAGGACCGAGAGGGCTCTGTAGCCATATATTGTTTTTCCTCGTACGTACTCGTGTGAGTTGAGAGTTTGATCAGCTAGCTAGCTCAAAGTGCTAGGCTGATCATACCATACGTGCGCAAACTTGCCGGATCATCGTTGTCGTCACGCCGAACTGCACTCGACGATCGGGGCTGGGCCAACACCCAGATGGCTCTGGATGCCAAGCTAAAACATCGTTGTCACCATGCCGTGATGGTTTAATCTTAAGTATCACATCAGCATCAATTGGCGCTAAATTCTCCCTAGCTATAGTTTCCTTCCAAGAGCCATACCATTCAGTAGTTGAGACACACGATGGATTCGTCGGTTAGTCTCATGGTCAGGGCTTTAAAGCAAGTAATTCGAGGTATCCAACTATCACGCCAAACCCTAATGCTCTAGCCATTACCCACTCTCCATATAAGACCTTTCTTCAGAAGTTCTATCCCAAAGGAGATTGCAGTCCAAGTGGAAGATGGACCGCCCGTAAATACAGTATCTATTAGCTAGTTCGCCACTTGGATAATACCTTTACTTTAGAACTCTTGCACATAAACTGTTCGGGAAAGCCAACATGCGCCAAGCTAACAGGCGCCAAGCTTTCCTAGCTAGCAGTGCCTGATTAAACAGTCTCATATCCCTGAAGCCGAGTCCACCCTGGTGTTTTCTTCGGTTCAGTTTAGGCCAGCGGATCCAATGCATCTTATGCTTCCCTCCTTCCACTCCCCACCAGTAGTCTCTTACACTAGTACCGGAAACCCTATCGCCGGCTAACCAAAATGCCCTACCGTCGATGAGTTCGGGCTCGTCGGCGACCATCTCGCCAGCGGTAAGGACACATCGACGACGCACTCCAAATTCGCCAGGGGTATTCTCTGTTATCACCGACGAATAATCTTATTCGCCGGGGTAGTGCCCTTACCACCGGCGCCCGTCTCATTTCGCCGGGAATATTATGTACCAGAGAAAAAAAATAGACAGAATACACAATATACATGAGAATACATAGTAGATAATGATAGCAAAATATATACTAACATAGTAAAAAGTAGCAGTATACACCAAATATTCAATATAGCTAGCTAGGACATTGGATCCTAGGATTATCTAGAGTTCACTCGTATCTTCACCCTCGTCGTAAGAATCAAGAGGAAAGCAAGTCGTGCATCGCAAGGGATTGACTAAGTAAAATCATATGACAAAACAATTAGTCATAATTTTCATTGAACACACACACGCACACACACACACACACACACACACACACACACACACACACACACACACACACACACACACACACATATATATATATATTTATATTTATATTCTCCACATGAATTTTAGAGAACATACCATCTCATTCAAAAACAAAGGACTTGTGTGAGTCACTTTAAATGGCTAACACCAAAGTTCGCAAGGAGCGATATGGTAATCTTCGTGTCCATGCAATGCTAAAGTAAGTAAACATAGTTATAAAGTAAGTATCATAAACATAGTTATAAAATAAGTACGTAGCACAAATAAAACACCAGAAAGTCTAGCAGGATAAGTAACACTACTAGGAAAAGGGTTGTTCGTGGTGCACCTAAAAAGCCCATCCGTGGCGCACTAGTGGTGCGCCACTAAGCGTACGCTGTGGCTAAAAAGTGCCCGTAGCGCACTATCCTGGTGCGCTATGGTTATATGGGTATAGGCGTGGCGCACCTGGTAGTGCGCTACGGGTAGGGGTATAGGTGCGCCATGGATTTTTTTTTCAAAAAACAAAAAAATGCAAAAAAACACCCTCGTTTTGAATTGCAAAAGCAATCGGGTCCGCATCGCCGCTGTCGTGTCGCCTCACTGGAGCATGGTGACCGTGGCCACGACCTACCACCGCAGGGAGGTGCGGGAGGCCGTGGTCGTGCTACTCCTCGCCGGCATCGAGGAAGAGAGGGAGAATAAGGTGTGGCTAGAGAAGGGAGGAGGTCGTCGCAAGGAGAAGGAGGTCGTGGGCGCTCGTCGCCGCTCGTCATGACTGCAAGGAGTAGGAGGCCGCAAGGAGAAGGAGGTCGTCGCCGTCGTGACTGCAAGGAGGAGGAGAAGGTCGCCGTCGTTGTCGCCATCGTGACTGTTCGAGATATTCCCAAGAGGCAATAATAAAGTGGTTATTATCATATCTTCACACTTATGATAAATGTTTACATACCATGCTATAATTGTATTAACCGGAAACATTAATACTTGTGTGATTTGTAAACATAAAAGAGTCCCTAGTAAAGCCTCTTGTTAAACTAGCTTGTTGGTTAATATATGATCATGGTTTCCTGATCATGAACATAGGGATGTTATTAACAACAGGGGCATATTATTGGGAGAATGATATGATGGACATACTCCTATAGTTAAGCATAGCATAAAGATCAAGTCATTTAATATAGTTCATTTGCTATAAGCTTTCTAATACATAGTAACCTAATTCCTTCGACCATGAGATCATGCTTATCACCATCACCGGAAGGATGCTTTGATGACATCAAACACCACACCGTAACTGGGTGGCTATAAAGGTGGCATTGAGTGTTCGGAAAGTATGGGTTGAGACACATGGATCAAGAGTGGGATTTGTCCATCCATATGACGGATAGATATACTCTGGGCCCTCTCGGTGGAATGTCATCCAATTAGCTTGCAAGCATGTGACTGGCTCACAAGGGATCACATACCACGGGAACAAGAAAAGAGTACTTATCGGTAACGGGGTTGAACTAGGTATGCAGAGATACCGATGATCAAAACCTCGGATAAGTAAACTATCGTGAGACAAAGGGAAATTGGTATCGTATGTAAGTGGTTCATTCAATCGCAAAGTAATCGTAGAAATATGTGGGAGCCATATGAATTTCCAGATTCCTCTATTGGTTATTGATCGAAGAAGTGTCTCGGTCATGTCCGCATAATTCACGAACCGTAGGGAGACACACTTAAGGATTCGATGTTGTTGAGTAGTTATGGAATAATGAGTAAGAGACCAAATGTTGTTCGGAGTCTCGGATGGGATCCGGGATATCACGAGGAGATCCGGAATGGTCCGGAGAATAAGATTCATATAAGGAAAGTCCTGTTTCGGGGTTGGAGAATGGTTTCGGTGTTTTCATCGGGAATGTTCTAGAAGGTTCCGGAATGTCCGGCACTCCAGAGGGGAAGGGTAAATGAATGTGTCATATCAAGTTGGAATGATTGCATCACGTACTAGGTGTCATCGCTGAACAAAATAAAGGGTTTAATTAAATCCTAGTTTGAAAAAGTCAAACGCCAATTTGAAAAGTCAAACGGCTATTTTGGGAGGTGGAGGGGAGGTAGGAAACCTACTTGGGGAGGAGTTCCCTCCCTCCACCGCCGGCCCACTTGGAGACCGAGGGTGTGTTCGGAAGTCATCTAGCTTCCAGCTTCTTGTAAATTCACCGTGGAGTGGCGCCGAACATCCTAAATCCACGAAGCCAGATTCGGGAAGCTGAGCAAATATTGTGTGCAAAACGCGGAGCAGCGATTTAGCAAATCCGCGGATCAGAATACGAGGAGCAGTTGAAATTTACAGGTAAATGCCACCATGGAGTTATCTAGCGAGCGAACCGGTATACTCTTGTGACATGTCTCTCTCCCGTCCACGCTACTCTTCTCGATTCCCTTCGTTTTTCTCCCATCTGAACTCGATTTTCTGTCGTTACGGAAGTCGTAGACCAACCCTGAACTCCCGTGCGCGTGGTAAGGCCGGCTACATCAATTGAAGTTTCAAGCTCGCTGTAGAAGACGGCAAAAATTACCTCTTCCTTACAAGATCTCACCTCATGTTAAAAAAATCCACGATGCGAGGCAGGAGGACGAGGGCAGGAAGCAGGTATCGGTGGAGGACATTCGGATGCACGCCGACCGCGTCCGGGACGAGCTGGAGCGTCGGGTGCCCGTACATCGGGAGCGAATCCACGGAGCTTCTCACCAATCTCGAAGGTGTGTCAGGCCGCGGCCGTAGCGGGGCTTGAGGCGGATCTCCTGCTCGCCGAACTCGAAAGTGTGCTATGCTACGTTCATGGTGAGGCTTGAGGAGGAGCTTCACGTTTGCCTCCTCCGTTTCCTCCTTGTGTTGTTCGCCGGTCAGCCTGGACCGAGAGGCGATAGAACGAGCAAGATCTTTCGTTGGACATTCAAGACGGGCCAATTCTAGGTAGCTATTTCCTTCTACCTGGGCCTAGCTAGGCTTGCATCCCAGCAAAACAATGGAGCTGAGCCGAACGTTTATTGCTCCACCCCAGGCGCTGGAGTCGGGCCTAGAAGCTATATCGACGGATTTTCAAGAAGCTGGACCGTATAGGAACACGTCCCGAGTTGGGGAGGGACTCCCCTCCCCTTGGCGCGTCCCCTCCACCTATATAAGGAGGGGCAGGGCTGACCCTCCAAGGACACAACACCTCTCTCCTCTAAACCTAACCCTAGCCGCTGGCCTCTACCCAAGTCACTGCCGCCCTAGGGTTTGACCAAGCCGCCGAGTTGGGGCAATCCCCTTGCCCTAGCCGCCGGCCTAGCTCCCTCTCCTTGGTGCGTCTAAACCCTAGATCACCGAGGCTCTCTCTCATAGTCCACCATACTCGCTCCGGCTTAAGGCGAAGCCCTGCGAGATCTCCCCTCTACTTCCGGTACCACGCCGTCGTGCTGCCGGAATCGCGAGGAGAGTGCTACAACCTCCGCCGTCACTGGAACAAGGGATAGGAAGGTCTTCATCGAGTACCAACGTGACCGATCATGGAGCGCCCGAACGCAGCGCCGGAAGGATCGTTTACGCGATCTTGGGATCGGAAAGAGTACGACTACATCACCCACGAGAATCTGCTCTCATTAACCGCTTTGGATATTCGAGGGTTAGTATTCTATCTACTAGTTGCTACAATCTAGTAGATAGATCTTAGCTTGTTTGTGTGCATGCGGTAGAATTTTTTTGTTTTCCATGCTACGAACCCCTACAGTGGTATCAGAGCCGTGTATATATGTAGATCTGTTGCACGAGTAGAACACAATGGTCATTGTGGACATTGATGCTTTTGTTGTCGATTGCTTCTTGTGTACTTTGCATCTTGCGGGATGGTGGGATGAAGCGGCCCGGGCTAACCTTACATGACATCGTTCATGAGACTTGCTCCACGCTTGACATGCAACATGTATTGCATAAGTGGCTTTATGTGCCTGCTTTCTCCCAACATAGTTAAGATTCAATTTACAATGGGTGATTGACAATACTAGTATCAATGTTGTGGTTCTTGTTCATAAGTTAGAACGACACTTATTGAAAGCCCCAAACCACGTAAAATATGCAAAGAAAATTAGAGGCGTCTAACTTTGTTTTGCAGGGGTGTGCTGTGATGTGATATGGCCATGATTGTGATTATATTTGATGTATGCAATGTTCCTTATTGTAAGTTGGCAACCGGCAGGAGCCATATGGTTGTCTTTAAATTCTGTTAAGACCTGCGTGTCTATTCAAAGTAGTTGTAATAGTTGAAGCTGGTGGATGACAACCATGGAGCGGCGTCATTGACCTTGATGCCACACCGGTGATGATGGAGATCATGTTCGTGCTTGAAGATGGAGAACGGAAGCACAAGAAGAAAGACCATATCATATCACATATTATGAATTACATGTGATGTTAATCCTTTTATGCATCTTGTATTGCTTAGTTCACGACGGTAGCATTATAAGATGATCCCTCAAGCACACAATTTCAAGTTTTAAAGTGTTCATCCTTAGTAAGCACCGTTGCTAAAGCTCGTTGTTTCGAAGCACCACGTGATGATCGGGTGTGTTAGATTCTGCGAGTGTATACAACGTGAGCAAGCCAGATTTGATCATGCGGAAGATAAGTTTTGATCTTGACGAGCCTAGAATGTACAGACATGGTCTCGGAACACGGATCACCGAAAGGTAAAGCATGAGTCATATAGTATATGATGAACATGTTGATTGTTCGCCATTGAAGCTACATCAACTCTCGTGATGATCGGTTTTGATGTGGTGGATTTGGTTCGTGTGATCACTAAAACAATGTGAGGGATATTGTTTTGAGTGGGAGTTCAACGGAAATGTAATTAAAAGTTGAACACTATTTATCATAAATTAAATCAAAGTGAATTTGCATAATTGTTGTAGTCATTGGCATCCGTTTACCACCTTGCGCTTAGTTTTAATTAAGATGATAGAACTATAGAATTCTGGTTAGTTACTTTACGAACTGGTATCGTATTGTTTTGAAGTGTTAATCTAAAGTTTAAAAGTCCTATTGCAAACTTTCAGTAAGTTCCGGTTACTCCATGAAGTTTAAATAATTTTTATTAAAACAAGAGTGAAAATTCCAAGAGTTAGTGTATGAGTATCATGTTTGTCTCCATGATTCTTGATATTCAAAGAATTGTCTTAATATCAAGGTTATCTAGGATCTGAAAGAGTTGTTTCAGAAACCATGATGTGTGGAAGATATTGTGATATCTGAAACAAAGTTTTGGTTGCAACATGATAGAGTATAATATGGCAAAAGTCATGTTCTCATATTTGATGAGAATTTGCAAAAGGTTGGAGACACTAGTTGTCCTAATCCTCCAAAAGGTTTTGGAGAGCAAAATTATACTCGCGATTCACCGCAATAAGCTAAAGTAGCTCGATCATGAATAATTTCATGGTAAGGGTGAATATTTGATGTAGGTAAAATATTTACCACACCAATAGATTACTAAAGAATGAAATTTGAAAGCACACCAAACATTTGATGATGGTGATCTACTTCAAAGTGTAAGTCCAAAGACATTGGTATTTAATTATACACGCTTTGGACTATGTGTCATATGTATGACTCCACTATTGATGTTGATAGATTCTTTCAAACAGAAAAGGAAATACTGAAAGAGAATCTCATAAATATATGGCAAAAAAGAAAAGACTAGAATTGTTCAGTTTAAGTATATGGATGATATACATGTTATGGCTATATTCTTTGCTTATTAAACAATGTGGTTCTTAAGTATTTGATACTGAATTTGTTGGTGTGAATCGTCATACGAAACAACACAATTCATGAACTACAATGGCCTAAGTAACTAGCAAAAGAATATGTGATGATGTTCATCGAGAACAAATAAAGGGTTATTGTGTTGCTCGTTAAACATTAAAGCTTGCCTTCAAGATTTGTTTTTATCAGGTATTATGAGAACAAAAGGGTTGTTCAAATAATTGCCGTAATCCATAAAAGATGGATGATCCACAAATCTCGTTGGAGAAATCACATCCATAAAAAAAATGCTAAAAATGTCGAAAGACAAATTGATTGAAAGATCACTTAGGAAGTGACATCGCCGTTTAAATTATGTTGGAAAGAAAACATGAAGAAACTCCATGTGGATGGAATTTTGGAGTTTTTTTATTTTTTGATCAACTGACGCTTGTGAAACTTTCCTAGAGATAATTAAAACTTCGTTCTTAGGCCAAAAGGGAACAAATGACTAGCTTATTAGAACTTGTACGTATTGTTGTACGAAGTCCATTATGTGTAGTCAAGAGCGATGGATTTCAACTTCATATGCTTTCTCTGAAAATTTGAGTGAATATATGAATATTTACTTAATAAGGATGAAGTGTGAAACATTTGAAAAGTTCAAAGACTTTCAAGATGAAGTGCAAAATCATTGTAACAAGAATATAAATAGTTTATGATAAGATCATAAAGGAAGATACTTGAGTTACAAGTTTAGCATAATACCTAAGGTTTAAGGAATCGTTCCGTGAATTTGCATGTCCCGAAACACCATAAGAGTATGGAGCGTTCGAGATATGTAATTAAACCTTATTTGACATGGTAAGATCGAAGGTGTAAATCATAAAAACTGCCATTATATTTTAAAGATTAAAAGCTTTAGAGACTACCGTTTTTCCATTGAAAAGAGCTTCATCATAATCCGTTGAAATGACACCATATAAAGTTATGGTTTGGGATAAAACCCAAGTTGTCCTTTCTTAAACATTGGTATGCTATGCATAAGAAAGATGTTTGCAACCAAAGTCGGATGAACCTGTCTTTGTATGTTATTTCGAATAACTGTTAAGTAATCCTCCATAACATCGGAGACAAAAGTGTTTGTCACTTAGAACGTCAAGTTTCTTTGAGAAGGAATTTTTCGTGAAAAGATAAGTGGGAGGACAATAGAACTTTGATAAAGTTAAAAGAACCTTAGCTATATGTGCAAAGTTGCGCAGCGCCGAAAAGTGTTCCGGAGGCAGCAACAATGCTCATGGCTCACGTGCCTCAAAGGTTGTGGTTACGAAGGTCAAAGTTTCTATTGAACCAAGTAGGTCGAGTAAGCAATCAAATACCAAGATTTGAGGGTTGAATCATTATTTGAGAATAATGAACGTACTACATGCAAAGAAGCGATGATGGGCCCTGACTCCATAAATTGGCTTGAAGCCATAAAATCCATGATAGTTCCATACACGAGAAATCAAGTTTTGAACTTGAAGGACCCTCGAGAAAGGTGTAAGACCTTATAGTTGTGTTTGGATCTATAAAGAAATAGACATGGATGTTTTGCATCTATGAAATGGTCGATATATTGGGAAAGAGTTCACAACAATGTTCAAAGGTTGACTATGACAAGATTTGATCTTTCATAGCGATATTTAGTCTAGACGGATTAATGTAGCAACCACGACATATAATTTTGTTATGTGTTGGATAAACAAAACAAGTTCTTCTAATAGAAGGGTTACCTAGGACGTGTGCATGACACGGTCCAAAGGGTTTTGTTAATTCAAAGGATGCTAAATGCATATGCAAACTTCAACGGTTGAAGTAAGCATTGCAGAGTTTGAATCTTCACTATGATGAAACTGTTAACGGAGTTTAAATTCGTCGGAGACGATGAAGATGCTTGCATTTGCAAGATTAAGTGGGAGCGCTAAGACATGTTTCTAATACATTATGTGGAAGACATATTGTTGATTGGAAATGATGTATCTTTTATTAACACAGGATAAGAATTTCATCTCGATGAAAGACTTAGGCAAAACCCAAATATTTGGCATCAATAAACGCTAATATGGTTGTGCCAAAAGTACATAGATGATGTATTGAATGAGTTCAATATAGAAACTACAAGAAAGGTTCTTGCCACACAGGAAGGATTGAATGAGTTCAATATTGATGATATATTCAAGTGTATTGACACTGGGTAAGTAAAACAAAGATTCAAGTATAGATTGATACTTGATGTATGAAATCACAAAGAGTATTTATACCAATCATACTGTGATATGTACAAATCCAGATATGTCCTATACTCTAAATGTTATGAGCATATACCAAAATGATTCATAAGTTGATCATTGGACAATAGTAAGGATATTCTTATGATCTTTTGGAAGAACTAAGAGTATATTATTTGTAGAAGTGATAAATAGATGGTTAGTTCATTGTAAAAGTACTGCATTGATACTAGTTTTGTCACAAAGTACAAATTAAGTTTATCTCAATCTAAACTAAGGGTGGCACAATATGATGGAAAGTAAGTTCCATAATGGATTTGGATGAGTTCCAAAGTTAAGACATTGTGACAGATACTACAACAAAAGGCTAAGTATATGACTGCTATTATAGCAGCTAAAGAGGGCATTTGTGTCAAATAGTTTGTTATCAAACTAGGTGTGGTTCACAGCGGGATAGTGCTATGAGGATATATTGTACGACAATATTATCAACATGTTTTAACCCCAAAGAACTAAAGGTCTCACCAAAGGACCAAAATTATACAAAGCCATATCATTAGAGAATGAGTGATGCGTAGAGACGCAAAGACATGCAATTACACACGGACCTGGAAGTGTCAGATCCGGAGATCAGTTGACCACTAGCAAACGTGTACTTACAACACCGGAAAGCCATAGGTGTTGAATACACGAAAGTTTGAAACTAGATTATTGACTCTAGTGCAAGTGGGAGACTGTTGGAGATATGCCCAAGAGGCAATAATAAAGTGGTTATTATCATATCTTCACACTTATGATAAATGTTTACATACCATGCTATAATTGTATTAACTGAAAACATTAATACTTGTGTGATTTGTAAACATAAAAGAGTCCCTAGTAAAGCCTCTTGTTAAACTAGCTTGTTGGTTAATATATGATCATGGTTTCCTGATCATGAACATAGGGATGTTATTAACAACAGGGTCATATCATTGGGAGAATGATATGATGGACATACTCCTATAGTTAAGCGTAGCATAAAGATCAAGTCATTTAATATAGTTCATTTGCTATAAGATTTCTGATACATAGTAACCTAATTCCTTCGACCATGAGATCATGCTAATCACCATCACCGGAAGGATGCTTTGATGACATCAAACACCACACCGTAACTGGGTGGCTATAAAGGTGGCATTGAGTGTTCAGAAAGTATGGGTTGAGGCACATGGATCAAGAGTGGGATTTGTCCATCCATATGACAGATAGATATACTCTGGGCCCTCTTGGTGGAATGCCATCCAATTAGCTTGCAAGCATGTGACTGGCTCACAAGGGCTCACATACCACGAGAACGAGAAAAGAGTACTTATCAGTAACGAGGTTGAACTAGGTATGCAGAGATACCGACGATCAAAACCTCGGATAAGTAAACTATCGTGAGACAAAGGGAAATTGGTATCGTATGTAAGTGGTTCATTCGATCGCAAAGTAATCGTAGAAATATGTGGGAGCCATATGAATTTCCAGATTCCTCTATTGGTTATTGTTCGGAGAAGTGTCTCAATCATGTCCGCATAATTCACGAACCGTAGGGAGACACACTTAAGGATTCGATGTTGTTGAGTAGTTATGGAATGATGAGTAAGAGACCGAATGTTGTTTGGAGTCTCGTATGGGATCCGGGATATCACGAGGAGATCCGGAATGGTCCGGAGAATAAGATTCATATAAGGAAAGTCCTGTTTCGGGGTTGGAGAATGGTTCCGGTGTTTTCATCGGGAATGTTCTAGAAGGTTCCGGAATGTCCGGCACTCTGGAGGGGAAGGGTACATGAATGTGTCATATCAAGTTGGAATGATTGCATCATGTACTAGGTGTCATCGCTGAACAAAATAAAGGGTTTAATTAAATCCTAGTTTGAAAAAGTCAAACGCCAATTTGAAAAGTCAAACGGCTATTTTGGGAGGTGGAGGGGAAGTAGGAAACCTACTTGGGGAGGAGTTCCCTCCATCCACCGCCGGCCCACCTGGATACCGAGTTGGGGAGGGACTCTCCTCCCCTTGGCGCGTCCCCTCCACCTATATAAGGAGGGGCAGGGCTGCCCTCCAAGGACACAACACCTCTCTCCTCTAAACCTAACCCTAGCCGCTGGCCTATACCCAAGTCGTCGCCGCCCTAGGGTTTGCCCAAGCCGCCGAGTTGGGGCAATCCCCTTGCCCTAACCGCCGGCCTAGCTCCCTCTCCTTGGTGCGTCTAAACCCTAGATCACCGAGGCTCTCTCTCATAGTCCACCATACTCGCCTCCGCTTAAGCCTGCGAGATCTCCCTCTACTCCTGCACACGTCAGGCCGAATCGCGAGGAGAGTGTTACAACCTCCGCCTCACTGGAACAAGGGAGAGGAAGGTCTTCATCAGTACAACGTGTGACCGATCAAGGGAGCTGCCGAACGCAATGGAAGGATCGGTTACGCGATCTTGAGATCGGAAAGAGTACGACTACATCACCCACGAGAATCTGCTCTCGTTAACCGCTTTGGATCTTCGAGGGTTAGTATTCTATCGACTCGTTGCTACAATCTAGTAGATAGATCTTAGCTTGTTTGTGTGCATGCGGTAGAATTTTTTTGTTTTCCATGCTACGAACCCCTACAGTGACTGCAAGGAGAGGAGGGCCGAAGCAAGGAGGAGGAGAAGGCCACCGTCGCCGTTGTCAGTGCCAGGGAAGGAGGAGAAGGAAAAGGAGGAGGAGAAGAGAGAAGGAAAAGGAGGAGGGAGGAGAATGAAAAGGACAAGAGGGAGGGAATAGGGGTAGGTGGGCGGGGTGGAGATTCAAATTTTGAATCCCGCCCAACTTACTCGTAGCGCACTAGGTGGTGGTGCGCTACGGGTAAGTTTCCCTCTATTTTTTTCTGTAGGAAAAAACGGTCTTTTGACCATAACTTTTTACTCTTTTCGAATTTTGAAAATCTAAATAATCGCTTAACGATCGGAGGTGGTTGCGAGCGGATGCGGAATCTCGTTCTCGTCATTTTGGTATATTATACGATTTTTTTTTACATCGTATGCAAAAGTTATGGCCATTTTACCGTGGCATGACCTTTTTTTGCAGAAAAAGTCGAAATTATTGTTTGTTAATTTTTCTAGAAACTATACCACATTACCTATCTACATATGAAATTATTTTATTTTTTTGAAGTGTTTATCATTTTCTGAGGGTGGGGGTGGAGTTGGTGCAGGCCACTTAGCCGTAGGGCACTAGGACATAGGTCACTTAGCCGTAGCTGCAGCAAACATGCCCGTAGCGCACTAGGTCAGGATGCGCTACGGATAAGTTTCACATCCGTAGTGCACCTTGACCTAGTGCGCTACGGGTACGTGTGATGCGGACACATGTGCCCTGGACCACACATAGCCGTGGCACACCACCCCATGTGCGCCACGCTTACGGCAGTTAGCCATAGGGAACCTGTGGGCAGTGCGCCACGCCTATTTTACCCGTGGGGCACCACCACTAGCACGTGCGCCACAGATGTGTGGATTACCTATAGCCGTTTTCCTAGTAGTGTAATATATGACAAGTAGCTGATCCCACACGGCTTTGTCCTAGCTAGCTAGATCGGGCGTCGTCGTCGAACAAACCTAAGGAAGAAGCAGACAACATGGATGTGACGATAAAGTCGCAGGGGCTAAACCCGTAGTACGAGCCCTGAGGGGGCGCGGTGGAGGAGCCCGCGTCGTCGGACCTAGAGGGACCCTCCTCCTAAACGGGTTGCTGGCGCTGAATGGCCGCCAAGATCTTGTACTGATGCGCCATCACCGTAGGATCCTCGCGGAGTGTCTGGAACAAGGGGTCAAGAAGCTGTCTCTCGACCAGTCAGAGATCTAGGGTTTAGATGACCGGGAGGAGGAGGAGGTGTCATGGTGTCTAGGGCGGCGTAACGAATCAAGGGCGGCGTGGCAGCAAGGCAAGGCGTCATGGTGTGTGGAGGAGTGTTGGTGCAGCCCTCCCCTCTATTTATGAGAGAGGGAAGCCTTGGGAGGTGGGTTTGAATCCAAACCCAAACCCAAGTTGGATTGAGAGAAGGACTTGTTTCTTCTCCCACTAGGAAACCATTGTTCCAGTTTGACTTTTCAAACTTCCCGTTTGACTTTCAATTTAGAGCTTTATTTCTCTCTTGCAAATGCCAAGACCAAGTGACTTAGGATATGATCCAATTATTCCACATATCCATGACACATTCATGGACCATTCCCCTTCCAGTCCGGTGAACCTTCTAGACCCATCTAGAACCTCTCCGATGAAAACATCGGAAACTTTCCCGAACTATGAAATAGGACTTTCCTTATATGAATCTTATTCTCCGGACCATTCCGGATCTCCTCGTGATATCCCGGATCCCATCCGAGACTCCGAACAACATTCGGTATCCCTACTAACATTCCATATCTACTAAACAACATCGAATCCTTAAGTATGTCTCCCTACGGTTCGTGAATTTTGCGGACATGACCAAGACACTTATCCGATCAATAACCAATAGAGTAATCTGGAAATTCATATGGCTCCCACATATTTCTATGATTACTTTGCAATCGAATGAACCACTTACATATGATACCAATTTCCCTTTGTCTCACGATAGTTTACTTTTCCGAAGTTTTGATCGTCGGTATCTCTGCATACCTAGTTCAACCTCGTTACCGATAAGTACTCTTTTCTCGTTCCCGTGATATGTGATCCCTTGTGAGACAGTCACATGCTTGCAAGCTAATTGGATGACATTCCACCGAGAGGGCCCAGAGTATATCTATCTATCATATGGATGGACAAATCCCACTCTTGATCCATGTGCCTCAACCCATACTTTCCAAACACTCAATGCCACATTTATAGCGACCCAGTTACGGTGTGGTGTTTGATATCATCAAAGCATCCTTCCGGTGATGGTGATTAGCATTATCTCATGGTCGAAGGAATTAGGTTACTATGTATCAGAAAGCTTATAGCAAACGAACTATTAAAATGACTTGATCTTTATGCTACGCTTATCTATAGGAGTATGTCCATCATACCATTCTTCTAATGATATGATCTTGTTATTAATAACATCTCAATGTTCATGATCGAGAAACCACGATCATCTATTAATCAACAAGCTAGTATTATAAAGAGGCTTTACCAGGGACTCTAATTTAGTTTACAAATCACACAAGTATTAATGTTTCCGTTTAATACTATTATAGAATGAATGTAAACATTTATCATAAACACAAAGATATAATAATAACCACTTTTATTATTGCCTCTAGGGCATATCTCCAACACTTGATACGTCCAAAACGTATCTACTTTCTCGAACACTTTGCTATTGTTTCTTCTATAAACTTGTGTGATTTGGATACAACTAACACGGATTGACGCTGTTTTTAGCAGAATTACCTTGGTGTCTTGTTTTTTGTGCAGAAAATGAACTATCAGGAAAAATCCCGGAAAATATGCCAAAAATTATATTTCACCAGGAGATCCATGGAGCTAGAAGAAGAGACGGAGGGGAGACCTGGGGGGGCCAGACCCACCCCAAGCGCGGGCCCACCTGACCCCGTGCCTAGGTGGGGTGTGGCCACCCCAGGCAGCTCCTTGGCCTCCCTCTACGCCTATAAGTTGCCTTTCGACCTAAAAACAGGGGGGATTCGATAGTTTTTCCAGAAAGAGTTCCGCTCTTCTGCCGCCACCAGAAACCAAGATTCGGATCCAGAAACTCCGTTCTAGCACCCTGCCGGGACGGGGAATTTGGAGAGGATCATCACCATCGTCATCACCAACGCATCTCCATCAACCACCGATGTTTCCCTCATCCATGAGTGAGTAATCCCCCGCTATATGCTTGGGGATGGTAGGGATTGGATGAGTTCTATCATGTAATCGAATACGATCTATTAGGGCATAGTGCCTAGTTTCTGTTGTGCTATTTGACTTTGTTGCAACTTGTTGTGCTTAATGCTTGTCACTAGGGCCCGAGTGCCATGATCTCAGATCTGAACTTATTATTGAATCATTATGATAGTATTTTTTGTGTCTTATCTGCAAGTTGTGTACACATATCATTGTCCGGATCCAAAGGCCCCAAAGTGACAATAATTGGGACAACCTGAGGGGATAGCTGTGGTGTGAGGATCACATGTGTTCACGGAGTGTTAATGCTTTGCTCCGGTGCTCTATTAAAAGGAGCACCTTAATTGCCAGTAGTTCCCTAGAGGCCCCGCTGCCACGGGCTGGCCGATGTAAGATGTTGTGCAAGTTCTCATTGCGAGCACGTATGACTATATTTGGAGCACATGCCTAGGATTGTTTAGTACTTGGATGCTTGTTATTATTTATCTGCAATGCCCTAGATCTTGAAGTTACATGTTTAGACTCGTCCATGCAATGCCTGTCATCCATCCCTATGCCTACCGCACTCGAATCCCACTATTATCGTTACTGTTATTATTGCTCCTGTTTCACTGTTACTGTTGTTATTGCTACTACAAACTGTTGCTACTGATAAACTTATGTGAGCAAGAACTATTTCCAGGTGCAGCTGAACTGACAACTCAGTTGTTAAGGCTTGCAAGTATTCTTTGGCTCCCCTTGTGTCGAATCAATAAATTGGGTAATACTACCCGCGAAGACTGTTGCGATCCCCTATACTTGTTGGTCATCAAGACTATTTTCTGGCGCCGTTGCCGGGGAGCATAGCTTTATTTGTAAGTTCACTTGGATCTATTATTGTTCACTGCTACTCCTTTCATCATGGGGAAGTCTCGTGATGGAAAGTTCCCTATTTTACCATCCACTACAAGAATAGGTACAATCCTAAACACCTATGTTGCTCTTGATTCACCGTCTGTTATAAGTAAGCCTATCACACCACCACCACATACTCATGCTACACACACTGCTACTACTGCTGAGTCTGAAACTGCTTTTGATGCTCATGATGTTACTTCTACTGTTCTTGATGCGAGTGGTTCATTAGGTCCTTTTCTAGATGCTACTATGGCTAGTCTAGGAAATATCTTAACTCCTAGTGAAGACACATGATACTAGTGCTATGAAGAGTCTCCTTGCTAGATGTACTATTATGCCTAAGTTGTCCTCTGATCCTAAGTTTATCACTTCTTCCATAGATATTAAAGATGAAGATTATGATTTCTCTCTTGATTTATCTTATTTAGATATTGTTGAGAAAGAACCTTTTTGTGGTACTGAAAATGAGAGTGTTGTGGCTCATATGAATGAGCTTTCTACTATGAGTGCTTTATTCTCTGATGATTTTAAAATGCGCAAGTACTTTGTTGCTAAGATCATCCCTTTTTCACTAAAAGGAGAAGCTAGGGATTGGTTTAATAGATTACCTCCTAGTTCCACTGATAGCCCTGATTGCTTGATTGCTTCTTTATTCCAGAAATATTTTCCTCCTAGTGCTATACATGTTGCTTTGTAGAGACTTTTTGATTTTAATCAGGGAGAAGAAGAGAAATTGTCTGAGTCATGGACAAGGTTATATGCCTTGATTCATGCACATCCTGGATGTCCATTACCTAAGAATGAGCTTCTTGATCTTTATTATAATGTACTAACTGATGATTCTAGGACCTACCTAGATAGCTTTGCTGATTGTGTTTTCAGGAAAAGGACTCCTATAGATGCTGAAGAATTAATGACCAAGATACGCAAGAAATATGATGATTGGACTTCAACTGAGCTAAATACTCCTAAACCAGTTATTCCTAAACCAGTTCCAACATCAACAACAAAGAAGAGGGGAGTTATTGCATTAAATGATGAAGTAATGAAGGAAGCTAAGAAGTGTCCAAAGGAGAAAGGTATAAGAGCTGAAGATGTGAAGAATCTACCTCCTATAGAAGAATTATGCAAGACAATTACCCACTCATCTACCATTGAGGTACACTCTCTCCAACACTTTGATGAAGGTGATATTCCTTATGTTAAGCCTCCTGATTAATGCTTAGAGGAACTTGACATTTTTATTGTTAAACAAGATCATTTTAATAAACAAGTTCAGAATCATTTATTGGAAAACTCTAGAGCTATCCATGAGTTGAAAGATATTGTGGAAAGAACTTCTAATGATATTAAAATGCTTTGTAAACACTTTCAAATGGTTCAAACCCAACTTGATCAACTTGCTAAGGTACAAAAGGATATTCCAGTTAATGCTTCAGGAGATAAACATGCTTATGGAATTAGAACTAGGAGTGGTATAGCTACTCAAGATCCTTTATATCCTGAAGGACACCCTAAAAGAATAGAGCAGGATTCTCAACAAGGTGAGGATAGTGGTAGTCCTCGTAAGAGGAAGAAAAAGAAACATAAGAGAGTTGAGGAACCACTTGAACCTACTGTAGATCCTAATAGTATATCTATCTCTGATGCTGAAACTGAGAGTGGTAATGATAAAAATGAGTCTCCTGATAAGGAGGAAGGTGAGGAAGAACCTGAGAAGCACACTAAGAACACTAGATACACTAAGGAAGATTTTATTGCTAATAAACATGGTAAAGAAAGTGAACCTTGGGTGCAGAAACCTATGCCTTTTCCAGGTAAGAAACACAAGTCAAAGGAGGAAGAACAGTACAACAAGTTTTGTGAGTGGATGAAACCTTTATTCTTGCAAATTACTTTGACTGATGCTATTAAACTGCCTCCTTATTCAAAGTATATGAAGTATATTGTCTCTAATAAAAGGAAGATTCCTAATGAGGAGATTTCTACTCTACTTGCTAATTACTCCTTCAATGGTAAGGTTCCAAATAAACTTAGTGTTCCAGGTATACCAACTATTCCTTGCTCCATTAAGAATAATTATGTTAGAACTTCTTTATGTGATTTGGGAGCTGGAGTTAGTGTTATGCCTTTTTCTCTCTATAAGAGACACTAGCTAGACAAGTTGATACCAACTGATATTTCTTTGCAAATGGCCGATAAGTCAACTACTATTCCTGTTGATATTTGTGAGGATGTTCCTGTTCAAGTTTCTCATAATTGCATGGTCTTAACTGATTTTGTTGTGCTTGAAATGCCTGAAGATGATAATATGTCTATTATTCTTGGAAGACCTTTTCTTAATACTGCAGGTGCTGTCATCAATTGCAATCAAGGAAAAGTAATATTCAATATTAATGACAAAGAGCACACTGCCTATTTTCCCAAGAAGGTTGTAAGAGCTATTGCCTGAATTCCATTGAAAATATTGAGAGCATCAAGGTTGGAGAAATATATTGTCCCATTCCACAAGAAAATTTTGAAACTATTATGATAGGGACAATTGCTATCAAGTATGAGGTAACATAATCACCTTGTGGAATGCAAAGTTTTGTTTCATATAAGATTGTTTTGGTAATAAGACTTGATCAACCTTGTTAACAAAAGGATTTTAATGAACAAAATAATGTTTCCACTGTGGTTATACTTGCTTTCTTTTTTCCTTTCTCCTTCCTAGTCTTTGCTTTAGCTTTAGTTTTGCTAGCTGTTTGCTTGTTTGAGTTTCTTAGAGCCCCTGTAGTTTGGCTTTTGGTTTGCTTTTGCTTCTTCTGAAAAAACTGTTTCTGCGAGAAAATCAATTTTCATACCCTGAAAATTGGCCAAAAATAAAGTTTCCCAAAAAATCCCAGAAAATTCAAAATAATTTTTTCCTCGAAAAAGGGGCAGAGTGGCACCTGAGATGACCCAGGGGCCACCCCAGGGCCCCACACTCTTGGTAGGCGCGGCCTACCAGGAGGTGGCGCTTGGGGGTCTGGCCCACCTGGGCCCCTCCAGGCTGAATATCAAAGCCACCTTCTTTCTCTCTCCCGAAAAACACCGGAAAACTTGCTCAAGCTCGAGTTCTTGCTGTTCTTGCTCGCGATTTTTGATCTCCTTGTTCAGCCCATCTCAAGTGCTGATTTTTGGAGGGATTTCTCCTTGGTATGTGCCTCCTCCACTTGTCCAATTAGATTTGTGATTGGTAGATTGTATCTTGAGTATTTTGCTGCTATAGGTGATAGGTTGTTTGAGCTTGATGCTTGTTCTTTGCTTAGAATCTTTGTTTTGATGCATGTGTACTCCTCTAGCAAGTTCCTACAGTAGCTGCTCTTCATTTATCAACTTAGAAATCACTTGGTTTGATGGTTGTCTAAAAATTTCAGCAAGGAAGATGAGTGCTTATCCACTGAACCAATATGACTTGATGGTGCATGAGCCCATGAAGGTTCATCTGGAGGAGGCAGTTTTCCCTTCCATATATCCATGCCATGAGTTCATGAGAGCTGCGGGGATCCTCCAAGATTTCCAAACTTTGGTTACAAATGCAGGGTTGGAGCACTTTGTTGAAGATGAACCAATCCAATATGTTAAGCTAACCATGTATTTTGTGCAGTAATTCCAGTTCACTTGGTCTACTTCTAATCCCATGGTCCATTACAAAATATATAATATACCTGTCGACCTGCCTTTTGCTAATTTTTGTGCAGCAATTAGAGTACCTCAATGGGGATCTTGTGAGAAGATCAAGGAGAGGACCAAGTCACTTGTGGATTTATATGCTGAGATTTGCCAAGGTTTCGAATTCTCAAAGGAAAGTGGTAAAATTCGGAACATTCAGCTCCCAACTATTAGATATTTTGCCTATTTCATTACCAAATGTGTTCTTGCTAGAAAGACTGCTAGAAAGTTATCTTTTTTTGATCTAGCTTTTATTGCAGCTACTCTGAATAGGAATAGTTCTTATAGTTTGGGTGCTCTGATAGCTCACCGTATCACCACCAACCGTGAGAAGGGTGGAATTTGTGGAGGTCTCGTTGCTTCTAGGTTGCTAGCTTTCCATGGTTTAGAGCCTCACTTTTCAGATTTTCAATTCCCCATAGAGAGGCTTGATATTGAATCTATGATTCAGCATGGTTTTGTTTCCTTGGGGGAAAATGTGAGAAGTTTACCATATGAAATATCTTTTGCCCAGCAAGGTCGGAGAAAGGGTAGGACTGAGAAAATAGTTTATTTGTCTGCATCTGCTTTGTTTAATTTTGATAACAGGCAAGGATGGTCGCTTACGGAGGAGGATGTTGATACTTATGTAGGGGAACTCTCCCAGCAAGAGGAGAATGTTGAAGGAGATGCCGAAGATAATTCGGTTTAGCCCTCCAACTTGGGAGAGTCTTCATACCAGCAGCCCTCATTTGATTGGGGCGCGTTGTCTTTTTTATCGCAGGTGCCTGACTATGATCATTCCTATGATGACCCACCAGCATGGGAGTACTATCCGCGCTATTGAGCCCCACTTAGGCCAAAAACCTAAGCTTGGGGGGAGGTATACCGACGTCACACTCATATATATATATATATCATGTTCGGTCGGTTCTTTATATATCCTTTGTTTCGCTTTCTTTTTGGTTTTTGTTGCTTCTTTCTAAAAATCCAAAAATACCAAAAATAGTTTCGTTGTTTCTCTTGGTTTGTTTGTTTCTTTCTTTGCTTTGGTTTGCCTTAAAAGAAAAATCCAAAAATATTTTGCTTTGTTTGGTTTGCTTTGTTTTTGTTTGGTTTTTCTTTGTTTGCTTGTTTCTAAAAAATCAAAAACTCCAAAAATATTTGTTGTTCTTCTTTGGTTTTGTGAGTTCTTTGCAGGGTTCAAATTCGTCTCGTGATTTTGGTTTCATGTTAATTATTCAAGTCACACAAGTGAAGGGCAATAATGAATATTAAGACAACTCGAGGTGTGGTAAGAGGCTGGTAACAAACTCTATTTGTTTCATTTTTATACATATACTCATCATTGTGAGCCTGTTTAGCTTGTTTGTGTAAGGTGTATGTCATTATGGATGCTTAGTAGTTCTTGCTTGTCTATAATTAGCTCCAGCTTGCTAATAGTTTGTAGCATGTCATATGAATGTTTGCTTGCATTATTTTACTCATACTTTGGTATGATGTTGTGGTATCCTCCTCTGACTGTTCATGTGAATCTACTTGGCACGTGCTCACGCATGCATATGACTAATCAATAGTCAGTAAACCTCGATGATTTATTTTGCCTCAGATTTCTTGTATCACTTTCATGCTATAGTTAGTCATGTTTTGTTGCAAGCATGATTATGACATGCTCTCTCGTTTGTCGCTCCCTCTCTATTGCTAGCCTTCACTTGCACTGAGTACGTGCTCTACCTGTGTTTCCAACTCCCCAAAACCAATATGGTCAGCTGTGTCCACCATACCTACGTATTAGCATCATTTGCTATTTCAGTTCATATTCCATATGTCGTGTTTTCTTTCAAAATAAAATATTTGTTTGCTTTGAGAAAGTTAGTTAGTAAAGCTCTCACGAACTTGATGGCACACTTTATTCCTTGTGCTTAATAATACTGAACCATTGTGACTAGTCCATGAAAGTTATATGCTTGCTAATTATATACTGGGAGTCAACATAACCGTGTTGTCACGGAGAACGCTTTCAACACTTTTTGGATATCTCATCCAGTTGATTTCTTGCTCTTTTGTTTATGGATGTCGACGATATGAAATAAAAGGGGAAGTTGTTAGTTCATGGAGTTTATACATTGTGTTAGA
This sequence comes from Avena longiglumis, assembly GCA_030063025.1. Taxonomy (NCBI): domain Eukaryota; kingdom Viridiplantae; phylum Streptophyta; class Magnoliopsida; order Poales; family Poaceae; genus Avena; species Avena longiglumis. Next base: position 98,672,645 of record CP125974.1, read on the forward strand.
GAAACGCCCGGGCTGCTAGCCTAAGCCATGCTTAATCATGGTAGAAACTTGCAGCATCACTATAATAAGCATCTATGAAGCGTCCTTAATAAAAAGCTATGCATATGGTAAATAAAAAGATTGCTGAGATGCTCATTGTCTGCTTGCCTTGTCATTTTGGTTATGGGAAAGCTCCTATACCATATGCAACGGGTACCCCATTGGAGGTTCTCGATGATATGCATGTATTTACAATGACAAGAACTTTCAGGTGACCAAAGTTGAGTAGCATGCGGAGCGACCCTCGTACTCAAGGGACTTGAGATTTTATCTATGGTCATCAATCATATGATTCAGAGTGGACCTCACTTTCACCTTAAGTCCTTAACCACATGAAGATGCCTATGATAGGGGCAATGAGAGCTCAAAGATAATGAGTACCTTCCTTTCAACATTGAGAAGCCTTTCAAACCTTCACAAAACCGTTTTCACAACTTTGTTGAGTCACCACTTATTCTATGAGCACCTTCTTGAGAGCATAGTTGTCATTCTTGTGTTTGTTCCAAAACTTGGTTAACTATGTCATGACTTTGATGCTTGTAACTCTAATATCTTTAACTCTAGTCTTCATGTGAAATTCAGAGGTGCCTTGCCATTTATATTGTGCTCTTTAAACAAAGGCAAGCGAGATACCACTCTATCGTACCTTATTATGAGCATTGCAATGTTGCTTATGTTTATGTTTCATGCTACTTAGTATTATTGAGTTGGTTTCTCTTCATAGCTTGCAATGACTATTGAGTAGAATTAGTTGCATACTCCTTATTATGAATTGTCTAAGCATCTACTCCTATGCTGAGAATATTTACATCATATGAAGCAAAGTGTTTATGAAAGTTCTTTTATCGCACTCAGTTTTCAACTGAATTGCTTGAGGACAAGCAATAAGCTAAGCTTGGGGGGAGGTAATACGTCCAAAACGTATCTACTTTCTCAAAACTTTGCTATTGTTTCTTCTTTAAACTTGTGTGATTTGGATACAACTAACACGGACTGACGTTGTTTTCAGCAGAATTATCTTGGTGTCTTGTTTTTGTGCAGAAAATGAACTATCAGGAAAAATCCCGGAAAATATGCCAAAAAATATATTTCACCAGAAGATCCACGGAGCCAGAAGAAGAGACGGAGGGGAGGCCTAGGGGGCCCAGACCCACCCCAGGCGCGGGCCCACCTAACCCCGCGCCTGGGTGGGGTATGGCCACCCCAGGCAGCTCCTCGGCCTCCCTCTGCGCCTATAAGTTGCCTTTCGACCTAAAACCCTGGGGGGGAGGGGGTCAATAGTTTTTCCAGAAAGAGTTCCGCTCCGCCGCCGCCACCAGAAACCAAGATTCGGATCCAGAAACTCCATTCTGGTACCCTGTCGGGACGAGGAATTTGGAGAGGATCATCGCCATCGTCATCACCAACGCATCTCCATCAACCACCAATGTCTCCCTCATCCATGAGTGAGTAATCCTCCGCTGTAGGCGTGGGGATGGTAGAGATTGGATGAGTTCTATCTTATAATCTAATAAGATTTGTTAGGGCATAATGCCTAGTTTCTCTTATGCTATTTGACTTTGTGGCAACTTGTTGTGCTTAATGCTTGTCACTAGGGCCCGAGTGTCATGATCTCAGATCTAAACTTATTATTGAATCATTATGATAGTATTGTTTGTGAACTTATCTGCAAGTTGTGTAGACATATCATTGTCTGGATCCAAAGGCCCCATAGTGATACTAATTGGGACAACCGGAGGTGATGTCTGTGGTGTGAGGATCACATGTGTTCATGGAGTGTTAATGCTTTGCTCCGGTGCTCTATTAAAAGGAGCACCTTAATTGCCAGTAGTTCCCTAGAGGCCCCGCTGCCACGGGCCGATGAAGATGTTGTGCAAGTTCTCATTGCGAGCACGTATGACTATATTTGGAGCATATGCCTAGGATTGTTTAGTACTTGGATGCTTGTTATTATTTATCTGCAATGCCCTAGATCTTAAAGTTACATGTTTAGACTCGTCCATGCAACGCCCGTCATCCATCCCTATGCAACCGCACTCGAATCTCACTGTTACCGCTACTGTTACTACTGTTCTTGTTTCACTGTTACTGTTGATGTTGCTACTGATAAACTTTTGTGAGCAAGAACTATTTCCAGGTGCAGCTGAATTGTTAACTCGGTTGTTAAGGCTTGCAAGTATTCTTTGAATCCCCTTGTATCGAATCAATAAATTAGGTAATACTACCCGCAAAGACTGTTGCGATCCCCTATACTTGTGGGTCATCACGCCTTCGCCCCGAAGTGTTGGACTGCCATGCAGTAGTAGGCATGTGTCGCCTCGTCGGGAGATCGCCATGTCCCAAGGTGGCGCCTCCTCCCATCGACGGTGATCTTAGCCTCCCAAGTGGGGATCCTTTCAGTTTCTTATACACACCGCGGTACGTCGGCTCCCCCTGCGTCATACTATTTAAAAAGACAATAATCATTAGACATATAACAAAGGGTGATAACTACACCATCTAGTGAAAGAACCAACTGTGTCTACATGAATAGCATAAATTAAAAATGTCTTATAAGGAGGCCACAACAGCTCAACGGAGAGCTGGTTAGCAACACTAGGGGGGTAAATGTCATAAGATCAAGCAGCCGCTGATCAAGAACAGCTACAAGCACACAAGCCATGGAGTAGCAACCACTCTGAAAGTCACAGGTAAACATATCAATAGAATGGTATTTCTCCTTATCAGTTCAACTTTAGAAATAATAATACCAGATCCTCAAGAGGAATAAAAGTAATGAATCTCTCATATATGTATAGAAATGCTATACTAAATTATCACAGAGATTTAAAGCCAACCGTAAGTATTTGTTCTGATCCAACACACTATCTCAGTCTATGCATCATTGGTAGCTAAAACATGAAGTTTGACTAATCAATCAAGCAGTTGATCATGTGTGTGATCTTGCTATTGTGCACACTCCCAAAGAGGCTCCACGGTACCAAGATCGGCCTAGCAGGAGTCACTGAGTTAATTAGCAATTTCAATCCCAAGATCTTATGTCTCTAAAGGATCAGCAAACAATCAGGAATAATTTATTTAAAAGATCTTTCGAACCTAATTCAAGTTTATATACATGCTGTTTTTTTTGTGGTTTGTTGGCTGACGAGGCGCTTCACGCAAACAACCCACCCCAAAACGATCAACACAGCTCTAATAAAAAACAAAAAACAAAAAACAGGCCAAACGCATGGGCAGGATGGCGCGTCCCCTCCCCGACTCCCGCTGCAACTCCGCCTCCTCGACCTCCTCCACCCTCTCCAGCGACCTCCCAACCGCCGCCGCCACCGACGCTGCCACCACAGCCTCCTCCTCCTCCTCCTCCTCCTCCGCGATGGCGCTCGCGGCCCCATTCCCCGACCTCGGCGTGCCGCTCTCTGCCTCCGACCTCCGCACCACCGCCTACGAGGTCCTGGCCGCCGCCTCCCGCGCCACCGGCGCCAGGCCCCTCACCTACATCCCCCAGTCCGCTTCCTCCACCACCTCTTCAACCCCCTCCTCTTCCTCCCTGACGTCGACGGCGGCCACCAAGGTGAAGAAGGCGCTGGGGCTCAGGCCCTCGTCGGCGTCCAAAGTCGGGAGGGCGGCGCCGCCGCGGAGACCAGCGACAGTGTCTGAGATGGTGCGGGTTAAGTTGCGGATCACGGAGCAGGCCGACTCGAGGATCCGCCGTGGGCTTCTCCGCATCGCGGCTGGCCAGGTGAGGTCCCATTCTCATCTCGCTTTATTGTGATTGAAATTCCTTATTTATTTTCTTGGATTGTTTTCCGGGAAAAAGTGGTTGTTGCAGCGTCGGTGGGCTGCACACTTGTACACGATCTCAGTCTGCGTTCGTTTTAATGGTGTGTGGTTCGTAGACTAGTATCGATCGTGAGCATTGAGCGGCCAGTGGCGTGTCTCAGTTTTATTTGTGATCTTCAGAGTTGGGAGGCAATATGGAATTTAGTATATTCCGTTGTTAATATCGCAAATGAAATGTGGTGACCAGCAGCTTTACACGACAAAAGTGGGAGCATTGCTCAATTGTTTGCTGCACTGCCGACAATTAAATGGACGTTGATTGCATGAATCAGTGATGCAAGTGCTATTCTCCTTTTATTGGTTTATATGTCCTTTGGCAATCTGTACTTTGTGCTTGAATGGTTAGCTTAATGGTGATGTTTTCTTGCGCTTACATGGGCCTGTGTGCGGACTTTTTGACTGCAATTATGAGTGGTCTGAAGTATTACTGGGTTGACACTTGCAATTGAGAAAAAAATTCCACGTCAACATTGTATTACGGTCTTCATATAACAGTAGTATAATACATCACCTTAGATAATGTTCTGCGTATAAAATGAAACCAAAGAAGTATTGTCCTCTTTTGATTCAAGATTACTTTTTGTGACCCCTTCAAGTTCTGAGTGTAAACTTGCTAAATATGCTTCCTAATGTGAAGTATATTTTAGTTCTGGTATTTGGCAGTTGACTATCATTCTCTATTTTACCTGGTATAGTTAACTTGTATAGTTGAGTCACCATCAGACATCGTCTATGCTCTGAACTTATTCATGTAGTACTTCAGACATTTCTGTCATGTACAAAAGGAGTTTGAACTTAAAGATTAATCACACTTTTTTCTTCTTCATTCAAACAGCTAGGCAGACGAGCAGAATCAATGATTTTGCCCCTAGAGTTCCTGCAGCAGTTTAAAGCATCAGATTTCCCCGATCCACATGAGTATGTAACCTGGCAGCTTAGGAACTTAAAGCTTCTTGAGGCTGGTTTGTTGGTTCACCCGCTTGTTCCGTTAAGCAAATCAGACGTTTATGCACAGAAATTGCGGAAGGTAATACATAAAGCCTATGATGGGCCACTTGATACTGGGAAGAACTCTGAATCGATGCAGGAACTATGCAGTGCTGTGAAGTCCCTTGCTGGTAGGTCCCTCGGTGGAGATTCTGATGAATGCCACTGGGCAGATGGATTTTCACTTAATCTCCATATCTATCAAATGTTGGTAGAAGCTTGCTTTGATAGTGAGAATGGTACTGTGGTTGATGAGATTGATGAAGTGATTGCGTTGTTGAAGAAGACTTGGGTCATTCTTGGGATTAATCAGATGCTTCACAACCTCTACTTTACCTGGGCGTTGGTCAACCATTTTGCGATGTCAGGCGAAGTAGATATCGAGTTACTTTCTGCTGCAGAGAATCAGTTAAGTGAAGTTGCAAAGGATGCAAAAACTACAGAAGATCCAGATTACTGTGAAGTATTGAGCTCCACTTTAAGTTCGATAATGGGTTGGACAGACAAAAGATTGCTAGCTTACCATGAAACCTTTAATACTAACAATATTGATTCCATGCAAGGCATTGTATCAATACAAGTCTCGGCTGCGAAGATTCTGGCTGAAGATATATCTCAAGAATACCGCGTTAGAAGGAAAGAACAGACTGATGTAGTGTGCAGCAGGATAGAAACCTATATACGGTCATCACTACGTGCGGCTTTTGCTCAAGTAAGTTTATATTGTGAACTTGTTCTGCTTGGGCTCTTTTTACGAGGAATTCTCTTTTATCTCACCATCATTGTCAGATAATGGTCTTAACTCTGCTGCAAAATTGGACATTAAACATTGCTGATCGTTGTCATTAGAAGTGATCTGGTTATTTCTGGTTTCAGAAAGTTACAAAGTGCAACCTTAATAGCGACATTTGACAATGTCGGTTATGTCTATTGATTTCGATGTTCTCTTGATTTGTGCAGAGGATGGAGGAGGCCGTCTCAAAGCGATCATCAAGGAACGATTTACCAGTTCTTTCAATCCTCGCAAATGATATTAATAATCTTGCTACAAAGGAGAGAAATATGTATAGTCCAATACTAAAGGAATGGCACCCGTTTGCTTCAGGTGTTGCAGTTGCAACCCTTCATTCTTGCTTTGGTAATGAGCTGAAGCAATTTATAGTTGGGACTACAAAACTCACACCAGACACGGCTCAAGTGCTTAGTGCCGCTGACAAGTTAGAGAAGAATCTGGTTAATATTGCTGTTGAAGATTCTGTGGATAGTGATGACGGAGGCAAGTCATTGATTAGACAGATGCCGCCTTATGAAGCTGAAAATGCAATTTCTAATCTGGTCAAAGCTTGGGTGAAAGAACGAGTGGACAAACTTAAAGGATCGGTTGACCAAAGTTTGCAGCAGGAGGTGATCCTACTCATTGTCGCATACCATATTTATTACAGTAATATTGCGAACTCAGTTATTTTAGCCTTTCAGTGCTGTTCATGGATTTTAAGCAATGTTTCCTTTCATCAACCGTTAATAATAATCTTTATAGGCTTCTATATTTTAATTTTTAGTTAGCCTGACATCACCTTACTCTATTTCTTTAGTTGGCTGGTGCACCTTAGAAACTACTGCTGCTGTATGGACAATCAGAGGTGCATTTTCCTTGGTGACAACCATTGCATGCTTATTGAAGTGCTGAACGGCTAATATCTGACTTGAGTGATTAGCTATTTAGGCATTCAGCCATGCTCAGCCATCTGTTGGAAATATTGCAGTATTTTGTGCAATGATGGAAAGTCTGATATCAACGTAGAACAACTATTTGAGCATTCCACTAATTATGTGAATTTATATGCAGACATGGAGTCAAAAAGCTAACAGGCAGAACTTGGCCCCTTCTTCCGTTGAGATGCTGAAGATGATACATGAAGTTTTAGATGCGTTTTTTGAGCTGCCCATATCCATGCACTCTACTCTGTTTCCTGATCTAGCAGCTGGGCTCGATAGGATTCTACAATATTATGTTTCCAAAGCAAAATCTTGCTGTGGTACGTAAGAGCGCAGAGATCTTTCTTTTCGTACTATATGTAGACATGCTGGATTAATTTAAATTTTGATTCACAGGGACCCAGAGTACTCCTATTCCACAACTACCTCATTTAACGAGATGCGATGTTGGACCCAAATTGTTCAAGAAAAAGGAAAAAACCCATGTCCTTATGAAGCGTGGCTCACAAGTTGGATCGTCCACTGGAAACGTCTCGCGTGCATCAGATCTTCCTAAACTCTGTGTACGAATAAATACACTCCACTACATCCGAACTGAGGTGGAGAACCTGAAGAAGAAGGCGAGAAAATACTTGCTAAACAGTGAATTAGGTCAGGATGGTATCACTGATGGAATGAACATCAACTTTGAGCTATCCCAGGCAAGTTGCCAAGGTGGCATCCGTCAGCTATGTGACACAACGGCATATAATGTGGTATTCAGTTATTTGAGCCATGTTCTTTTGGACACACTGTATGTTGGTGGTACTGCATCAAACAGGGTGGATCCTTTGCTGAGAGAGCTTCACTCCGTCCTTGGGATGATATCTGGCATAATGCATAATGAGGCGCGGGACCGTCTAGTGACTGCGTTGATGAAAGCTTCCTTTGATGGATTCTTGTTGGCGCTTCTTGCTGGTGGACCGACACGCGCTTTCACACTTGAAGACTCTCAGGCTATCGAGAATGATTTCAGAGCCCTCAGAGGATTGTACTTAGCAAATGGTGATGGTCTGCCAAATGAATTGGTTGACAAGGCTTCGCTGGAGGTGAAGAACATTCTGCCACTCCTTCGAACAGACACAGAATCCCTCATTCAGCGTTTCAAGCAAACAGTCTCTGAATGTCATGGATCTCCAACCAAATCTAGGTTCCCGGTACCTCCCGTGCCCACCCAGTGGAGCGCAAACAACCCCAACACTATCCTGCGAGTTTTGTGTTACCGGAATGATGAGACAGCCTCGAAATTTCTCAAGAAAACATACAATCTTCCAAAGAAGCTCTGATTTGTGTAACCCTGATGCCTAGCAGCTATACAAATTTACAGCTCGTAAATAAATGTGTTTAGTTTGCCTGTTTATAGTTTTTCCATGTGAAGAAGAATAACCACCTCACTACCTTAGTCGGACCGTGGCAGGTCCATGCTGATAAGATGCAGTGTTCTTTGAGTGTGTGTAGCTTCATAAGACAACATAATTTTTTGCCGATACTGGCGTTTTTTACTAGTGTCAGCTTGCTTGTGGATCTTTTTGGATTCGTGTGAATTATATGATCACAAAAGTACTCGGCATAAACTGTACCAAGGAAAGGATGATAGGTTTGGCACATGTAATATCTGGGTGATATTTGCTATGCGATGTTTGAAATTATTTCTACTTCTAGAGTTATGGTTTCGTATGTCACTTTGCAGGCAACATAGGATTCGCAAAACTTAACATGAGTAATTTGCTTACCCTGCGAACAAAGGCATTCTCAAAAGTAACATGAATATTCAATTATTTGAGACATTGAATCGTGTTCTAATAGGCACGGCGGTACCATTAAACAGGGCGGAGCCTTTGTTAAGGGAGTTGACTGTATCTTTGGCGTGAGCCTCCTCTCCAGTTCTTTCATTAAAACAGATAAACATTAGCTAAAACAGAAAAATAGAGTAGCGAAAACAACTAGGAATGATTTGGAAAAGAACACTCGGATATTTGGAATAGCTAGAAGACACTACAACAATAGATAGAATGGTATTCTAGAGGCCATTCTTAAGAAGGGAAATTGCGATGTTGAACTACAGGATGGACTTCTATAAGATGACACATGATATGAAGAGCAGAACTGGACATGAGCACTCCTCCATTCAGCTTCCTACGCATCATATCTGCAGATGTTCTCGAATCCCATGTACTCCTGCCGCGCGATCTTGTGAATCGTGTTGGCGATGCCTTCTCCGCCTGTGGATTTTCAGAGCTTTTGTGTTGGTGTTTATTAAACCGTGTGAGCTGATGATTGTTGCAGTGATGGGGAGGGAAACAGGTACCTAGAGAAAGCGCGCTGATGAAGATCATGAAGGACAATATGAAGATGATAATTGACGCCCGCCCTAACAGACTGATCAGCTTCCTTACAACACGTTGCCCGACAATCGCAGCAAAAAATGCCAGTGTTGTGAAGAATAGAGCTGCCAAAATTTCAGAGAATAAATAAATAATAAGATAAACATGGGAGGACCATAGAAAAAAGAGGCATTTATTTACCATATGGTACAGGGAACCGGCTCAGGAGGTAGTATTCTACGACGGACATGGAAGATGAGAACATCATTGCAAAGGTGGCCGTAGCGCTTGAGACCTGCCGTAGTTTAAGGGAATATAATGGTTGCCCAAGTAAACAAGATGAGAAAACCATGATTGAAACATGAAGGTTCTTGACATGAAAAAACAAAGATTTTACTTGCGGAGGGACACCGAGCTCCAAGAAGAGAGGCCCCATGATGGAGCCCCCGCCGACACCAAGCATACCGGCGATGACACCAGCAGTGACACCCAAGAAGCAGTATACCAATAGCTGACGAGCTTTCAGTCTGCTTTGCTCATTTGAATTTGATGATATCACCCTCTTCCCCTGCATCAAACCTACAGCTTCGTACATGGCCACCCCGACTGACACCGGGATCTTCACATGTGTAAGCAAACTATGTTACTGTAAATTCGCAACTAAAGATCCATTATGTATTCACTATGGATGAATATCGAGATGAAGAAAGCCCATAAAGTACCTGAAGCAAGTTCAAAACCCAGTACCACATGGAACATGTTGCCGTGTAGTTCTGCGAACATATTAACATAAGTCAGATATGCTAATGTCAATATCACTATTTCTCAGGATGCAATTTCAAATACAATGAGTTTCCTGTAGTGGTTTGTCATTTGCATTATTTTTTCTTATTCAATACTGTTATGGACAAGATGGGTAATGAGAAAACTGAATACAAAAGTGTCTTGATTTTGTGAAAAGGAAAGTTGATTTTGTTTAAATAAACGGGAAGTGGATGGATATCGACGCATAATACTACTACTACTTTGGAGTAGATATTTATCCTTGAACTCATGTTATGATTTCAGTACAAAATAGTTATCCTAGGATTCATATTATATTTCCAAATGCAGTTGCGTTTCACACCTTGGTGACCTGAAGCGCAAGGAATGCTACCCAAACAAAGGCAAGAAGGCCAGCCTCCTTCCAGTAAACGTTTTTCCAAATGGATACCTGCAGCATGAAACGGGCTCTAGTCAAAGAAGCCTTTAATTAAGATGATTGCTTCTTAGTCCAGGGATTTTAATGTTCATCGGTTTTCATTTTACTACTTGGTCAGACGGTGTTTCAATATTTCTATGGCGATGATCTTGCACTGGCAGGGTTTCGGTCTGTGACGCGGCATCAGGTCCTGCAGATAGTGGCGTGTACTCTTGTTCTTCAGCTGCAAAGGGATGCGGCATCAGATCCCGCAGACAATGTAATTAAGCAACATTTCCTCCTGCTTTATAAATGATGAATGAATAGTTGCGTTTATGGGGTCACTTACTGGTTTGCTCTGATTGTTTTGCGGTCTCCTGGTCGTGCAACCAAATTAAAATGCTTATTATCAGAATCTGTAATACTAATATAATATGATGTAAAAGAAATAACAATTTCCTAAAAAGAACATTACCCTTTTGATTACCGTCTCTTTCTTCCATGTCTCAACACCCTTATGAAAAGCTTTAGTTGAAGTAACTGGAATTTGATTAGGAAAAAATAAGCATTGTGAAGTCAGGTAGCTGCAAAACTAATAAGGAAAAACGGTTGCCTTAGTTTAAGGATAAAGTGTGATGAGCACCTACCTATGCAGAGAATGATCAAGAGGACAGTGACAAGCCAGTCAGGGAACACCACATTGCAGATAACCCCAATGCTGACCCCCAGCATGAGCATGGGCTGTATGAGCAGCGCCAGATCGTAATCTATGACTGGCATGTCCAGAGTTGGGTGCTTCACCTTGAGGTTACAGTAGACGGTTGACACAGCTGCCCCCATGATCATACCTGTGGCAGAATAGTTCAGAAGAAGAAGAAAAATCTAGTAAGGAGAATGAATTGGGTCCTTACATTTTGACATGGCCGCCGCCGACTTGGGATCGAATCCGACGATCAAGGTGAGCATCGGCACGAAGATCCCACCGCCGCCTACCCCGCCGATGCTGCCGAACGCTGCTCCGAAGATTCCAATGAATGACCCCAACACGATTTGCCATCCAAATTTCATAGGCTACATAAAAAAGCTAGCGTTAAGCAAGTTAATTGGGTTGATTGAACTTACAAACTTGGCAAACAGAGCTCGAGATTAACACAGAAGAAAGCTTTGTGTTATTACCGGCCACACGTGGTGGTAAGTGGTTCCCGCACTCTGCCAGACGGAGTTCGCCACCTTGCGCAGGTAGCTCACTTCCTCCTCCGGTGGCGCCACGGTGACAGTGAGCGAGAGCCCCCTGTCGGCGGCGACAGCGCAGGCAACGCCGAGCACCCCGACGACGAAGTGCCATTTCGTTCCCATTTCTCGCCCCTGCGAATCCGAAGGAAGGAAAGGTGCGATCTTTGAGTTCTCAACAGCCAGTAGCCACACAGTGAAGGGAGCAAATTCTGCACGCCTGTGGTGATTGCTGAGACTGGGTGTGGCAAACGACCGTGGGAGAACCACGAGGCAAACGACAGGAATTATAGCTACTGAGAAGTACTGATACTATATTCAGTGACTATATATACTAGTACTACAGTTTTATCTATGGTGCTCCTTGCCTGCCCCCCAATATTTTATTTAATGGAAATTGAATATCAAATTGAGACTTTTTAACAAAGAACGAACAAAACCACACTCATACCCAAGACTCCGACGACGGTGGAAACATGAGCCCAAGTCTCCGGCTCCGGTCGTCGAAAGTTAGTCTTCACAATATAACTTTTTACTCATCCCGATGACCCGGATCATTTTTGATCGCGAACCTTACCTACCTATCTGATTTTGCCTGTGAAAGGTCGCATATCATAATCACGTGGTTATCGGATTATATATCATAATAAAGATATGCGGACCAGTCTCCATCTATTCATACCAGTAGTGTAGGCACTGTTCCTATCAATGCATTTGCTGTCGTCTGTTCTCATGAACGTACGTACAAGTGATATTATGACATATCTAACGTTATAGCAGTAGCCATTCGACCTGTACACGCCGATCTGACATTAATAAACGGTTAGCAGTACCCATTCTGTACATGCCGATCTGACAAGTCCACCTCTCAGATATCCTACTCTCTTGACTGCTTCAAATTACTCACATAAACACACATACACGGTAATGTATCTGTGCTTAGCGCATATGAGCAGAATAACCAAAAAAAATTAGCGGGAGTTATGGATAAATGTGTGCTTAGCGTACATGAGCAGAATAGGAATAGGGCCAGAAACAGTAGAAGCTGGTTCAGGACTTCTGTCATTTTTTTTTTCTGTCATAGCTAGGACGAAATCACAACAGAGGCACTATCTCTGAACTTAGAAAAACTGCAGGGTGCAACTGACGACTCTGGATCTCTATGGTCTTACGAGATATATTTCTTTGTTGCTTATTTTTTTCTGAATAAGAGATAAGATGGAGCCGTGGCATTGATTTAACGATGCGTTTGTATGAACATTTGTGAGATAGATTTCTGCTTGCTAGGACCTGAAAATTAGATATATCACGTGGCTGTTACTTTCGGAAAAAGAACATGTCCTTCAATATTTGCTCCGAGTTCTCCTTCAACATCGGTCGCACATAAATTGCTACCTAATCTGCCCTTGGTTATCCAATTCAAAAGAGGAATTAAGAGAAATAGATTTAGCCACGTCAATACGCCACATCGTAAGCCCAACGGACAAAGAAGGATTTTTAGGCTCTGGTTTTTACAATCCTGTTCTGGCGTGCCAGCTACTAACGTCTAAAGATGATTTTTCAAATAGTGTTACATGCATATAAAACATTTAGAAAATTCAAATGACCATTTAGTGACCTCGCTGACCTGGCAAAATGGTCTTGTAAGAGGACCAATATCTTTTTTTTTTTGCAAGAGGACCAATATCACAGCCTAGCAGTATGATTTAGTTAACTACTCAACTAATAAATTTTATCACAGTAGTAGTAGCTATGCGCGCGCCTCAACTAATAAATTTTATGCTCCATCTAAAAATCGTATAATATGTTAAAGTTTTTTTTTAGAAAACTGCATATCAACTTTACTTTTAGCCTAGATCATTGTCCTTCAATAATTTTAGATTTTATCTATAACATTTGCACGCAATCTTAACTGTTTTTCTACACTACTGTATATCGGGATCTCTCGTGTGGACAAATTGCTCTCGAGCTACAGGGAGCCCTTTATTTTGGAAATTCAAAAACTCACGGTTTACAGAATCAAATATTCTAAAAACGTCATGGTATATACTACAAGTGTGCAAGTCTCATCGTGTAATAATTTTTATTATAGGGTACACAAATATGACAAAAGTAATTGTGTGGTAGATTTGAAATGGGCAGATAGATTTAATTCTTGTATAGAAATGCGGGCCTTACTGGATATTGTCTTGGATGGTAAGATTAATACTTGGAAAATAGTCAAGAGATCCTCACTTTAATTATATAGGCCCCAAATCTCGACGCTGACATGTTGTACTTTCTTTGTTTGTTCGGTTTGTCTATTAATTACCTAAGCATAATATAGTCATAAACTCTCATCACACTTGATACATAAAAAAATTCATCTCATGTTTAAAAATTGTAACATAAAGAAATAGTCATTTAGAAATGCAGCCTAGGTGAAAGTATTGGTCTTTGGCTTAAGATACCAATAAAAAAACTATATATCATGGATTCATGAATAATGGTGCATTAATCAATCCAAAGATGTGTGCAACCGAGGTTAATATGAATGTTTCTGCCAATCGCAAAAAACTAAATATAAAGGCCTTCACCTGAGGGCTTAATTGGCCGGCGACATGGTCACACGGATCCACTCTGCACGCTCGGGAGGAGAGGATCTCTCCACGCACGCCATGCAGGCCGCCATCATGCATGCATCAGAGCCTCGAGGACGCCAGTCGTGCACGATTGGGACGGACGAACATGCCAAGGGCAATAAAGCGCATGCAGTCTAGAGCGACATCGTGCACTATAAGGACGGCCTCGGTACATGTCAAGGGCAATGAACCGCACGGCGTCCAGGGCGGCGTCCAAAATGTCATCATGGTAGCCTTCGTGCGCGCCATCTTGATCGTCCATGAAGCTGTAGGCGCCGTGATGTGGCTGATATCGCCATGATCGAGTCTTCGCACATGTCGCTCGTGTTCAAGACTTCAATCCTACGGCATGGACACCAACAACTACTTCTGAGCTCACGATTGCCTACTCGAGTGAGCACTCGTCGTGTCGTTGTGTGAAAGAAGAGTTAAGCTGCGCCATTTTTAGATGGAACGGCCGCTGCATGCCTAGCTCTATAACGGCTGGAGCTTTAATTTCTTTCCTTGCATGTAGTTGTGTCAGTTACTCCAATACAATTTGCGCCATGAATTTGGGCTGAAGATTGTGTGCAATTTGCATGGGCATATAAATTCTTTCCTTGCATGCAGCACCACTTAAACTCTCACCACAATTTGTGTCACCAATTTGGCGCAAGGGTTGAATAATGGACACAGGGGGAAATATTCCTCTGCAGGTGAAGTACATTCAGTCAACATAAATTGCTAAGTGCACACCATACAATAATTAAATTAATACTGGCCATTAGATTGAGATTAGTTGGTCTAAACATGCGGTGCTGATTAGTCTATGTACAATAAATGGGTGTCCTTAAGAAAGTTAATGTTTGCTTGTTTAATAGTAATATAGATGAATTTGGGCTGGAGATTGTGTGCAATTTGCATGGGCATATAAATTCTTTCCTTGCATGCAACACCCCACTTAAACTCTCACCACAATTTGTGTCACCAATTTGGCGCAAGGGTTGAATAATGCGGACACAGGGGGAAATATTCCTCTGCAGGTGAAGTACATTCACTCAACGTAAATTGCTAAGTGCACACCATACAACAATTAAATTAATACTAGCGACCTTGCGCAGGTAGCCCACTTCCTCCTCCGGTGGCGCCAGGGTGACAGTGAGCGAGAGCCCCCTGTCGGCGGCGGCGGTGGCGGCAGCCGCGGCGACGGCGCAGGCAACGCCGAGCACCCCGACGACGAAGTGCCATTTCGTCCCCATTTCTCGCCCCTACGATCGAATCCGAAGGAAGGAAAGGTGCGATCTTTGAGTTCTCAACAGCCAGTAGCCACACAGTGAAGGGAGCAAATTCTGCACGCCTGTGGTGATTGCTGAGACTGGGTGTGGCAAACGACCGTGGGAGAACCACGAGGCAAACGACAGGAATTATAGCTACTGAGAAGTACCGATACTATATTCAGTGACTATATGTACAGTTTTATCTATGGTGCTCCTCTGATATTTTATTTAATGGAAATTGAATATCAAATTGAGACTTTTTATGTTATAAACACGACAAGTAACAAAACAAAGAACGAACAAAACCACACTCATACCCAAGCCTCCGGCGATGGTGGAAACGTGGGCCCAAGCCTCTGGCTCCCGGTCGTCGAAAGTTAGTCTTCACAATATAACTTTTTACTCATCCCCGACGACCCGGATCATTTTTTATCGCGAACCTTACCTACCTATCTGATTTTGTCTGTGAAAGGTCGCATATCATAATCACGTGGTTATCGGATTATATATCTTAATAAAGATATGCGAACCGGTCTCCATCTATTCATACCAGTAGTGTAGGCACTGTTCCTATCAATGCATTTGCTGTCGTCTGTTCTAATAAACGTACGTACAAGTGATATTTATGACGTATCTAACGTTATAGCAGTAGCCATTCGACCTGTACACGCCGATCTGACATTAATAAACGGTTAGCAGTACCCATTCTGTACATGCCGATCTGACAAGTCCACCTCTCAGATATCCTACTCTCTTGACTGCTTCAAATTACTCACATAAACACACATACACGGTAATGTATCTGTGCTTAGCGCATATGAGCAGAATAACCAAAAAAAATTAGCGGGAGTTATGGATAAATGTGTGCTTAGCGTACATGAGCAGAATAGGAATAGGGCCAGAAACAGTAGAAGCTGGTTCAGGACTTCTGTCATTTTTTTTTTCTGTCATAGCTAGGACGAAATCACAACAGAGGCACTATCTCTGAACTTAGAAAAAACTGCAGGGTGCAACTGACGACTCTGGATCTCTATGGTCTTACGAGATATATTTCTTTGTTGCTTATTTTTTTCTGAATAAGAGATAAGATGGAGCCGTGGCATTGATTTAACGATGCGTTTGTATGAACATTTGTGAGATAGATTTCTGCTTGCTAGGACCTGAAAATTAGATATATCACGTGGCTGTTACTTTCGGAAAAAGAACATGTCCTTCAATATTTGCTCCGAGTTCTCCTTCAACATCGGTCGCACATAAATTGCTACCTAATCTGCCCTTGGTTATCCAATTCAAAAGAGGAATTAAGAGAAATAGATTTAGCCACGTCAATACGCCACATCGTAAGCCCAACGGACAAAGAAGGATTTTTAGGCTCTGGTTTTTACAATCCTGTTCTGGCGTGCCAGCTACTAACGTCTAAAGATTTTTCAAATAGTGTTACATGCATATAAAACATTTAGAAAATTCAAATGACCATTTAGTGACCTCGCTGACCTGGCAAAATGGTCTTGTAAGAGGACCAATATCTTTTTTTTTTTGCAAGAGGACCAATATCACAGCCTAGCAGTATGATTTAGTTAACTACTCAACTAATAAATTTTATCACAGTAGTAGTAGCTATGCGCGCGCCTCAACTAATAAATTTTATGCTCCATCTAAAAATCGTATAATATGTTAAAGTTTTTTTTTAGAAAACTGCATATCAACTTTACTTTTAGCCTAGATCATTGTCCTTCAATAATTTTAGATTTTATCTATAACATTTGCACGCAATCTTAACTGTTTTTCTACACTACTGTATATCGGGATCTCTCGTGTGGACAAATTGCTCTCGAGCTACAGGGAGCCCTTTATTTTGGAAATTCAAAAACTCACGGTTTACAGAATCAAATATTCTAAAAACGTCATGGTATATACTACAAGTGTGCAAGTCTCATCGTGTAATAATTTTTATTATAGGGTACACAAATATGACAAAAGTAATTGTGTGGTAGATTTGAAATGGGCAGATAGATTTAATTCTTGTATAGAAATGCGGGCCTTACTGGATATTGTCTTGGATGGTAAGATTAATACTTGGAAAATAGTCAAGAGATCCTCACTTTAATTATATAGGCCCCAAATCTCGACGCTGACATGTTGTACTTTCTTTGTTTGTTCGGTTTGTCTATTAATTACCTAAGCATAATATAGTCATAAACTCTCATCACACTTGATACATAAAAAAATTCATCTCATGTTTAAAAATTGTAACATAAAGAAATAGTCATTTAGAAATGCAGCCTAGGTGAAAGTATTGGTCTTTGGCTTAAGATACCAATAAAAAAACTATATATCATGGATTCATGAATAATGGTGCATTAATCAATCCAAAGATGTGTGCAACCGAGGTTAATATGAATGTTTCTGCCAATCGCAAAAAACTAAATATAAAGGCCTTCACCTGAGGGCTTAATTGGCCGGCGACATGGTCACACGGATCCACTCTGCACGCTCGGGAGGAGAGGATCTCCACGCCGCCATGCAGGCCGCCATCATGCATGCATCGAGCCTCGAGGACGCCAGGTGGCACGATTGGGACGGACGAACATGCCAAGGGCAATAAAGCGCATGCAGTCTAGAGCGACATCGTGCACTATAAGGACGGCCTCGGTACATGTCAAGGGCAATGAACCGCACGGCGTCCAGGGCGGCGTCCAAAATGTCATCATGGTAGCCTTCGTGCGCGCCATCTTGATCGTCCATGAAGCTGTAGGCGCCGTGATGTGGCTGATATCGCCATGATCGAGTCTTCGCACATGTCGCTCGTGTTCAAGACTTCAATCCTACGGCATGGACACCAACAACTACTTCTGAGCTCACGATTGCCTACTCGAGTGAGCACTCGTCGTGTCGTTGTGTGAAAGAAGAGTTAAGCTGCGCCATTTTTAGATGGAACGGCCGCTGCATGCCTAGCTCTATAACGGCTGGAGCTTTAATTTCTTTCCTTGCATGTAGTTGTGTCAGTTACTCCAATACAATTTGCGCCATGAATTTGGGCTGAAGATTGTGTGCAATTTGCATGGGCATATAAATTCTTTCCTTGCATGCAGCACCGCACTTAAACTCTCACCACAATTTGTGTCACCAATTTGGCGCAAGGGTTGAATAATGTGGACACAGGGGGAAATATTCCTCTGCAGGTGAAGTACATTCAGTCAACATAAATTGCTAAGTGCACACCATACAATAATTAAATTAATACTGGCCATTAGATTGAGATTAGTTGGTCTAAACATGCGGTGCTGATTAGTCTATGTACAATAAATGGGTGTCCTTAAGAAAGTTAATGTTTGCTTGTTTAATAGTAATATAGATGAATTTGGGCTGGAGATTGTGTGCAATTTGCATGGGCATATAAATTCTTTCCTTGCATGCAACACCCCACTTAAACTCTCACCACAATTTGTGTCACCAATTTGGCGCAAGGGTTGAATAATGCGGACACAGGGGGAAATATTCCTCTGCAGGTGAAGTACATTCACTCAACGTAAATTGCTAAGTGCACACCATACAACAATTAAATTAATACTAGCCATTAGATTGAGATTAGTTGGTCTAAACATGCGGTGCTGATTAGTCTATGTACAATAAACGGGGTGTCCTTAAGAAAGTTAGTGTTTGCTTGTTTAATAGTAGTATAGATTAAGCATAGTAAAACCAATATAACTGGTAGTTTAAAATCATTGACGTGCTTTCATTCCCTAATCTTACAGATATACTATTCATACCAGCGACTTAGTATATCTAGGGATTGAATTTGCATCATCAGTACAATTAGTACAAGAACTTAAGCGGAAAAAAAGATAATAAGACCAAAAAATAAATAATTGGAGGAAACACATGTTGGAGGAGTGAAGCTGTAAATGATGATGCCTCTATACTAAGTAGCACATCACTACTATATACTACCTCCATTCCGGTTTATAAGGCAAATATGTATTTCAAGAAAATAGTTTGATCATAAATTTGGTCAACAAAATACAAATTATATTTAACAAAAATTATACCATTATATTCATATTCAAAATACGCTTCCAATGGTATAATTTTTGTGACATATGATTCATATATTGTTGACCAAATTTACGGTCAAACTATTTTCTTAAAGTACGTATTAGCCCTATAATTCAGAATGGAGGGAGTACAAAACATATTTGTTAGAAATCTGTAAGGAAAAATATAGACAACCCTGAAATACTTCTGTCTTCATCTGTTTGCCTCTGTTCCAAAATATAAGGCCACTAAAGATTAGTCAAAAGTCAAATCTTACTAACTTTGATCAAATATTTAGAAAAAAATCCACATCTACAATATTAAATGGACATATTAGTAAAATATAGTTTATAGTGAATCTATTGATATTGATTTAGTATTGTAAATATTGATATTTTGGTATATAAACATGGTCAAACTTAGAAAAAAATGACTTTTGACTAATAATTAGGCGTCTTATATTTTGCGATGGAGGGAGTATAAACAATGGGCTCCGAATTGGTGGTCTACTGCTGCTGTGTTAATGCTTGAGGACAGTCATTTCCCTTTCTCCTTGCTCAACCATTTCCTCCACCTTGGACATCACATCTACTAATTCCATCCCAGTAATTCCCTACACTATGTTCATCAATATAATACATGGTGCTAGAGATTCCATAGGCGATTGTCTCAATCAAGACTAAGAAAATGCAGATTGTTCGATCACACTAATGATGGCCTGAAGATCGAATACTTTCTTCAGACTGAGAGTGTAAGAATAAGTAAAAGTTGTTGCCATGCTCATTCCTTTGTTCATATCGAGGACAAATCCATGGAAGCTTGAACTTCTGAGGCAAAAAAGGAAGAGAAAACATAGATAGAATTAGCAGTATGTGAATAGATGTAAAATACATCAGATGCAAAACAACTCGTAACACAATGTAGCACCTATTAGTATGAATTGCATCAGGAAATCACTTCCAATTAACTACACAAATCAATCAGCGATTACAAATCACTCTCGCAGGCAGTGAGAAAGTACTTCCACCACTTGGCCGCAGCACTAGTTAGGGGATTAGCTTCAAGACAACATCTTCAGTGCCGACGCTCATCGAGTACTTGGGGCTTTGTGACAGAATTAGAGAGGTTGTCCTCCGCAACGCCTTTGGATGCTGATAGAGAGCGGCGACTATTCAGTGAAGTCTGCATATAACATGCAGTTTATGGGGAGAGATGAGATGCCCCGTGCCTAGTGGTGGACACAAAGCTCAAGGACCAAAGCTCGGCTCGGGTTCGACAAGTCTCGGCTCGAAGGTTAGGCAATCCAAGCTCAAACCTTGCTACTCAGGCTCGAGGCTCGACAAGCTAGCTCGATGAAGCTTGCAAGCCGGCTCAAAGGCTCGATGGACATAAAAGTCGTTATGATCCTTGCTAAAACAAACAATTGGCAATGAGAAGTAACATGATATTTTATGCATTGATGTATAACCTAGTCTAAAAGAAAGTTTACACATGATATATGCATGATCCATAAGGTAGTCCAGTATGTGCATCACCAAATTTATGCCCACACACTATTTCCACATAACTAATTCCCGATACCAAAATATATCAAGACAATTAAACAGAAGGAATGATCATATTATGCTAATCTAGTCTCAGAAATTACCGTAGATCGAACAAAAAATCTTTTATAGAATATATCAATTGGAACTGTCATATTATGAATTAGGGCTGTAGCTTCAGCGGCGTTTCCCAGCCAAGACAAGGAGGCGGTGCATAGCAAGGACGATGGAGGAGCTCGTACAGGGGTTGTTCATGGTGACGGGAGGGCCCAGGAATCAGCAAAATCAGGTCGGGGATGGCTGGGGAAGACATCGGCGAGGCAGCCTGCGCGACAAATTGAAATCTAGCAGCAAGGGACGACGGAAATCATGTTGGCAGTGGTGACACGGGAGATAGGAAGGAGAGGGGAGTGCATTTAGTGCTTAGTTGTTTTAGGACACTGGGTTGTGGCGGCTAGCTCGTGAGCCTCCCAAGCCAAGACACAAGCTCGACGAGCCAAGATGTGAGCCCAATATTTCAGAATTTTTTAGACACAAGCCAAGCCAGGCTCGGCTCAAATTTTAACCAGCTTGATCAAGCCATTCCACGAGGTGTCTCGGCTCGGCTCGATTCCACCCCTACCAGTGCCTGCCTACTCTAGAGCACCACTTAAATACAAGATTCATATGTGGCTAGTTCCGAGGAACAAGCTTTGGATGGTAGATCCGCAAGGCGAGGGATGCAACATCCAGACCATTGTGTTCTCTAGTGTCAGCTCCAGGAAACAGTGGAGCACCTCACCATGCAATGACCTTACTCGAGAGAAGTCTGGTTCCATGTCCTGTCCACCTTTGGCATTCAGAGATTCATGCCATTGGACGAGGACCATCTGGCGATTTGGTGTCCAAACCTTTCAGGGGCAGTGGCCGCCCAGAACAGGAAGGAGCTAAACTCGTTGGTGACATTGATTGCAAGGTCGCTATGGCTGGAGCACAATGCAGAGTTTTTGGCAAAAAGGTGTAGTTGGACCTAGATGTTTCTAATAACATTCGGAAAAAATTCGCTCTATGGAGGCAAGCGAAGTTATGTGGGAGTGGGTCGTAGCGAGGAATAACATAATAAGCTAAAGGGGAGTGGGTTATTTCTGTTTTTGTGGTCTAAGCTGGCACCGCTGGATGCAACTGTTGTAAATCGGACTCTTTTTTGTATCTTAATGAATGAAGGCACGCGAGGCTCGCACGTGTTCTTGGAAAAAACATGCCGTGTTTAGCCAGAAACCCGTGGTAGGACGCCAGCATCGCCAATGTCACCTACCGCCGCCTCCCTCCATCTGTCTCTAGGGTAGTGGATGCGCATGCGGGGAACCATCATGCGCCGCCCCGCGGGGGTGGGTGATAGATGCTTCTACTGGGGCTAGACGCATGTTGGCGTGTTATTGATGCCTCGTTGGGAGACCCTAAGAGCAAGGTGTGATGAGCACAGCAGCAAGTTTTTCCTCAGTAAGAAACCGAGGTTATCGAACCAGTAGGAGGAAGGAAACGACTCAAAGGTGTTGCTAGCAACTTGGAGACCTTCACAACACAAACTCAAGACTTTGCCCCAACGAACAGTGAGGTTGTCAATCGCACCGGTTGCTGTAACAAAGGATTAACTGTATGGTGTGGAAGGTAATAGTGGTTTGCAACAAGTAAACAGTAACAGTGGAAGATGTATCAATGGTAAAGATTGGACTAGGGTCCATAGTTCACTAGAGGTGTTCTACTTAAGATAAACAAACATGGCATGCTGGGTAAACAAATTACAGCAGGGCAATTGACAGGACAGAGCAAGGCATAACAATGCAATACTAGACATTCATGATTCTATGAGATTTGATTGGGAAATACAACATGATACATAGACCGCCATCCAACTGCATCTATGACTAGAAATACACCTTCAGGTTATCATCTGAACCCCCTCGAGTATTAAGCTGCAAGCAACAGATAACTGCTTTAAGCAAAGTGTGTAAGGTAAACAATCCACTTGTTCCATGAACAAGAGATCGTTGTTTTCTCCCTAGTGGCAACAACACATCTACATCCTTAGAGATTTCTGTCACTTCTCTTAGATTAAATAGAGGCATGAACCCACTATCTAGCATAAATACCCCCTCTTGGAGTCACTAGCATCTACTTGGTTAAGATAGCTACTAGAAACGGAGATCATGCAAGATCACAAACAACACATACATAATAGAATCAATAAGACAAAACCATTAATCAATCTGACATAGTAATCTCAATATCCATCGGATCCCCGCAAACACAACATGCATGATTACAAATATATGATCTCGATCATGAACGGAGCTCACAAGATCTAAACATGGTAGTACAAAGGAGGAGATACAACCATCTAGCTACTACATGGACCTGTAGTCCAAGGTGGAACTACTCACGCTTCATACCGGAGGCTGGCATGATGAAGAAGAAGGTCTACAGGATGATCTCCCCTCTGGCAGGGTGCCGGGAAGATCTTCAGACCCCCCTGATCTAGGGACGATGGTGGCGGCGACTACAGATGGTGTCGTGGAATATTGATCGGAAACTTAGGGTTTTGGCATCGGGGGGTCTTTATAGGCGAAGATGCGAAGCAGGGGGCGGCCAGGGTGGTCACACCCTCCTAGGCATGGCTAACCCTAGCCCGCGCCACCAGGGGGTGTGGGCCCCTGGTGCCTCCCCTCCGTCTCGTATTCTGGCTCCATGTTCCCCCATGGTAAAATATTGACTTTGGCTTTTGTCCCATCTAATTCCGAGAATATTGTTTTTCTGCCTTTCTGGAACCAAAAACAGAAGAAAACAGACAACTGTCACTATGGCATCTTGTTAATAGGTTAGTACCAGAAAAAAATATAAAAACACCTCAAAGTGTAGACAAAACAAAGCAAAGTAGATACTAAACAAGAATGGAATATCAAAAATTATAGATACGTTTCCGACGTATCAAGCATCCCCAAGCTTAACTTCTGCTCGTCCTCGGGTAGGTAAGTGATAAAAAAGAATAATTTTTAGGTGACATGCACCATCAAAATCAAGATTAAACCATTTGCAAGCATTTTAAGCTGGGATCAAAGAACTCTAAATATGAGCATGAAAGATGGAGTTCTAATAGTAAGACAAAGTAACTATGCATGCAACATGAAAGGCTACAAACAAACATCATGAATAACATGCATTGAAAAATGTTTGTTTGTTTCACATACATAAAACATGGCATAGTGACATTCAGCTTGTCCCTCATGGAGTAGCAAATAGATGCATAGGACACCTTCAAAGTTCATAAGAGTGACTGAATACAAATAGCACAAGAACAAGTAATATCAATAATATGCATCAATCAATAAGTTTTGGGACAATGCACATAGAACTAAAAATGGCAACTATGCTCTCTTAACTGGTTCCTAAAGGTAGAAGGTGGAGACTCAATATAATGGTGGAAGAAAGTCCCTTCATAAAGGGAAGCATGGATTTCAAGTTTCATATAGAGCTTCCAAAAATTATGGTACTTGTTAGCTTTCAGCCCTCATTGTCCCTATCATAAGCATCTTGAAGTGATTAAGGTTAAAGTGAACGAACTATGGAGTATATGCTTGACAAAGTATAAGTTGGCAATCTCATGTCCCTTGAATACGAGGGCCGCACCTCATGCTACTCAACTTTAGTCACATGTAAGTTATTTTCATAGTAAGTACATGTGTATCATAGAGAACCGCCAACGAGGTACCCCTTGCACATGATACAGGAGATATACCATAATCAAAATGACAAGGAAAGCAGACAATGAGCATCTCAGCAATCTTCTTATTTACCATGAGAATATGGTATTATTTTATCTCTTTCCTCTTTTCAATATGCCTCTTTTTTATAAAAAGAAAGCTTCATAGATGTCATTATGGTTATGCTGCAAGTTTCCACCATGATTAGACATGGCTTAGGCTAGCGGCCCAGGCGTTTCTGTAACACATATACATAACTCCATGGACTTACAAGCTCCTCCTTTATTTCACACCAGCGACATCCATAGACAAAAGAGCAGGATATCAACTGTGTACAAAGTACAAGTGCAATATTGAAAGCGTTCCTCGTGATAACACGGTCCTGCTAATTCCAACGTATAAGTGCAAGCATATACAACATAGATGACACAATGGTTCAAGTTTATTAGGGGCAAGAAAAATAAAGTATGCCATCAAGTTTGTGAGAGCTTTAATCACTAAGTTTTCACATAACAAAATACTTTTTAATTGTAAGATAGATGAAAACAAGAATATACTTGAAATGGTGTAACACACCATGAATAGAAATTTATAGTGGACACTTTGGAATAACTTGGTTTCTTGGGAGTTGGATGCATGAGTAGAGCTTACTCATACAAGTGGAGGCTAGCAAAAGACTGGGGCGACCAACTAAGAGAGCAATAATGGCCATAATCATGTAGATCGACAAAACATTACTAATCAAAGCATAAGTGGTACTACAAGTCAAGGACTAAATGATCATAGAGGCTATGGTGACTTGTTCATAGTCATAACATGGTGTGAGCATGTGCCAAGTCAACCCAAACAAAGCATCAAAGGAGAATACCGCAATACTATGATTTTGTATATTAAAACAACGCATGATTCCTTCATGACACACTAAGCAATCCTAAATTTTTGGAACAAGTCATGCTACAGCAATAATCACTCAGCATAAGGTCATAACAACACCTAGCATGACATGATAAAGTCTAAGTCACAGTCAAAGCAAGCTCCTCTTGTACTACTCAAGCAAGAACTTTCTACTCTTCTCCAACACCAATCAACTTATTTGATACAACATAGCGAGAACGGGGGTCCAAACTACTTCATTCAAGCAAACTAAGCAAACCAAACGAAAACTAAGATGCTCCAAGAATAACACAACAGTGCATGAAACAATAAAAATGAAGTGTCTAGAAAGACCTGAGCTTTTTATTGATGAAGAAGGGGATGCCTTGGGCATCCCCAAGCTTTGACGCTTGTACCTCTTGAATATTTCTTGGTGTGACATGGGGTGGCATCCCCAAGCTTGAGCTTTTGTTCATTCTTCATCTTATTACATCATTCTCTCTCTACACCTGAAAATTTTCCTTCATACAAAACTTCACATAATCTTTATTAGCAACATTAGTGTATTCAAAAGATAATAGACCCTTGGGTTTAGCTTTAGAACAACTAAACTTTCACTAAAAACACAATCTACTGTAGCAATTCAAATCTCAATTTACCAAAAATAACCCAAAAGGGAATCAATAAGAAGCAAATGCAAATAATGGCAAAAATCTGTCAAAACAGACCAGCAGGTAGAAACCGATTTTTTCGAAGACCTTATGTTGCTCAAATCAAAATGTGTTGAACTAACTAAATTTAGATAACATACTGGTAGATTTATTCATAAAATATCAGCTCAATCGGACTTACAGAGATTCCTCACGAATATTTACGGTGGAGTACAAAAATCTGTTTCGGGACAACAACTCCCCAAATCTTACTTCCCTCTCATTAGAGGTTATTCTTGGCACAAAAAGCAAACAAAAAGTATAAGAAGAGGTCATTACTGAAGTAATAACTTCCAAGACTCAAGAAAACTCTTTGGTTATCTCCCAACAAGTACTTTTTTTAACGCCTTTAAGTTAGGCACAAGAAGCGAAAATCAAGTTTTCAAATGAAGAAGCATTAACATCGAACTTTGCTTTTAAAGGAGGAGCAAAAAGCAACTTCTCTCTCCTCATAGGGAAGTGTTTAATACCTTTCTTGAATGGAAATTGATATTTAATGGTGCCTTCTTTTATATCAATGATGGCACCAAAAGTTCTAAGAAAAGGTCTTCCCAAAGTAATAGGACAAGAAGCATTGTATTCAACATCCAAAACATAGAAATCAACAGGGACATAAGCATTGTTAACCATAATAAGAAAATCATTAACACTCCCCATGAGTTTCTTCTTAGCATTATCATTAAGCGGGACATCCAAATAACAATCTTCCAAATGTGGCAATTCAAGCATTTCATAAATCTTTTTAGGCATAATAGAGACACTAGAACCGAGGTCACATAAAGCTTTGAGATCAAAGTCATTCACTTGCATATTAATAATGGGTTTCCAACTATCTTCTACTTTCCTAGGAATAGAGGCTTTGTGTTTCAACTTCTCTTCCTTAATTTTAGTAAAAGCATCTGTAATGTGTTTGGTGAAAGCCACATTCATATCACAAGCATCTGGACTTCTAGCAAGCTTTTGTAGGAACATAATCACTTCAGAAATATTGCAACCATCAAGATCAAAATCAAACTTAGCATCACTAGTAGTAGGCTCATTGGGTTTAGGCATTGTGGTAAGAGGAATAGGGACTTCTTGTGGTTTAGTGGCATCCATATTGGTGGTGGTGATAGTGCACACACTATTTTTTCTAGCAGTTTCAGCTTCTCTTTCCCACTTAGCATGAAGTTGGGATAACAGTCTTACATTTTCATCAATAGTAACTTGTACGGCATGAGTAGCAGTAAAGGTACTCTCCAAAGTTTTAGGTTTAGCGGCCATTTTATTAATCAAATAGGGTTGTGCTTGAAACAAACAGGAAATATTTTTCTCAACATTCAAAAGCTTTTCCTCCACAGTCTTGTTGAAAGTGGTTTGTTTACTAATAAAGTCTTTGAGCATGACTTCAAGTTCAGAGGGGGCATTTCTAGTATTGTTGTAAGAGTTTCCATAGGTATTGCCATTATTAGGAGGATAAGGCCTATAATTGTTGTTACTACCAAAATTATTCCTATAGGCATTGTTGTTGAAATTGTTGTTTCTAATGAAGTTCACATCAACTTGCTCTTCTTGAGCAACCAAAGAGGCTAAGGGAACATTATTAGGATCTAAAGGAGCTTTTCCATTAACAAGCATAGCCATGATAACATCAATCTTATCACTCAAAGAGGAGGTTTTTTTTAACAGAATTTACCTTCTTACCATGTGGAGCTCTCTTAGTGTGCCATTCAGAATAATTAACCATCATATTGTCAAGGAGTTTTGTTGCAGCACCCAAGGTGATGGTCATAAAGGTACCTCCAGCAGCTGAATCCAACAGGTTTCTTGAAGAGAAGTTCAAACCTTCATAAAAAGTCTGGATAATCATCCAAGCAGTAAGTCCATGAGTGGGACAATGCTTAACCAAAGATTTCATTCTTTCCCAAGCTTGAGAAAAATGTTCATTATCAAGTTGTTTAAATTTCATAATATCACTTCTCATAGATATAATCTTAGCATGAGGGTAGTACTTTACAATAAAAGCATCTTTACACTTAATCCAAGAATCAATACTATTTCTAGGCAAAGATAGCAACCATTCTTTAGCTTTTCCTCTCAAGGATAAAGGAAACAACTTGATCTTAATAATATCTCCTTCTACATCCTTATATTTTTGCATCTCACAAAGTTCAATAAAGTTATTGAGGTGGGCAGCAACATCATCAAAACTAGCACCAGAAAATTGCTCTCTCATCACAAGATTCAACAAAGCAGGCTTAATTTCATAAAAGGTTGCATCAGGAGCAGGTGGAGCAATAGGAGTACTTAGGAAATCATTGTTGTTTGTGCTAGTGAAGTCACACAACTTGGTGTTCTCAGCAGAGTTCATTTTGGCAAAAGTGGAGCAAGCCAACAGCAGCAACTAGAGCAGGAACTAATTCTTTGTGTTTTTGATAAGAGAAAGCAAACCAAATAAACAATTTTTTTTGGAGTTTTTGATAAAAATAGGCAAATAAAACCAAGCAAAAGAAAGTAAGCAAAACAAAAACAAAGTAAAGAGAAAGGTTGTGAAGGACTCCCCATGTGAAGACGTCCTTAGCCTCCCTGGAAACGGCGCCAGAAAAGCTTGTTGGTGTGTTATTGATGCCTCGTTGGGAGACCCCAAAATCAAGGTGTGATAAGCACAACAGCAAGTTTTCCCTCAGTAAGAAACCGAGGTTATCGAACCAGTAGGAGGAAGGAAATGACTCAAAGGTGTTGCTAGCAACTTGGAGACCAGCACAACACAAACTCAAGACTTTGCTCCAATGAACAGTGAGGTTGTCAATCTCACCGGTTGCTGTAACAAAGGATTAACTGTATGCTATGGAAGGTAATAGTGGTTTGCAACAAGTAAACAGTAACAGTGGAAGATGTATCAATGGTAAAGATTGGACCGGGGTCCATTGTTCACTAGAGGTGTTGTCCTTAAGATAAACAAACATGGCATGCTGGGTAAACAAATTACAGCAGGGCAATTGATAGGACTAAGCAAGGCATAATAATGCAATACTAGACATCCATGATCCTATGAGATTCGATTGGGCAATACAACAAGATACATAGACCACCATACAACTGCATCTATGACTAGAAATCCACCTTCAAGTTATCATCTGACCCCCCCCCCCCCCAATATTAAGTTGCAAGTAACAGATAAATGCTTTAAGCAAAGTGTGTAAGGTAAACAATCCACTTGTTCCATGAACAAGAGATCGTTGTTTTCTCCCTAATGTCAACAACACATCTACATCCTTAGAGATTTCTGTCACTTCTCTTAGATTAAATAGAGGCATGAACCCACTATCTAGCATAAATACCCCATGTTGGAGTCACTAGCATCTACTTGGCTAAGATAGCTACTAGAAACTAAGAGCATGCAAGATCACAAACAACATAGACATGATAGAATCAATAAGACAAAACCATTAATCAATCTTACATATTAATCTCAATATCCATCAAATCCCTGCAAACACAACATGCATGATTACAAATAGATGAACTTGATCATGAACGGAGCTCACAAGATCTAAGCATGGTAGCACAAATGAGGAGATACAATCATATAGCTACTACATGGACATGTAGTCCAAGGTGGAATTACTCACGCTTCATACCGGGGGCTGGCATGATGAAGAAGAAGGCCTCCGGGATGATCTCCCCTCTGGCAGGGTGTCGGGAAGAGCTTCAGATCCCCCAGATCTAGGGACGATGGTGGTGGCGGTTACAGACGGTTTCATGAAATATTGATCGGATACTTAGGGTATTGGTATCGGGGGGTCTTTATAGGCGAAGAGGTGAGGCAGAGGGGGCAGTCAGGGTGGTCACATCCCCTAGGTGTGGCTAACCCTAGACCGCGCCGCCGGGGGGTGTGGCCCCCTGGTGCCTCCCCTCCGTCTCGTATTCTGGCTCCGTGTTCCCCACTGTAAAATATTGACTTTGGCCTTTGTCCCGTCCAATTCCGATAATATTGATTTTCTGCCTTTCTGGAACCAAAAACAGAAAAAAAACAGGCAACTGGCACTGTGGCATCTTGTTAATAGATTAGTCCCAGAAAACATATAAAAACACCTCAAAGTGTAGACAAAGCAAATCAAAGTAGATACTAAACAAGCATGAAACATCAAAAATTATAGATACGTTTCCGACGTATCAACGCACTGCAGCATAAAGGGCCGACATCGTAATAGGGCCTGGTACGGCCAGTGATAGTCCTCAAACCTTAGCGCCGCCCACCGTCAATGGCGGCGGGGACAGGGGATGTTGCATGAAATTAAACTAGTGTAAATACCATTGTGCCCTCCTCTATCTTTCGTTTTTCATTGGAGGAAATTCAAAAAATCGAGTGTAATGCCTAGAATGTTCCACTAGCCGAGATATACTATTCAAGATCTGGGATAATAAAGCCGGCGTTTTTAGATCACAGCTTAGTGGCTGATTGTAGTTTATTTGCATAGGGCCTCAATTTTAGTACTCCCTCCAACCCATATTAATTGACTTGAATTTGTCTAGATTTGCTTGAATCTAGACACTATTTAGGATATAGATTCATTTAAATTTTGATAAATCCAAGTCAACTACTATAAGTCGGAGGGGGTACTAATTGCATAGAGCCTTAATTTTTGGCCGCTCAGTTTTGCAAAAGAACATAATGTTTTTTTAGAAGAACAGAGCAGAATGGGGCTTGATTAGGTGCAGGGTTATTTTGGGCTCAAATATTGATGGGTCAAGCAGTGGCCCAAATTTGGCCAGATATTACATATAGCCCAAGCAACTAAAGAGGCAGGACAGACGGATTGAAGCAGCTCACGAGGTTGCACACTTGTTCATGCACGCTACGTCGTGTTCCTTGATGTACGAAGTACCCGTGAGCTCCATACATACGCACACAGTACCCACCGTCCATGAATATACACGGCGTGCGTGCGTGCGTGCGTGTGTGTGTAATGAAGCAGTTCACGAGGACGCATTCTAGAAATTAAGAACGGCATCCCCTGGATAAGCCATTGTTAGGTTTTGCCCACGATCGATCACATCAAAGCTAGACAAACACACTCATGAAAACTTTTCGCCAAAGGCTGAGTTGCCCCAAATTAATGGTTCCACTTCCATCCATAGATGATGTTTCCCCCAGATCGTGGTGGCCGTGGTGACAATCTGCAAGAGCTCGCTTACAGGGCAGTGAAGGCACCAACAAGTCTAGACTAGATTCGATGGTTATGCTCATTGCCTGGACTATTCGGACGGAAAAGAATGGGAGGGTTTTTGAGAACTCAACCAAACCAATCCAAATCATTATCGAACAAATAAAGGATGAAGCAAAGCCCTGGTCCTTTGTCAGTTCTGGTCGTTTCATCGTGCCGACAAGTTATTAGCATCCCTTTGGTATGGTCGTCGTCGGGTTCTCTGCTTTGTTATTCTTTCGTTCTACAACTAGGTGTAGAGGTTTAGTTATGCGGTCAAGCTGATGGTGTATTTTCTGATTGTGGTTAGACTGTCCTCCTGATTGTACTTTGGTCGCCTGTATTTTGCCCATTTTGTTCTTTCTCTTAATATATACATGCAGTTCTCCTACATGTTCGAAAAAAAAGGCTCGTATCATACAGTATCTTTTTTTTCTTCTCAAATTCTTGTGGTACAAATCTTGCACAGCCTCATGCATCTTATATAGGAGACTAGACAGGACTCGTACATAACCCTAGATCTACACGGACTTGAACTCATGCCAAACTTTCGTAAACAACTACATACTCCATATACACACCCTAGTTCCTCGTCTTGTTGATGGCGGACTTTCTATTCTTCAATACGTTGTCGATAAAATCTTATTTATGAAACATGATCTAGAGAAAACAAAGAATCTAAAATTAATACTATAAGCATTCGAGCAAGTTTTTGGATTGAAAATTAATTTTCATAAGAGTGATTTATATTGTTTTGGCTGAACTATTCGGCTGTGGACAGGAGTAATTTTCAATCAACTATCTTGGAATACCGATTCACTATCAGTGTCTCACAATTGCTGAATTGAAACTCAAAGAGGAAAGACTCCAAAATGTCTTAATAGTTGGAACTCCCATGGGAGAACACTTTTACTCATAAATTTAGTACTTACCAACATGATATTGTATATGATCTCGTTTTTCCAGATACCAAAAGGTGTCTTGAATAAAATGGATTATTTTCGCTCAATATTCTTTTGGCAGGGGATAATGAAAAGAAGAAATATTGACTTGCCAGATGGAATGTGGTTTGCCGACCGAAAGAATACGGTGAACTTGGCGTACATGATTTTTCAAGTCCAAAATACCGTGCTTCTGGGTAATGTCTTTTCAAATTACTTACATAAGATGGTTTGTGGTAAAGCATTCTATGGATAAAATATGTTGGCTTCAAAGTTATGTTTCAAGTGGTTTGTAAACCCGGTGAATCACACTTCTGGACTGGACTAATGGAGTCCAGAAATCATTTCTTTCGCTTTGGTGTTTTCCATATCAAGGATGGATCACATATTAGATTCTGGAAAGATAAGTGGCTTGACAAAACTTCTCTTTGCGAACAATACCCAGCTTTACATTCGATTGTTGGGCATAAAAGGGATACACTTTCCACAGTGATGGAATCTAATCCTCCGAATGTGCCTTTCAAAAGAAACCTCATCGACCATCGATTGTTATCTTGGAACAATCTTTTATTACGATTATCCACGATACAGCTGTCGGATGGTGTGAACGAGTTCAAATAGAAATTACTGGAGAGTGGTAAATTTTAAGTCGACTTAATGTATAGAGCTTTGATACAACCTGATATTTCGGTCGATGATAGTAGTAAAATTTGAAAGATGAAAATACCCCTAAAGACGAAGATATCCGCATGGTACCTTCGTAAGGGAGTAATTCTTACAAAAGGTAATCTTGTAAAGAGGAATTGGCATGAAAGTACACAATGCATTTTTTGTCATCATGATGAGACAACTCCACATTTATTCTTTCCATTGTAAATTTGCTCGCTCTGTATGATCAATCATCCATGTAGCCTCTGGTCTATCTACTCCACATACGGTTACCAATATATTTGGTAACTGATTGCATAAGATTGATGATAAATACAGGAGTTTATTTAGGGTGAGAGCGCTTGCCATTATTTGGTTGCTATGGCTATATAGAAATAACAAGATCTTTAATAATATTGTGACTTCTAACTTGCAGGTTATCTATTGGTCCACGGCTACTCTTCGCTTATGGACTACTCTACAACGTATGGAGTTTCGTGACTTGTTTGTGTAGGAGTGTACGCGACTGGAGGACACGACGAGTGATATTTTCTCCCGACATGGATGGCCGCGTGATTTGCGAATCGATCCTCCGTAGCTCGAGACAGTTTATTTACATAGTGCTTTTTGTAATGACGATCTACGTACTTTATTGTCTAGTCGCATGGACTGACCGGCTATGTGCATTCTAGCTATGCAGAGACCGGTTATAAACATTACTTTATGTAATAGAAGCCGTGCATTTTGAAAAAAATACACACTCATATCTAGTCCTAGTACCCAACGACCAACAATCCTATCCAGACTAGTATAACTACTCCCTCCATTTTATAATATAAGATGTTTTAGTTTTTATAAAACGAATGTATCTAGACGGCGTCTTTTGATGTGTAAATTTACTCCAAACTTTTATACTGAAAGATATCTAGATATATACTCCCTTCGTTTTAAAATATAAGATGTTTAAGGTTTGTGAAAAAACTGTATCTAGACTTATTTTAGATGTAGATTCACTCAAAACTTTTCTTCACAAACTTAAAATATCTTATATTTTGAAACGGAGGGATTACCATTCAACAACTAAAACATCTTATATTTTAAAACGGAGGGAACAGTGCTCACACGCTATTCCTACCAAATTATTAGGACTAATCAAAGCAACACAGCGTGCCCAGCTAATCTGTAATGGACTTGCTAGACTATACCCTAATTAACTCAAAGATTATTCCTAAGAGCCATCGCAAAAAACGAAAAAGGAACCATGATGCACAATCGGACATGCGTTTCGTCTCCAAGGGGAAAGAGAAAGGCAAGCTACTAAAGGAGGAAAGGACACGCATCAAGGCAGTTTATTACCCCGATCGATTAGGCAACCACTTAGCAGCTACGCTTTATCAAAGGCGAAAACGGCCGCCTACCAACAGACATACATCACATCACACACACACACACACAGACACTTCTTCGGTCCCAAATTAATCTCCTGTTATGTTGCGTCCCATCAATCAAGTGTGTAGTTTTCCTTAATGCATGGCCGACACTGCGATACAGACCAAGTTTAGCCGACGACCGACGCTTGCCACCAGGCTAGCTGCTCTCATCGATCCAAGAAGAGACACGATCCGGCACGTGATTGCTTGGCATTTCTTCATTTAATTGAAGTTCCAACTTTATTCTAAGTTAGTTTTCTCTATATTTGGCTAAGTCTATAAGAAAAAAATCCCAATAGCGACAACATCAAACGTATATAGCACGAGGAACATAGTTTGTAATAAATGGACATAATAAACTAATTGGAGTTACATATGTTGATTTTTTTTGTGCACTTGATCAGAATAAAAAGGTTCAACTTTAAGAAAAAGCTAAGACTTCAATGAATTTTGAGTGTCGTGGGTACTACCAACTATAAACATTATCGATCTGGTGCGTGCTAATGGATTAGATCAGATTTTACTTGTACCTATCCAAATATGCATACATCGAACCGTGGGTTCGAATGGGAAAATAGTGACACAATATAGACTAAAAACCAAGCATCGACGAGATAGTGTAGTTATAAATTGGATAGTTAAACCATTGTTCTATCGGTGGTAAAATTAAGAGCTAGACATGCTCGCCAAATAAACTTGGTAACTCAATAATACCAACTATCTCAGATTGGCCTTGGCTTTTGACTAAATTTTTTGATTACCTGGTTTGAAACATTCGCATAATCACTTGGCTGAGGAACTCACCGCCGGAAATCACTGATGTGATCATGGCTGAATGTACCCCACCTATTTGATAATTTAAATCTCTTTCCTGGCAAAAAAAAATTCAGATAATCTATATCCACATGCTATTTTCCACAATGTATCCTACACTGTATCCAGGGCCGATACTTCGGAATCAGATATCCTTATTTGCTGGATTATTTAAAATCGTATATGATGACCTTAAAACGGATTCAGAGCCAGGCCATTCAAATTTCCCTCGGTGTTTGGGACGATAGTTTATTATTCACAGATATTTCTCACCTACTAAATCAACACCTTTGTTATTAGTAGCAACACTATGGGTTAAAGTAAAATGCACAAATCACGGGTGTCATGGGACCTAGCTATCCAATTGAAGTCCCATAATATGCACAAAAGATAGTACCGTGAATCATTTTTTGTGTGAACTAGTACCGTGAATCATTGGAGGCGAGTAGATTATAGCTTGCCATGGTTGCTTCACTGGTCCGCAATCAGGGGCTCGTAGGGTTAGATGTTGGATAACCTACTCACTCTGTTTGATTTAGTACACAACGATACTTAATGTGGATTGGACGGAGTAAAAGATTTCGCCTCAAAGTAACATGAAAATTATTCTATTCTATAGCTTAAGCTTGGTCATAACCAATCCATGTGAGGTCACTTCCGGTGCACAGCCGTTGGATCTTGGATGGGAGCCAATCTAAGTCGTTGAATAGGGCTGGTAAACTTAAACTTTTTATTTACGAGAGCAGGGTCCTCTATCGTTAAGCGATTGGGCCTATCAACAGTTCTGGCCCGCGACGCAACGACTGATTACTCCTACGATGGATTTGCAGCATGGATTGGAAGATTGTTCCAGACATCATGACCAGCCTCAGAGCAATGGCTACCGTGGAAGCCGAGGCACCCGCCAGGAAGACAGAACATTTCAAAACTAGATGTGTTAATACATGGCAGCAAAGCAGATGAAAACACATGCATTTCTATCATGAAAATCACACTATCAAGATGCCAGGCAGACGGTGGGGCAAAGCCTGCCTATTCGCCTAGTTTAGTGAATTTCCCTACTAGTAGATAGGCTCGTAGGCAAGTTCAAAAGATATACATATTCATTTGAAGGGAAGACAACCAATTAAGATGATTTTTATACTTCCTGAAATTATGCTTGAACATGGACCACATTCAAAACTTAAATGACATCTCACACCTTTGTCGGTGTCACAGCATATGGCACCGACATTTGTGATTCGGCACCATGGGACGTGGCTTCAGCCCTAAAAGTTTTCGAGGTTCGATAGTTGTTTATAAGCAAAAATAGCCTCTAATGTTGGTCAAAATCATCAGAAAATTACGTGTATGAGACCGAGAAATGGGCACACGGATCCCATGCAGAGATGGTCCTAGGTGCTCTTTTGGTGTGTACCCAAGCCCGATGGCGGTTGTTGCACAAAGCCAAACGGTCTCAATTGGTTTCTTCAAGAAGATTAATTAAAAATAATCCCCAGTACTGCACATTGTATGAATGTGCATAGGCGAGCGTTGGACTTTCGCTTTGCAATTCGTGACGTTTTCTAATCTCTGATGGGGAACACAACAAAGGGCACTCACTTGTATATTCAGTACTATATTTAGTGTCTGTTTGACCATGATTGCAGTGCTTGACCTCTAGGTAATGTGTCAGGTCATTGAAAAATTAACTACGAAATTTGATTACGTATACATATGGCTAAGATAACAAAGAGACAAACATCAAGTTGATATCACTCCACATCCACATGCATATCTGTACTTAGCCTATATATCTTTCATTGTCCATGTAGATGTCTTACCCTTTGGCAATAGCTAATTTTTATTTTCTAGCTAGAGTACATGGTAGCAAGTATAACCATGGAGTATCTATAGTTTGACAGGCTATATTTGGACACGCTTGCAATATTATTTAGGACCCAGTGAACAGCCAGGGAGAATTATATGATGTGTACCCGGCTGTAAGTACCTTGAGAATTTATGGTATTATAATCATGATTTTAAAATATAAAATTTTTGCCAGCACATGTGGGGTAGCCAGAGCGTGAACAAAAAAGGGAGATACGAACAGTTCCTGATGAGTTGGCATAACGCTGAAAGATGATCCATCAAATAATTCCGTGTCACTTTGGCATGTACTTTATTTTTCCAACAAAGGGAATATATTAATATCATTATACCTAGCCTGTGTACCAACTAAATATCCTAAAAACATTACAAATGCACATAACCCTATAAAAAAGATGTCTTTATAGTGATCCAATCACTGTAACACAAACCTCCTTCAAAAAAAAAATTGTAACACAAACCACAACCAAGACAACACTCAGATTTCAAATTTTCCAAAAACGACGCCTCCAAGAAAAAAACAGTGCACAAGCACCACTCCTTCTGATCATAGAGCTTAGACTTTCCTCTTGGCGAAAGTCCGCACTCTCAAAACATGCACAAGTAATTAAGGTCAGGTCGTGGATTTTCACCATAAAAGTGCCGCCCTCGCTTGCTGATGCCACTGCTGTCAAGATTTACCAAGTAAAGTCCTCATCGCCTCGAAAACAGTCTGCCATTAGTAAACCTTAGGCCTTAGCCACTATGATATTTTTAGCCACTGTTTTTACCATGAAAATCAAAATACTGACATGTCTCATACTGGCAACAGATAACAAAACTTCGCGTCAGTCCCTCCTAAAGTCGCATGGCAAGAAAAATTGGTGCACATGACCAAATCCCTCCCGATCCAACAATCTACACGCATAGACGTCCAATGGCTATTTTTTATAAAATAATACATTTTTTTAATTCAATTTCACAATATTACACGAAATCCAAAAATTACAAATCTAACGGACCGTCGTCCGTTGAAAAGACGAAGGTGGTGGTTCGGATTGGGACAGGTTCATTCACACGTACGTTCGTCTTTAAAAAGATTTGTGAAATTGAATAAAAAGAATGTATTATTTTAAAAAAATTAGCCGTCCAATGATGATCGTCAGTCGAGACTTCCAAAACTCGTTACCGACCAAATCAATGAGAACATGCATCAAGCACGACACTATCTTAGTGCAAGAAAAACTCTAGGACCACCTCAGTGCATCATCGGAGAACATTGGAGAACCAAGGTTCAGTTTTCAGAATTGTTTACGGAGGTATTTTTTTTTGTATCTCTTGCGGCTGCTGCGGTTAGTTATATTCTTCAGTGGCTCATACAATCTGATCCTATCTGTACACCCAACAGCTAAAATCACACAAAATATAAAGAACACCAAGTGGAGATTCCACTTCAATTGGTTCCGCTTCTGTATCCAACCTGTCCAGCTCCAAAGTCACAATGTTAGAGGAGTGGCAAGAAGCACCAAGCAAATGCACACAGGACATCCTCAACTCTGTGTCGTCACTATTCTTCTCAGCAAAGACAAAAGGCCACACCTTCCAAACCGCCAGCTTTCTCTCCTCTCTGCGCCGTGTTGTGTCCTCATTGGAGGCGAGTACATACATGTCCAAGCAATTGGTGACTCATGCTCGTCAGGTATCAAATATATATATATATATATATATATATATATATATATATATATATATATATATATATATATATATCCTATTAGTTATTTTATACCCAACATATTTTTACGTTGTTAGATTAAAAAAATATGTCCTGTATACGAATAATTATGTTCATATATTCACCATAACCAAAAAAATTGACACAAAAATAAAATTATGAGTCATTATAGTGTAAAAAACACCAAAAATATGTCTTTTACGTCAAATTTTTTACGGTATATAAACAAAAAAATTATGTTATTTCTGTTTATTATGTTTTTCTCGACTTACAAAGTAATACAAAATTTACGTGACGTAAAAATAATATATGGTTCTAAAGATAGAGGATGGATGTAGAACTATTCTACACCCCGGGTGTCAAATAGCGCTGAAATCCTATTCTAGTTATTTTGCAGCCAACATATTTTTACATTGTTAGATTAAAAAATTATGTTTTGTATAGCAATTATATCTATCCTCTGCAACAACGCATTGCCCTAGATGCACCCAGCTAAGAAAAAGAAAAATTATAAAAAATAAAAGCCCCGCTACAGTGACTCATTCCTTATAACAACAATACTAACACCGTCAAGATAATACCAGAAGTCTAGCTTCTTCAAAAGCAAGCCTCCAATAAGGGAACAGTGCATAAGCGTCGTCATCGTTCGATTATAGATCTTAGATTTTCACCATGAAAAAAGTCTTTTCTTGCAAAACAATACCTTTAACAAGACCATTGTCAGGAACAACCAATTAAGGCCAGATATTGGATTTTGACCCTACAAGATCAGACGCAAAACGTCTCCTGTGCTGCTGCCCCAACTAATAAGCCGCTGCTACAATTCACGAATCACCAAGCCAGTTACTCAGCGTCGAAGACTCGAACCACCTTTGCTAGCCCTCAAATCTCTGCTTTCATGACATTCTCCACCACTGACTTCACCATGAACCAACAAATACGTGTCCTATGATGGTAACAGATAGCAGAGCTTCGCAACGCTCCCTCTGAAACCAAACGATCGGAAAAATACACGGGTGAGCACGATCAAATCCCATCCGATCCAGCCTTCTCCAAGCATGACGCGCCCATGCGAGATCGCCAACGGAGCATTCCGGAACCCGAAAATCCTCACAGATCAACAATGTCACGCATCCAGCAGGTCTTCATCTTGCGCATGAGAAACCAAGGGCCACATCCATTATTATCTGAGACTCGCAAGCCCCCACGCCGCCAGCCTCTTCCAGCACGAAGGCAACACACAAAGAAGCAACAAGAAGGCTGAGTCGAAGGGGACGATCCCCCCGCAAAACAACCCAAACTAGGATCCTTCAACCCCCGCACATGGCCCAAGAGGCCCAGACCGTGGCCCGTCGGGAACCCAGATCGCACGCCATTGACCAACGCCATTTACGGCGGCCACAACGGCGATGCCCTGCCACCTCTATGTCACCGCCCCCGCAGGAGTCCTTAAGCCCCGGGCAACCAGGCCGCGCCGCCCAGTGCTCTCCGCCGCCGCCACGCCACCCCGCGCAACATAGCCGATGCCACCTCTCCAGCCCTTCGCCGTTCTACAAGATGGGTGTCGCCACCACCGGTGACAGCGGCAGCCTCTGCTTGTAGGTCAGCTGGTCTCGAGGGGTTGGAGGAGGTGCCTCCGGAGCCGCCGGGGAGGGAGGTGGCCCGAGAGGTTAGGGTTAGTTTCCTCAGGTACTAAATCAATATGACTAAGCCTATCATAAAATATATATTTTAGATCATATTCATCAAACATTGTAGATATTACTATTGTTCCATAAAAATGATCAAACTTAAATGAGTTTAATTTAAGATAGGAGTAAGTGCATCGAACATTGTGGATGTTGTTATTGTTTCCTAAGAAATCGGTTAAACTGGAAGTTTAACTTAAGACAAGAGTAAGTGGACTTGTATTGATAGACCGAGGGAGTAGATAAGGCCTTTTACAATGGGAGTCTCTTAGAGCTCCATCCTAGGACCCTATTTAATAATAAGAAGGATGTTGTATCTTAGCTAAGATACACCACTTGCACGCTATCATAGGCAAAAAAAAATTGGCTAGTTCAATCACACACGTGCATGAGTACAAAATCATTAAATACAACATTTCTAAAAAAAACACCATCTAAGATACACCCCATTGTGATAGTTGTTTCTTAAGTTTTAATAGCTCCTATGAAAATGTGCTAAGATACACCCCATTGAAAAAGGCCTAACTTGCCCCACGGAATATTTTTCCTCAAAGTTTAATATTTTCTTTTTGCCTCAAAGCAAGATGAAAATTTAATGATTTTTTTCCTAAATAGTCAAGACTAAAGTTTAGATTTTGTAGGAAACCAGGTAAAATGATATGACAACTTTTGAATTATTTTGAAGATAGATCAGATTCATATCCTAAATGATGCCTCACACCTTGGTCCACGCGTCAGATGGCAGTGAGCGTAGGGTGTCAAGTGAGATTCCACCAAAATCCCACTTTCTAGTTTATTTATCAAAATTTAGTGTAATTTTTTTTAAAAAAATTGAACTAGATTTTGACAAATAAACTAAAAGTGGAACTTTAATGGGATTCCAGTTGACACCCTAAGTGAGCGAGCAATTGTCAGATTACCACCACCTTACCCGCAATTTCAGCCCTACCTACAGGGTTCAAACCCAGCATAGCACTTATCTATGAAAATTTTCAAACTCTGTATTTGAACGAGTTTAACGAGCTAAATAAGTAGCTCGCGAGTGGCTGATTTAGCTTGGGTGAACAAACGAGCTCAAATCGAAAACTTGGCTCTACTCATTAGATACCGAGTTCGAGATATCACGAGTTACTTATTTAGCTCGCGAGTTTCGAGTTATAATTTCAGTCCTAACTGCGGATGACATTTTTAGATGCTGCGGGGCTCCTCCCACGGGTTCTTGTTTTATTTTATTTTTCAGTTTTCATAGTGGTTTATCACCAAACAACACCCAGCGTTTGTGACCGAGAAATGGGCACAAGGGTACAATGAAGAGATGGTCCTAGGTCTTCCTTCGATGTGTGCACCCAAGTTGATTGCAGATGTTGCAGAAAACAAAACAGCTCCGATTGATCCTATCAAGGAGATTGATTCAAAATAATCTAGTATCGTACATTGTA
The DNA here is from genome assembly GCA_030063025.1 of Avena longiglumis. Taxonomy (NCBI): domain Eukaryota; kingdom Viridiplantae; phylum Streptophyta; class Magnoliopsida; order Poales; family Poaceae; genus Avena; species Avena longiglumis. The sequence continues at coordinate 98,714,504 of CP125974.1, forward strand.
TGAATGTGCATGAGCGCGTGTTAGGCTGTCACTTTGCAACTCGTGATATTTTTTAATCTCTGGCGAGGAACACAACGAAGGGCACTCACTTGTATATTCAGTACTATATTTAGTGTCAGTTTGACCATGATTGCAGTGCTTGACCTCAAGTTAATGTGTCAGGTCATTGGTAACAAAGAGACAAACCTCAGGTTGATATCACTCCACATGCATATGTGTACTTCCTCTGCCTATCTTCCATGTCTGTAGATATCTTGCCTTTTGGCAATATAACCATGGAATATCTACTGTCCACATGCTGTATTTGGATATGTCTGTAATACTTGGGACCCAGGGAACAGCTGCAGAGAATTATTTGATGTGAACCTGCACAAGCTAGGTAGCCAATTTTATGATATCAAAATTAGGATTTAATTAGTAAAGTTTCTGCCAGCGCACAACGCACACGCATGTGGGGAAGCCAGAGTATGAACAAGAAAGGGAGATACGAACAGTTCTTGATGAGTTGGCGTAATGTTGAAAGATGATCCACCAAATAATTCCCTGCCATCTGGACATTATATTGCTATGATAGGTTTCCGTTCTGTGCATTAGCACTGCTCACATTTCTAGGTTTTTCTTAAGGAGGGATAGATGCATGGTACCATGGCAGTTTTGGTCCCTGCACACACAGTTATCTAGTAACCACTATGTTTAATATACTCCCTCGGATTCTTTGATGTAGGGTGTATAGTATTTGGCATAAATTAAAGAACACACGTGAAGCGAAATTTACACCAGTTGTGGGTGGGATTAACCATGGCAAATTGACGTGACAAAATATAGGAGTTTGCATGAGATAAGAAAATATAATCAAATCCCCCTTCGAAAACAAGACGAGTGGTGCAAGGCAATACAACATATATTATGGATTTTATTTCTCAAAAGAACAAAGGGGTAAATTATTTTCATGTAGACAATGCCATGCACCATACTATATGCCTTCCTATACTATTTTGCGTGATGTAAGAGTCGATTTTCTTGTATTGTATTTTCTAATAGAATTTACTCCGTCTATTTCACATGGTCGCCGTGGGTGGGGTTTGAGAGAGGGCAACAATGTTACTCAAGGTGTGGCAGAACTCGTAATGGTGGTCGTGTTTCAAGTCTCTTCCTCTTTAATGTCCGGGGTTTCACTTTGTCATGTGAGCTTTAGGGTGAACATATGTCGGTCTGACAGGTCGACACCCTTTAGGCCAGGGCTATGGGGCGTAGGGTCATCTTCGACGATGGATGGAGGGTACCGTAACGAGGTTTGTCCTTATTTGTAAAGAGGGTGGTCTCTTCTTCCCGCATTGTGCCTTCTTCAGCTTCTCAGATATTGCATCTAATCAGCCTTGGTTAACAAATACTCCGGTGTTTGAGTAATAAAGTAATAAAAAGGCTGAATGCATCAATCCATGCAGGAGGCCGGGCTGCTCCTTTTTGGAAAAAAAATACTCTGGTGTTTGAAGCCTTGTGTGTTTGTAGGTCCCATGCCTTTTTTCCTATTGTTTGTTGTGTTGTAATGTTTGTAGTCTTTGTAATCTGTTTTTTGCATGACAGGTCGACACCCTTTAGGCCAGGGCTATGGGGCTTAGGGAAATCTTCGGTGATGGATGGAGGGTGCCGTAACGAGGTTTGTCCTTATTTGTAAAGACAGTGGTCTCTTCTTCCCACAGTGTTCCTTCTTCCATATCTCCGATATTGCATCTAATCAACCTTGGTTAACAAATACTCCGGTGTTTGAGTAATAAAGTGATGAAAAGGGTGTATGCATCGATTGATGCAGGAGTCATGGTTGCCCCTTCATCGAAAACAAAATACTCTGGTGTTTGAACCCTTGTGTGTTTGCAGGTCCCGTGCCCTTTTTCCTATTGTTTGTTGTGCTACATGTTGAAGTGTATAAGTGGATTGCACTAGCCCTATCCATCAGTTCGGACTTTTGGTTGCGTTGGCTAGTGCATGAAGCTTGACATGGTATCAGAGCCTAAGGTGTCGAGTTTGAGTCCTGGCTTTCGCAATTTATCCTAAAATTGCTATAGACCCCTCTGTGTTCACGTATAGGCCTCTTGAAGCTTTGGGATTGTACTAGCCCTTTCTATCAGTTCGGACTTTTGGTTGCGTTGGCTAGTACATGAAGCTTGACACTATGATGTTTGTAGTCTTTGTAATCTGTTTTTTGTTAGTACCATGTATAGATCAACCAATTGAGATTTTAATTAACTAAAAGTCAAATCTACTCAGGAAATAGTCCAATTTTTTATTCAGTTTTTTACACCAATTTCTTGGATCTCTTGCAGTAAGTTATCTTCAGTGCCTCATCCAAGCTGACCCTATCAGTAAATCCAACAGGTAAAAAACACCGAAGCACCCAATCCCAAAACATAAAGAACATCAAGTGGAGATTCCAATCCCGTTGAGTCGTATCCAACCTGTCCAGCTCCAAAGTCGCAACTGAGAGAATGGCAACCGACACCAGGCAGATTGCACACAGAACACACTCCACCCTCTCTCATCCATCCCCCCTACCTTCCAAACTTGCACCTTTCTCCTCCCTGCGCCGCGCTGTGTGTCCTCCTGTCAGTCCTACTCCCTCCAGCTAAAAATTCGCAGCTCCCTCCCAGCTCCACCACCCCCCACATGATTGCAGATACCTGCAGCAGCAGCAACTCGGCTCTGCTGTCCTCTCACCACGCCAACCTGACACACCTTCCGGTTAGTTAGTTGCTACTTGCTCTCACCGCCACCGCCACCGCACCGCACCGCACCGGAGGAGAGCCTATTTCCCTCACCTTGCTTCTGCAGGAAGATCCTGGCTTTGGTGGTTCCTGTCCTGCTGCGCCAGTAAAGACCGCTGCATCCTCCTCCTGCTTTGTGTATGTATGCGCGCTTGCCTTCTCGTCGCGGCATCCTATTCCGTCAATAGATAGATCTGGGGAGGGAGTTCTGTTCTGTTTGGGCTGCAGCAGCAGATCTGATCGGTGTCTGTTTCTTTCTCGTCAGTGACTGACTGTTTCTTGGCGGAGGGCTCGGGGCCATGGGGAAGAAGGGCAAGTGGCTGGGCGCCGTCAAGAAGGTCTTCAGCCCCGAATCCAAGGAGAAGAAGGAGGAGGTATAATTAATGGCGCCGCTTCTCGCTTCGGATTCTCCTCTTTTTACAGATGTTATTTCTGTTGGATTTTTTCCTTAGATTTTTGTTTTTACTATAGTGGTTGGAGTAGTTTGGTGGTGTTGTTGTTGTGGGCCTGATCAGGATTTGCAGTTTCCTCCCCTGTATTGCGCAAAAGGGAATTTGATTTTGTTTGGCAGCAAAATCTGAGCCCAAATGGGCAGGCACCGTTTGTCTCGAATTGGCATGTTGTTCTGTTCACAACAGCAGTTTGTTATTTGTTTCACCCCCAGAAAAATAAGAGAGCGATTTGTTTCACCCCTAGTAGAAGAAAAAAACAGCAGTTTGTTACAGAGGTTTCTTGATTTTGATGGCTGTCTACTAGCTACTGCACAAAGATTTAGCGTCTCTATTTCAATAGTGGTCGCTGTTTCACTTGTCATTCAATTCGGCAGTTGCAATTGGATATACCATCTTTTCACTTGCTATTGGATTGTCGAGTAATTTCACATATTTGAAAAGCACTGTGTTTTCACTTGCAATTGTGTTGGCAGTACTGTACTTTGAGCTTAATTGCGATGACAACCCCAACTTTGCCTTTGAAATGCACAGAAACTGAGGAAGAAATTGGCTGCAAGCGACCCAAACCCAACGGATCTAACCCCGTCTACTTCATTGGAAGTCGATGCCTCGATTCCGCCGCCTCCAGCTCCTCACCAAATCGAGGATTTCAAGGTCCCTGAACCTGAGCAGGAGCAGAGCAAGCATGTTACTGTCGAGGCAGCCCCGGATTCTCCTACACATACGTCGTCGATGTTGCCACCTGGTGTATCGAGGGAAGAGGTCGCTGCAATCAAGATCCAGACCGCCTTCCGCGGTTACCTGGTAATGTGACATCAGCTCTTTTAAAGTTATCTACTTCGTGCCATTTGGAATTATGCAGTGTGTCCACTTTATGAAATGTCCAAAGAACACGTCAATACAGTTATAGACTAGTACGTCACCGTTACTCTCGGTCATAACCACGTAAGTTGTGAAAATAGTATGAAGATGATTGCGTTGAGCGTCTAATTCTGCTGACCGCTGATCTGGTCTTTGCTATTTTTGAGGTCAGATGAACCATTCTCCGATGTTTATGATTTTCTCTTGGTATCAACATGACTGAACATGCAAGTTAATGTCTGCTAGTGGCCATCCTTAAAATGTTCTCTTATCCTTTTCAGAGCTGTAGGTATTGGCAGCTCACCAACTAGTAACTAGGAGCTGTTTAGGTGCTATTAATTGGAAGTGAGTATTGAAATATTGTTGCTCTTCACAGTTCCTATACCATCTCAAAACTTTTTGTGGTAAATGAGTTCTTATAGTTCAAGAAGCAAGTATTGTTGCCAAGTGGAATTCTCTCGTGCTCCTTCAAAGTAGTCATTCCACCTTTTCTGACTTTTACCCTCTAATGTTTATATATTCCGTATATGTTTGCTGAGATGGCCTACAAATCAATCTTGCCAAATATAAAAAAATACAAAAGAATTCATGCACATCTGGCAGTTGGTGGCTGCCAGCTTTCATGATTAATTCTGATTCTTTAATTATTTTCTTGATGTTGATACCTTTCTCTCTCTTAACTAGTGGTGCAGCCTTAACACAAAGGTAGCATGGCTTGAACTTCACTTTGTAGCAGCATATTCCAATTCCATTTGGGAAACACCATACCGAATTTTATTGAGATCCGACATACAAAATAAGACTTTTGCTTCTATTGTATGTATGCTGAGAGTGTTTCTGTCATCATAATAATGCAGGCAAGAAGAGCATTACGAGCCTTGCGAGGCCTTGTTAGATTGAAGTCATTGGTTGAGGGTAATTCAGTTAAGCGTCAAGCTGCCAGCACTCTGCGCTGTATGCAGACTCTAGCGCGGGTGCAGTCGCAGATACGTGCAAGAAGGCTGAAAATGTCTGAGGAGAACCAAGCCCTCCAGCGCCAGCTCCTGCTGAAACAGGAATTGGAGAGTTTGAGGGTAGGCAAACCATCTCAAAGTCTTCAATACCCAATTATTTTATTTCTTTAAGCAAGGGTTTCCCTGATTTCTGTAATAGAAACAACATACTACAAGAGGTCGAAGTAAAAAGAAACAAAAAAATACTATAAAAAGAAACTGTATGTGAAGTGAAACAAAAACCAACCCAAGGATATCGGAGTAAAAAATATTTCATGTGCCACTGTTGTTCATTAAACTCCAAAGATAGATACTGTTTTTAGTTATTGTGTGATAGGATTTTGCTTGGTGAGTAACTCCAGTATCCAGAAGCATCCTCACAAACAAAATTATCCAGAAGTACTGTTTTCTTATTTGCTCCAAATCTTGCAGGTAATCATGAATTTTCATTGAGAAACATAAACTTAATCTATTTTGTCGATTATACCAGATGGGGGAGCACTGGGATGACAGCACTCAATCCAAGGAGAAGATTGAGGCAAGTCTAGTAAGCAAGCAAGAGGCTGCGATTAGAAGGGAGAGAGCACTCGCATATGCATTTTCCCATCAGGTAGGGGCCTTCCTAATTCTTGAGAACAGATGTCAATCTACCCTTCTTCCATATCATTTGACAACAGCATTTTTAAAATTGTTACAAAATTTGTACAATGCAGTGGAAGAGCAGTTCAAGGTCCTCCAACCCGATGTTTGTAGACCCAAACAACCCCCATTGGGGCTGGAGCTGGTTGGAGCGCTGGATGGCAGCAAAGCCTTCTGAAGGTGGCCGCACAGGGACTACCAAGGAAAGCAACGGTGACCAGGTATCTGTGAAGAGCATAAGTCTGAACCTTGGAGAGGGTGAGATCACAAAAGCCTTCAAAAGTCGGAGCATCAAGCCAGACAAGTCGTCACCGACGACTCCAAAGCTGGCCCGCCCGGCCTCCCGGCTATCCCCTTCAATGCCCTCTGCCAAAGTAACACCAATAGTTGTGAAGAAGAAACCCGCTACACCAAAGAACGGGATCTCGCAGGTGGATGACGACGCGAGGAGTGTGCTCAGTGTGCAGTCCGAGCGACCAAGGCGGCACAGTATAGCCACCTCAACTGTGCGGGACGACGAGAGCCTCGCAAGCTCTCCATCAGTCCCAAGCTACATGGCTGCCACAAAATCCGCAAGGGCCAAGTCCCGCCTGCAGGGGTCGCCATCGATCGATGCCGGAGAGACAACACCAGAGAAAGTAGCCTCTGTTGGGTCTGTCAAGAAGAGGCTGTCTTTTCCAGCTGGTGCGGCGTCGCCGATGAGGCGGCATTCTGGTCCTCCCAAGGTGGAGATTCTGGTGAAGGACATTGCTGAGACACCACAGCCAGAGGCCCTGGCGATCAGCGGGTGAAACACGTAACTATACAGGTGGCGACAGGGGGCTATGGTTATGCAGATACACAAACTTCACCCATGAGCAAAGGTTAAAGTTCTATCAGATGTATGAATCATTGGCATTTTTCTCTCATCCAGTTATGATGGCTACATTGTTGGCCTCATTAGGAGAAGATTCTCAGTGTCTGTACGTTCATTTCATTTGTTGCTTGTGTAAAACTATATGGGTTTGTCATCGGAATCTTTGATGTCGATGTTTGTATGTATGAGGTCTTATATTTATGCGAGCAATATATTTCTTCCATGCCTCCTAAAGGTCCTGAATTCCCTGCCAGTGTGGCACTATGCTCTAATCATCAGTTCTGTATTATATTTGTGTTCTTCAGTACCCATCACCTTATGGTAAGCGGTTTTGGTCATTGGGATATTGATGTACAAGAAAAATAGAACCCATCTCCCATCCAATGACCCATTTACCGTGAGTGGAGTATTTAGTTCGAGAATTCCCGAAGTGCATTTATCTGAAATACACTGCAGTTAGGCAAAGTTTCGGGCAAAAATGATTTCACTGTGGGCTATAAAATTAAAAATATATGGTAATCGTTAATAGCTAACAGAACCACCGGCGGAGGGACTGCAAAATTCATGTAGATAGAGGCCTATCTAGATCGGTCTGGTGATATTGGTGCAGTCTCAAGGGGTTTTGCTATAAAAAAACTACTCCAGACGCAGAACCGCTCTTGCGGAAGCGATCTGGGACATCGCCTACGACTACGGCAGTGGCGGTCCTTCCTCCTTTGTCCGCCGCTCCGGCGACCGGGGTGGGGGGTGGGGCGATGTAGTTAGGGTGGTCTAATGTTTTCTTGGGGTGCTGCTTTTATGGAAGAGACTGCGCCGCGTCGGAATAATTTGTTTCTGCTCTTTCTCCTTCTCGGTGTTGCTCTTATCGGTAGCGTCGGGGGGCAGGTGGCCCCATCTTCTCGCCGATCTTTGTATCCGGTGAGATTCGTGTCTGGTGATCGACGGTCAGCACTCTCACGGGTAACGACCGGCGTCGGCTGCTTTAGTTATGTTTGATGTTTTGCAGTTGTTCGCATGGAAGATGGCAGGCGTTCTCCGACTATGAAGATAATGGCGTTGGGATATGGTGACCATATGTGTAATCTTTGTAAACAGATTGTTTAATAAAATATATGGTTATTAAAAAAAAGTGTTTTGCTGAACCTTGGGTCTTGGAAGCAGGTTATTAAAAAAAAGTGTTTTGCTGAACCTTGGGTCTTGGAAGCAGCAGCTTGCAGCGAGGCCCTCTCCTTGGCAGACGATCTTCAGCTATCAGGTTACTGACTACGTCCTGCGAGTGGTGGACGTGCGCCTGAAGATGAGGACGTGGGCAACGCTGCGTCGTCGGCTTACTGGCATACGAGACGTAAACCGCGACGATGGCATGGTGGCAGCCAAGAGGCAGATGCGGGGCACGGCAAGGACGGCGACGGAGAGGACGACAACCGACCTAGGCGACCCGGCGAGGAGGATGCACAATGCTCCGTCGTGCGATGGGTTTGATCCAAACAATGTCACCAGTCCCGGTTTGTTACGAACCGCGAGCACTAGTCCCGGGCTGTGATGCCTCCAACGGCTAGTAATCGCGATAGCACCGGACTAGACCTCTAGTCCTGGTCCGTAATACGGCCGGGACTAGTAACCTGAAGCGGATCAGCTGCTCTTTTTTGGAGACTATTAGTTTCGGGTCGTATCACGGTCCGGTACTAGTTGTCCCTCAATATATATACAACTTCGTATCCACTGGCCCGAATCATATGGTGGCCATTTTACTCAAAGAAGCAAGTCGAGTTCATGACATTTTTTTCTCAAGATTTGTTAAGATTTAGTTTGCAGCCCCTAAATCCAAAGTTTTAAAAGGTTAGAATTTCATCCTTTCATCTCTTATTGCTACTTTAGCTCAATAATGCTCTAGACGTATAGAGATATGGATTTGAATGCATGCTCTAGAAGTAGAAGGGTTTTGAAATGTGTAACATATTTTGATTAGGCACATAGTTACTGAAAATTGAAATGTGTAATTTTAGAGTTTCAGAGTTTAGAATGGAATGAGGTTTTCGTTGATAGAACAATAATCAAAAACTTCACATTTATCATGTTAATGGTTTTCTCCAATTTACAAATTGGTGCATGTAAATTTTTCAAAATTCAAAATTAATACTCTAGAAGCTCTCATTGTAACTTGTATTAAATTTATCATGTTGTGTAATGGTTTTTGATATACTTTTACTATAATGCAGATGGTCCGAGAATGGATGTACGATACTGGCCGACGCTCTAGCGAGTTCATTAATGGCGTGCAAGAATTCATCAGTGTTGCTGATGCAAATAAGCGCAATGGTTTTGTATTCTGTCCATGTAGTGGATATAGGAATCAGAAGGATTACTCTGACTAAAAAATCCTTCACACCCACCTGTTGAAGTCCGACTTCATGCCCAGTTATAATTGTTGGACCAAGCACGGAAAGAGAGGGGTTATAATGGAAGACAATGAAGAAGAGGAGCATGATGACAACTATCATGGTTTCCCTGAGTACGGAGATACCTCCATGGGAGATGCTGAAGGGTAGGCTGAAGAAGAGACACATGATGAACCCGCTGATGATCTTGGTCAGACCATTGCCAATGCACGAAGAGACTATGAAAATGAAATGGAGAGGGAGAAGTTCAATCACATGTTAGAGGATCACAAAAATTAGTTGTACCAAAATTGCAAAAATGATCTGAAAAAGCTGGGAAACACACTGAAATTGCTGCGATGGAAGGCAGAGTGTGCTATACCTGACTACTCATTCGAAAAGTTGCTGAAAATAATGAAGAATATGCTTCCAAAAGATAACGTATTGCCCGCCAGTACGTATGAAACAAAGAAGGTTGTCTGTCCTCTAGGTTTAGAGGTTCAGAAGATACATGTATGCCCTATTGACTTCATCCTCTACCGCGGTGAGGAGTACGGGAATTTGGATGCATACCTGGTATGCACTGTATTTTGGTATAAGATCAGACGAGATGACCCTGGTGACGTTAAGGGTGAGCCCCCTCGTAAGAGGGTTCCTGCCAAGGTGATGTGGTATGCTCCTATAATACTACGGTTAAAACGCTTATTATTCAGAAACAAAGAGCACGCCAAGTTTTGTGTTGAGTGTCAATCTAAAGTTTAAAATCCTATTGTAAACTTTTAGCAAACTCTATTTACTTCATAAAATTTAATAATTGGTATTAAATCGAGAGTAACAATTCCAGTGTTAGTATCTAAAGTTGAAGACATAGAAGGGAACTGACCTCCAAAGGCTGTGGCGGCTGGGAGGAACTCCCACTACTAGTTAGGTCAAAGAGCAACGAGAAAAGGACCTTATAGGTCGGACATCTGGCTGGGCTAGATGGGCCACATAAAACTTAAAGAATGCCCAGTAGGCATCCAACAGGTATCTCCAACAGTTATCCAACATCCAACATTCCTCCTCAAGATGGGTGATAAATGTCAATCATTCCCATCTTGGCACAAGCAAGATTACACTCTGTTGTACCAGCCCCTTTTGTCAAACAATTACCACTTGTTGTCCTGATCTCACATAAGCCAGAAATACAATGCCTACATCAATCTTCTCTTTAATAAAGAACCTGTCTATCTCCACATGTTTGGTTCGGTCATGTTGGACAGGATTATTCGCTATGTTTATTGCAGACATATTATCACACCACACCTTTAAGCTTTCCTGCCTTAACACTTTCAGCTCACTTAAGAGGTTCCTTACCCACAACATTTCACTCAAGCCTTGTGACAAAGCCCTATACTCTGCTTCAGCTGTGGATTTTGAGACAACAGATTGTTTCTTGCTTCTCCATGACACCAAGTTCCCTCCAACAAAAACACAATATCCTGAGGTGGATCTTCTATCATCCAAGCAACTAGCCCAATCTGCATCACAATAGCCATCTACATTTAGATGTCCATTACTTTTGAACCATAGTCCTTTTCCTGGAGTGCCCTTTAAGTACCTCAAGATTCTTTGAGCTGCTTCCAAGTGTCCATCCCTGGGATCATGCATATAGCGACTACACCCACCGCATATGATATATCCGGTCGTGTGGCATAAGTAGATTAGTCTTCCAACAAGTCTTTGATATTTCTCCTTGTCCATAGAGTCGCCAGACTCTGCTGTTACTTTATTGTTTTGATCAATAGGAGTTGAGGCTGCTCGGCATCCCATCATACCCATATCATTTAAGAGATCCAAGGTATACTTTCTTTGAGATAGTGCTATTCCTTTTGAAAATCTAGCAACTTCAATTCCTAGGAAATATTTTAGTTTTCCTAGATCTTTCACCTCAAAGGCTTGACTTGACATTTCTTCAATCTTGTAGTTTCTCCCTCATCATCTCCTGTGATGATAATATCATCAACATACACCGCTTTGCCGAATGGTGATTTTCTGTTCAGAATGTTTGTAAAATAAAGTATGGTCTCCATTGCATTGACCATATCCCATGCCACACACAACTTTCCTAAACCTATCAAACCAGCCCCGCGGGGATTGCTTTAGACCATATAGGGATTTCTTCAACCTGCATACCTTCCTCAGTTCATTGTGACAAATCCTGGTGGTAACTCCATATAAACTTCTTCCTGTAAATCACCATGCAAGAAGGCATTTTTTACATCAAGTTGATGTAGTGTCCATCAAAAATTTGTTGCACAAGATATTAATATTCGAACAGTATTCATTTTTGCCACCGGTGTAAATGTCTCATCATAATCAATGCCATATGTTTGACTATATCCTCTTGCCACTAGTCTTGCCTTATATCTCTCAACTTCCCCTTCTGGGTTTTGTTTTACTGCATAAATACACTTACATGCCCTTGTCTTCTTTCCCTCTTGGGAGATGTGCCAACTCCCATGTTTTGTTTTTCAACGCCTCTAGTTCTTCCATCATTGCATTGCACCATCTTGGTTCCAGCTTAGCTGCCTTCCGATCTTTAGGAACATGTACATTTGCGAGGCAACAAACGCTCGAAACGAGGAAGACAAAGCCTCGTAGGAAATATAATTCCCTATGTTATGGTCATCGTAACCATGTCTTTTTATTGGGTTAACTTTTCGTACTCCTTTTCTGATTGCAATTGGCAAGTCCAGCGTATTGTTTGATGCGGTCTGAGATTGACCCCCTTCAGATGAATCCACACTTGTGCTCTTTTGTTGTTCGTGCTGTACTTCGATAGGCTGCTCCCCCTGACCCAAATCTTGTTGTTCATGCTCATTGTCTTGCTCCCCCTGACTCAGATCTTGTTGTTCCCCTGGCCCTTTTCTCCTAGAGTAAACAAGAGGATTTTGCTGCCATCTTTGTGGTAGTGTAGGTATCTCAACATGCTCTTGAGAAACAGGCCTATCAAGAACTGTACGGATCTCCGCAACAATGGGAATTTGTTGTTGTTGTTGCTGGTCATCTTCTTTGAGTGTTCCCATTTTCGCTCTCTCCCCTCTTGAGCATTAACAAGTTGTGGTTGGTCAAGAACCAGAACAAGTCAATGAGATCACTTGTGTCACCATAAAATGGTTCGATTCTGAAATGTGACATACATGCTCACAAATGTCCTTCTCTCTGTAGGGCTCCAACATTTGTACCCCTTCTGTCCAGAGGAATAACCAATAAAAATGCATTTGATAGCACGGGGATCTAATTTCCCCACAGATGGCCTGTGATCCCTAACAAAGCATGTACAACCAAAGAGTTTGGGTGGAACAATGAACTCATTTTTATTTAGAACAAGTTGGCACGGAGATTTCATACCCAATATCTTTGAAGGCATCCGGTTGATCAAATAAGTAGCTATAAGAACAGCCTCACTCCAGAGGAACTTGGGTACATTCATGGTAAACATGATAGATCTAGCAACTTCAAGAATGTGCCTATTCTTTCTTTCAGCCACTCCATTCCGAGGAGGTGTATCAGGAAATGATGTCTGATGTAGAATACCTTGTGAAGATAAGAAACTAGCAAATGGTTTGTTGACATATTCGCCATTATCGAAGGAATCACTTGCACCGGCACATCAACCTGGTTTTTCACATATGCACAAAAATTCTGAAAGCATGTGAACACTTCATCTTTATGACGCATCAGGTAAATCCAAGTCATTCTGGAATAGCAATCAATAAAAGTCACAAAGTACTTCATGCCACTAACTAACACAACAGGACATGTCCATACATCAGAGTGCACTAGCATAAATGGGGATACACTTCTCATCCCTCTATGTCGTGGGAATGGTCACGGCAGATGCTTTAATCGGCGAGTAGTAGAACGAGGGGCAAGGCGGCCACCATCTGCGAGATGAGGGCAAAGACACAGGGTTTTACCCAGGTTCGGCCCCCCGGAGGGTAAAGACGTACTCCTGCTAGATTGTATTATGGAGGTGGTACAATGGGCGAGCTCGGCGGCTAGGCGGCGAGTCGCTTGGGTGTATGATGGAACATATCTCTACTCACCCTATAGGGAGGTTTATATAGGCTCACCTCCCCTAGGGTTTACATATCTCAACCGATTCAGTTAAAGCTTCGGTACTCGTTTAACCTAATCCGACTGGGCCTATCTACTACTTTGGGCCTTGACTTATAGTCGCCGTTCCTCTGGGCTTCAATCAATCGCCGTCTTGCAGGCCCACTCGCCAGTTCTGGGCGATCGGAACGTCTGCGGTATAACCGGTAGGCATATCCCCATCGGTAGTCCCCGAGGCCGTCGATTGGCGTGGGTGGCCTGCACTTCGAGTATACGGCTTCAGAGTGGACATCCAGTCGAATCGTCGGCGGGCTCCCGTATAAAGGTGAAACCAATCATCCGGGCCGCAGCTTTCGGCGTGTCGAGTCGGCAAACACTGTCATAGTGAGAGGATCGGCGAGGCGAGTGGCCGAAGTTGGACCGTTAACCGTGGTCAAACTAACCATTGGGGTAATCCAATGGTAACTTTTGGCGTAATCACCACGTAGTAACGGCTCCCTGATTTGGCGGGTAACAACCGCTATATAAGAGGAATGGCAGGCGATCAGAGAACCACCTTCTCACCATTTTCTCCGACTGCGCGCACCTTTCGCCTCACTTCGCATCGCGATCCAGCCGACTTGAAATCCCCCGACCCCCAGCAAATCTCTCTGCCATGGCCCTTTCCACCGAGCCGTGGGGTAGATCTAAGTGCATGAGGGCGCAACTGGCTTCCTTCGAGGAGGCTGGGATCTTGCGAGCCGGCTGTTGGCGCATTCCCGCAATGGAGACGACCCCGAATCCGCGAGAGGGAGTTCATCTGCTTCACCAGCCATCTTGAACGGGGCTAGGGTTCCCCACGTCCTGTTCTTCCGCGCTGCGCCTACTACGAGATCCAGCCTTCGGATCCGGTCCCCACAGATCGGCAGCTCGCCATCTTCGTGGCGCTGCGAATGCTACTTGGCCGCCGCCCTACTTCCCCTTGTGGCAAGATCTTTCCACGGATGGATCACCATGGAAGCAGCGCCCAATGCTAGACGCGGCGGCCTAACCTTCCAGCTCAAGTCAAAGGCTTCATTCTTCGACTGATGCTTCCGCCAAGGCGTGCGACTGGAAGAAATTGTGGTTTTACGTGGCGAGGCGACCGAGGCGGCGGCGATCCCGATACTCCGCTAATCGGTCCGGAAGCGCCGTCTCAAGTCGGCAAGCTCCCCAACGATCAGCGGATGGTCGTCGACGAGATGCTCCGGACCATCCGCGGTCAAGAAGAAGGCCTCGACGATAAACCTGCATACTGGCTCGGGCGGCGGCTCGTCCCGCTCGCTTGGCGCGAGCACTACATGTACCAGTACACGGGCCGGGGAGACTCGACGAAGGCCTGCCTCGACGAGTGGAAGCTGGAGGACTACATCCCAGCACCGAAGAAAATCACCCAGGAGGTGTACCTAGACGCACAGGCTGGGGTCACCCCCTATACCGCAAAGCGTCCAGCCCCAACGGTAATCGCTTCACTTCATTCGTAGTCGCAGTTTATGCAGTCGCGGTAATTCTAATTTCATCTTGTATTCATTGCAGCTATTCCAAGTGGTGGAAGGATGGCTCCCACCTTCGGACGATGAGAACTCGAGATCGTCCGTCCAGGACGTGGGTGAGTCGCCTCCCGCCAAGGGCAATGCCGGGAGCGACGAGGGCGACAGCGACGACGAATCCGAAGAGGAAGTCGCCCCACTGCTCCGCAAGACCCGTGGGCAGCGTCAACGAGAGCTTGAGGCAAGTAAAAGCCTCGGCGCCACGATGATGACGAGCTTCCGAACCACCTCGCGCCAGCGACTCCATCGAAAAGAAGAAGAAGGAAAAGGAGGTGAAGGCGCCTCGAGGAAGACGAAGACCAAACCAGCGAGGCCGGCCTCGCCGCCACATTCAGCGAGCAGTGACGCCCAGCGGCCAGGGCGGCGCCAACGACAGCGTTAGACACGGCCACCATCGAGGTGCCTCGGCCAATGCCTCGCCATTCGCCCCCTCTGGCTGGGGACGCCTCGATCGCGGCCGCCTCACAAGGAAGCTCCTGTTGAAGACGTTCCGGAGGCTCCGGTTGCTGCCTCAACAACGAAGAAACCGTCCGTGTCTTGGGCACGCGACGTTCTGGAAATGGGGCTCAGCCGCCGACTGGGCCCCGAACTAGAGAAGCCAGCCGGCCTCCGTACGGGGCTGCGCTTCATTCCAGTCGCCAAGTAAGTACACTCTCCCTCCTTTATCTTTCATAGCAGCTCGAATTATATTTCTTACATGATTGTTGAACAGGACCGGGGTGAAGAGGATGGGCCACCCAACCGTGGCCAAGGTGCCACCCGTCGTTAGCGAGGATGACCCTTCCCGCAAGAGGAAGGCGGACGAGGTCGTCGTCTCTGCGGATGGCGGCAAGAAGGCCAAAGGTGATGACGTCGTCACGATTTCTGACGACACGGCGGTCGTGCCAGCTGGACCTGTAACGGAGGCAGCCGCGTCCACGAAGGAGGGCGCTCCCTTGCCTGGAACGGCCGAGCCAACCTCCTTTGGGTCGGGGGCCTCTATCGCCACCTTCCCGCGTTTCATGACCAAGGCGGCTGCGGCGAGTGGGACTTCGCCCTCCAGCCACGCTCCTGGGACCGCCGATGCTGAAGTCGACCAACGTCGTGGGCATACGCCGGCTCTCCTCGCGTCCGTGGACACGACACAACTCCACGACATGCTTGGCGCAGCCATCCAGGTACATCCAGTCCCTGAGGATCAGGTCGGTGCTTTGCAGCGGCCTGATTCTTTTAATGTCTTATCTTTATTTTTCGTGATCCACGAGTGCGCCGCTGAATTTCAGCGGGTGGGTACTTAGGAATTTCTTTCTTGAGTACCGGTCCCCGAGTGCGCATCGCTGAATTTCGCGGTGGGCACTTAGAATTTTGCTTGATTAACCTTTTGGTGCAGGTGCAACTTGAATCGGTGACCGATTGGCAGCGGCAACGGAGAAGGAACGGCTATCGTCCGTGAAGCGAACAAAGGGCTTCGTGGCTGCCGCAAGGCGAGGAAGCTCGCCAGGCTTGTCGGGTGAATTGGCGGCGCAATCGGCTTTGAGTTCGGTGAGCAATGGATCGCCGACCTCGGCGCGAGCAGCGAAAGGAAGAGCGGCTGATGGGCGAGCCAAGGCCACCATTGCAGCCGCCGAAGAGGATCGCAAAGTGTCGGATGCCCTTGTTGCTGGGCTTCAGGACGACCATACGTTGCTTCAATGCTTCATCACGGATCTCAGCCGCCCGTTGATTGGTAAGTGTGGCTGCCTCTCCGATAATTGTGCCGGTTGTGGTGTCATTGTATTCATTATTGTCTTCTACTCACAGTCGCATCGATAGTGCGGAAGAGGCGAGCTCGTCGACGCGGCAGTGTGTAAGCATGCTTGTCGACTCGGCAACGTTGTCGGCGACGTGCATCCGTGCCTATCTCCAAGAGATATCGCCCACGGAAGTGATTCCCAGCGACCTCGTTGAGGTGTGGAGGTATTTGGAGAAGGCGCCCGCGGTCGTTGAGTTCATGACGCGGTCGGCGTTTCGGCGCGGAGCGGCGACGGCACTTAGTCTTGGGCTTGCCCACTTCCCCGAGGACTTCGACATCGACGACGTGACGAGTGGCTACCCATCGTCGACTGACGCGGTGGAGCTTTCCAAAGTCCTCAAGTTGCAGGATCGCGCCGCCGCATACTCGGAGCGTGTCTGGGCAATGGGCGACCTCCTTCCGTACCAGGAGATGGTCGTCGTGCCGAACGACCCTGAGCCGCCGCATCGTGATTTCAAGGTCGAGCAACCCTTTCGCGCGGCGATGGCGGGTGAACTGACGACGTATCCGTCGAACCCGTACACGCCGTTCATCCGCAATCGCCGGGGTGTTGGCGAGTCGTCATCAAAGCCTGCAGAGTAGAATAGTTTGCCTTGTGGCGTTAGCAGCAGGTCTGCCATGCGGGCATATTTTGTAACATGAGACAATGTGACATGCAATCGAATGATACATCGTGTCTATTTTGGTATTTGTCATGTGTTTATGATTGATGTTTGAACGAGTCCCCGAGCGCGTCCGCCCTTTTGTGGGGTTTACCTCGTATGTGATATGTTTTTTGTTTTTATGTGTTTTGTCATTGTGGTCGACTCGCCTGGCTCGGAGCCAGCCGCTAAGCGACTCCTTGAGTGCTCAGACTTTGCCGTTTTCCTTGAACGAGGTCGGAGGCCGAGTCCCCGAGCGTGCTACTTGGTTGTTCTAGGCGCGACTCGAGAGTGGTTGAGGACTTAGCGCGTTAGTTTGAGCGCGTCACTCCTGTCTGGCCCGTGGGGTCAGTCGCGTGGCGAGTCCTTGGCATGCTCTCCTATTTGGCGTTTTCCCGGACCGCTCGCGATGAACTGGTCTTCAGTCCCCGAGCGTGGTACTTAGCCGTTCGAGTCGCTATGCCAAGGATGCGGAGGACCATGGTCGCTGTAAGAAGCGAAGGCAGTTGTCTTGGTTCGTAGAACCACGAGCAGTGACTCCGATGGGGCTCCGGTAGGCGTTTTTCATGGACGATGCAAGACCGAGGTGACTCGGTGCTCGCACCGCACTACTTTTAGCCGTCGCTGTACCAAAGGTTGACTTCTACGGTTAGCGTGATTTGTTATTACGAGTGCGGGTGGCACAAGACATGGAGAGTAGGCGCAATTTGCGGTAACCGTTTCTTTTTATTTTATAGCGACTGGAGAGAACATGTGTGGGGTTCTAGGAGTAGAACTTCCGTAGTAGGGTTACATTCCATGGTCGCTGACGTCGAGTTCGCCGTCCCGCGACGTCGATGAGGTAGTAGGCGTCGTTGAGTACTACCGATGGCGAATGGCCCTTCCCACGGAGAGCTTATGCATGCCCTTCTTGTCCGGATGAGGCGTAACACCAGGTCGCCCTCTTGGAAGGTGCGAGTCTTCACCGCCGCCGTGGTAGCGCGGAGTCGCCGGTAGATAGCGGTGCGTGACGGCGAGGTCACGTGCCTCGAGTTGATCGACCCGTCTTGGCGGGCGAGCTCGCTTATGACCTCCGTGTAGTGGGCGCCAGCGAAGTCGTGTTTCGAGGTCGGTGGGCATGACTGCCACGGCCGTAGACCATGAAGAAGGGGTGAACCACGACTGTTGACGAGGTGCGATCCCCGATGACGTGAGGGCAGCTCCTCGGCCCAGCACCCGGCGGTGCGCTCGAGTGGTACTTGGAGTCGCGGCTTTAGGCCGTGGAGAATGCTTTGGTTGGCTCGT
Organism: Avena longiglumis; assembly: GCA_030063025.1. Lineage (NCBI taxonomy): Eukaryota > Viridiplantae > Streptophyta > Magnoliopsida > Poales > Poaceae > Avena > Avena longiglumis. The sequence goes on from CP125974.1 coordinate 98,732,806, forward strand.
TCTGCCTGGCCGTTGGATTCCGGGTGGGCGACCGACGCGAGGTCGAGCCGGATGTGGTGCTCTTCGCAGAATTCAGCCATGGCTCCTTTGGCGAAGTTGGTGCCATTGTCCGTGATGATGCTGTTTGGGAACCCGTAGCGATATATGAGCTCGCGTAGGAATTTGGTGGCGGTCTTCCCGTCGCATTTCCGAACTGGCTTGGCCTCCACCCACTTTGTGAATTTGTCGACTGCGACTAGCAGGTGGGTGTAGCCGGAGGGGGCCTTCTTGAAGGGGCCTACCATATCCATGCCCCACACAGCGAATGGCCAGGTGATGGGGATTGTTTTGAGCGCTGAGCTCGGCACGTGCGTCTGGTTGGCACCCGCGCACTGGACAATGTCGGCGTCGGCGTGTGATGAGCCAATAGAAGCCATGTCGCATAGCCTTGGCGACGAGAGAGCGGGCGGCGCAGGCCGCAGTCACCGGAGTGGATGTCGTGGAGGATCTTGCGTCCTTCGCGGGTTGACGCAGCGTTGGAACACGCCGGTGACATCAAGGCTTGTGGAGCTCGCCGTCAATGATGGCATAAGATTTGCATCGACGAGCGATCATCCGAGCTTCCGTATCGTCTGCCGGCAAGGTGCCGGCTTCCAGGTAGGCGATGTAGGGCTTGGTCCAGTCGTCTGGCTCGTTGACGAGTGCGACCGGGCTGCCTCGTTGGGCGGGACTCGATGTCGATCTCCCTCGGGGGAGAGACTGATGGCTTCGTGATCGTGTCGAGGAAGACGCCGGCGGGTGGTGCGAGTCGAGCCGGCCCGATGCGAGAGAGTGCGTCGGCCTCCTCGTTCTTCCGCCTGTCGATCCATTCGACGGAGTAGCCGGTGAAGTGTCCGCCAGCTTGTCCATCGCTTGGCGTACGCCGCCGCCGGGCGCCATCGCCGTTGATCTGGCGGGGCCGGGCGCTTCCCGTGGCGTTCTCGCAGATCGCGCCGCCACGGGCCGGGTCGTTTGCGTCGAAGTTCGCGCCACTGAGCGGTGGGGTTCAGCGACCGATCTGCTGGTGGTAGTCACGATAGTTCCGCGCCGCCACCTGTTCGAGGCGAATTTTCGCCGCTTGCTCGGCATCGCCCGCCGCCAGCGGAGTTCCTCGACTCCGCCGTGGCGTTAGGAGGGATTGGGGTGGAGAATGGATCCTCCGGCGGATCGGTGCCGATCGCCATGTAGGTAGCGGCGTGGCGACCGGTTCCGTCGCGGAGGTCGGCGGAGTTCTCCGACCCGGAGTCGAATTTGAAGATCCCGAGGATGGAGGGGTCCTCGAAGTCTCCCACGTTGGAGACCTGGGGATGGAGCCCGCAGGTGAAGCCGCGGTGATGAATCCGGCGACGACGCTGGCCGAAGTCGGCGTCGTCATTGAGGGCCGCGTCTTCTGCAGCCGAAGTTTTCGCCACGTGGTGTTGGCGAATTGTACTCGGAGGCGGCGATGGATCGTCGGATCTGGCTCTCGAGAGCTGATCGTGGCGGCGACCGCGGATGCGAGCCGAATCCTCCGAGACGGCGACGTCGGTGAGGCCGAAGAGGCTGATCGTGCCGATCGGCGGATCACGCCGCGGCGTGACGGTCGCGCCACGACGTCTGCTCGGCCAGATTTGGAGCATCTCGTCGATCGCTATCATGCGCGGCGGTGGCGACCGTCTCGTTGATGGACAGATTGGATCTCCGCCAGAACACCGCCAGACGCCAGCGCCACGGTGGGCGCCAGCCGTGGGAATGGTCACGGAAGATGCCGCAATCGGCAAAGTAGAGAACGAGGGCAAGGCGGCCAGCCATCTGCGGCGAGATGAGGGCAAAGACGGGTTTTACCGTTCGCCGAGGGTAAAGACCTACTCGCTAGATTGTATTATGGAGGTGGTACAATGGGCGAGCTCGGCGGCGAGTCGCTTGGGTGTATGATGGAACGATCTCTCTCACCGGCCTATAGGGAGGTTTATATAGGCTCACCTCCCTAGGGTTTACATATCTCAACCGATTCGAAAGCTTGGTGATTGCTTAACCTAATCCGATGGGCCTATCTACTCGCCTGGCCTTCGACGCTCGGTTCCTCGCTAGGCTTCAATCCAATCGCCGTCTTGCAGGCCCACTCGCCAGTTCCTGGGCCAGTCGGAAACGTCCTGCTGGGTATACCCCGGTAGGCATATCCCTATCACTCTACTAACAAAAGAGGTTCTTGTATGCTTGGCATACTCACATGCATCACAGCTTAATTTGGTTCGGTCCACTCCCTTCATTACATCAGGGAAAGCTTCAAACATTTTATCAAAAGCTATGTGGCCCATCCGACAATGATACACTAGTGCCATACTCTCCTTTTCTCCTACAATCGCAGCCAACACAGAACCTGCCTCTTGTCCCATCTTGTCACGATCCATGCGCCAAAGGCCTCTATGCAGTTCCATCCCAATCTTCCCCGCCTTGTCCTCTCCTGAATTAAACACATATATTTATTAACCATTATATTACAATCTTGCTGATCAATTAGGGCACTCAGAGACACCAGATTTACTGGAAAAGCAGGAACATGCAGTACTGATGACAATTTTATATTGGGTGTACACTGAACTGACCCCACCCCTCTTATAGGTTGAGATGTGCCATCAGCTGTTTGGATGGTGCCTCTATGTGTGGGAGGATATGGACTATAAGAATCAAACTCACTAATACTCCCAGTGACATGTTTGGATGCTCCAGAATCTAGAATCCATTCTGAATCAACATTATGAGTGTCTATAGACACTCGTTCAATATTACCTTCATTTGCATGGAGCAAAGTTCCCAAATGTTGCCTCCTTTTGTTCTTCTTCCTTTGACTGTCCCTGTGAGGGACTAGCCTTGATCTCAGTAGTCGCTGCCATATGTGCTTTGGAAGATGTAGTGTGCTGCTGTTCGTATTGGTGTCCATACTGATGTCCACCACCTCTACCATATTGTTGCCCATATTGATGTCCACCACCTCTACCATATTGCTGCCCATATTGATGTCCACCACCTCTACCATATTGCTGCCCATACTGATGTCCATCACCTCTTCCTCTATAGCTACCTCTTCCTTGTGAGTATCCTCCTCTCCCCCTGCCGGGTGTCACAAAGGAGGTACACTAATGCTTCAAGTGTCCCTTCACTCCACACGTGTAGCAGTCTCTCATCTCCCTTCTCTCACTTATGTAGAAGGCAGGACGAGGGACAGAATCACTGCCTTTTGTCATCTTCAACCGTACTTCTTCTCTAGACATAGAAACAATGGCCTCTTTGAGTGACGGGGTAGTGGTCTGATGAAGTAGTGCAGCCCGTCTACCCTCAAAATCTCGATTAAGACCTTTCAGAAACTTTATGACACGCCGACGCTCAATCCAGCTTGCAGCAGCAGTCACACATTCACTATGGACAAGTTCAAGAGGATCAACATGGTCCAAATCTCCCCATAGATGTTGCAGCTCAGCCACGTATGCCATCACAGTTTTATCTCCTTGTTGCAAATCATGTACCTTATCCTCAATCTCAGCAATCAACATAATGTTCCCCTTTCCAGAGTTGAGACTTGAGAGAGTATCCCATACCTCTAAAGCCTTTGTGAGTGCCTCTACTGAAGCAGCAATGTCAGGGACCAAGGAGTTCAACATCCATTCCACGATCTGAGAATTTGTGGCACTCCACTTTTTCCACTCAGAACTGTTCTTGTCTCTTGGTTCTGGTTCTGCAGCTTCATCACACACACGGTCATCCAGCCCTTTCGTATTCAGAATCCTTAGAGCCCTCCTTGACCACCGAAGATAGTTGGTCACTCCTTCCAATTTGATGTCATTTGGCATCAGTTCCAGTTTCTGAACTGCTTCGGTATGAGGAACAATAGCTCCCCCCTCCAGCAGATGCACCTCCATCACTTTTGCTAGTGAGAAGTTCTGCCAACTTCTCTAGAGCTTTGGCCAAGTTCTCGCTGTCCCCCATGCCTTTCTTCACCTCCTTGCTTCCTTTTGTATCTCCACCCAGCTTGGCACCAAAACTACCTCTGAGAGCACCAAGGACTCACCTGCAGAATGCCCTCTTCTTCTCCTTGCTTGATACAGCCTCCGACTCCTTCGCCGCAGCAGATCACCTCCTCCGCCTGCCAGCCTTTTACTTCCAGATCCACCACTCTTGCTGCAGCCCCCCTCACTGTCCCTTGCTCTGATACCATGAAGACATAGAATGGAACTGACCTCCAAAGGCTGTGGCGGTTGGGAGGAACTCCCACTACTAGTTAGGTCAAATAGCACTGAGAAAAGGGACCTTATATAGGTCGGACACTCGGCTGGGCTAGATGGGCCACATAAAACTTAAAGAAGGCCCAGTAGGCATCCAACAGGTATCTCCAACAGTTATCCAACATCCAACAAAAGTATTATGTTTGCCTTCATGATTCTTGATTGTTTTTAATATCAAGTTTATCTAGGAGCTGAAAGAATTATTTCAGAAACCATAATGTATGGCAGATATAACGATATCTGAAACAATGTTTTCGTTGCAATATGATAGAGTATAATGTATGTTCTCATATTGGATGAGAATTTGTGAAGGTTGGAGATGCTATACATCCTAATCATCCAAAAGGGTTTTGGAAAGTAAAGTTATACTCATGACTCGCCTTTATAAGCTACATTAGCTTGATCATAAAAGTCATCATGATAAGGATGAATAGAAGATGTATGTAAAGTGTTTACTACACTTAAAGATTACTAAAGAATGGATTTTGAAAGAACGTCAATCAATTGATGATGGTGATCTACTTCAAAGTGCAAGTCCAAAGGTATTAATATTTAAATATACACGCTTTGGACTATGTGTCATGTATATGACGCCACTGTTGATGTTGATAGATTATTTTAAAAATGAAAAGCTAAAAGAGAATCTATAAAATATGTTTGGCAGAAAAGAAAAGACTGGAAATATCCAGTTTAGGTATATAGATGATATACATGTTATGGTTGTATTTTTTGCTTGTTAAACAATGTGGTTCTTAGATATTGAATACCGAATTGGTTGGTATGAAATTTCATACAGAACGACGCAGTTTATGAACAACAATGGCCTAAGTAACTAGCAAGAGAATATGTGATGATGTTCATCGAAAAAAACAAGCCGTTGTTTGTATTTCTCGTTAACATCAAAGTCTGCCTTCAAGATTTGTTTTGATAATCATTATTTAATCAGGTATTATGAGAACAAAGATTGTTCAAATAATTACCGTATTCCATATAAGATGGATGATTTACAAATCAAGTTGGAGAACTCACATCCATAAAAATTAATGCTAAAATGTCACAAGACAAATGATTGAAAGATCACTTACGAAGTGACATCGCCGTTTAAATTATATTAAAAAGAAAAAAATGAAGAAACTCCATATTCATAGATTTTTGGAGTCTTTGATTTGATCAAATGATGCTTGTGAGACTTTCCTTGGGATAATTAAAACTTCGTTCAAAGGCCAAAGAAGAACGATCGACTAAAATATTGGAATATATACATATCGGTGTATGTAGTCCATTATGTGTAGTCGTAAGCGATGGATTTCAACTTCATATGATTTCTTCGGAAATTTGAATGAATATTCACTCAATGAGAAAGAAGTATGAAATATTTGAAAACATTCAAAGACTTTTAAGATGAAGTAGAAAATCATTGTAACAAGAAAATAAATGTTTTATAATTTTATCATAAAGGGATTTATTTGAGTTACAAGTTTAGCAAAACACCTAGATTTGCATCTCCTGAAACATCATAAGAATATGGAGTGTTTGAGATTTGTAATGAAACCTTGTTTGACATGGTTGGATCAAAGGTGTTATTTATAAATCTGCCATTATGTTTTAAAAGATTAAAGCTTTAGAGACTACCGCTTTTTCATTAAAAAGAGCTCCTTCTTGATCCGTTGAAATGACACCATGTAAGTTATGGTTTGGGGTAAAACCCAAGTTGTCCTTTCTTAAATTTTGGTATGCTAAGCATAAGTAAGATGTTTACAACCAAAGTCGAATGAGCATGTCTTTGTAGGTTGTTTCGAATAACCACCGGGTATTCCTCTATAACATCGAGGACAAAAGGGTTTGTCGCTTGAAATGTGAAGTTTCTTGAAAAAGAATTTTTCACAAAGTTAAGTGGGAGGAAAATAGAACTTTGATAAGGTTAACGAACCTTAGCTATATGTGCTGAGTTGCGTAGCGCTGGAAAATGTTCCGGAGACAGCCACAATGCTCATGGCTCATGTGCCTCAAAGGTTGCGGTCACGGAGGTCTAAGTTCCTATTAAATCAAGTAGGTCGAATAAACAATCAAATGCTCAGATTTTTTTGAGAGTAAATCATTGTTGTTTGACAATGATGAACCGATTCCATGCAAAGAAGCGATGATGGGTCCTGACTCCATCAAATGGCTTGAAGCCATAAACTCCGTGATAGTTTTATACACGAGAAAATCAAGTTTTTTGAACTTGGAATACCTTCCGGAAAGGTGTAAAAACCTATCGGTCGTAGTTGGATCTATAAAGAAACAGACATGGATGTTTCGCATCTATGAAATAGTCGACATGTCGTAAATTATTTTATGACAGTGTTCAAGGAGTTGACTATGACAAGATTTGATCTTTCATTGCGATATTTAGTCTAGACGGATTAATGTAGCAACCACTACATATAATTTTTGTATATGGTAGCTGAATAAACAAAACAAGTTCTTCTAATATAATGGTTACCTATGACGTGTACAAGACACGGTCCAAAGGATTTTGTTAAATTCAAAGGATGCTAAAAGGGCATGCAAACTTCAATGGTTGAATTAAGCATCACGGAGTTGGAATCTTCACCGTGATGAATCTGTTAAAGGAGTTTTCATCCGGAGACGATGAAGATGCTTGCATTTGCAAGAAATTAAGTGGGAGCGCTAAGACATATTTCTAATACATTATGTGGATGACATCTTGTTAATTGGAAATGATGTATCTTTTATTGACAAAGGTTGAGAATTTCATTTTGATGAAAGACTTAGGAAAAACCCGAATATTTAGCATGAATGTATATATGGATAGACTATGATGCTAATATGGTTATGCCAAATGTACATATATGATATATTGAAGGAATTCAATATGGAAACGACGAGAAAAGTTTCTTGTCGCATGAAAAGAATTGAATCAAGATTCAAGTGTATCGACACTTGATAAGTGAAACAAGATTCAAGTGCTTTGACACTTGATGAGTAAAATCACAAGAATGTTTTGATCAATCATACCATGATATGTACACATCCAGATATGTCCTATACTCTAAGTGTTATGAGCATATACCAGAATGAATCATAAAATGATCATTGGACGATAGTAATGATATCCTTATAATATTTTGGAAGAATTAAGAATATATTATATTTGTATAAGAGACAAATAGTTTAATGAAAAATGATACTAGTTTTATACAAGATACAAATTAAGTTTATCTCAATTTAAACTATGGGTGGCACAATGTAATGGAAAGGATATTCCATGATGGATTTGGATGAGTTCCAAAGTTAAGACATTGTGACAGATACTACGACAAAAGGCTAAGTATATGACTTCTATAGTAGCAGCAAGGAGGGCATTTGTGTCAAGTAGTTTGTTATCAAACTAAGGCGTGGTTCACAACAGGCTAACACTAAAGATATATTGTACGACAATAGTATCGACATGATTTAACCTCAAGGAACTAAAGGTCTCACCAAAAGACTAAATTTATACAATGCCATCTCATTGGTGAATGAGTGATGCGTGAAAACGCAAAGACATGCAAATACACATGGACCTGACATCGTTAGATCCGGAGATTATGTTAACCACTTGCAATCGCGTATATGGAACACCAGAAAGCCATAGGTGTTTAATACGCAAAGTTTCTATACTAGATTATTGTCTTTAGTGCAAGTGGGGGACTGAAGGGAATATGCCTGAGAGGCAATAATGAAGTGGTTATTATCGTATTCCTTATTTATGATAAATGTTTATTTTGCATTCTATAATTGTATTAATACGAAAACATTAATACATGTGTGTTTAATAAACAAAAAGAAAATTCCTAGTTATGCCTCTCTTATAAACTAGCTCGTTGATTAACAAGATGATCAAAAGTTTCCTGATCATGGACATTGGATGTTGTTAATAACGAGGTCTCAACATTGTTGGAATGATGTGATGAACATTCATCCGAAGTATAACATTACGATCAAGGCCATTATCTTTATATTGCTATAACATCATACGAAGTAATCTTAGTCCTTAGACCATGAGATCATGTCAATCACTAACACCGGAAGAGTATCTTGATAACATCAAACGTCAAACCGTAACAGAGTGATTATAAAGATGGGTTCAGTGCTATGAAGGTGTTAAGTCGAGGCTCATGGATCAAGAGTGCAATTTGTCCATCCCGATGATGGAGAGATATACCCTGGGCCCTCTCGGTGATATCACATTAGTTAGCTTGCAAGTAAGTGATTTGATCACTAGAATGTTATATCACAGGAACGAGAAAAGAGTACATGTCGGTAACGAGATCAAACTAGGTATGGATATTGTTGGAATTATGCCCTAGAGGCAATAATAAAGATGTTATTATTATAATTCTTGTTCATGATAAAGTTTATATTCCATGCTAGAATTGTATTAAGCGGAAACTTTGATACTTGTGTGGTTTATGGACAACACCGTGTCCCTAGTACGCCTCTATGGACTAGCTCATTGATTAATGATGGTTAAGGTTTCCTAACCATAGACATGAGTTGTCAATTAATAATGAGATCATGTCATTGGGAGAATGATATGATGGACAGACCCAAATTAAGCAGAGCAATTAGATCGTGTCATCGTGTTCATCTTTGCGAAGTTTTTTCTTATGTCAAATATTGTGTTCCTTAGACCATGAGATAATGCAACTCCCTGGTATCGGAAGAAAGCTTTGAGGTCATCAAACGTCATCCTATGAGAGGGTGATCATAAAGGTGTCTCTCAGGTGATCGGAAAGTACTTGTTGGGTTGTATGTATCGAGATGGGATTTGTCCCTCCCAAGTCAGAGAGATATACTTCGGGCTCACTCGGTAATCGATATCAACACCGCTTGCAAGCAAGTGGTTAAGGAGTTAATCAGAAAGTGATATCGGATTACGGAACGAGTAAAGTACTTGCTATGAATGAGATTGAACTAGGTATGCCGATGCCAACGATCGAATCTCGGGCAAGTAAAATATCGCGTGACGAAGGGAATATATATATGGGATTAATTGAATCCTGGCATCGTGGTTCATCCGATATGATCATCGATGAATATGTGGGAGTCAATATGGGTTTCGGACCCATTGTTGATTATTGATAGAAGATCATGTGCATATTCTCGAACCCGTAGGGTCACACACTTAACATGTCTCGGCGCTAGGATAGAATGGATAATTGGTTTATGAGTTTTTGTTCAAGTCTCGGATGAGATCCAGGACATCACGAGAGGTTCCGAATGGTCCGAGAATAAGATTCATATAAGGGAAAGCATTTTTGGATTTTGGAATTGTTTCGAATGTTGGGTTATTGGGAAGGTTCTAGAAGCTTCCTAAGTGGGACCAACGTGGCCCCACTTGTCGGGAGGGGGCATGGGCCTACGAGGGAGTTCCCTGGCCGCATTGGGCCAGGGGCACAAGGCCCCATAGGCCCAGCCGGCCAAGCCCTAGGGGAAACCCTAGGGAGAGCTTCTAGAAGGGGGGGACTTGCCCCCCACTCCACCCATGTGGCCGCCGGCCCTAGGGTTTGGAGGAGGGGCAAGGGAAGCCGGCCATCCCTCTATATAAAGAGGGCAGGGGCGCACCCTCCCCACACACCTCCTCCAACCCTAGCCGCCTACCTGCTGCCCTCCTCTCTCTCTCTCTCCCGACTGCGTGTAGGCGAAGCCCTGCCGCAGAAACTCTCCACCTTTGCACCACACCATCGTGTTGTAGATCCAATCTATCTCTCCACCCCAGTTGATGGACCGAGGAAGGAGGAGACGTTGAGGTACCGTACGTGTGCATCTCTCGGAGGCGTCGCCACTTGCGGCGTTGGATCGGATTGGATCGCGAGGAGGATAAGGCTAGTACGACTACATCAACTACGTTCTGTTGAACGTTCCGCTGTGCGATTTCTTCAAGGGTATGAAGATATCATCTATCCCTCTCAATGTTTGCATCTCCTAGATTAGATCTTGGCTTTTCCGTTCGCATCCGTAGAAAATTTTGATTTACTATGCTGCGAAACCCTTCAGTGGTATCAGAGCTAGATCTATGCGTAGATGTGTTTCACGAGTAGAACGCAACATGCTTGTTGCGGGCGTTGATGTTTTCTGTTGCAAGCCTCTTGTTTTGTACTTCTTATGACGCGGGATAGTGAGATCGAAGCGGTCCAGGCCAACTTTACGGGACCTCGTTCGCGAGACCGGCTCCGCACTTGACGTGTGGCTTGTTCCACACATGCGGCTGGTGGATGCTAGTTTCTCTCACTATAGTTGTCATGGGATTTACACCGGATGTTAGCAACCATAATATCACCATTGTGGCTTTCCGTAGTTAAGAATCGTTCTTAGTTTGTTACTCCCGTAAGGCATGTAAAACATGCAACAACAAAGTAGAGGTGTCTAACTTGTTTTTGCAGGGAGTGTTTCTGTGATATGGTATGGCCCAAGATGTGATGTGCATGTTGTATGCAATGATCATGTTTTGTAATATTTCACGACTTGCATGTAGATGGGTACACAACCGGTAGGAGCCATATGGTTGTCTTTATAATTGTGTATGACATGTGTGTCAACTTCTTATACGCCATGTAATAGCTTTACTTTATCGCTAAGTAGTTAGCAATAGTTGTAGTTGCTATTCGTGGTGGAGGCAATCAGGATGGAGTGATGGAGATCATGCTGGCACGCACAAGATGGAGATCATTGCGCGGAGATTGGCTATACCATGTCACATAAAAGTATATGCATGTGATGTTTATCCTTTTATGTATCTTATTATGCTTAGATCGCGACGGTAGCATTATAAGATGATTCCTCACTTAAAGATCAATATAAAACTGTGTTTTCCCCATGTATGCACCGTTGCGAAAGTTCTTCGTGTTCAAGCACCACGTGATGATCGGGTGCTATAAACTCTACGTTCACATACAACGGGTGCAAGCCAGTTTTGCACACGCGGAAATACTTGGGTTTGACTTGACGAGCCTAGCATGTACAGACATGGCCTCGGAACACACGAACCGGAAGGTTAAGCATGAGTCATATGAATGATATGATCAACACTTTGTTGTCCAACATTGAAACCACATCTCTTCTCGTGAAGATCGGATTAGGTTTGGTGAATTTGGAACATGTTCACTAAACAACTTGAGGGATGTTGAATTTAGTGGGAGTTCATCTAGTAATTTGATTAAGTTGAACTAGTTATCATGAACATAGTCTAAATTGTACTTGCAAATTTTGTAGATCAAATGGCTAAGTCCAACTTCAACTTCAACGTTTTCTTTGAGAAAGAAAAGCTTAAGAACAATGGGTCTAACTTCACCAACTGGTTCCATAATCGAGAATCATTCTCGCGGACAAAAGGACTATGTCCTTGAGAAAGCGCTAGGTGGCGCCCTAACGTAGAGATGCGCCTGATGAGAAAGCTGTTTATCGATCGCAAGGATGATTATGGTGTGATTAGGAGCACCATGTTGTTTACTATGGAATCGGACCTTCAAAATCGTTTTGAGGAGTTCCGGCCCTTTGAGATTCTTGAGAAGAAAACTATGTTATGTTTGGACTCAGGCCGTTAAAGAGATATGAGATCTCCGAGAAATTCTTTAAGCGCAAGATGGAGGAAGGGAGTTACATTAGTGAGCACGCCATTAAGATGTCGGGCTACACTCAACGCATGTGAGCAAGCTGGATGCAAGATTCGAGAAGAGCTCAAGATTGACGAGTTCTGCAATCACTCCCTCCTAGATACAAAGGTTTTGTAGTTACTCATAATCGATTGGTTCCTTGTCACGATCACTGAGCTATTCGCTAAGCTGAAAGCTGCGGAGGTGGACATCAAGAAAGATAATCATGTGTTGATGGTCAACAAGCCCCCTAGCTTTAAGAAAGGTAAGGGTGCTAAGAAGTCCTTCAAGAAAGGTAGCGGCAAGCGCGTTGCCCCTGCTGAGAAGAAGCTCAAGTCTAGACCTAAGCCGGACACTGAGTGCTTCTATTGCAAGAACAAGGGTCACTAGAAGCGCAACTGTCCGAAGTACTTAGCAGACAAGAAGGCTGGCACCATCAAAGGTATATTTGATATACATGTTATTGATGTTTACCTTACTAGCGCTCGTTGTAGTGCCTGGGTATTTGATACTGGTTCAGTTGCTAATATTTGTAACTCGAGACAGGAGCTACGGAATAGACGGCGGCTAGCGAGGGATGAGGTGACGATGCGCGTTGGCAACGGATCAAGAGTTGATGTGAGGGCTGTCGGCAAGCTCTCGTTAGTTTTACCTTCGGGATTAGTTTTAAACCTTAATAAATGTTATTATGTGCATGCGTTGAGCATGAACATCACATCTGGATCATGTTTATTGCAAGACGGTTATTCATTTAAATCGGAGAATAATGGTTGTTCTATTTATATGAGTAACATCTTTTATGGTCATGCACCGCTATGAATGGTTTATTTCTTACGAATCTAAAGCAATGAAACACACATCCATAACATTGAGGCTAAGAGATGTAAGGTAGATAGTGATAATACGACTTATTTGTGCCTTTGCCGTCTAGGTCATATTGGTGTAAAGCATGAAGAAACTCCATTACGATGGACTTTTGGAGTCTATTGATTTTGAATCATTTGACACGTGCGAGCCATGCCTCATGGGCAAGATGATCAAAACCCTTCTCGGAATAATGGGCGAGCAACGGACTTGTTGGAAATCATACATACCGATGTATGTATGCGGACCAATGAGTGTTTAAACGCGGTGGTTATCGCTATTTTCTCACTTTTCTTGATGACTTAAGTAGATATGGGTATATCTATTTAATGAAAGATAAATCTGAAACATTTGAAAAGTTCAAAGAATTTGAGCAGTGGAAAACCATCGTGAGAAAAATTAAATTTATACGATCCGATCATGGAGGTGAGTATTTGAGTTATGATTTTCTCACGCATCTTAAAGCAAGCGGAATCGTTTCACAACTCCATACCGGAACACCACAGCGCAATGGTGTGTCTGAATGCCAGAATCGAACGCTATTAGATATGGTGCGATCAATGATGTCTCTTACAGATTTGCCGTTATCATTTTGGGGTTATGCATTAGAAACCGCTGCATTCACTTTAAATAGGGCACCATCTAAATCCGTTGAGATGACACCGTTTGAACTGTGGTTTGGTGCTAAACCTAAGTTGTCATTTCTTAAAGTTTGGGGATGCGAGGCTTACGTCAAGAAGTTGATGCCGGACAATCTCGAACCCAAAGCGGAGAAATGCGTCTTCATAGGATACCCTAAGGAAACTATTGAGTATACCTTCTATCACATATCCGAAGGCAAAGTGTTTGTTGCAAAGAACGAATCCTTTCTTGAGAAGGAGTTTCTCTCGAAAGAAGTGAGTGGGAGGAAAGTAGAGCTAGACGAGGTTATTGAACCTTCTCTTGAGTTGGAGAGTAGCGCAGCACCTGAAATTGTTCCAGTGCCGTCTGCACCAACAATAGAGGAAGCTAATGACAAGGATTAGGAAGCTTCGGACGATGCTACTACTGAACGTCGCAGGTCGACAAGGTCACGTGCCCCTCCTGAGTGGTACGGCAACCCTGTCTTAACTGTCTTGTTAGTAGACAACAGTGAACCTGCGAACTATGAGGAAGCAATGATGAGCCCAGACTCTGAGAAATGGCTACAGGCCATGAAATCCGAATTAGGATCCATGAGCGAAAACCAAGTATGGACTTTGGTGGACCCTCCTAGCGACCGAAAGGCCGTTGAGTGCAAATGGATTTTCAAGAACAAAACGGACGCAGATGGTAATGTTACTGTCTATAAAGCACGGCTTGTCGCGAAAAGTTTTCGACAAGTTCAAGGTGTTGACTACGATGAGACTTTCTCTCTCGTAGCGATGTTTAAGTCCTTTCGGATTTTATTAGCAATTGTTGCGTTTCATGATTATGAAATATGCCAGATGGATGTCAAGACTGCGTTCCTCAATGGAAACATTGATGAAGAGTTTTATATGATGCAACCCGAAGGTTTTGTCGATCCTAAGGATGCTGATAAGGTGTGCAAACTTCAGCGTTCCATTTATGGACTGAAGAAAGCATCTCGGAGTTGGAACCTTCGTTTTGATCAAGTGATCAAGAGCTTTGGATTTGTTCCAAATTGCTACGAAGCTTGTATCTACAAGAAAGTGAGTGGGAGCTCAGTGACATTTTCAGTACTATATGTGGATGGCATATTGATTATTGGAAATGACATTGATATGCTTAACGATGTGAAGAGTTATTTGAACAAATGTTTTTCAATGAAAGACCTAGGGGAAGCTGCTTATATATTGGGCATCAAAATCTATAGAGATAGACAAAGACGCCTGATAGCTTTAAGCCAAAGTACATACCTAGACAAAGTTCAAAAGGTTCGAGAATGGATAAGGCAAAGAAAGGGTCAAGCCTATGTTGTCGGTAAGATATTGAGCAAGGCTCGGTCCACTACGATGGCGATAGAGAAGCTATGAGCAAAGTGCCTTATGCCTCGCCATAGGTTCTATCATGTATGCCATCTTGTGTACTAGACCGTATGTGTCCAATTCTCTTAGTTTGACGAGCAGATACCAAAGTGATACAGGAGTGGAACACTGGACAGCCGTGAAGAACATCCTAAAGTATTTAAATAGGACTAAAGAAATGTTCTTGTTCTATGGAGGTGATGAACAACTTGTCGTAAAAGGTTACATCGACGCTAGTTTCGACACCGACAAGGATGATTCTAAATCTTAGACAGGATACGTTTATATTTTGAATGGAGGAGCTGTGAGCTGGAGAAGCTGCAAGCAAAGCATGATCGCGGGATCTACAGTAGAAGCGGAATACATGGCTGCTGCAGAAGCATCAAGTGAAGGATTTTGGATCAGGAACTTTATCGCTGAGCTTGGTGTGGTTCCAAGTGCCTTGGACCCACGGGAGATAATGTGTGACAACACTGGCACCATAACACTGGCTAAGGAACCAAGATATCATCCAAAGACCAAGCACATCAATCGCAAGTTTCATATAATTCGAGATTATATAACAGATGGAGATCTGAAGATTAGCAAAGTACATACGGATCTGAATGTCGCAGATCCGTTGACTAAACCTCTTCCACGAGCAAAACATGATCAACACCTTAGTGCAATGGGTGTTAGATTGTTGCCAGATGTAAACTAGATTATTGATTCTAGTACAAGTGGGAGACTGTTGGAATTATGCCCTAGAGGCAATAATAAAGATGTTATTATTATAATTCTTGTTCATGATAAAGTTTATATTCCATGCTAGAATTATATTAAGCGGAAACTTTGATACTTGTGTGGTTTATGAACAACACCGTGTCCCTAGTACGCCTCTATGGACTAGCTCATTGATTAATGATGGTTAAGGTTTCCTAACCATAGACATGAGTTGTCAATTAATAATGAGATCATGTCATTGGGAGAATGATATGATGGACAGACCCAAATTAAGCAGAGCAATTAGATCGTGTCATCGTGTTCATCTTTGCGAAGCTTTTTCTTATGTCAAATATTGTATTCCTTAGACCATGAGATAATGCAACTCCCTGGTATTGGAAGAAAGCTTTGAGGTCATCAAACGCCATCCTATGAGAGGGTGATCATAAAGGTGTCTCTTAGGTGATCGGAAAGTACTTGTTGGGTTGTATGTATCGAGATGGGATTTGTCCCTCCCAAGTCGAAGAGATATACTTCGGGCCCACTCGGTAATCGATATCAACTCCGCTTGCAAGCAAGTGGTTAAGGAGTTAATCACAAAGTGATATCGGATTACAGAACGAGTAAAGTACTTGCTGTGAACGAGATTGAACTAGGTATGCCAATGCCAACAATTGAATCTCGGGCAAGTAAAATATCGCGTGACGAAGGGAATATATATGGGATTAATTGAATCCTGGCATCGTGGTTCATCCGATATGATCATCGATGAATATGTGGGAGTCAATATGGGTTTCCAGACCCCGCTGTTGATTATTGATAGAAGATCATGTCTGCATATTCTCGAACCCGTAGGGTCACACACTTAACGTGTCTCGACGCTAGGATAGAATGGATAATTGGTTTATGAGTTTTTGTTCGGAGTCTCGGATGAGATCCAGGACATCACGAGAGGTTCCGAAATGGTCCGGAGAATAAGATTCATATAAGGGAAAGCAGTTTTTGGATTTTGGAATTGTTTCGGAATGTTCGGTATTGTACCGGAAGGTTCTAGAAGCTTCCGGAGTGGGACCAACGTGGCCCCACTTGTCGGGAGGGGCATGGGCCTACGAGGGAGTTCCCTGGCCGCATTGGGCCAGGGGCACAAGGCCCCATAGGCCCAGCCGGCCAAGACCTAGGGGAAACCCTAGGGAGAGCTTCTAGAAGGGGGGGCTTGCCCCCCACTCCACCCATGTGGCCGCCGGCCCTAGGGCTTGGAGGAGGGGCAAGGGAAGCCGGCCAGCCCTCTATATAAAGAGGGCAGGAGCGCACCCTCCCCACACATCTCCTCCAACCCTAGCCGCCTACCTGCTATCCTCTCTCTCTCTCTCTCTCTCTCTCTCTCTCTGTCTCCCGACTGCGTGTAGGCGAAGCCCTGCCGCAGAAACTCTCCACCTTTGCACCACACCATCGTGTTGTAGATCCAATCTATCTCTCCACCCCACTTGCTGGACCGAGGAAGGAGGAGACGTCGAGGTGCCATACGTGTGCATCTCTCGGAGGCGTCGCCACTTGCGGCGTTGGATCGGATCGGATCGCGAGGAGGAGAAGGCTAGTACGACTACATCAACCATGTTCCGTTGAACGTTCCGTTGTGCGATTTTTTCAAGGGTATGAAGATCTCATCTATCCCTCTCGTTGTTTGTATCTCCTAGATTAGATCTTGGCTTTTCCATTCGCATACGTAGAAAATTTTGATTTACTATGCTGAAACCCTTGATGGTATCGAGCTAGATCTATGCGTAGATGTGTTTCACGAGTAGAACACAACATGCTTGTTGCGGGCGTTGATGTTTTTTGTTGCAAGCCTCTTGGTGGAAAATTAATGCATGTGAGTGGAATTGTGAGTGGAGGTGTGTTTATGTGAGTGGAGCTTCCACCACATGAATGAGGGAGAGGTGGAGGCATCCTCCATCGCCAGCGGCCATGCCCCCTTGGGCTGCCCCTCCCCTATAAAAGGACCCCTCCTCTCACTTCTCACTCACACCTCCTCGCGAAGGATCTCTCTCCCCCTTTAGAATTTCCCCATGGTCTCGGATCAACGAGATACATGTTCCCGGTGGCTTTTTCTAGAAGGATTTGTTGCTTCCGCTGCTTCGCTGGAGCGAGGGCGTGGAGGTTGTCGGGGTACCCGGACGTGTGTCCGATCACGGATGCATTACTGCTTTGCGGTGCTGGACTTGATGGTGTTGGACCGGCTGAACCAGATGGACTTCATCACGATATTGAGATCGATAAGCATTTGACTACATCATCCACGAGTACAACCTCGTTACGCTATTCCATTTTCGAGGGTATGTATTCTATGGATGTATATCCACCCATTGCTTGTATCTAGTAGATAAATCTTGGTACTTAGTTTCTATCGTAGGATTTTTTGTTTTCTATGCTGCGGACCCTTCAGATAGTTGATACAAAACAAGCATGGAGCATAAAAAATTATAGATACGTTTACGACGTATCACCCCTCTCGACGTACATGTCATCAATACGACGACAGGGAGGAATCCACACCCAGCCCCGCGGATCGATCAGATTCTGATACCAAGTGTACCACCCTGATCTAGTATGATTTCCAGATCAGGGCTCAGAGCCTTTGTGAGAGAAGAAAGCATAGGAATATATATATATATATATATATATATATATATATATATATATATAGAGAGAGAGATGATCACGTTTCTATTTCTCAATTCAGGCATGGTTTGTTCAGATTACATATGTGGCCTAAATAGACACTCACGACTCACACTTTGGCACACAGGCCCACCATTCAGATTATTACTCTCTCTTCCATCCTTTCTGGCCACCACGGTACACCTAGCCATCGTGGTGTGGCTCTGTTGCAGTTAAGAAGGTATGTCCTCCTGCGTGACATAGGCGGAACAGGTCCTAGACGTCGACACCAGGGAGGAGGAGAGGATGATGGATGCAGGAACATAAGGTCTTTTACAATAGGGTGTATCTTAGCACATTATACTAAACAATTTTTTTTGTCAAGAGACAACTTCTCCAATATATTATTTTTTAAGTGGATGTATTTACATTTAATAAACTATGGTGCCACATAGTCAAAGTGACTAGGATACACAGCTAGTTAAGGACGTTAAGGACGCGAGCCGTTCATAGTTAGTTCTTTTCCGAACCGGCCACGCGCTGTTCTTCCGTTCCTTTTATTCCGTCCCCCCTAGTGGGTCGCTCGTTTGACCTACCCTACCATATATACGAGATCATATTACCACCGAGTAAGGCTCGTCGATCCGGTGAAATAATTCTCCGATCGATCCATGGGAAGGCGGAAGCGCAAATCCCTGGCCGCGCCGCTAGCAGTCGCAGGCTGCAAGCGCCTCCGGCCGGAGGAGCATGCTAGGGACGACTGGGCTTCTCTCCCCATCGACATTGTTTGCCTCGTCACCGACCGCCTCGTCCAGAGCGGCGACATGGTGGATTATGTCGTCTTCCGCGCCGTCTGCTCGGCCTGGCGTGATTCTACGCCAACACCGCGCGAGCGCGACCTTTCCCCGCGCGACTGGATCGCCCTCTGTAATGGAGATTCGGTCCGGCCGGACGAGGCAGGCGAGATCCATCTGTTCCACACGCGCACAGCACGGCGTGCCCGTGTCCGCGTCCCCGATCTCGGAGACCGCCGTCGGATCGTCGGCTTCAGCCAAGGCCTCCTCGTCCTCCTGCACGAGGACACCGCAGAGATCCGCGTGCTCAACCCCTTCACACGCGTCGCCGTCGACTTCCCGTCGCTTGCGTCCATGTACCCCGATGCCATCCAGTATAGATGCGGCTTCCTTGCCATGAACGCCGCGGTATGCAGCGCGGCCTCCTCCTCCTCCTCCTCCATAGCCGTCGTCGTCTGGTTTCCATACACAAACTCTATTCTCGCTGCAGAGGCCGGCTTGGGCCATTGGGATGTCCTCCACACAGAGCTTATCGTCTCAAACACCTTGGTCTTCCAAGGAAGGCTCTACGCCACCACCGCCATGGCTTCCGCCTGGCACATTGTGCAGCTCTACCCTCCCACTCCGAGGCGACAAACCCTTGATGTTGATCTTCCAGTTGTTGTTGCTCGGGCTCCCACTATCTCTGGCCGCCTTGTGCGCCACGACGTCGCCCTTGTGGAGTCTCGTGGACAGATGTTGCTTGTTTCGCTGCATAACCGCCCTCCTATTACAATGGAAAACATCTGTGCATATAGGCCAGACAAGTGGTGGCAAGACCCACGCTTCACGCTCTACGAGGTGACCTTGAACACCAATAATGGCGACGCAAAGCTCACGCCGGTGAGCTGCCTCCGTGACCGTGCGCTGTTCCTCAGCAGCTACGGATGCCTGTCCGTCTCGGCCATCGACCTTCCTTCACTGACCGGCAATTCTATCTACTTCTCCGAGTCCCTCCTCCCTGTTCTGATGCACTCGCTCACAACCGGTTTGACCGAGGAGTTGGCGGTGGAGTGCCAAATACACGACGGGGATAAGAGGATCCGCCCCTCGGTGCGTCCTTTCACCATCATAGACCATCTGCTCACCTTCTGCCATCCTCAAGAGTGGACCAAAGGGCTCATGTTTCACGAGTACCACAATATACCTAAATCTTTCAAGGAATTGTGGAACAAGATCTGGGCCAAAGACTTGCAGCTACAGATTCCGTCCATTCCAAGCAGTTCATGCATCAGCCGAGTCGTCTAAGGCAGAGTTAATTACAGGAGGAAGAATCTAAGGACGAGGCGGTGAAATTGCTAGCAGCCGAGCTGAAACTCGTGCGAGATGACTTGTTGGGAATGCAATATCAAACAAGAGGCCAGCCAAAAACAAATAGAGATCGAGCTAGAAGATGCAGCGACGACTCGGCGTGTGGAATCCACCGAACAGTAATTTTAAGCTTCTAGGTAGAAGTACTATAGTCCAATATCTTCGAGGTATTTTTCCAAATGTGTCTCCTGAATTAAGGGCTTCAAATTTAACTATGCATTATTACATTGCTTCATGCTTTATCTGGTTCTATGTCTCGAAATAGTCTTTGGCCCCACTTTATAAATAAAGCACACATGTGAGATCGCTGCTGGAACAGACAACACAACGCCCAAAGGACCAACACGATACATGGACCGAATAGGCAAGTCCAAAACTAAAACAAAAACAAGAAGAGAGAAAAGAAAACAAAGCTGACAACGACGGAGCGACGAAACAGAGAAGATTCACAACCGTTGTGCCCACCGGAGAAGTACCACCACATCGCTAGCAATCCAAAGCGCCGCGTACCAAAGCAGCACCTCCAAGAAGGGGAGTGACGATGACGACACTGCTACCCAGACTAGTCCTAGGGTTTCCTCCGGTACGCCATGGGAGACGCGGAGGAGATACCCCCAACGCCCTTCAAGAAGGATGGCGATACCCAAAGGCGTCACCGCGGCGGAGTCAAAGCGACAAAGATTTCTCCCGATCCCTCCAACGACCCTCCCGACAGCTATGTATTGCTCCGCCAAGCTTGCCGCCCACCTGCAAGCGCCAACACGATCTTGAGGACTTCACCACCATCACACCGTGGAACACAGACCGAGGCCGATAGGAGCTAGAGAGCGGGGCCATCGACGAGGATAGGCATGGCATCAGCACGCGGGAGAGAACAATCTCCACCGCCAGAAGGCGATAGCCGACCGGATGCAGCAGCAGGTCATACCAGGCCTTCTTGGCCCGGCCGAGCCCGTCAAGGCTCGTAAAGCCCTGCCGCTGCTCTGCAGCAAGGGTGCCTCCGCATACGCCTCCCCTAGCACCAGGCTCCACTCCTCCCTCCACCAGAGGATCCGCCACCTTGACAAATCCCCGCCGCCAAGCAGCAACACCATCGCCACCGAGACCACCCAGGCCAGCCGGACCATTGTCAGTCCGAGGAACAGCGACTGAACCTCACCACCCCATGGCCGAAGGAACGGCCGCGCAAACCACCTTCCGGGGCCGTCGCCCCGGCTTCCCTGCACTCGAGCCAAGACCACGGCCACCGTCACAACACACAGCCGCTGAGAGTTCCGTGTGAAGGTCAGGACTCGGATTCCCAATCAATGAGCACACGAGAAACCTAGGGGGGAGATCTACCCTCCATCACCTTGCGGTGGGTGCCGTCCGGACGGGCAGCGACATCCATAGGGCCAAGATCAGGCCCAGATCGGTGCCAGCCTAGCTAGTTCGCCAGCCCGGATCGACCTAGATCCGCATGTGGCACCACCCCCCGCTGTTGCAACCAGGTCTCACCGCCGCCACCGAGCTGCTCCGCGAGGCGCCCCCACCGGCACCGCTGCAGCAGCCTCGCCGCCATGACCCGTAGAACTTCAAGCGCCACCATGGCGGCACGCCCACTATTTGTCTTTGGCCGAGCCACGCCCTCCAGTGAGCGCCATCGCCAGCCCCCGGAGGCATGGCCCGCCATCACCGCAGACGCTGCCGCCGGCCTCATTGCGGACGAGCACGACACCGCCCAGTCCTCGAAGCCGCCAGGGCGAGCCGCCACCGACCCACGCGGTCCTTCGCGCCACCGCGTCGCGTCTCTGTCACCGCCAAGCCACCACACCACGCATCACGCGCCACGAACGCCGCCACTCTGCTTCCGCCCGTGCGGAAGATGAGAAGCGAGAGGAAGGCCTCGCCGCCACCGACGCCGAGCGGCTTTGCACGAGCTATCCGATGGCGGAGGAGGGAGACCGAGGGAGGGACCAGGTGGCGACGGCGGAGCCATTTCAGCGGAGCGGCAGAGCTAGGGTTTCTTTTTTTCGAGACAAACTGAAGATCATCTGGTTCATGTCTTTCATCTTCTCTCCTTTCATGACCATGGAACTCTTCTATTGGCTCATTTTGCATGTCAGCCTGTTGTCCCACAATTTGAACTAGATTTGGGATAGTTCTTCCGAACTAGAGCACACGTTTTTCAGAGTGGATTTTTTACCTCCCAGGCCACCTCATTGGTTATTGTCGGATGATGAGCCTACGGTCAGATCTGATAGTCTTATTAATGTTGTTTTTTTCCTGACTAATGAAGATGCTAACCTATTAACCACCACATGCGCGTATATTTAATGGTCAGAAGTGGGGTATCACGTATCTATTTTCTAACTAATGAACATGTTAACCTATAGATAATGGCCTACTTAGTGGACGATGGTGTGAATCTCGATGACCGATCACACGGCAATGAGGGGTATTGTCACCGGGTGGCATATGCATATTTTCGATATATCTATATATATGGACCCAACTAAAGAGGAACTCCCTTAAGATAGTTCCTATATAATTATACAAGAACCCCACCTGGCTCGCACCAGCCCCGATCGCGTGCAGCACCCGGTTCCCCACCCCGATCGAAGCCACCCAGGCATGTCGCCACCTCCTCTCCCGTATGCGTCGATTCCCCTGGCCCACCTCTTCGCGTCGTGCCCCACTCTACCTTTCCCCGAGTCCCGCTCGCCTCCAACCCACCTTCTGCAGACGCCGCGCGTCCTTCGGCCGTAGAGCTCCGCCGCTCTGCACCCACGCAGCGGCGCCGCACCCCGCCGGCCTTCTCCTGGGCTTCTCCTCCCCAAGATCCGGCGCCCGCGGTCCGTTCTCGCGCAGGCCCGGACCGGACACCATCTCCCCACTGCCTGCAAGCTCCTCCCGCTGCCAGTCTTCCTCTCTACCACCACTGCGCGAGGCCTTCTCGGCTTTCCCCGCGCCCCGACCCTCTCGGCCTCCCCGCCTTCGGCAAGCTCCGCCGAGCTCGTCCCCAGCCCTGGCTCCACCTAGCTCTGCGGTTCCCCTCCTCCCTGCAGCGACCTCGCCACCCGAGCGCAGGACTCCTCCCCCCAGCTCGGCAGCCGCCGCCCACCTACCCCCACCCCAATATCCCCACCTTCCCCCGATTGGATCCCATCGCGCCTAACCACCACCACGCACCTCATCGACCTCCTCCGCCCCACATCCCGTCGACCTTCCTCTGCCCTGCGTGTCATCAGCCCTGACCCCGTTGTGGAGCAGGTGGGGGAGGGCACAGGTTCCCTCATGCCATAGGAAGGACGAGGGGCAGCACCGGGGGCTCTCGATGACGGGCAGCACTGGTGCTGCTCGCCTTATCGCCTTCCCATCATGCCGGCCTAATCAGAACTATTTTTCTGCTAGCTATTGGAAAAACAAGTTCGTTCTACTAAAAAAGAAAATTCACTTAAAAAATTTCAATTTAGAAAAAGGGCGTTCGACAAAAAGAAGTGAACTTTCTTTTTCCCCTTGAGCCTAAATTTCTTCTTCAGTTTTTCATCTATTTCTGCTAAAAAAAGTTCACTCTCCTAAAAAATAAAAGGTTCACTCTACTTGAAAAATAAAAACGAAGTTCACAAGATTTTGAAAAAAAAAGAGTTCAGTCAGTTTTTCGAAAAGAAAGTTCACATGCACTAAAAAAAAGGTCTCTCTGCAGGAAAACATAGTTCACTTCGAACATGGCGGGGGTTATCTTTATATTTGGTAGTTCACTTCAGACAAAAATACAAATTTCAGAAGGGTTTTCGATAAAAAAGAAAGTTCACATGCGTTAAAAGAAAGTTGACTACGAGGGAAAATATAGTTCACTTCAAACACGGCAGGGATTATCGTTATATTTTGTAGTTCACTTCAGTCCAAAATAAAAATTTCAGAAGGGTTGTCGATAAAAAAGAAAGTTCACATGCGCTAAAAAGAAAGTTTACTTTGCAGGAAAATATAGTTCACTTCGAGTGCGACCGGGTTTTGGTTATATTTGACAGTTCGTGTCAAACCAAAATAAAAAATTTAGAAGGGTTTTCGATAAAAAAGAAAGTTCACATGCGCTAAAAAGAAAGTTCACTTTGCAGAAAAACATAGTTCACTTCAAACGCGACCGGGGTTCTGGTTATATTTGATAGTTCACTTGCAAAAAAAATTCAGGTTCACTTGCCATGTAAAAACAAGGTTCACTTGCCCTATAAAAATAAGGTTCACTTTGTTTTATGTCAAGATTCATATGGGTTCCTGTGGAACTGGTTCGTGTTTTGCTCTATATATATATTATATATATATATATAATATGTATTACTACATATATGAAAGCTATGCACCTCAGCCATCATTCAACTATGCCAAATCAGCGATTTATACTGTAGCGATCTACAATATCTAAAGATCTATAGTGCAGTTCTTTTCCGCTTATCTCGTGTCTTCTGGACTGTTCGCTCAAAACGGTGGATCTCGCTCATGTCGCTATTCCTTTTTTCTCTAGCCGCCGAGGTAGCTCATCTTCCTCTCTATCGCCGCCGACCCAACATCCACCTCCACCACCGCTCCAACCCCCTCCACCACTGTTCTCATCTCTCTCCCGCACCACCGCCTTTTTTCTTGGTCTATCTAGAAGGATCGCGTGATTCTCCCCAATTTATTTGTTTAGATCTCCACTGCATGCTGCTCTTTGTGTTCTTGCTCAGGGGCGGCGGCGGGGAGCCCGACATCGAGGACCTTTGGGTCAGCTTGGTCCGACCGTGGGTCTATCTCCGCATCCCTCAGCTGGTGGACTGGGATTAGGTGACATGCCTACAGCATGTCACGCTGTAACATGCGCCCTCCCATCTGCCGTCCAAGTGCCATCCAACGCACTGCAATGACCTAAGGCAAAAGATGCTGCTGCTTTAGACTCACTAGAAACAACAAAAAACTTTTCAAACTTAAACATTTTTTATCAGCTCACAATACAAATAATAACATTTCAGTCCGTAGAAGAGCTTTGAACAGTACACAATATACAAACATCAGTCGACAGTACAAAAAACATTTATATATTGTACCAGATCTGCATAAGTTAAATTTCTTTTTTTTTTGAAATGAGGCAAAAGAGTTGCCTTTTTATTGATATAGTAGAAGAGAGAAGAGAAAAGTACAGTTTATAAGGAAAACTGGCCAAAAACTGATACAACTCAACACAACACGCCGGCCCCGAGGCCGCGCTCCACACTGGTCGACGATCAAGACGCCCAAGCGAACAAGGTCAACACCTAAACACAAAACACCTCAACGCAACAAGGCGGAGGCAAAGACCGGAGCCACTGCTCCAACGTCCACGCCGACCCCGGGGCCGCGCTCCTTCTAGCCGAAGACGAAAACGCCAACCACCAACACACTCCACAGGTCCCTCCGGCCGGCGAAACATCCAAAGTGAGGCCTCAAGAGGAAAAACGACGCAAGAGCGCCGCACTCGCCCGAACCCGCAAGGGATCAAGGGTTTCCCCCGGAGAACCCGGGTCCAAAGGCATCGCCATCGTCGGTCCTAGCCAGCCGCCATGACAAGGATTTCGCCTAGCAATGAGTCGCAAAACCACGCGACCGCCTCGCAAGGGCCGCCAGGCTTTGACATGTTTCCTATAGTGAACCCACTTCATCACAAGAAATTCCGAAGCAAGTGTGCAATTGAAGTTAGTAAGCGCTTAACATTCAAATTCAGCGTGATTTACTCCTTTGTGTTGTCACACGAAATTTGGTCCGTTTTTCGGCCGGACTAAACTTGTTCTTGGCCTGGGTACGCCCATTCTCCCACCCGCGTACCCAGGCCGAGTCCCCAAGTTCGGCTAAAATTCATCAAATTTAGGCGATTTACATTAAGTTGGGCGAAATATAGGCGGATTACATCAAATTTAAACGAAACTAGTACATAAATAAACTTAAAAAGGCCGCCGCCGGTGCCTTCGTCGTCCTACATGTCAAAGTTGTCGTAGAACGACGAGTAGTCCGGGTCGGCCCGGCCGTCATCCTCGCCGCCGTCGTCGTCGCTCGGCGGCTGGTTCTGGAGGGAGCTGCCCTGGCCAGGGTCGCCGCACCTCCATGGCTGGTAGGACGAGCCTGCGTCCTCGTCCTCGTCGTTGTCCAGGACGTAGAGCGGGGCGTCTTGGTAGGCGAGGTCACGCCCAGACAGCGCCCGACGCCGTGCGGCCTGCTCCTCGGCCTACTGCTGCAGGCCGAGGATGCGCTGATGCTCCGCCTTCTCTTCTCCCAGTCCCTCCTGGACCATTCCAGGATGTCCGGCGAGAAGGGCTCGACAAACGACAGCGTATTTGTGAAACTAGTATATTTAGACTTTTTTAATGTGTAGTGAAACTACACACTAAATTGTTTAAATATATTCATTTCAAACTATCTTATGTGGTACTAGTTGACATACACAAAAGGACAGGTTCTAACTTCACTAATTATATTGCATGCAGAAATTAACTTCCACCTTAAACATTGCTGATTAGCCAAAAATCAAATTGTTTAGAAGCTAATCAAATTATTTTTAGTGGTCAGAACTGTTAAGCAGGAGCATCTTTTTTCCTTAGATCGCTGCCGTGCGTTGGATGGTGCTTGGACGGCAGATGAGAGAACGCATGTTACAGCGTGACATGCCATAGGCATGTCACCTGATCCCAGTTCTCAGCTGGTTTCTCTGGCCGTATTGTCCTAAGGGCGTGTCCTCCCGAATGACTGCGAGCCTCCCGCGACGTGGATGTGCCGACGGTGGCGACGCTGGTGCGGGTCCACGGGCCAAGCGGGGTTGTGGGTGCCCGACTCGCCGCTCGACGTCCAAAACAACAGCGCAGGCCGCCTAGGTCGTCCACGACCTCCATCGTTCTTCTCGGCCGCGGTGACGGTCAGACCTTCCTGTACGACCCTCCTCCTCCCTCCTCTTCTTCCTCTCGGGAATTTTAGTCTAACCTGGACGCCGCATGTGCGTCCGCAGTGACTGGTGCCACCTGGATTAGAGCAAACGCGTGAAGCCGTTCCACCTGTAGCAGAGCAAACGCGTGAAGCCATTCAGATGTGGGGAGCTGGGCTTGGAGGACTGCATCTGCAAGGCCGAGGAACAGGCTGCGCACCATCGGCGAGGCGGGAGGGACCAGAGGGTCTGCGCCACTTGTGCCGGCAGCATGTATGCCTGCAAAGAGGAGCTCGTGAAAGTAGGTATTGCACCTGGCTTATTTCTGCAATTGTAGATGGTAGTGAAAAAAGGTATTGTTTTTTGTTCTAATCCTTCAGGAAGAAACTGAATGCACTTTTGTTGAATGGATTGTTGGTAAATGGTCTCAAACACTGAAAAAACCTTCATAATGCTCTGCAAAAAATATAGAAGTTGGTGACGATGTGAGAACTGACCATTTACATTGTTAGTTAAGTAAATGGAATGAAAATAACCAGACTTGGAAGTACCCGTTTTGATGGCCAACTGATGGTTTTGTTCTATTGCAGGGTGACACTAGCAGTACTGAGGTAAACACGCTCATGGGCTTTCAATCTAGGCAAACATTGCCAGTATTATTGTATACGTTCTGATCAAGATACCCCACTAGCTATGTTCACACATGTTTACTCGTGACTCTTTCTAAGGAAGTTTCTGTTTAGTTACTACTTCTTTCATCCTAGGACGCCAGTATGTGCTTTCTCAAGGATAATTTTTCAGTCTACATATAATCATAACGATCACATCATACACTAATTATAAGGTATATCATATTTTTTATGAAGGGCTACATGTATTGTTTGGTCTGATAGTCATATTGCTCTACCACGAATTCTGCACTACAAATTTCAAGAATATGTTGGTCCCCTTTGGAGTTTAAGATTAGTCTTAATTTGACCAGCTAAATCACCAATCACTTCTTCATTTTTTTGGCTCAAGGTTACTTTTATGTTTGCTCATTTGTTGGTGATCCAGATAATTTTGTCATGACCTACTGCGCTCAATTCCCACTGTAGTTCAACGTGCAAGATTACCTATTTCTTTCTTCCCACCTGTTAAGCTCAGTCATAGATCACAGTAAGAAAGATTGTTCATATTAGTTTTATATCTTTAAAGTGTCAACGTGAGAGTGTATGAGGCTTCGTACCTGATCATTGAATATTTGATCTATTAGGTTGAGCCTGGATCTTCATGGAGACAGTACAGGTAAGTTAGTTCCATACTGCACACTGTAAGGTTTTGGAAACTCAGTTGCTTATAGTGCCAATTCCTTTATTTAGATGCCAAAATTATTAAATAAGAAGTACCTATCTAGACATGTTCAGCTTTCACAAAGATTTTGTTCTTCTAGGAACAAATCTGCACACAAATTTAGACAATATTTTCTAAAAATTTCATGTTACGGACAATTTTATGATCCCTTTGTAGCATGTATTATGCTATAAATATATTTTGTAAATACTACAGCCAGGCATTAACATACACTATAGTCTATTATGTATGTTCCAACAAAATTATGATCACTCTACTAACTAGACTGTTTTAAGATGCATTTAAGGTACATAAGGACGGTTGCGAGGTTGCCAAAGTCTGTGAAGTACCGATGTCCTCAGGCATGGCATGTAACGTGGCAGGAGAAACAGAAAGACCAAGAGACCAGCGATACGCCTGCTTACCCTCATTTCTCCTTCGAAATAAAGGAAGTAGAAGCCTACACTATTAAAATTGTTTTTCTCACAATATATGTGTTTCCCTTACTTTCTTAGCTCACATAGTGGTACCTGAAAACCTTCTTCAAGACAAATTGCTTATCTGTGTGTCTACTTTTGCTCAACTTTTTTGGGTTTCGAAATATGTTCCAACGAACATAATATTTAGATGAATCTGAGATGGTTCTGTCTTGCCATGCATTGCCTAACATGCTGGACGCATCGAAGAATTGAGTTTGGTAAATGCTCAGGTGAGAAGCGAATGAATGTACACCACTTCATTTCTGAATCTACTATCCTAGCATTGGATTTTTTTTATGTGTTCATTTTCCTCCACTGCTCGGTCCCAATTTAGACTTGTGTTCGGAGATATGCACACACTTCAAACTTCTATCAAATTGGAGATACAGAATTCTTTATTCTCTATATCTTAAATCTTTAAATGATAGAGATAAAATGATGGTATTTAAGCTTCATTGGTAATGCAATTACTTGAAATATACTTTTTTATTTTGTTTTCACATCCTGGAATGTAGCATCTCTGAATAGCATATACAAAATCGTGTATGCTTACTGTTTACTGCATATACAAAATTCATGTGTACATGACCAAAGAGTTGAGTTAAATGAGTGTTGATTTTATGGCAGGTGAGATGGTTCCAGGTAGCGTGATGCTGATGGACTGTCTCGAGGTCGAGGGAAAGAAGGCATGTCCTTCATATGAGGTCACACAAATTACTGTCGTTGTTCACTTCCAAACATTATTGGTTTAACAAAGAGCGAGAAGGTGAAGATGCCATATAGGGCAGTTTGCTGCACCATATTTCTGTTCATTTCTATCTCATGGAGTACCATCAGGAGCAACCAATCATTGTAGTAGCTAGCGGTTCCTAAGATATCCCAGCAACTTCCGACAGTCAAGGTAACTTTGTAATGAGAGTTTGAGTATCATCAAGTTTGATCATCAGTTCATCACTTCCCAAAAAATTCAGGCTACGTACCTAGATTATGGACCATAGCTACTTCTGATAGTCTGAGTAGGAATCTTACTTTGTTCAGCTACATCAATAAGCCAATTATCTCTTTGATTTTGTATCACGCTGGCACATAGTTCTGTCTTTGCTTTGTCGAAAAATTTACCGGGAAGGCAATATACTTCAATGAAGACCTAACTTCAGTCGAGTCTATTGGGCTGAACATTTACATAATTTTCTGTTGGAATAAATGTGTATAGTGAAACAACCAGTTATACCAAAGCAAGGATACACAAAGATTCAGTTCTTATAATATACAGTACCAATTTAAGTCAAGATACATGCGCCACGGGCGTGGCATGTAGCCGCGCCTACTTACCTAGTATATATATTATGATTATGATCATGATCGACTAAGTAAAACTAGGATACTTCTCTCCTGTTAGAGTCGTGTATTGGATAATTATACTGACTCGTCTATTTTTATTGGTTATTTGCATGATTTTTTCTCTACGAGGTCAGAAGTTCTGGGACTATGTATGTCTAAAGATAATTTCATCTTTTCTGTTTCACCACTTGTCACAATCTATCTATCTCCAGGCTGCTCGCATATTAGGCCACTATCTGCAACAATAATTGTCTATTTGTACATCAATATATAAAATAATATGAATTTAACTTTCATGAGATATAGATCTATCTTGGGAGTGTCTGGTTGATTTTTTATTTAGGTGACAGTCAGTTTTTTCCAATTATCCCCCGCCAAAAAAAAGGTTTTTCCCAGTTATAAGTAGACACGTGGTGTACTTGCTCGGGTCCGCTCCCACAAAATGTCTTTAATACATCAGAATGTAGCTATTTAAAAATTGTTAACAAACACTTTTCAGTGACAAGGACATAAACCAAACCCACTAGACTTCTTCATAGTTCACAATTTTATCGATATTATATATTAAGTTCATTTTTAGCTACTCGATATCCAGGTTGTGCTTTAGTTAAAGAGCAAAACCTTGCCCATGACTCAGGCAATTTCTCTTCTTCTTCCGACTTAAAATCAAAGAGTTTCTGCAAAATAGCATGTTGAGCACTAGGACGAAAATATTTTTGGAAGAAAGTATTAACCAAACCAACAGGACTATCAATAGATCTAGGAGGTAAATTATTAAACCAAGCTTTACCTTCACCTTTCAATGAAAAAAGGGAAAATTTTAGCAATAAAGTAGGTGTGTTTCTTAATATCATTAGAAAATAAGCCACTCAAAATAGAGAGCTCTTGCATATGTGCCATATCACTTTTATTTTCAGTCCCACAAAAAGGTTTTTTCTCAATAATGGTTATATAAGATAAATCAAGAGAGAAATCATAATCCTTATCTTTGATGTTTATGGGAGATGTGGCAAACTTAGCACTAGGAGATAATTTATGTCTAACAGTATGTCTCTCTAGAAGACTCTTAATAGCACTTGCACCGGTAGTGTTTCGACATTCCTCAATAAATTCATCAGTCATTACAATATAATCTTCATCAAGATCATCACTAGGATACCCTCTAGACTCAGGTGAACTAACAGGTGTAGCAATATATTCATTATGAGTTTCAGTGTTTCCCATTATAGTTCTAGCAATTATAACATCTAGGAAAGGACCTAATGAACCACTCTCATCAAGAACAGTAGAAGTAGCATCATAAGTATCAGAAGCATTTTTAGATTCAACAGAAGTAGTTGTGTGTGTGTGGTGGTGTAAGAAGCTTACTTCTCACAGACGGTGAATCAAGAGCAACTGAGGTGTTCAGAGTTGCACCTCTTCTTGTAGTCGATGGCAATATAGGAACTTTTTCATCACGAGCTTTACCCATGATGAATGGATGGCAACGAACAATAATAATTTCAAGCGAACTTATAAATAAAGCTATGCTTCCCGGCAATGGTGCCAGAAAATAGTCTTGATGACCCAAAAGTATAGGGGATCGCAACAGTTTTCGAGGGAAGTAAAGCCCAAATTTATTGATTTGACACAAGGAGAGCCAAAGAGTATTTATAATCTTTAACAGATGAGTTGTCAATTCAGCTGCACCTGGAAGCAGTCTTGCAAGCAATAATTTATCAGTAGTAACAGTTTTGTAGTAGCAATAGAAAAATAACAGCTGACATGGATATACCCTACGGGTGCACGACATTGGTATGCCCGGTCCAGCCCAAGGAAGGACCACGCAAGGATTGGCAGCTCAGGAAGATTTCGGGCGGCCCAAGCCCATGGAGAATTTGACTCCTTGGAGGACAAGTCTAGATTAAATAGAATTTCAATGGGTTCCAACCCATTTGTAACCAACTCGTCCTATCCCTAGACCTGGACTATCTATATAAAGGCCAGGAGGGTACAACGACAAGTATCCTCAACTCACCTCATACACACCTCCACGTCAGATTGCATCTACGTACCTCTGTAACCTTTGGTTTCGCCGTAATCAGCGCGCCTGGCGAGTAGGGTTTTCCCTCCGGGGGCCTGAACCTGGGTAAATCTCGTGTCCCCGTGTTGCTTGTCTGTTAACCATTTCGCGACTTCCAGCATCCCCATCTTCTCCAAACCCAGTTCCATAACAATGGGCATTGACGAGTCGAACCCTCGTCAATTGGCGCCGTCTATGGGAATCGGGGATGCTGATCGTGCTGTCATGACGGTTCTATCCGGAGCGATCTATGATTCATCAGCAATGGAGAGTCACCTCCTCTTCGGCGCCTTCGACTTTATCGCACACTCACCGGCCACCCTAAAGGATTTCGAGTCCGTTGGTGACGAGCTCAAGATGCAGTTCGGGAACTTCTGCTTCAAGGTGGGGCAGACCGGCACCCTCCGCCTCCCAGAGCGGGTGCCACTTCCATCCATCAGACCCTCTTCGTGGGTACCACCCATCAACGCCCTGCGCACATCGACGATGACGGGAGATTCGGATGACAGCAGCTGCTGCAAATCCGATCTGTGCGGTCCTCCTTCAGATGAGGGAACTTACGGTTCCGGATCTGAGGGCTGCGGTAGCAGCGACCCACCCCGTGAGCGCTACCTGTGCGCCATCATCCACAACGGCAATGTCAACAACAGAGCTGATCCACCGCTGGGTTCGGGTGCCATACCTCCCAATCCCCCTCCCAACCCGCAGGTTGAGAACGAGGGAAACAGGGAAACCCAACCAACATAGCCACTGAGGGCAGCAATCGCGGCTATGACCAGATCAACCTCAACGAGGAATCTGGCGCCAAGCACGCGAAGCCATGCAAGGCAACAAAATCCTACCCGTGGATGCCTCCCGGGACCTACTGATGGCCTACCACTGGCTCCTGATCGATGAGCACAATCGGCAAGTGAAGTGATGACCCACAAGTGCAGGGGATCGCGAGAGTCTTCGTGGGTAGTATTACCCAATTTATTGATTCGACACAAGAGGAGCCAAAGAATACTTGCAAGCCTTAACAACTGAGTTCTCAGTTCAGCTGCACCTGGAAATAGTTCTTTCTCACAGAAGTTTATCAGTAGCAACAGTTTGGTAGTAGCAACAGCAAAGCAACAAAAAAAGTGAAACATGATCAATAGTAACAGTAACGGTAACAGTATGATTCGAGTGCGGTAGGCATAGGGATGGATGGACGGGCGTTGCATGGACGAGTCTAAACATGTAACTTCAAGATCTAGGGCATTGCATATAAATAATAACAAGCATCCAAGTACTAAACAATCCTAGGCATGTGCTCCAAATATAGTCATACGTGCTCGCAATGAGAACTTGCACAACATATTTTGTCCAGCCAGCCCGTGGCAGCGGTGCCTCTAGGGAACTACTGGAAATTAAGGTGCTCCTTTTAATAGAGCACCGGAGCAAAGCATTAGCACTCTGTGAACACATGTGATCCTCACACCACAGCCATCCCCTCCGGTTGTCCCAATTATTGTCACTTTGGGTCCTTTGGATCCGGACAATGATATGCGTACACAACTTGCAGATAAGATCACAAACAATACTATCATAATGATTCAATAATAAGTTTAGATCTGAGATCATGGCACTCGGGACCTAATGACAAGCATTAAGCACAACAAGTTGCAACAAAGTCAAATAGCACTAATAGAGATACTAGGCACTATGCCCTAACAGATCTTATTCGATTACATGATAGAACTCATCCAATCCCTACCATCCCTAAGCCTACAACGGGGGATTACTCACTCATGGATGAGGAAAACATCGATGGTTGATGGAGATGCGTTGGTGATGATGGCAATGATCCTCTCCAAATTCCTTGTCATGGCAGGGTGCCAGAACGGAGTTTCTGGATCCGAATCTTGGTTTCTGGTGGCGGCAGCGGAGTGGAACTCTTTCTGGAAAACTATCAAAACCCCCTCGGTTTTTAGGTCGAAAGGCAACTTATAGACGCAGAGGGAGGCCGAGGGGGTGCCTAGGGTGGCTACACCCCCTCTAGGCGCAGCTAGTGATGGGCCCGCGCCTGGGGTGGGTGTGGGCCCCCTAGGCCTCTTCTCCGTCTCGTCTTCTGGCTCTGTGGATATTCTGGTGAAATATAATTTTTGGCATATTTTCCGGGATTTTTCCTGATAGTTCATTTTCTGCACAAAAACAAGACACCAAGGTAATTCTGCTGAAAACAGCGTCAGTCCGTGTTAATTGTATCCAAATCACACAAGTTTAGAGAAGAAACAATAGCAAAGTGTTCGAGAAAGTAGATACGTTTTGGACGTATCAACTCCCCCCAAGCTTAGCTTATTGCTTGTCCTCAAGCAATTCAGTTGAAAACTGAGTGCGATAAAAGAACTTTCACGAACACATTGCTTCATATGATGTAAATATTCTCAGCACAAGAGTAGATGCTTAGACAATTCATAATAAAGAGTATGCAACTAAGTCTACTCAATAGTCATTGCAAGCTATGAAGAGAAACCAACTCAATAATAATAATTAGCATGAAACATAAACATAAGCATCATTGGAATGCTCATAATAAGGTATGATAGAGTGGTATCTCGCTTGCCTTTATTTGAAAAGCACAATATAAATGCCAAGGCACCTCTGAAGTTCACATGAAGACTAGAGATAAATATATCAGAGATACAAGCATCAAAGTCATGACATAATTAACCAAGTTTTGGAACAAACACAAGAATGACAACTATGCTCTCAAGAAGGTGCTCATAGAATAAGTGGTGACTCAACAAGGTTGTAAAAAGGTTTTGTAAAGTTTGAAAGGCTTCAAAATGCTGAAAGGAAGGTACTCATTAGCTTTGAGATCCCCTTGCCCCTATCATAGGCATGTTCATGTGGTTAAGGTGAAAGTGAGGTCCACTCTGAATCATATGCTTGACAGACCATAGACTGGAAATCCCAAGTCCCTTGAGTACGAGGACCGCTCCGCATGCTACTCAACTTTGGTCACCTGAAAGTTCTTGTCGTTGTAAATACATGCATATCATCGAGAACCGCCAATGGGGTACCCCTTGCAGATGGTACATGAGCTTTCCCATAACCAAAATGACAAGGCAAGCAGACAATGAGCATCTCAGCGATCTTTTTATTTACCATATGCATAGATTTTTATTGAGGATGCTTCATAGATGCTCATTATGGTGATGCTGCAAGTTTCCACCATGATTAGGCATGGCTTAGGCTAGCGGCCCAGGCGTTTCTCTAACACAATGTATAGACTCCATGAACTAACAAGCTCCCCTTTTATTTCACATCGTCGACATCCGTAAGCAAAAGAGCAAAGTATCAACTGGATGAGATATCCAAAAAGTATTGAAAGCATTCCCCGTGACAGCACGGTTCTGCTGACTCCCAGCATATAATTTGCAAGCATATAACTTTCATGGACTAGTCAAAATTGTTCAGAATTATTAAGCGCAAGTAATAAAGTGTGCCATCAAGTTCGTGAGAGCTTTACTAACTAACTTTCTCAAAACAGACACAAATTTTATTTTGGAAGAAAACACGGCATATAGAATATGCACTAGAGTATCAAATGATGCTAATAGGTAGGTATAGTGGACACAGCTGGCAATATTGGTTTGGGGGAGTTGGAAGCACAAGTAGAGCACATACACAGTGCAAGTGAAGGCTAGCAATAGAGAGGGAGCGACAAAAGAGAGAGCAATAGCTGTCATAATAATGCTTGCAACAAAACATGACTAACTATGTCATGAAAGTGATACAAGAACTCTGAGGCAAAATAAATCATCGAGGCTTACTGACTATTGATTAGTCATATGCATGCATGAGCATGTGGCAAGTCGATTCACATGAACAGTCAGAGGAGGATACCCCAATATCATACCAAAATATGAATAAAACAATGCAAGCAAACATTCACGTGACATGCTACAAACTATTAGCAAGCTGGAGCTAATCATAGACAAGCAAGAACTACTAAGCATCCATAATGACATACACCTTACACAAACAAGCTAAGCATGCTCACAATGAAGAGTGTATGTACAAAAATGAAACAAATAGAGTTTGTTACCAGCCTCTTATCACACCTCGAGTTGTCTTAATCTTCATTATTGCCCTTCACTTGTGTGACTTGAATAATAACATGAAACCAAAATCCACTGTGGACGGATGAACCCTGCAAAGAACTCACAAAACCAAAGAACAACAACAAATATTTTTGGTGTTTTTGATTTTTTAAAGAAAGCAAACAAAGCAAAGGCAAACCAAACAAGAAGCAAACAAATCAAACAAGCAAAGCAAAATGTTTTTGGATTTTTCTCTATTAAGGCAAACCAAAATAAAGAAACAAACCAAGATAAATAACGAAAATATTTTTGGTATTTTTGTGTTTTTGAGAAAGAAGCAACAAGAACCAAAAAGAAAGCGAAACAATGGATATACAAAGAACCGACCGAACATGATATATATATATATATATATATATATATATATATATATATATATATATGAGTGTGATGTCGGTGTACCTCCCCCCAAGATTAGGCTTTTGGCCTAAGTGGGGCTCAATCCAAAGGTGTCCAAGAGGATGCACCCCCGTAGTATGTCGAGGAATCTCCCTCGTCCTGGTATGAGCTCGAGGCCTCCTCCGTGTAATACACAGAGGGGTCGTATGATGGTGCTTCCTCCTGATAGTGCCCGTGGAAGTTAAGAGAGCACATCTTGTCATCCATCTCTGCCTTCGAGCGTGACAAAGGTCCCTGAGAAATACTGAGCAAAGTGGTTTGGGGTAGAGGGATCTCTCTCTCTTCCCCGTCAATAAACATCATTCTATAAACCAAGTTCTCAAGGGTAGAGTTAGTGGTCACAAAGTGGTGCACCTTCATAGCAGCAAAATCAAGCCTCTGAGGAGCCAAAACTATATCATGTGGATCAACAACAATGTTCAAGGAAGCAGCAACACGTGTAGCAATAATTCCCCCATAAATGGGTCCCTTAGCAGCTAGGCGACGAGCAATGAGAGAACCAAGATTATACTTATCCTCATTGTTGAGCGCAGCAGCTAAGAAGGCCAATTGATAGTTGGAAATATTATTAGTGTTGTCCCAACCAAGAACACTGGTGGCAAGATAGTAGGCAAAATACCTGATGGCTGGAACATGAATGTTCTTTATCTTCCCTCGCTGAGCTCTGCGGTCATCATCATTGGTTATTCCTCGGTAAAGCTCCAACAAATCAGCAGGTAGAGCTGGAATCTTCTTTGATGACCCAGTTGTACCAAGTCCCAGGGCCTTGCAAAATTGCTTCAAGTCATAGAATGAGCCGTGCCATAAATCTTGAAAGACATAGCTGGTTTGAACACACTATTAGTAAAGGAGAAACTCTCCACAAATGTTTTAGTAAGCAAAGAATATTGTGTGCTCTCATCCTGTATGTAACTTGTTAGTCCAGCCCTCTGTACCAAAGTCATGAAATCATTAAGAATCCCAGCATCTCGCAAGAAAGTTTGGCAAGGAAAGGTGGAGGGGTGCGCACCCCCTTCATCTCCCTCGTCACCAAATCACGGAGTGATGAGATCCGAATTGTATGAGGGTCTAGTACTGGTAGATGACCTTGGAAGCCTTGCCCTTCTAGGTGCATCACTCTCAAATATATCACCAAATGTGTGGTGGTCCATGACTTCCCTTTTCTAAAATTTTAAACAACCATCAAACCAAGTGATTTATAAGTTGATAAATGATGAGTAACTACTATAGGAACTTGCTACAGGGCTACACATGAATCAAAACAAAGTTTATAAGCATAGAACAAGCATGCGAGCTCAAACAACCCGTCACCTATAGCAGCAAAATACTCAAGATACAATCTACCAATCACAAATCTAATTGGACAAGTGGAGGAGGCACATAACAAGGAAAAATCCCTCCAAAAATCAGCACTTGAGATGGTCTGAACAAGGAGATCGAAAATTGTGAGCAAGAACAACAAGAACTCGAGCTTGAGCAAGAAGGTGGCTTTGAGGAGGCAGCCTGGATGGGCCCAGGTGGGCTAGACACCCCCAGGCGCCGCCACCTGGTAGGCCACGCCTACCAGGGGTGTGGTGGCCTGGGGTGGCCCCTGGGTCACCTCAGGTGCCACTATGCCCCTTTTTTCGAGGAAAATTTTATTTTGAATTTTCTGGGATTTTTCAGGAAACTTTATTTTTGGCCAATTTTCAGGGTATGAAAATTGATTTTCTCGCAGAAACAGTTTTTTCAGAAGAAGCAAAAGCAAACCAAAAGCCAAACTACAGGAGCTCTAAGAAACTCAAACAAACAAGCAACTAGCAAAACTAAAGCTAAAGCAAAGGCTAGGAAGGAGAAAAGTGGAAGAAAGCAAGTGTAACCACAGTGGAAACATTATTTTGTTCATTAAAATCCTTTTGTTAACAAGGTTGATCAAGTCTTGTTACCAAAACAATCTTATATGAAACAAAACTTTGCATTCCACAAGGTGATTATGTTACCTCATACTTGATAGCAATGGTCCCAATCATAATAGTTTCAAAATTTTCTTGCGGAATGGGACAAAATATTTCTCCAACCTTAATGCCCTCAATATTTTCAATGGAATTCAGGCAATACCTTCTAGCAACATTCTTGGGGAAATAAACAGTATGCTCTTTGTCATTGATATTGAATGTTACATTTCCTTGATTGCAATTGATGACAGCACCTGCAGTATTAAGAAAAGGTCTTCCAAGAATAATAGACATATTATCATCTTCAGGCATTTCAAGCACAACAAAATCAGTTAAAACCATGCAATTATGAGCAACTTGAACAGGAACATCCTCACATATACCAACAGGAATAGTAGTTGACTTATCAGCCATTTGCAAAGATATATCAGTTGGTATCAACTTTTCTAACTGGAGTCTCTTGTAGAGAGAAAAAGGCATAACACTAACTCCAGCTCCCTAATCACATAAAGCAGTTCTAACATAATTATTCTTATTAGAGCAAGGAATAGTTGGTATACCTGTATCACCAAGTTTCTTTGGAACCTTACCATCGAAGGAATAATTAGCAAGCAAAGTAGAAATCTCCTCATTAGGAATCTTCCTTTTATTAGAGACAATATCCTTCATATACTTTGAATAAGCAAAACTTGTTGTAGTGTTCTTCCTCCTTTTACTTGTGTTTCTTACCTGGAAAAGGCATGGGTTTCTGCACCCAAGGTTCTCTATTTACCATGTTTATTAGCAATAAAATCTTCCTTTGTGTACCTAGTGTTCTTAGTCTGCTTCTCAGGTTCTTTCTCAACTTCTCCCTCAGGAGCATCATTTTTATCATTACCGCTCCCAATTTCAGCATCAGAGACAGATATACTATTAGGATCTACAGCAGGTTCAAGTGGTTCCTCAACTATCTTATGTTTCCTTTTCTTTCTCTTACGAGGACTATCACTATCAACTTGTTGAGAATCCTGCTCAATTCTTTTAGGGTGTCCTTCAGGATATAAAGGATCTTGAGTAGCTATTCCACTCCTAGTTCTAATTCCATAAGCATGTTTATCTCCTGAGGCATTGACTAGCATATCCTTTTGTACCTTAGCAAGTTGATCAAGTTGGGTTTGAACCATTTGAAAGTGTTTACAAAGAATTTTAATATCATTAGAAGTTCTTTCCACAATATCTTTCAACTCATGGATAGCTCTAGAGTTTTCCAATAAATGATTCTGAACTTGTTTATTAAAATTACCTTTGTTTAACAATAAAAATGTCAAGTTCCTCTAAACATTGATCAGGAGGCTTACCATAAGGAATATCACCTTCATCAAAGTGTTGGAGAGAGTGTACCTCAATAGTAGATGAGTGGGGAATTGGCTTACATATTTCTTCTATAGGAGGTAGATTCTTCACATCTTCAGCTCTAATACCTTTCTCCTTTAGACATTTCTTAGCTTCCTTCATTACTTCATCATTTAATGCAATTACTCCCCTCTTCTTTGTTGTTGGTGTTGGGACTTGTTCAGGCATAACTGGTTCAGGAGTAATAGGTCAGGTGTATTCAGCTCAGTTGAATTCCAATCATCATAATTCTTGCTTATCTTAGCCATTAATTCTTCAGCATCTGTAGGAGTCCTTTTCCTGAAAACACAATCAGCAAAGCTATCTAGGTATGTCCTAGAATCATCAGTTAGTCCATTATAATAAATATCAAGAAGCTCATTATTGGGCAATGGACATCCAGGATGTGCATGAATCAAGGCACAGAACCCTGTCCATGACTCAGGCAATTTCTCTTCTTCTCCCTGTTTAAAATAAGAAGTCTCTGCAAAGCAGCATGTCTAGCACTGGGAGGAAAATATTTCTGGAAGAAAGAAGCAATCAAACAATCATGGCTATCAATGGAACCAGTAGGTAATCTATTAAATCAAGCCCTAGCTTCTCCTTTTAGTGAAAAAGGGAAGATCTTAGTAACAAAGTACTTGCTCATCTTAAAATCATCAGAGAACAAAGCACTCATAGTAGAAAGCTCATTCATATGAGCCACAACACTCTCATTTTTAGTCCCACAGAAAGGTTCTTTCTCAACAATATCTAAATAGGACAAATGAAGAGAGAAATCATAATCTTTATCTTTAATATCTATGGGAGAGGTGGCAAACTTAGGATCAGAGGACAACTTAGGCATAATAGTACGTCTAGTAAGGAGACTCTTAATAGCACTAGTACCATGTGTGTTTCGGCACTCTTCAACAAAATCATCATGAACTCAATGTAACCATCATTAATATCATAACTCTCACTAGACTCAGGTGAGCTAACAGGTGTAACAGTGTCTTCACTAGGAGTTTCGGTATTTCCTAGACTAGCTAGAGTAGCATCTGGAAAAGGACCTAATGAACCACTCTCATCAAGCACAATAGAAGTAACATCATGAGCATCAAAAGAAGTTTCATACTCAACAGTATAAGTAGTGTGTGTAGCATGAGTATGTGGTGGTGGTGTGACAAGCTTACTTATAACAGACGGTGAATAAAGAGCAGCAGAGGTGTTTAGGACTGTACCTCTTCTTGTAGTGTATGGTAAAATAGGGAACTTTCCATCACGAGACTTCCCCATGATGAAAGGAGAAGCACTGAACAATAATAGATCCAAGTGAACTTACAAATAAAGCTATGCTCCCTGACAACGGTGCTAGAAAATAGTATTGATGACCCACAAGTGTAGGGGATCGCAATAGTCTTCGCGGGTAGTATTACCAAATTTATTGATTCGACACAAGGGGAGCCAAAGAATACTTGCAAGCCTTAACAACTGAGTTGTCAGTTCAAACACTGAAATAGTTCTTGCTCACAATTTTATCAAGAGCAATAGTTTGGTAGTAACAAAGAAAGTAACAACAAAGTGAAACATGAGCAATAATAGTAACGGTAATACAGGATTCGAAAGTGAGGCATAGGGATGGATGGACGGCGTTGCATGTACGAGTCTAAACATGTAACTTCAAGATCTAGGGCATTGCGATAAATAATAACAAGCATCCAAGTACTAAACAATCCTAGGCATATGCTCCAAATATAGTCATATGTGCTGCAATGAGAACTTTACAACATCTTCTCATTGCCAGCCGTGGCGGCCTCTAGGGAGCTCTGAAATTAAGGTGCTCCTTTTAATAGAGAACCGAGCAAAGCATTAACACTCCGTGAACACATGTGATCCTCACACCACAGCCCATCCTCCGGTTGTTCCAATTATTGTCACTTTGGGGCCTTTGGATCCGGACAATGATATGTGTACACAACTTGCAGATAAGATCACAAACAATACTATCATAATGATTCAATAATAAGTTCAGATCTGAGATCATGGCACTCGGGCCCTAGTGACAAGCATTAAGCACAACAAGTTGCAACAAAGTCAAATAGCACTAATAGAGATACTAGGCACTATGCCCTAACAGATCTTATTCGATTACATGATAGAACTCATACAATCCCTACCATCCCCAAGCCTATAGCGGGGGATTACTCACTCATGGATGAGGAAAACATCGGTGGTTGATGGAGATGCGTTGGTGATGACGATGATCCTCTCCAAATTCCCCGTCACGGCAGGGTGCCAGAACGGAGTTTCTGGATCCGAATCTTGGTTTCTGGTGGCGGCGGCGGCAGAGCGGAAATCTTTCTGGAAAACTATCGAAAACCCCTCGGTTTTTAGGTCGAAAGGCAACTTATATGTGCAGAGGGAGGCCGAGGGGGTGCCTGCACCCCCTCCAGGCGCGGCCAGTGGTGAGCCCACGCCTGGGGTGGGTTTGGGCCTCCCATGCCTCTTCTCCGTCTAGTCTTCTGGCTCCGTGGATGTCGTGGGAATGGTCACTGCAGATGCTGCAATCGGCAGCGAGTAGTAGAACGAGGGGCAAGGGCGGCCAGCCATCTGCGGTGCGAGATGAGGGCGGAGACACAGGGTTTTACCCAGGTTCAGCCCCCCGAAGGGTAAAGACCTACTCCTGCTAGATTGTATTATGGAGGTGGTACAATGGGCGAGCTCAGCGGCTAGGCGGCGAGTCGCTCGGGTGTATGATGGAACGTATCTCTACGCCTGCAGGTTTATATAGGCTCACCTCCTAGGGTTTACATATCTCAACCAAATCAGTTAAGGGTTCAGATTTGTTTAACCTAATCCGACCGGGCCTATCTACTCGCTGGGCCTTGGTTCGATCGCTTGATCCACGCGCTTTGATCGATCGCCGTCTTGCAGCCCGCCCGTCGCCATTCTTGGGCGGTCGGAAGCCTCTTGGGTATACCTAGGCACATCCCCATCGGATCTTCGGTGAAATATATTTTTGGCATATTTTCGGATTTTCTTGATAGTTCATTTTCTGCAAAAATAAGACACCAAGGTAATTCTTGAAAACTCGATCCATGTTAGTTGTATCCAAATCACACAAGTTTAGAGAAGAAACAATAGCAAAGTATTCGAGAAAGTAGATATGTTTTAGACGTATCATGAAGCTACAGGAGGAGCTCGAAAAGCGTAAGCAGGCAGCCGCATACTTAACCGCACGGCGATCTCCGCTCTCCGCCGTTGGCGGCTCCACTTCACTTGGCAACAACGCCAACAAGTATCGCTCCAGCGTGGAGCGCATGGCCCCGCTACGTAGCGCGAGGTCACCAGGGCCCTCAACACGTCCTTCATGACGATGGACTCACACGACAACGTCATGCCGAAAACGCCGCAGGCTGCAATCATGGCAGCCACCACCTATCTCGCGTCCAATCCACCTCCGGCGGGTGACCCAAAGAACGCAATGCACAAGTCTGCGCTAGCAGGCCTCGGATTTGTCGGAGCTGCGCTCCACGACAAAACTCCCGCGGAGCCGATGAAGAAGGCCACGATTAAGTTCACTCGAAGCCGCACACCCTCATTCGACGAGGAGGAGCATGACCCGCCCCAGCGCCGTCGGATCCCACGACGTCGCAGCATCAACAACGATGCTCGTAGTGAGATCACCGAACGCAAGATCGACAAATCACGTGCTAAACGCGCGTGTTCAACTGAGTCCGAAGAGGAGTATGACAGAGAGCTATGTGGAGCCAGATGCTTCAGCAAATCAGTTCGGCAATCACGGATGCCAAAAAATTTCAAGCTCCCTTCGAACAATCTGAAGTTCGATGGCACGCAGGAGCCAAAGTCTTGGCTTGACAATCACATATCGCTGGTCAAGCTCCACGGTGGAAACAAGAACACCGCCTTATAGTGCCTTCACCGCAATGGTGCAGCCTGTGGTCCGGTTCAGCCTATCCTCGGCTCCGGTGAAGCCGAAGAGCTGGCGTACAGCTTCATGCGCAACTTTAAGGGCACTAGCAAGAGGCCAGCCTCAATCGAAGAGTTGTAGGCCTGCACCCAGCGGACCAACGAGTCCATCCGCTCGTACATACTACACTGGTCCCACATCAAGAACCCCGCCGCACACATCTTTGAAGAAAGAGCAATCGGCGCCTTCAAGGACAGTGTCAGGTGCCCAGATTTCAAGGAGGAGCTCGGGCGCAGCAATCCTAAAACCCTTGACCACCTCATGGACATCGCCAACCGCTGGGCAGACGATTAGGATTCCTTCAACCGAATGCATTCGGATGATGAAGACGACTTCGGCCACAGACGCGAGTGCCGCAGCAATAGAAGATCGCGCATCTACGATGATCGCGATGGAATCGACATGGTTGTGGATGGATACGCCGACCAACGCGATAACGGTAACCGCAACAGCGGATACCGCAGCAACAACTACCACAATGACATACGACCCACGCAAACGTGGCAACGTCGCAACCACAACGATGAGAGCAATGCCCTTGGGGTTGACCTC
The DNA here is from genome assembly GCA_030063025.1 of Avena longiglumis. Lineage (NCBI taxonomy): Eukaryota > Viridiplantae > Streptophyta > Magnoliopsida > Poales > Poaceae > Avena > Avena longiglumis. The sequence goes on from CP125974.1 coordinate 98,777,571, forward strand.
CTTATAGAAGCGCGCAAGCACCTTCTTGGCCTTGTCTAGGGAGCTCACGGCAGAAGAGCAGTGATCCTCGATCGCTAGGACAACATCTGCTAGGAGATCTCCATGCTCCAACACGGCGCGGTTAAATGCGATGCCAGAAGCATCTGGTATAAATAGCATCAGGAAAAATTCGAATGAGGAACAAGAAGAGGCACCACAAGACATGGAAGACACAAAAATATGATAAGGGTAGCTTACCAGAGATAGCCTTGGAAGCAGCCATGAGCTTGTCAGCCATGGCCTTCTCCCGAGCAGCTGCAACAGCCACGAGCTGCTGCTCACGATCTTTGGCCTCCTTCTGCTGGCTCTCAAGGGCCTCCACATCATCTGCTGCCTTTTTCTTCGATTGGCCGAGGCTCTTTTCAAGAGCCTTCAGCCTACGGAGAGCAGCATTGTTTTCATCTGCAGCATGGAGGAACATGGGATAAATACAAAAACAAACTTGATGCACTCGAAAAATAATCAAGAAGAAACCTACGCACCTTGGAGCTGCTTGAGTTCACCCTCCAGCGACAGATGCTGCTGGATGAGTAGATTGGCGCCACGGACAAAAGGCTGCAAAAAGGCCAGCATGTCTAATGAGAAAAAGGACTCGAGGGCTCCCCTGTGCAGTGAAAGAAGTACACTTATGTGGTCTGGCATGGACTCTGAAGGTTTGGATGTAGTCTTCTGAGTCACGAGTGAACGAGCTTCCCGCCTCGCGGAGCTCGAACCCTCGTCCTCGGAGTTGTCCACCATCTTAGGAAACAAAGCCGTTGGCTTTGATTCCGCGATCATATCTTCAGTGTCCTCGTCAGGGGACTCCTCCGAGTGATTACTAGCACTTGCAAGAAACCAAATCAACATCAGGCTAATACTTATCAAATTAGCATAACTACAAAAGTTTGGTCAATCGCAACTTACGATGGTATGTCTGACAAATCGAAGACATGAGGCTCCTTCTTCTTCTTAGTTGGCGGCTACGGGGACACCGCCCGAATAGGCATGGCATGATAGGGTTCGGATGTCGCACCCTCATCCCTACTGTGTTTCTCGAGGAAGACGGACCCTTCAGAGTTGGCGGAGTCGCCCCACCCAAAGTTTCACTTCGGGACCGCTTTCGGATCTGCCCTTCGCTCGGCTCGGGGGCTTGCAGGGAAGTAGAATGTGCCGGGGGAAGCTCGGAATCAGACTCCGGCTCCTTGTTGTCTGGTGGATCCGTGTACTTCTTAGGTAGAGGGGGAATCACCCCGCTACCTTGAGACTCTGCAAACAAAGGACCCAAGAAAACAATATAAGCAACCAGGCAGGCAGGCAAAAGGCTTTCGAAAAGCGCTACGCACACATAACAGATTTCACCTGGGAGACTACTTTCTTGGCGCTAAAAGGGGTGGTCAAAGATTTTCCCGAGAGGTCCTCGTCGGCCTTGTACTTCAGTAGAGGCCGAAGCGCTTTATCAAGGTCACCCAAAGATAACTCCTCAAACGAAACCCTTAGGGATCGCTCGGCCAAGATGAAACATCGGGTGCGCTTGGAGTGGTCGCACCATGCTTGAGGAAGGTATGGATGATGTCGACACCATTGACCTCCTTGCCGGCCACTAGTTGAAGAGCTTCCACCCGCTGGTAGAGCTTCTCCACCTCCGCAGATTCACCCTCTAAGATGTCATTATTCCACGACCTCTTTAGGGTGATCTTCTGTGTAGAATTGAAAGGGGAGAGACCAAAATGCTGCCCGTCTAGCTTGACGTCACAGATGTAGAACCACTTCCGATGCCACTATTGGACGGACTCGCAAATGTAAAAAGAGAAGAATTGGACGGAGGAACGGATAGAGGTGATGCAGCCGCCGAGCGGATAAACACCACCGGTGCCAGATTGCTTCTTCACGGAGTAGAGTCTCCGAAAAAGGCCAAAGTGCAGCTCGATACCGAGCCATCACTCGCAAAGAGTGATGAAACAAGCAATGTGAAGGAGAGAATTGGGAGACAGATGATTCAACTGAATCCCGTAAAAGAAAAGAAGCCCATGAAGAAATTCGTGGGCGGGCAGAGAAAGAACTCGGACGATAAAAGCATAAAACATCACCCAAAATCCTTCGTGTGGGCGAGGAATTACCTCCTGATCGGGGAGGATGGCATCGTCCTTGTCCTTGGATATCAGGCCAGATTCACGCAGTTTGCGCAAATCTGCCTCGTGCATCTCCGTGCGCTTCCACCCGCCGTCAGTGATAAGGGCCGAGGTGGCAGCCTTCTTGTCAGCGCCGGCGGCGCTGGTCCCAGCTACAGCAGATGACGCCTTCTTCGTCTTACCCATCCTGGCGCGGCGAGTGCGGCGACGCGAGCGGAGGAAAGAGGAAGGAAAAGTACGGAGAACATCCAGTGTGTGATGCGAAGCAGAGAACTCACGAAAATGGTGGCAATGGAGATGAGGTAGGAGCAAATGGCGAAGGATAAAACCACTATTTTTCCCCACGGTATAAAAGGGAGAAGACGATGAAACAGAGCCGTCGATCGAGAAGCCCTAGCGCGTGCCTCAGATCTCACTGTCCATGTGTCATCATCAAACTGAACCGTCGCCAGCACGCCGTCCACTACGCGCGGAAACCGAGGAGACGCCATTACTTTTGCCACGCCTACGTGTGACTAGTAAATGTCAAGTCAGATAGTGGGACCCACGAACGTCCCGTCGCATCGTCTCTGCTGTCGCAGACGGCTGAGCTCACCAATCGTCAGCAATGATGTCATCAAAGCAAAGTCTAGCAACAGCTCGTAGATTTCGATTGAGCATCAAAGTACTTACCCGAGTCTACGACTCAACCAACTACTCGGGGGATACTCCTATCAGGAGCGCTGGCCGCGCACCTGAGAAATTTACAAAGGTAACAGCACCTCGAAAAGATCTTTGAGTCCTACGTCGAGTCTGCGACTCCACTACGGACTCGGGGGCTACTCCCATAGGGAGCGCTATTCGCGCATTCGAAAAAAGAAATGTGTCCTTCGTACTCATAAGGCAAACTGATGAGAAAGACTGAACTAAAGTCTCTGATCGAGTCTACGAATTGAACAGACACTCGGGGGATACTACCATAGGGAGCGCTGGTCGCGCACCCTATGAATTATTCGATTGAGATCCTTCGGATCAAATATGACAAAATCTTTTGGCAACTTTGCCCAAATTAACACTAGGTGAGAAGCCGTCTCCTTGGCCACCCGAAAAACCTCCACGGTGATAAAATTTCGGATGTTGTGTCTGCGACGCAAAGATAAGCCCTACAGATACCATCTGATGGCTCGTAACGCATGATCGCTTTGCTTTTAAAGATAATCCCATGCCAACAGGCACGGTGAAAATCCCGATGGGCATGTTGGGTACATGATACGTCGGAAACGTATCTATAATTTTTTATGCTCCAATCTTGTTTAGTATCTACTTTGCTTTGCTTTGTCTACAATTTGAGGTGCTTTTTACATGTTTTCTGGTACTAACCTATTAACAAGTTGCCACAGTGCCAGTTGCCTGTTTTCTGCTGTTTTTGGTTCCAGAAAAGCTAGTACGGAAATATTCTTGGAATTGGACGGGACGAACGTCAAAGTCAATAACTTTCCATGGGGAACAAGAAGTCCAGAGGGGAGACAGAGAGGCGTGCCAGGGCAGCCAAACCCCCTAGGCGTGGCCAGGGTGGGCCCGCGCCTGGGAGGGGTGTGGCCCCTCTGACCACCTCCTCGGCCTCCCCCTTCGCCTATAAGAAGCCCCCGATGCACAAACCCTAGGTACCCGATCAATATTCTACGAAACCTTCTGTAGCCGCCGCCACCGTCGTCCCTAGATCAGGGGGGATCTGAAGTTCTTCCCGGCACCCTGCCGGAGGGGAGATCATCCCGGAGGCCTTCTCTTCGGTATGATGCGTGAGTAGTTCCACCTTAGACTATGGGTCCATGTAGTAGCTAGATGGTTGTATCTCCTCCTTGTGCTTTCATGTATAGATCTTGTGAGCTCCGTTCATGATCAAGATCTAATCTATTTGTAATCATGCATGTTGTGTTTGCGGGGATCCGATTGATATTAAGATTATTATGTTGGTTTGATTAATGGTTTTGTCTTTATGATTCTATCATGTCTGTGTTGTTTGTGATATTGCATGCTCTCTATTTTTAGTAGCTATCTTGGCCAAGTAGTGGCTAGTGACTCCAAGAGGGGGTATTTATGCTCGATAGTGGGTTCATGCCTCTAGTTTACAAGGGAAGTGACAGAAATCTCTTCGGTTGTAGATGTGTTATTGCTACTAGGGAGAAAACAACGGTCTCTTGTTCATGGAACATGTGGACTGTTTACCTTACACACTTTGCTTAAAGAGTTGTCTGTTGCTTGCAACTTAATACCGGAGGGGGTTCGGATGATAACCTGAAGGTGGACTTCTAGTCATAGATGCAGTTGGATGGCGGTCTATGTATCTTGTTGTATTGCCCAATCGAATCTCATAGGATCTTTCTGACTAGTAATTGCATTGTTATGCCTTGCTCAGCCTCGCCAATTGCCCCTCTTTGTAATTTGTTTACCCTTCATGCCATGTTGTTTATCTAAGGAGAGAACCTCTAGTGAACTATGGACCCTGGTCCAATCTTTACCATTGATACATCTTCAACTATTACTTGTTTACTTGCTGCAAACCATTACCTTCCACATCATACGTTTAATCCTTTGTTACAGCAAACCGGTGAGCTTGACAACCTCACTGATTCGTTGGGGAAAAGTCTTGAGTTTGTGTTGTGCAGGTCTCCGCGTTGCTAGCAACACATGTGTGACGTTTCCTTCCTCCTATTGGTTCGATAACCTTGGTTTCTTCGAGGAAAACTTGTCAGGTCGCTTCACACCTTGCTCTTGGGGTTCCCAACAGGCTCCACGGCAATCGTGCTAGCCATCATCAAGCTTTTCTGGCGCCGTTGCCGGGGAGGCTAAGGACGTCTTCACTAGGGGAGTCCTCCACTTCCTTTATATTTACTTTGTTTTTAGTTTTCTTTGTTTCTTTTGCCTTGTTTTGTTTGCCTCTTTTCAAAAAACTCAAAAAATTAGTCTAGTTTGGTTTGCTTGCTTTATTCAAAAACACAAAATAATTAGTTCTGCTCTAGTCATTGCCTTTTGGCTTGCCCTCGCCAAAATGAACTCTGAGAACACCAAGTTGTGTGACTTCACTAGCACCAACAACAATGATTTCCTTAGCACTCCTATTGCTCCACCTGCTCCTGATGCTACCTTGTATGAAATTAAGCCTGCTATGTTGAATCTTGTGATGAGAGAAATTTTCTGGTGCTAGTTCTGATGATCCTACTGCCCATCTTAATAGCTTTGTTGAACTTTGTGAGATGCAGAAGTATAAGGATGTAGATGGAGATATTATTAAGCTCAAGCTTTTCCCTATCTCCTTGAGAGGAAAAGCTAAAGAATGGTTGCTATCTTTGCCTAAAAATAGTATTGATTCTTGGACTAAGTGCAAAGATGCTTTTATTGGAAAGTACTATCCTCCTGCTAAGATTATATCTATGAGAAGTGACATTATGAAATTTAAACAACTTGATAGTGAACATGTTGCTCTATCTTGGGAAAGAATGAAATCTTTGGTTAAGAATTTCCCCACTCATGGACTCACTGCTTGGATTATTATCCAGACTTTTTATGCAAGTTTGAACTTCTCCTCAAGAAATCTGTTGGATTCAGCTACTGGAGGTACCTTCATGGGCCTCACTTTGGGCGCTGCAACAAGGCTCCTTGATAATATGATGGTTAACTACTCTGAATGGCATGTTGAGAGAGCTCCACATGGTAAGAAGGTAAATTCTGTTGAGGAAACTTCCTCTTTGAGTGATAAGATTGATGTTATTATGGATATGCTTGTTAATGGGAAAGCTCCTCTAGATCCTAATAGTGTTCCCTTAGCCTCTTTGGTTGCTCAAGAAGAGCAAGTTGATGTGAACTTCATTAGAAACAACAATTTGTTGAAATTATGCCCTAGAGGCAATAATAAAGATGTTATTATTATAATTCTTGTTCATGATAAAGTTTATATTCCATGCTAGAATTGTATTAAGCGGAAACTTTAATACTTGTGTGGTTTATGAACAACACCGTGTCCCTAGTATGCCTCTATGGACTAGCTCATTTATTAATGATGGTTAAGGTTTCCTAACCATGGACATGAGTTGTCGATTAATAATGAGATCATATCATTGGGAGAATGATATGATGGACAAACCCAAACTAAGCGGAGCAATTAGATCGTGTCATCGTGTTCATCTTTGCGAAGCTTTTCTTATGTCAAATATTGTATTCCTTAGACCATGAGATAATACAACTCCCTGGTATCGGAAGAAAGCTTTGAGGTCATCAAACGTCATCCTATGAGAGGGTGATCATAAAGGTGTCTCTCAGGTGATCGGAAAGTACCTGTTGGGTTGTATGTATCGAGATGGGATTTGTCCCTCCCAAGTCGGAGAGATATACTTCGGGCCCACTCGGTAATCGATGTCAACACCGCTTGCAAGCATGTGGTTAAGGAGTTAATCACAAAGTGATATCGGATTACGGAACAAGTAAAGTACTTCCTGTGAACGAGATTGAACTAGGTATGACGATACCAACGATCAAATCTCGGGCAAGTAAAATATCGCGAGACGAAGGGGATATATATATGGGATTGATTGAATCCTGGCATCGTGGTTCATCCGATATGATCATCGATGAATGTGTGGGAGTCAATATGGGTTTCCAGACCCCGCTGTTGATTATTGATAGAAGATCATGTCTGCATATTCTCGAACCCGAAGGGTCACACACTTAACGTGTCTCGACGCTAGGATAGATTAGATAATTGGTTTATGAGTTTTTGTTCGGAGTCTCGGATGGGATCCGGGACATCACGAGAGGTTCCAGAATGTTCCGGATAATAAGATTCATATAAGGCAATGCAGTTTTTGGAGTTCGGAATTGTTTCGGGTTAATCGATATTGTACCGGAAGCTTCTAGAACCTTACGGAGGGGGACCAACGTGGCCCCACCTTCCGGGAGGGGGCATGGGCCTATGAGGTAGTGCCCTGGCCGCATTGGGCCAGGGTCACAAGGCCCCATAGGGCCCAGCCGGCCAACCTAGGGCTAAACCCTAATAGAGCTTCTAGAAGGGGGGGGGGGACTTTCCCCCCACTCCTCCCTCCTTGGCCGCCGGCCCTAGGGTTTGGGGGAGGGGCAATGGCTGGCCGCCCACCCCTCTATATAAAGAGGGCTGGGGGCGCACCCCCTCACACACCTCCTCAAGCCACAGCCGTCCTGCTGCCCTCCTCTCTCTCTCCCTCCCGACTACGCGTAGGCGAAGCCCTGCCGTAGAAACTCTCCACCGTTTGCACCACGCCGTCGTGTTGTAGATCCAACCTATCTCTCCACCCCACTTGCTGGACCAAGGAAGGAGGAGACGTCGAGGTGCCGTACGTGTGCATCTCTCGGAGGCATCACCACTTGCGGTGTTGGATCGGATCGGATCGCGAGGAGGAGAAGTGAGTACGACTACATCAACCACGTTCCATCGAACGTTCCGCTTTGCGAATCTTCTAGGGTATGAAGATCTCATCTATTCCCTCTTGTTGTTTGCATCTTCTAGATTAGATCTTGGCTTTCCCGTTCGCATCCATAGAATTTTTTTGATTTACTATGCCGCGGAACCCTTCACAATTTTGGCAACAATACTTATGGTAATTATAGGCCCTATGATCCTAGTGGAAATGTTTATCATGGTAGATCTAGAATGCCTTGTGAAGAAAGGATTCTAGAAGTAGAGAGATCCAATAAGAATTTTATGCAGATGCAATATGAGCAAAATAATATTTTCACTAAAACTATGGAGGAACAATCTATTATCTTAGAAAACATTAATCATCAGCTTGAGAATCTAAATAGTGAAATTCCTAGTTTACAGTCAAAAAAATTGAGTGCTGAGAACAATATATCCTCTTTATCTGAAGCTCAGTCCTCCGTGATTAATAAAATGGCTGCTAAACCTGAAACTATGGAAAATACTTTTGCTACTTCTCATGCCATACAAGTTACTATTGATGAAAATGTTAGGCTGTTAGCTCAACTCCATGCTAAGTGGGAAAGGGAAGCAGAAATTGATATAAACAATAGTGTGTGCACCATCACCAGTAAACCACAGGTAGTCCCTATTCCTCCTTCTACTATGCCTAAGCCTATTCAGCCTACTACTAGTGATGCTAAGTTTGACTTTGATGTTGATGGTTGCAATATTTCTGAAGTGATTATGTTCCTACAAAAGCTTGCTAGAGGTCCTGATGCTAGTGATATGCATGTTTCTTTCACTAAACACATTACAGATGCTCTTGTGAAAATTAAGGAAGAGAAGCTAAAACACAAAGCTTCTATTCCTAGGAAAGTAGAAGATAGTTGGGAACCCATTATTAATATGCAAGTGAATGACTTTGATCTCAAAGCTTCATGTGATCTTGGTTCTATAGTCTCTATTATGCCTAGGAAGATTTATGGAATGCTTGATTTGCCACCATTGGAAGATTATTATTTGGATGTCTCACTCAATGATAATTCTAAGAAGAAACTTATGGGGAGTATTAATGATGTTATCATTATGGTTAACAATTCTTATGTCCCTGTTGATTTCTATGTTTTGTATGTTGAATACAATGCTTCTTGTCCTATTACTTTGGGAAGACCTTTTCTTAGAACAGTTGGTGCCATCCTTGATATGAAAGAAGGCACCATAAAATATCATTTTACATTAAATAAAGGTATTGAAAACTTCCCTATGAGGAGAGAGAAGTTGCTTTTTGCTCCTCCTTTGAAAGCAAGGTTTGATGTTAATGCTTCATCATTTGAAAATACTTGATTCTTCTTGCTTCTTGTGCCTAACTTAAAGGCGTTAAAGAAAAGTACTTGTTGGGAGATAACCCAAGAGTTTCCTTGAGTCTTGGAAGTTATTACTTCAGTAATCCTCTCCTTATACTTTTTGTTTGCTTTTTGTGCCAAGAATGACCTCTAATGAGAGGGAAGTAAGATTTGGGGAGTTGCTGTCCCGAAACAGATTTCTGTCTTCCACCATAAATATTCATGAGGAGTCTCTGTAACTCGGATTAAGCTCAAAATTTACTAATAAATCCCCCAGTATGTTAGATAACTTTCGTTAGTTCAACACCTTTTGATTTAAGCAACAGAAGATGTTCGACAAAATTGGTTTCTACCTGCTGGTCTGTTTTGACAGATTTCTGCCATTATTTGCATTTGCTTTTTATTGATTCCTTTTTGGGTTGTTTTTGGGAAATTGAGCTTTTTGAAGGAGTTTCTACAGTATCTTGTGTTTTTTTGTGAAAATCCTTGCTGTTCCAAAGCTTTGCTAGAGGTCTAATGTCTTTTGAATAAACTAATGTTGCCAATGAAGATTGTGTAAAGTTTTGTATGACGGAAAAATTTCAGGTGTAGAGAGAGAATGATGCAATGAGATGAAGAATGGACAAAAGATCAAGCTTGGGTATGCCACCATGGTGTCACCCCAAGAAATATCCAAGAGGTACAAGCGTCAAAGCTTGGGGATGCCCAAGGCATCCCCTTCTTCATCAATAAAAAGCTCAGGTCTGTCTAGACACTTCGTTTTTATTGTTTCATGCACAGTTATGTTGTTCTTGGAGCGTCTTAGTTTTTGTTTGCTTTTCTTAGGTTTTTTAGTTTGCTTGAATAAAGTATTTTGGACCCCCGTTCTCGCTGTGTTGTTTTGCAAATAAGTTGCTTGGTGTTGGAAAGGAGTAGTAAGTTCTTGCTTGAAGTGCAAGGGAGCTTGCATTGACTGTGACTTAGACTTTAGCATGACATGCTAGGTGTTTTTTTGACCTTATGCTTAGTGATTATTGTTGTAGCATGTCTTGTTCCAAACAATTGGGATTGCTTAGTGTGCCTTGAAGAAATTATGTGTTGTTTTAGCATGCAAAATCATAGTATTGTGGTATTCTCCTTTAATGCTTTGTTTGGGTTGACTTGGCACATGATCACACCATGTTATGACTCTCACAACTCACCATTAGCCTCTATGATCATTTTGTCCTTGACTTGTAGTACCACTCTATGCTTTGATTAGTAATGCTTTGTTGCTCTTCATGATTATGGCCATTATGCTCTCTTAGTTGGTTTCTCCCAGTCTTTTGCTAGCCTCCACTTGTATGAGTAAGCTCTACTCATGCTTCCAACTCCCAAGAAACCAAGTTTTTCCAAAGTGCCCACTATAAAATCCTATGCATGGTGTGTTACACCGTTCCAAGTATATTCTTGTTTTCATCTATCTTCCAATTAAAAACTATTTTTGTTATGTGAAAACTTAGTGATTAAAGCCCTCACAAACTTGATGGCACACTTTATATTCCTTTCCCCTAATAAACTTGAACCATTGTGTCGTCTATGTTGTATATGCTTGCACTTATACGTTGGAATTAGCAGAACCGTGTTGTCACGGGAAACGTTTTCAACATTGCACTTGTACTTTGTACACAGTTGATATCATGCTCTTTTGTCTATGGATGTCACCGGTGTGAAATAAAGTGGGAATTTGTAAGTCCATGGTGTTTGTATTCTGTGTTAGAGAAACGCCTGGGCCGCTAGCCTAAGCCATGCCTAATCATGGTGGAAACTTGCAGCATCATCATAGTGATCTATCTATGAAGCGTCCTCAATAAAAATCTATGCACATAGTAAATAAAAAGATCGCTGAGATGATCATTGTCTGCTTGCCTTGTCATTTTGGTTATGGGAAAGCTCCTGTACCATGTGCAAGGGGTACCCCGTTGGTGGTTCTCTATGATATGCAAATACTTACAGTGACAATTGAAGGGTTTTGCAGCATAGTAAATCAAAATATTTCTACGGATGCGAACGGGAAAGCATAGATCTAATCTAGGAGATGCAAACAACGAGAGGGATAGATGAGATATTCATACCCTTGAAGAAATCGCACAGCGGAACGTTCAATGGAACGTGGTTGATGTAGTCGTACTAGCCTTCTCCTCCTCGCGATCTGATCCGATCCAACACCACAAGTGGCGACGCCTCCGAGAGATGCACACGTACGGCACCTCGACGTCTCCTCCTTCCTCGGTCTAGCAAGTGGGGTGGAAAGATAGATTGGATCTACAACACGACGACGTGGTGCAAAGTTGGAGAGTTTCTGCGGCAGGGCTTCGCCTACGCGCAGTTGGGAGAGAGAGAGAGAGAGAGAGAGAGATAGAAAGATAGAGAGAGAGGAGGGCAGCAAGTAGGTGGATAGGGTGGGAGGAGGTGTGTGGGGGGAGGGTGCGCCCCTGCCTTCTTTATATAGAGGGCTGGCCGGCTGCCCTTGCCCCTCGTCCAAGCCCTAGGGCCGGCGGCCACATGGGGTGGAGTGGGGGCAAGTTTCCCCCCCTTCTAGAAGATCTCCCTAGGGTTTCCCCTAGGGCTTGGCCGGCTGGGCCTATGGGGCCTTGTGCCCCTGGACCAATGCGGCCAGGGCACTCCCTCGTAGGCCCACGCCCCCTCCCGACAAGTGGGGCCACGTTGGTCCCACTCTGGAAGCTTCTAGAACCTTCCGGTACAATACCGAACATTCCGAAACAATTCCGAAATCCAAAAACTTCTTTCCCTTATATGAATCTTATTCTCCGGACCATTCCGGAACCTCTCGTGATGTCCTAGATCTCATCCGAGATTCCGAACAAAAACTCATAAACCAATTATCCATTCTATCCTAGCGTCGAGACACGTTAAGTGTGTGACCCTACGGGTTCGAGAATATGCAGACATGATCTTCTATCAATAATCAACAGCGGGATCTAGAAACCCATATTGACTCCCACATATTCATAGATGATCATATCAGATGAACCATGATGCCAGGATTCAATTAATCCCATATATATATTCCCTTCGTCACGCGATATTTTACTTGCCCGAGATTCGATCGTTGGCATTGGAATACCTAGTTCAATCTCGTTAATAGCAAGTAATTTACTCGTTCCGTAATCCGATATCACTTTGTGATTAACTCTTTAACCACTTGCTTGCAAGCGGTGTTGATATCGATTAACGAGTGGGCCCGAAGTATATCTCTCTGACTTGGGAGGGACAAATCCCATCTCGATACATACAACCCAACAAGTACTTTCTGATCACCTGAGAGACACCTTTATGATCACCCTCTCATAGGATGACGTTTGATGACCTCAAATCTTTCTTCAGATACGAGGGAGTTGCATTATCTCATGGTCTAAGGAATACAATATTTGACATAAGAAAAAGCTTCGCAAAGATGAACACTATGACACGATCTAATTGCTCTTCTTAATATGGGTATGTCCATCATATCATTCTCCCAATGACATGATCTCATTATTAATTGACAACTCATGTCTATGGTTAGGAAACCTTAACCATCATTAATCAATGAGCTAGTCCATAGAGGCATACTAGTGTCATGGTGGTGGCACGGTTTATGCCATGGGTAGGCTAAAGTATGGGGCCAATGGATGCTAGTGGGATCTGGGGAGGGAAGATGCAGTTGATTCTACACGCAAAAGACTAAGGCAAAGATCTTTATTTCTCCTTCCTTGGGCTACAAGTGCTCCTTGAGCTGTATACAAGGAGAAAAGATGAACTTTACCAGCCTAACGGTACTAAATGAGCCGATGCCCTCCTCAGGGTCCAAGCCTCCCCTTATAAAGGAGAGCCTTGGGTTCTTTTAGGGCTGACGTGGCAAGCATATTCGAGGAATATGCTTGTCCCAATATAGTAGTTCAGCGGCCTCCTTTCCCTGTCGCCCCTCTAATGACGGCAAGGTTCCAGAGGGCCCCTCCTGCGTGCCTCGGGCTTCAGGACAGTCACCTCCGTGACCTCCTTCTGCCCATCTATCGCTCTGTGCCTTTGTCCCTTATGCTTGGCTCCGCTCAGATTCTCCCTAGCCTGCGGCTAGAGTTTGACTTTAGGCTTCTCCTTCTCCTGCAAGCTTCGTATCGTTCGGCCCTGCCTCACGTAACTCGGCTTGTCCTTCACCTGCATTAAGATTACTCGGGCTAACCCGGCCGACTTACACAGTATCTCGGCCGGGTAATGCCTTGCCATTATCATAAGGGTCCTGCCCTTTACTATCTCGGCCGACCTCTACAGGATTCGGCTGACTCAGACTGTAACTCGGAAACTAGACGGGGAACACCCTTTCGTCTTTCCCCGTCTTTATCCTATCCGAGGTCACCTCCCCAACATTAGTCCCCGAAGCAGGTATGGCCCCGCCGACAACTTTGGTCGGGCCGTATTAGTTTCATGACACTCGTTCTACATTGTTTCCGAGTTATCTTTTTCTCGTTCGTGGTATCATCGTATCTTCTCGCGTACGCCTCGTCCTACGTGTCATACTCATCATTGTTTCTCTAGTTTTTTGTTCCTCTCTGATTTCTTGACAGCGCTGATTACTCTGCTGTCGCGTCAGCTTCCGCGCCTCGTGTGCCGTTTCCGTTGGGGATCATGACCTTCTTTTCCACCGTGTGGTCCTGGGTGCGGTTCCGCTTAGCGGCGTGCGGTCATGCGGTGCACACGATCTACACGGTCAACCGCCACACCCACAATCCCACTACCTCGCAGGCGGCTCGGTTATAAAGAGGGGCGCGGGGCTGGGAGATTCACTTTCCCCCTCCGCTCACCTGCGCCCTTCTTCCTCTCGCTTATGCGCCCGTTCGCGACTCCGCCGCCGTGCGTTCATCTGGATCTCCGACGGCAACGACCCCGCCGCACTACTCCGTCTGCCTCGTCCCTGTTCGCTTGCTCCGGCGTCGTCGCCGGTGAGTTCTTCCGGTCCCATCGCCTAGGCTCTCCTCTAGATTCCTCTGTTTCCCTTTCGTTTTCGCGCGGTAGCTCCTTTGCTGCTCCACCGCCGTTTCCGCGTAGAATCACGATAGGGCCGTGCAGTTATAAGTTTTCCTCCGCCGCTAGTTCTTCCTCCGTAGATTTCTCCGGGGACCCCATGTCGAGCTCTGTCAGCGGTGCCCTTTTTGAGGATGACGATGCTGCCTCTGGGCCCGAGCGTGGCTCGTGGCAGGGATATTCTGTCACCCGCCGAGAGATTGAGTGGCTAATCCGAACTTGCCGGATTCCTGCCGAGGTAGCTTGTCGCCTACCCGACAGCGAATCCTCTCCAGTTCTTAGGGATGGAGAATATGTAGTCTTCATGTCACATTTTGCTCGCGGATTTGGTCTCCCCCTCAATGACTTTGCTAGGGAATTCCTTGATTACTTCGGCCTGCAGCCGCATCACCTACCTGCTAATGCCATTGCCTCTCTTTCTGCCTTCATCTGTGCCTCGGAGGGTTACTTCGGCCTATGGCCGTCTGTGCACGTTTGGTCAAAGTTTTTCCAGATTCGATCCAACGTTGTCCCAGACAAATCTCTTCATCCCTCCGAGAAGCTGCTTACCCAATGTGGTGTCGCGTCAATCACACCTCGGAGGAAATCCGAATTTCCTCGCGTCGCAGGTTTAGAATCATGCAAGAAGTGGCATAAGTCGTTCTTTTGTGTCAAGAACTCTGGGAATGAGGATAGGACTCGGCTTCCTGCCTTTTCCATTGGCACCCCTTCCAAGAAGAACTGGACCTATAATCCGAGGAAGAGTCATGCTCTGGCCGAGGCTTTTGAGATTCGGCTGAAGGAATTGGTGCGCTCGCTCTGGCGGAGGATCGATGACTACCTTCATCGCCAGCAGATCTTCCCCTTCGAGCGCACACAAGCTGCTACGAGCGGTCCTCTCGATCCCAACCGAGTCTCGGCGGTGGAGCTGGACAGTTACCTCATCTTCAAACGTGTCCGGCTATCTTTAAGACGGAGATGCGGAGGACTGGGCCTGGGATTGAAGCCGTTCACCATGAGCATCCCCCTCCGGTGAGTTTATGCCTTTGTGTTTTGCTTCCTAATCACGTCTGTGACTCTTTTTGCTAATTTTCTATTTCTTGTCCTGCAGGTTTGAGGAGCAAGACGAGGGGCCGAGGTTTTGACACTCCGTGGCTGCGGATCGAATACTCTGCACAGGGAGGATTCAGAAGAGTTCGTTCCCAAGTCGGATCTCGCTCCGGCTCGCGCTCGCGGCAAGGCCCCGGCCCACGAGGAGGAAGGTGATTCGGACGAGGTCCAAGTTCTAGAGGTAGTTGCCGCAATGCCAATTTCTTATGCATTTCCGGCTTCTATTTTATCAGCTAATCCGGCTGGTCAGGTTCACAACGTCGAGCCTCTTACCTCCCGGCCTCCCGTTACCTCGGGGAAACGTAGAGCTCCAGCTGATGCCTCAGAAGCTGCTCCTAGGAAGCGAATAAAGAATTCAGCCCAGCACCCTTCGAAGCGTAGAACTATGCCCGGGGTTACTGGGTGAGTTACTTTTGTTTGTATTTCTTGTTTCTCTCTTTCTCCCTTCTAACTTGACCTTTTCTGTCTTTGCAGGGATCCTCTCTCTGTTAAGCCCAACGGTCCCAGCATGACGAGTCGTATGACTCGGCCGCCTTCTCCTCCGCCTCCTGAGGATACCAGAGTTTCGAGTCCTGCTCGCATTGCTTCTCCTCCTGCTCCGAATCAGACGCCACCTCACCATGATGCGCCTGAGATTTCTCCTGTTGATGCCGATACATCTCGGCCCACAGATATTCCTACCGAACCTGCTGCCTCCTCCGTGAACCCCGATGTTTCTGTTGAGATTCCTCCGACCCCCGCGGTCTCTACTGCGACACCAACTCCAGCCGAGGATATCAATATCTCGGCGCCCTCTGCAACCGTAATTCCTCCGGCTCCCAAGGACGCTGCTCCAAGTGCCGAGGTATCGGCTCCTACTGACGCCTCTCCTAAGGCAAGAAAGGTCGTTGTTACCAAGCCTTTGCCCTCTCAGAAAGGACTTGCCAGCTCATCTCAGCCTACAATTGCTGATGCGCTGTGCAAGGGGGTTTCCTCTGCCAAGAGCACTGTTACCCCGGCTGCTGATAGACAGCTTGCTCTCCACAAGAGTCCGGCGGCGGCGGTTGTTACCCAACATGTCCGAGGTAAAGTTCTGACTCGCACGGAGAGTGGGAACAGTCTCGGCTCGTTGGTCGAGTATGCCAACAATTGGAACGCTGCCGATCAGCTCGAGGGTAATCCAATCAGCCAGCCGTTTCAACTCTCCGATATCAGCAGTCGCCTGCATCAGGCTGCCAAGATCGTTGTTCAAAGTGACAAGATGAATGAGGTAATTGTTTTTATGGAGTTTTGATTAGTTCTCCGGATGCTATTATATATACTCTAGTCCCCGAAGCTTGCAACAAAATAACTTGTTATTCGTTTGGAAGTTTTATGATGCTTTAGTTAGTTCAGTTTTGTCTTAGAGTTCGAACCTCCATCCAACTAGATCTGCATTAAATTTTGCTTCATTTGGGTCTGTCTGAACCTTGAACATCCAGCCACCTAGGTCCGAGTTAAGTTTTGCTTTACTCGGATCTGTCTTAGCTTCGAATATCCAGCCACCTAGATCTGGGTTAAGTTTGCTTGACTCGGATCTGTCCTAGGTTCGAATATCCAGCCACCTAGATCCGGGTTAAAGTTTGCTTGACTCGGATCTGTCCTAGGTTCGAATATCCAGCCACCTAGATCCGAGTTAAATCTCGCTTCACTTGGATCTGTCTTAGCTTTGAATATCCAGCCACCTAGATCCGAGTTAAATCTTGCTTGACTCGGATCTGTCTTAGGTTCTAATACCTTATTACTATTTGCTTTATTGCTTAGGTTGCGCATGACCGGCGGACCGCCGAATTCCAAAGGCTGCTTTTGCGCATAAAAAATTGCAAGAAAAGTATGAGAAGGTTATTCCTGTGGTGAAGAAAGCTGGTAAGTCGACAAACTCTTGCGTCATCTCCGAAGCTCTTATTGTTTTGTGCATGAGATGTTGGCTCACTTTGTTGGTAAACAGGGAACATCAATAATCTTAACATCCGTCTTGAGAAGAAGGTCAAGGCCCTGGAAGGTTAGTTACTCTTTTACTTTATATACTCCCCTTTGAAATATGCACTAAGTTTCTTTTAACTCTTTTGGCTTAGGTAAAGCCGAGTTACAAACTTTTGTAGTATCTCACCAAGATTGCACGCCCATGCCTGATGTGATGCTGCATTTTTTAGAACAAAGCGCTACTCACTCGGCGCAGCTGAAGGATAAAGATGACGAGATAGCTCGCTTGCGTGCCGAGGTGGAGTCCCTTAAGCTCTCTCAGAAATCTGATTTAGAAAAGGTCGACCATGAGTTCTCCGAGGAGAAGAATCGGCTACCTCTGCAATTGCAGAAAAATAAAGAGATCCTCAAGGCTGCCGAACTGAAGACACGGGGGATGAGCGATGAGATCACCCGCTTTGAGAAGAGCAAGATTGACTGGGCTAAAGATCTTCAGATAATGCTGAGCTATATTCATCGTAAGCTTCTGACCGCGGCCGAGTTATCTTTTTCCCTTTCCTACGGCTGACTGACGCACTTGTGTTTTGCGCAGACCATTTTCCAGAAGCTAAACCCGTGAGCTCTAAAGTGGTGATTAGTGCTCGTGTGCGCCGAGGTGTTCCTGCTGATGCGGACTCAGAGTACTCGATGGAAGATTTCTTGGTTGCTGTTGGCGCTGTAGTTGGTCCGATGAAGATTATGGGCAGGGATTTGGTGCAGGCAGCTATCCGAGCCTACCATGTTCTCTGGCCGAATACTTCTGGGACTCCTAATATTGATGAGGTCAAATTATTGGTGGAAAGATTAATGGCATCCGAGAGATGCTAAGTCTTTGGAGGGAATCGGCCGGACGAGCTGGTGCTGATATGGCTCTCACTGTCATCATGTCATGGTATGAAGATATTTCTCTTGATATTTTGAGAAATTTGCGCACTGGTTCCCGTTGGGTTGAGGACCCAGACTTTGTCGCTCTCCGGCAAGCTCGTGCCTACCAGCTTGTTGAGTATGCCGACGTGCATAACTGGAATGAAGGTCCGAGTTTCCTTCATAACCCGGAGGACAAGGTTGAAGTTGAGGATGCCTCGGATGATAACTCAGCTGAATAGGGCGAAGATGAGGGTGACTCGGCTGCTTCTGGTGATTCCAGGTTGAGCTCGGATGGCAACGGCGATGCGCGATCATCCTCCAAAGGTACTGGGCATTCCACTCCGCAAGCTGACGCTCCTCAACAGCCTCGGGCTTCCTCCGAAGTCGCTCCTGGGTCTGTGGAGGGCGAGGCCACATCGGCCGAAGTTCCACCTACCTCGGAGTGCCCAGCTCCTGACCAAATCACTGCCTCTCCGGCTAAAAATCTCTAAGTCATTTCTTACCCCTGGTATGCTGGGCGTACGATGTATGTCAGAAATTTGTCCGTCTTTTGTGCGGTATGAATTTCTTTTACCTGTGTGCCGCTGAGACACATGTGGTTGTAATTGTTATTACTTTGTTTAACTTGTCCTGTTTGTCCAAATCCTTGCTTTGGCGGCCTTCAATTTCTTGAGTTTGGAGTATATATTTGCCTTTGTTCTCCCGTAGTTCGGCGTCCAATATTGCCTAACTTTGATAAACTTTGCCACTTGACCACTGTGGTTTGGACCGTTAATCTGGGCGTAAACCTTGAAGACCGTATTTTGGGGGAGCGAAATAATATCGCTCTGGGAGCCTAAGTTTGATATCACAAAGGATAACACATACTTAGGAATAATATAGGGTAGTCCCCGAGCCACTTCTCAAGGCAATGAGGTTTAATATATAAACCCAATTTAGAAATAATATCAGACAGTTTCCGAGTCACTGCTCAAAGTGCCGAGATTTAATATATAACACAAAATCAAAAATAATATATGTCAGTCCCCGAGCCACTGCTTTAGCGCCGAGGTCCAATACATGAATCAAACTTAGAAACAATATGGGGCAGTCCCCGAGTCACTGCTCAAGGTGCCGAGGTTTGATACATAACAGGAAATTTAAAACAACATATGGCAGTCCCCGAGTCACTGCTCTAGACGCCGAGGTTAGAAACAATATAGTGCAGTCCCCGAGCCACTGCTCAAGGCGCCGAGGTTTGATACATAACATGAAATTTAGAACAACATATGGCAGTCCCCGAGTCACTGCTCTGGACGCCGAGGTTAGAAACAATATAGTGCAGTCCCCGAGCCACTGCTCAAGGCGCCGAGGTTTGATACATAACATGAAATTTAGAACAACATATGGCAGTCCCCGAGTCACTGCTCTGGACGCCGAGGTTCAATACATAGTTGGTGCCCCATCCTGAGGCATCATTTTACAATGTGTCATAGATGACTCCTACGAGTAAAATGGACGAAGTAAAGCTACGTTCCATGGTCTTTTCGATTCTTCACCGGCTTTGTCTGCCCTGTTCTTTCCTGGTGATTGAGCATCGATTAGGTAATACGCATCATTGTGCAATGCTTTGCTTACGATGAATGGTCCTTCCCATGGAGGCGACAACTTGTGCATGCCGGCCGTGTGTTGCACCAGCCGGAGAACCAAATCTCCTTCTTTAAACACTCTTGGATTCACCTTCTTGCTGTGATATCGTCGCAAGTCCTGCTGATAGATAGCTGATCTTGATAGCGCCAGCTCTCTGGCTTCTTCTAGCAGATCGACATCATCTTGCCGAGCTACCTTATTTACTTCAGCGGTTGTATACTAGGTAACCCTTGGCGAGTCATGTATTATGTCGGATGGAAGCACAGCTTCTGCCCCATACACTAGAAAAAATGGTGTATAACCTGTTGATCTGTTTGGGGTAGTCCTGAGGCTCCATAGTACTGCTGGTAGTTCCTCAATCCAACATCCTGCCGACCTTTGCAGCGGTTCGACGAGTCGTGGTTTTATTCCGGACAGTACTAGTCCATTAGACCTTTCCACTTGCCCATTGGATGTTGGGTGAGCCACAGAGGCGACATCTAATCTTATGTGCTTTTCTTGACAGAATCTAGCGAAAGCTCCTTCTGCAAAGTTTGTACCGTTGTCTGTAATAACACTGTGTGGGTACCCATATCTTAATATAATATCTTTGAGGAATTTCACTGCTATGGGCCCATCACATTTCTTTATTGGTTTCACTTCAATCCATTTTGTGAATTTGTCCACCATTACTAATATGTGGGTCATCCCGCCTCGGGCCGGCTTGAATGGTCCCACCATATCTAAGCACCATATAGAAAATGGCCAAGTAATTGGTATTGTCTTTAACTCAGATGAAGGCATATGTATTTTGCAGGCATATCTTTGGCAACCATTACATTTTTCGACCAGTTCTTTGGCCTCTTTCAACGCTGTTGGCCAATAAAACCCATGCCTGAACGCTTTGGCCACTAAAGCTCGGGATGAGGCATGATGTTCGCATTCTCCTTGATGTATATCTAGGAGGATCTCCTGGCCTTCCGCCGAGCTCACACATCTTTGCAACACACTTATGACACTCCTTTTATACAGCTCATTGTTTATTATTGTATAAGCTTTAGCTCTTCTTACTGTCTGTCTTGCCAATATCTCGTTATTCGGCAAAATCGCATCTCTAAGGAAAGAGAATATGGGTTGCGCCCATATAGGTGTGATTTTCTCTGGTGTAGTCTCACTATCTATTTCCATAT
The DNA here is from genome assembly GCA_030063025.1 of Avena longiglumis. Classification (NCBI taxonomy): domain Eukaryota; kingdom Viridiplantae; phylum Streptophyta; class Magnoliopsida; order Poales; family Poaceae; genus Avena; species Avena longiglumis. The sequence goes on from CP125974.1 coordinate 98,798,263, forward strand.
TTTCTGCCGACATAACTACCTCGGATTTCTCCATACTCATCCTTGCATCGGCTGGCTTTATTTTTGGAAATTTCGGGTTACATTGCTTGTCAATTTCCATCGGCACATTATCCTCTCTTGATTTTGCCAGAATAAAGATGGATTCAGACTCTGTAGACGGTGTTATTGATGGCTTCCTTAGGTGCTCTAGGGCGATACCTGGGGGAATTGACTGTCTGGTTGATCCGAGTTTTGACAATGTGTCTGCAGCGTCGTTTTCTGCCCGAGGTACATGATGAAATTCACATCCATCAAAGTATCCACTGAGTTTTTGCACATGAAATCTATACAAAGCCATATTATCATCCAACGCATCCCAATTGCCTGAGACTTGCTATACTACTAGATCTGAATCTCCATAGCACAAGATTCGGCGTATGCCAATCTCTTTCGCCACCTTCAATCCATGGACTAGTGCTTCATATTCGGCTACATTGTTTGACGTGGCAAAATGTATTTGCAGCACATATCTCAGCTGGTCTCTTTTTGGCGAGGTTAACACTATTCCTGCCCCCAAACCATTTCTTAGTTTGGAACCGTCAAAGTGCATCGTCCAATAATTCGGATCTGGTAATGGTGGCTCATATTGTACCTCGGCCCAATCTACGAAGAAGTCGGCCACACCGAGATTTGATTGCATCTCCTATCGAATTATGGAGCATAAGGTGACAATTCAATTGCCCATTTTGCTATTCGCCACTTGCATCTTTGTTTCTCAATATGTCGGCTATGGGTGCTTTACAAATCACCTTGATGGGGTGCTCTTCAAGTAATGTTTAAGTTTCTTCTTGACATGTACACCCATATGCCATCTTCTCGATAATGTGGGTAATTTTGTTTGGAGGATGATAGTACCTCGCTTAGGTAATACACCGGCCTTTGTACTGATTTATCATCTTCAATTCGTTCCACCACGATCACAGCGCTCACTACTCTGTTGGTGGCTGCTATGTAAAGTAACATAGGCTCTTTCGATAATGGAGAAGCCAAGACGGGCGCTGCGACCAACATCTTTTTCAATTCATGAAATGCATTGTCTGCTTGTGGAGTCAAAATGAACTTATCCGATTTTTTCATCAGCTGATAAAGTGGTAATGCTTTATCTCCCAGCCGACATACAAATCGGCTGAGCGAGGCTAAACAACCTGTGAACTTTTGTACGTCATTTAGACATCTTGGCAATTCCATCCTTTCCACTGCTTTTATCTTAGTTGGGTTGGCTTCTATACCTCGGCTAGATATGAGAAAACCGAGAAATTTTCCCGCTGGCACACCAAATGTGCATTTTTCCGGGTTAAGCTTCATTCGGAACCTTCTCAGGTTCGCGAAAGTCTGCCGGATATCATCCAGTAGCGTTTTGCTTTCTTTGGTTTTGATAACCACATCATCCACATATACTTGTAAATTTTTCCCTATCTGGTCATGTAGACATTTTTGCATGCATCTCTGATACGTCGCTCCTGCGTTGCGCAGGCCTAATGTCATGGTGCGATAGCAATAAGCCCCGTACGGGGTAATAAATGCAGTCTTTATTTGATCGACCGAATTTAACGGTATCTGGTGAAAACCAGAATATGCGTCTACAAATGATAATAGTTCACAACCAGCCGTCGAATCAATGACTTGGTCTATTCTAGGTAAAGGAAAAGGATCTTTTGGACACTCCTTGTTCAGGTGCGTGTAATCGATACACATTCGCCATACAATGGCTACATTTGGATCATCCTTCTTATTTTCTACTAGCACCGGGTTTGATAGCCAATCCGGATACAGCACCTCCATGATGAACCCGGCCGCAAGGAGCCGAGCTATTTCATCCCCTATTATTTTTCTCCTGTCTTCGGCGAAACGGCGGAGAGGTTGCTTCACCGGCCTTGCTCCTGGCCTTACATTCAGAGAGTGCTCAGCCAACTCCCTCGGCACACCTTGCAGATCTTGAGTTGACCATGCAAAGATATCCCGATTCTCACGGAGGAAGTTGGTGAGATTGCTTTCCTATTTAGCATCTAGGCTGGCACCAATAGTGACGGTGCGCTCTGGGAATTGCTCATCTATCTGGAACTTTTTTGTTTCTTTAGTCGGATGAAAGGAGACACTTCCATGTGGGTTGGCTAATGCCGGCATATTCAGCTGTGCCGACTGAGCGAGGGCTGCTACCTCCTGAATCCTTCTTTTTTCTCTTGCTATTACCAATGATTCGGCCAAATTTGACCCGGCTGAAGCACATTCCATTGATTTCCTGCAATCCCCTGCTACTGTTATCACCCCTTGTGGTCCGGGTAACTTCATTTTCAGATAACTTACATGGCAGCTGCCCATGATAACCCCTTGTGGTCTGAGTAGAGCATGATAACAACTCTCTAGATCCACCACTTCAAACTCTAAGTTTTCTGCTCTACAGTTATCTCTTGTGCCGAATAACACATCCACTCGAACCTTACCAATGGGTTCGCATGAAAGGCCTGGTACTATCCCATGGAAAGTGGTCCTCGTGGATTGCAGCATGTTCCGCGATATTCCGAGTTTATGCATTGTATCTTTGTACATGATATTGATACTGCTCCCATTGTCAACGAGTACCTTTGAAAATTTCACATTAATGCTTGGTCCGACAAAATGTCGGATCTAACACGAGTGCATACGACCCCGGACTCGGCATTATCTTGGTGTGATCCTTTATGCTCCAAGTTACTTCTTGATCCGACCAAGGCACATATCTTGGTACTGCCGGCATAACTGCATTTACTTCCATATGCCGGCGCTGCACACTCTGCTTGTCTTGTTGTTACATTAGAACACGCAATACGGTGATGATGTTCTGTAATCATTGCGTCCATTATTTCCTGGATTTGTCCTTCCATCCGACCTTGGTTTATCACTTGATGCACCGCATCTCCGATCCGAAGTTTTCATACCTCGGGAGGAGGTGGTAACATCGATTCTGTGCATTCGCTCCGATCAGCTGTGATGATCTTGATGTGCCTGGAGAGGCGCTGCCTGTATGCCTGCGGGGTTACCCATTGCATTTTTCATCCATGCACATTGGCGAGTCGTATGGTTGGCTGGCCTGGCCGGATTTGACGTGTGAAATTTACACGGCTGATCTAACATAGACTCAAACGTGTACTTCGGCCTCTCCTGCCATTGCTTCTTTTGTTCTGGTGTCCACTTTCTTTTTCCTTCATTCCTTGGTGTCCATTGCTGAGGACCATTCTTTTACCGTTGAGTATTTCCTTGACTCGGTTGATCTTGCACTACTGTTGCCACCTGAGCTGAACCATATCTATAATCCGGTCTCTCTTCTCTTGTTCTTCCTCCGAAGTCATTGCGCCTGGATGACCCGGCCACTTCTCTTGCGTATTGATCTTGATGTTCTCGATGATCTGCCGACATTAATTCTGGTTGCGTCAGATCTCCCAATGCATAGGAATCCGCTATCCTGATGGTTTCTGCTAATGTGGTTGGCATATCTCTTTGCAGTCGCTGCCATAATACACTGGCATAGCGGCATCCTTGGGCGAACCAAGCTATTGCATGTGACTCTATAACTCCCTCGCACGAATTTCTCAGGTTACACCACCGAGTTAAGAATTCTCTGTCTGTCTCATTCGGCCTTTGCTTGCACATGGCTAGCTGCTGCGGCCTGTTCGGTCTCTTGTAAGTACTGGTAAAGTTGCTAACAAAAATTTCTTCAAAATCCAACCAACAGTTGATGCTGCCTGCTGGCAAGTTATTCAGCCATACTCTAGCTGGTCCTTCCAACATTTGCGGGACATATCGTACTGCCCATCGTAAGTTTCCACCAGCTATTTTTACAGCAGTAGCATAGTCAATCAACCAATCATGTGGTTTAGTGCTCCCATTGTATGTTTTTGTGCCTCTTGCCAGTTGAAAGTTTGGCAAAGGCGGCTCGCCCATGATCTGAGGTCTGAAGCATGTCGGACCTGGTGGACCCTATTCTTCTAGCAGTTCGAACCGGTACAGTCGGTCCAACTTCACTCTTGCGTCAGCTGAAGACAAATCTCTGTATAGAACTCTCTCCTGCATTCCATAGTGGTTATTTCCACCATGAATCACATATTCCATCTCGGAATATCCATCATTATACCTCTCATTCACCTTATTGTGGCGTACTGGTCTCACTTCTCTTTCCTGCCGAGGTTCATGTCTCGGCTGCGGGTTGGGTGGCGGTTCTCTCCTTCCTTCGACCGGGATATTGTTCTCGTGATTCCCTCTTCCGAGTTCTCCTCTTCCGAGATCCCCATTGCCTCGGCTTCCGCTGCCCTTCTCGGCACGGCCGGGGTTTCTCTCGCCATTGTTACCTCGGCTTCCATTGCCTCTGTTCTCATTTGCTTTTCCGGCTATCGCCGGATCATATGGAACAATTTGCTTATTTCTCTTTCTCGAAGTTACCGCTCTGTCCTTTCGTGCATTGTTTCCGGGTGAAGATGCTGCCGCCACAGATAAGGCTGGTGCTGCCCCAGCCGAGTGAACCATTCGCGAGGCCCCTGGCCTCGCCGGGTCTGCTCTGAGCATTTCTTCATTCTGCTGGTTCGCAATGCGCACCAGCTCATTCACTCTTTCTTGATGTTTCTGCCGGGCTTCGCCGGTCAATCCTTCTAACTCTAATGCTGCGGCATTTTCCGCTCTCAGGTTCTTTGCCGGGGTACTGTACCTCGGCAAGCCTAGATCAACTGATTCTGCCTTATGAGCATCATGCTCCTTGTTGATATCATCTATGAGGTTCTTTCCTCTTAATCTCAACTCGTCAACCCGCTCGGGGGCGATGTCAAGCTTGTTTGCTTTGGCATACTCGCAGGTCCTTGGGACTCCCGCAAGGCCGACACCTTTTTTTGCCTCTACCAGCACCTTTTGCCTGGTTTCTTCCAACTCTTCCTGAGCATTTGCCGGATCAAGTATCGGCGCTACAGGTGTAGTCAGGTTATCTATGGTTGCCTGAAGAATGTTTTCTGGTCTTTCCAGAGGTATTCCTCTTACCCTTGGTGCCTTTGGGGTTGTCTCCTGCACCTCGGCCTGGTTGGCCGCTGAAGGGATTACCTCGGTGGGTTGTGGAGCTGTCTGCCTGGGCGCGACCTGCACGCCCGCCGCCGGGTCTCTGCTTGATCCGGCGCCTGCTACTCCCGCCTGCACCCCGGCTGCGACCATCACCTCGACGCTGCTGACAGGGCGCGCTCCGCGCGGACTGCTCGCGGCGCTAAGGGGAGGTTCTCCTGCAACAACAACCTGGTGAGGATAAACGCCGGAGATGTCGACGCCGACGTAAATCTGGTGCATGCCCAAGTTGATGAAGACGCCATTGCGCGGAGGAGTTTTTCCCTTGAAGCTGCCTGCGTTGTCGCTGACGTAGTCACAGAGATCAAGTCTCCGGACCAAGCCAGAGACAATGCGCTCGCCAGTGTTGATGAAGTTTCCCGTCCGGATCATGACTCCAGCTAGCATCGCTGCTGGCCCCACGGTGGGCGCCAACTGTCGTGGTGGTGGCACGGCAGATGCCATGGGTAGGCTAAAGTATGGGGCCAATGGATGCTAGTGGGATCTGGGGAGGGAAGATTCAGTTGATTCTACACGCAAAAGACTAAGGCAAAGATCTTTATTTCTCCTTCCTTGGGCTACAAGTGCTCCTTGAGCTGTATACAAGGAGAAAAGATGAACTTTACCAGCCTAACGGTACTAAATGAGCCGATGCACTCCTCAGGGTCCAAGCCTCCCCTTATAAAGGAGAGCCTTGGGTTCCTTTAGGGCTGACGTGGCAAGCATATTCAAGGAATATGCTTGTCCCAATATAGTAGTTCGGCGCCCTCCTTTCCCTGTCGCCCCTCTAATGACGGAAAGGTTCCAGAGGGCCCTCCTCAGTGCCTCGGCTTGGACTGCCACCTCCGTGACCTCCTTCGCCTCCTGCCTCTGCGCCTTTGTCCCTTGTGCTTGGCTCCGCTCAGATTCTCCCTAGCCTGCGGCTATAGTTTGACTTTAGGCTTCTCCTTCTCCTGCAAGCTTCGTATCATTCGGCCCTGCCTCGCGTAACTCGGCTTGTCCTTCACCTGCATTAAGATTACTCGGGCTAACCCGGCCGACTTACACAGTATCTCGGCCGGGTAATGCCTTGCCATTATCATAAGGGTCCTGCCCTTTCCTATCTCGGACGACCTCTACAGGATTTGGCCGACTCAGACTGTAACTCAGAAACTAGACGGGGAACACCCTTTCGTCTTTCCCCGTCTTTACCCTATCCGAGGTCACCTCCCCAACAACTAGGGACACGGTGTTGTTCATAAACCACACAAGTACAAAGTTTCCGCTTAATACAATTCTAGCATGGAATATAAACTTTATCATGAATAAGAATTATAATAATAACATCTTTATTATTGCCTCTAGGGCATAATTCCAACAGTATCCCACTTGCACTAGAGTCAATAATCTAGTTTACATCTGGCAACAATCTAACACCCATGGCACTAAGGTGCTTATCATGTTTTGCTCGTGGAAGAGGTTTAGTCAACGGATCTACGACATTCAGATCCGTATGTACTTTGCTAATCTTCAGATCTCCATCTGTTATATAATCTCGAATTATATGAAACTTGCGGTTGATGTGCTTGGTCTTTGGATGATATCTTGGTTCTTTAGCCAGTGCTATGGCGCCAGTGTTGTCACACAATATCTTCAGTGGGTCAAAGACACTTGGAACCACACCAAGCTCAGTGATGAAGTTCCTGATCCAAACTCCTTCACTTGACGCTTCTGCAGCAGCCATGTATTCCGCTTCTACTGTAGATCCCGTGATCACGCTTTGCTTGCAGCTTCTCCAGCTCACGGCTCCTCCATTCAAAATATAAACGTATCCTGTCTGAGATTTAGAATCATCCTTGTATGTGTCGAAACTAGCGTCGACGTAACCTTTTACAACGAGCTGTTCATCACCTCCATAGACTAAGAACATTTCTTTAGTCCTATTTAAATACTTTAGGATGTTCTTAACGGTTGTCTAGTGTTCCACTCCTGGATCACTTTGGTATCTGCTCATCAAACTAAGAGCATTGGACACACCCGGTCTAGTACACAGCATGGCATACATGATAGAACCTATGGCCGAGGCATAAGGCACTTTGCTCATAGCTTCTCTATCGTCGTTTACCATAATCGGACCGAGCCTTGCTCAATATCTTACCGACAACATAGGCACCGAACCTTTCTTTACCTTATCCATTCGAACCTTTTGAACTTTGTCTAGGTATGTACTTTGGCTTAAAGCTATCAAAGCGCTTTTGTCTATCTCTATAGATTTTGATGCCCAATATATAAGCAGCTTCCCCTAGGTCTTTCATTGAAAAACATTTGTTCAAATAACTCTTCACATCGTTAAGCATGTCAATGTCATTTCCAATAATCAATATGTCATCCACGTATAGTACCAAAAATGTCACTGAGCTCCCACTCACTTTCTTGTAGATACAAGCTTCGTAGCAATTTGGAACAAATCCAAAGCTCTTGATCAAAACGAAGGTTCCAACTCCGAGATGCTTGCTTTAGTCCATAAATGGAACGCTGAAGTTTGCACACCTTATCAGCATCCTTAGGATCGACAAAACCTTCGGGTTGCATCATATACAACTCTTCATCAATGTTGCCATTGACGCGGTCTTGACATCCATCTGCCATATTTCATAATCATGAAATGCAGCAATTGCTAATAAAATCCGAATGGACTTAAACATCGCTACGGGAGAGAAAGTTTCATCGTAGTCAACACCTTGAACTTGTAGAAAACCTTTCGCAACAAGCCGTGCTTTATATACAGTAACATTACCATCCGCGTCCGTTTTCTTCTTGAAAATCCATTTGCACTCAACGGCCTTTCGGTCGCTAGGAGGGTCCACCAAAGTACATACTTGGTTTTCGCTCATGGATCCCAATTCCGATTTCATGGCCTCTAGCCATTTCTCAGAGTCTGGGCTCATCATTGCTTCCTCACAGTTCGCAGGTTCACTGTTGTCTACTAATAAGACAGTTAAGACAGGGTTGTCGTACCACTCAGGAGGGTCACGTGACCTTGTCGACCTGCGACATTCAGTAGTAGCATCGTCTGAAGCTTCATGATCCTTGTCATTAGCTTCCTCTATTGTTGGTGCAGACGGCACTGGAACAATTTCAGGTGCTGCGCTACTCTCCAACTCAAGAGAAGGTTCAATAACCTCGTCTAGATCTACTTTCCTCCCACTCACTTCTTTCGAGAGAAACTCCTTCTCAAGAAAGGATCCGTTCATTGCGACAAACACTTTGCCTTCGGATCTGTGGGAGGTATACCCAATCGTTTCCTTAGGGTATCCTATGAAGACGCATTTCTCCACTTTGGGTTCGAGCTTGTCCGGCATCAACTTCTTGATGTAAGCTTTGTATCCCCAAAATTTAAGAAACGAAAACTTAGGTTTAGCACCAAACCACAGTTCATACGGTATCATCTCAACGGATTTAAATGGTGACCTATTTAAAGTGAATACAGCGGTTTCTAATGCATAACCCCAAAATGATAACGACAAATCTGTAAGAGACATCATCGATCGCACCATATCTAATAGAGTTCGATTCCGGCGTTTATACACACCATTGTGCTGTGGTGTTCCGAGTGGCGTGAGTTGTGAAAATATTCCGCTTGCTTTAAGATGCGTGAGAAAATCATAACTCAAATATTCACCTCCATGATCGGATCGTAGAAATTTAATTTTCCTGTTACGATGGTTTTCCACTTCATTCTGAAATTCTTTGAACTTTTCAAATGTTTCAGATTTATGTTTCATTAAATAGATATACCCATATCTACTTAAGTCATCAGTAAAAGTGAGAAAATAACGATAACCACCGCACGTCGAAACACTCATTGGTCCGCATACCTCGGTATGTATGATTTCCAACAAGTCCGTTGCTCGCTCCATTATTCCCGAGAACGGGGTTTTGATCATCTTGCCCATGAGGCATGGCTCGCACGTATCAAATGATTCAAAATCAAGATACTCCAAAAGTCCATCAGAATGGAGTTTCTTCATGCGTTTTACACCAATATGACCTAGACGGCAGTGCCACAAATCATTCGTATTATCACTATCTACCTTGCATCTCTTAGCCTCAATGTTATGGATGTGTGTTTCATTGCTTTTGAGATTCAGAAGAAATAAACCATTCATAGCAGGTGCATGACCATAAAAGATGTTACTCATATAAATAGAACAACCATTATTCTCCGAATTAAATGAATAACCGTCTTGCAATAAACACGATCCAGATATGATGTTCATGCTCAACGCAGGCACATAATAACATTTATTAAGGTTTAAAACTAATCTCGAAGGTAAAACTAAGGAGAGCGTGTCGACGGCCATCACATCAACTCTTGATCCGTTGCCAACACACATCGTCACCTCATCCCTCGCTATCCTCCGGCTATTCCGTAGCTCCTGTTTCGAGTTACAAATATTAGCAACTGAACCAGTATCAAATACCCAGGCACTACAACGAGCGCTAGTAAGGTAAACATCAATAACATGTATATCAAATATACCTTTGATGGTGCCAGCCTTATTGTCCGCTAAGTACTTCAGACATTTGCTCTTCCAGTGACCCTTGTCCTTGAAATAGAAGCACTCAGTGTCCGGCTTAGGTCCAGACTTGAGCTTCTTTTCAGCAGGGGCAACGCGCTTGCCGCTGCCTTTCTTGAAGGATTTATTTGCACCCTTACCTTTATTAAAGCTGGGGGGCTTGTTGACCATCAACACATGATTATCTTTCTTGATGTCCACCTTCGCAGCTTTCAGTTTAGCGAAGAGATTAGTGATCGTATCAATGGAACCAATCTGATTATGAGTAACTACAAAACCTTTGTAGCTAGGAGGGAGTGATTGCAGAACTCTGTCAATCTTGAGCTCCTGTGGAATCTTGTAGTCCAGGTGCTCAAGGCGTTGAGTGTAGCCCGATATCTTAATGGCGTGCTCACTAACAAAACTCCCTTCCTCCATCTTGCAGTTAAAGAATTTCTCAGAGATCTCATATCTCTCAGAACGGGCCTGAGTCTGAAATATGGTTTTCAGTTCCTCAAGAATCTCAAAGGGCCCGACGAACTCCTCAAAACGATTTTGAAGGTCTGATTCCATAGCAAACAACATGGTGCTCTTAATCACACCATAATCATCTTTGCGCGACTGATAAATAGCTTTTTCATCAGCTGGAGCATCTATAGTAGGGGCGTCACTTAGCGCTTTCTCAAGGACATAGTCCTTTTGTCCGCCAGCGAGAATGATTCTCAGATTGCAGAACCAGTTGGTGAAGTTAGACCCATTGTTCTTAAGCTTTTCTTTCTCAGCAAAAACATTGAAGTTGAAGTTGGACTTAGCCATTTGATCTACAAAATTTGCAAGTACAACTTAGACTATGTTCATGATAACTAGTTCAACTTAATCAAATTACTAGATGAACTCCCACTAAATTCAACATCCCTCAAGTTCTTTAGTGAACATGATCCAAATTCACCACACCTAATCCGATCTTCACGAGAAGATATGTGGTTTCAATGGTGGACAACAAAGTATCGATCATATCATTCATATGACTCATGCTTAACCTTTCGGTTCGTGTGTTATGAGTCCATGTCTGTACATGCTAGGCTCGTCAAGTCAAACCCAAGTATTTCTGCGTGTGCAAAATTGGCTTACACCCATTGTATGTGAACGTAGAGTTTATAGCACCCGATCATCACCTGGTGCTTGAACACGACGAACTTTCGCAACGGTGCATACATGGGGAGAACACAGTTTTATCTTGATCTTTAAGTGAGGAAGCATCTTATAATGCTACCGTCGTGATCTAAGCATAATAAGATACATAAAAGGATAAACATCACATGCATATAATTTTATGTGACATGGTATATCCAATCTCCGCGCAATGATCTCCATCTTGTGCGTGCCAGCATGATCTCCATCACTCCACCATGATTGCCTCCACCACGAATAGCAACTACAACTATTGCTAACTACTTAGCGATAAAGTAAAGCTATTACATGGCGTATAAGAAGTTGACACACAGGTCATACACAATTATAAAGACAACCATACGTCTCCTGGCGGTTGTGTACTCATCGACATGCAAGTCGTGAAATATTACAAAAACATGATCATTGCATACAACATACACATCACATCTTGGGCCATACCATATCACAGAAACACTCCCTGCAAAAACAAGTTAGACGCCTCTACTTTGTTGTTGCATGTTTTAGGTGGCTTATGGGAGTAACAAGCTAAGAACGATTCTTACCTACGGAAAGCCACAACGGTGATATTATGGTTGCCAACATCCGGTGTAAATCTCATGACAACTATAGTGAGAGAAACTGGCATCCACCAGCCGCATGTGTGGAACAAGCCACACGTCAAGTGCGGAGCCGGTCTCGCGAGCAGTCGCAGAAGTTGGCCTAGACCGCTTCGATCTCACTATCCCGCGTCATAAGAAGTACACAACAAGAGGCTTGCAACAGAAAACATCAACGCCTGCAACAAGCATGTTGCGTTCTACTCCTGAAACACATCTACGCATAGATCTAGCTCTGATACCACTGAAGGGTTTTGCAGCATAGTAAATCAAAAAAGTTCTACGGATGCAAACAGGAAAGCCAAGATCTAATCTAGGAGATGCAAACAACGAGAGGGATAGATGAGATCTTCATACCCTTGAATAAATCGCACAGCGGAACGTTCAACGGAACGTGGTTGATGTAGTCGTACTAGCCTTCTCCTCCTCGCGATCCGATCCGATCCAACGCCGCAAGTTGCGACGCCTCCGAGAGATGCACACGTACGGTACCTCGACGTCTCCTCCTTCCTCGGTCCAGCAAGTGGGGTGGAGAGATAGATTGGATATACAACACGATGGCGTGGCGCAAAGGTGGAGAGTTTCAGCGGCAGGGCTTCGCCTACGCGCAGTCGGGAGAGAGAGAGAGGAGGGCAGCAAGTAGGCGGCTAGGGTCGGAGGAGGTGTGTGGGGGGAGGGTGTGCCCCTGCCCTCTTTATATAGAGGGCTGGCCGGCTGCCCTTGCCCCTCCTACAAGCCCTAGGGCCGACGGCCACATGGGGTGGAGTGGGGGGGCAAGTTCACCCCCTTCTAGAAGCTCTCCCTAGGGTTTCCCCTAGGGATTGGCCGGCTGGGCCTATGGGGCCTTGTGCCCCTGGACCAATGCGGCCAGGGAACTCCCTCGTAGGCCCATGCCCCCTCCCGACAAGTGGGGCCACGTTGGTCCCACTCCGGAAGCTTCTAGAACCTTCCGGTACAATACCAAACATTCCAAAACAATTCCGAAATCCAAAAACTGCTTTCCCTTATATGAATCTTATTCTCCGTACCATTCCGGAACCTCTCGTGATGTCTTGGATCTCATCCGTGACTCCGAACAAAAACTCATAAACCAATTATCCATTCTATCCTAGTGCCGAGACACGTTAAGTGTGTGACCCTACGGGTTCGAGAATATACAAACATGATCTTCTATCAATAATCAACAGCGGGATCTGGAAACCCATATTGACTCCCACATATTCATCGATGATCATATCAGATGAACCACGATGCCAGGATTCAATTAATCCCATATATATATTCCCTTCGTCACGCGATATTTTACTTGCCCGAGATTCGATCGTTGGCATCGGAATACCAAGTTCAATCTCGTTCACAGCAAGTACTTTACTCGTTCCGTAATCTGATATCACTTTGTGATTAAATCCTTAACCACTTGCTTGCAAGCGGTGTTGATATCGATTACCTAGTGGGCCCGAAGTATATCTCTCCGACTTGGGAGGGACAAATCCCATCTCGATACATACAACCCAACAAGTACTTTCCGATCACCTGAGAGACACCTTTATGATCACCCTCTCATAGGATGACGTATGATGACCTCAAAGTTTTCTTCTGATACCAGGGAGTTGCATTATCTCATGGTCTAAGGAATACAATATTTGACATAAGAAAAAGCTTCACAAAGATGAACACTATGACACGATCTAATTGCTCTGCTTAATATGGGTCTGTCCATCATATCATTCTCCCAATGACATGATCTCATTATTAATTGACAACTCATGTCTATGGTTAGGAAACCTTAACCATCATTAATCAATGAGCTAGTCCATAGAGGCATAGTAGGGACACGGTGTTGTTCATAAACCACACAAGTATCAAAGTTTCCGCTTAATACAATTCTAGCATGGAATATAAACTTTATCATGAACAAGAATTATAATAATAACATCTTTATTATTGCCTCCAGGGCATAATTCCAACAACAAGAACTTACAGGTGACTGAAGTTGAGTAGCATGAGGTGTGGCCCTCGTATTCAAGGGACTTGAGATTTCCAACTTATACTTCGTCAAGTATATACTCCATATTTGTTCACTTTAACCTTAACCACTTCAAGATGCTTATGATAGGGGCAATGAGGGCTGAAAGCTAACAAGTACCATAATTTTTGGAAGCTCTTTTTGAAACTTGAAATCCCTGCTTCCTTTACAAAAAGGCCATTGTTCCACCATTATTGATTATCCACCTTCTACCTTTAGGCACCATTAAGAGAGCATAGTTGTCATTCTATGTGCACTGTTCCAAAGCATATTGATTGATGCATATTGTGATATTACTTGTTCTTGTGCTATTTGTTTCTAGTCACCCTTGTGAACTTTGAATGTGTCCTATGCATCTATTTGCTACTCTATGAGGGACAAGTTGATTTCCACTATGCCATGTTTTCTGTATGTGAAACAAACAAACGTTTTTCAATGCATATTATTCATCTTTGTTTGTATCCTTTCATGTTGCATGCATAGTTACTATGTCCTATTGTTAGAACTCCATCTTTCATGCACATGTTTAGAGTTCTTTGATGCCAGCTTTCAATGCTTGCAAATGGTTTGATCTTTATTGTGAGGGTGCATGTCACCTCAAAAATTATTCTTTTTATCACTTACCTACTCGAGGACGAGCAAGAGTTAAGCTTGGGGATGCTTGATACATCAGAAACATATCTATAAATTTTTATGCTCCATGTTTGTTTAGTATCTACTTTTCTTTGATTTGTCTACACTTTGAGGTGCTTTTTACATGTTTTCTGGTACTAACCTATTAACAAGTTGCCACAGTGCCAGTTGCTTGTTTTCTGCTATTTTTGGTTCCAGAAAAGCTAGTAAGGACATATTCTCGGAATTGGACGGGACAAACGTCAAATTCAATAAATTTCCATGGGGAACAAGAAGTCCAGAGGGGAGACGGAGAGGCGTGCCAGGGCAGCCAAACCCCCCTAGGCGCGGCTAGGGGTGGACCCGCGCCTGGGAGGGGTGTGGCCCCTCTGGCTGCCTACTCGGCCTCCCCCTTCGCCTATAAGAAGCCCCCGATGCAGGAACCCTAGGTACCCGATCAATATTCCACGAAACCTTTTGTATTCGCCGCCACCATCGTCCCTAGATCGAGGGGATCTAAAGTTCTTCCCGGCACCCTGCCGGAGGGGAGATCATCCCGGAGGCCTTATCTCTGGTATGATGCGTGAGTAGTTCCACCTTAGACTATGGGTCCATGTAGTAGCTAGATGGTTGTATCTCCTCCTTATGCTTTCATGTATAGATCTTGTGAGCTCCCTTCATGATCAATATCTAATCTATTTGTAGTCATGCATGTTGTGTTTGCGGGGATCCGATGGATATTGAGATTATTATGTTGGTTTGATTAATGGTTTTGTCTTTATGATTCTATCATGTTTGTGTTGTTTGTGATCTTGCATGCTATCTGTTGTTAGTAGCTATCTTGGCCAAGTAGTTGGTAGTGACTCCAAGAGGGGGTATTTATGCTCGATAGTGGGTTCATTCCTCTAGTTTCCAAGGGAAGTGACAGAAATCTCTTCGGTTGTAGATGTGCTGTTGCTACTAGGGAGAAAACAACGGTCTCTTGTTCATGGAACACGTGGACTTTTTACCTTACACACTTTTCTTAAAGCAGTTGTCTGTTGCTTGCAACTTAATACTGGAGGGGGTTCGGAAGATAACCTAAAGGTGGACTTCTAGTCATAGATGTAGTTGGATGGCGGTCTATGTATCTTGTTGTATTGCCCAATCGAATCTCATAGGATCTTTCTGACTAGTAATTGCATTGTTATGCCTTGCTCAGTTCCTGTCAATTTCCTTGCTATAATTTGTTTACCCTTCATGCCATGTTGTTTATCTAAGGATAGCACCTCTAGTGAACAATGGACCCCGGTCCAATCTTTACCATTAATACATCTTCCACTGTTACTTGTTTACTTGCTGCAAACCATTACCTTCAACACCATACGTTTAATCCTTTCTTACAGCAAACCGGTGAGCTTGACAACCTCACTAATTCGTTGGGGCAAAGTCTTGAGTTTGTGTTGTGTAGGTCTCCGTGTTTCTAGCAACACCTGTGTGACATTTCCTTCCTCCTGCTGGTTCGATAACCTTGGTTTCTTACTGAGGGAAAACTTGCTGCTGTGCTGCTTCACACGTTGCTCTTGGGGTTCCCAACAGGCTCCACGTCAACCGTGCTAGCCATCATCAGTACACCATTCGAAAAGCACTAGGATTCGGCTCCTGTAAGACCACAACGTCCTAAATCGAATCACACAAGCAATGGGACTCAAGTCTGATGAAGATCGTGTTGTTTTGTCCTATGACAGATAACTAGCCCTGATCTGTCGGGTGAGTCAGTAACACGCATCAACAATCCCTATGAACTAAAATGTTTCTTCTTAAAAAACAGGTTCAACTAGGAAGCACCCGAAAGATTGTTGAGTCTCCAGCCGAATCTACAATTCGAATGAACAGCGGGGGATACTGACATGGATATATCCTACGGGTGCACGACATTGGTGTACCCGGTCCAGCTGTCGTGGTTGTGGCACGGCAGATGCCATGGGTAGGCTAAAGTATGGGGCCAATGGATGCTAGTGGGATCTGGGGAGGGAAGATGCAACTGTCTTTTCACTCAAGCTGCCAAAGTGATCACCTTTATTTCTCTCTTGATGTGTTACAAATGCTCCTAGAGCTGTATACAGGGGTTCTATGTGAATTTCCCCAGCCTAACGTTGCTCAAAAGACTCTCTCCTCCCTCAGGGTCCAATCCTCCCCTTATAAAGGGGTGCCTTGGGTGCCCTTAGGGCTGACGGGGCAAGCATATTCGAGGAATATGCTTGTCCCAAAGTAGTAATTCGGCGGCCTCCTTTCCCTGTCTCCTTCCTAATGACGGCAAAGCTCCAGCGGCCCCCCTTCTGCGTGCCTCGGTCTCCAGCACTGTCACCTCCGTGACCTCCTTCTGCCCCTCTGTCCCTGCGCCTTCTTGTCTTTTGCGCTTGGCCCTGTTCAGATTCCTTTTAGCCTGCAGCCATTGTTTGACCCTAAGCTTCTCCTTCTCCTGCAAGCTTCGTATAACTCGGCCTTACCTTGTGTTATTCGGCTCGTTCCTCACCTGCATGAAGATCATTTGTGTAACCCGGCTGAGTTTCTCATTAACTCGGCCAGGTAACCACCTTACACCTATACGTGAGCTTCTTGCCTCCGTTCATCGGCCGACATATACATGATTCGGCCGTCCTAGGTCAGACGGCAATGAGACGGGATAGTATCTGCTTTTTCCCGTCTCGACCTACCCGTGGTTAACCCCGACATTAGTCCCCGGTTGGTGGCCTCACAATTACTTTGGCCGGGTTATATCAGCTTCAATATCTTCTTTTAGTCTTGTTTCCGTGCTACGGCCTTGTCCGAGGTTCTCTCGCTCCTTCCTCTATACGCTAAGTCCTACGTGTTACCCCATCATTGCTCTCCTAGTTTTTAGGTCCTTTTACTGCATTTACTGACAAGCCACAGTGAACCCTGTACCTGCCGCGCCGCCGTTACGACGCCTCGTGCTCCACTCCTCTTGGGATCGTAACAACTTTTCCCTGTACGTGGCCGTTGGTGTGGCTCCATTCACCGTCGTGCGTTCGTGCTACCCCACGATCCACACGGGTAACTGCCACACCCACGATCCCACCCCCTTGTTCATTGCTTGCCTATAAAGTGGGGAAACGCGCCCGTTGGGTTCACCTTTCCCCTTATCGCTCGCGTCCGCTCTCCTTCTTCCCTTCGTCTGTGAGCTCTCTCGTCGCTCCGCCGCCGCTCGCCATCCAGAGCTTCCACCGGCGAGGATCCCACGGCGTCGTTCGGCCTTTTCCGCCACGCTCACGGTGTGGCCCGCCGGTGAGTCCCTTCTGGCCGTCTTGCCCTGTCCTTGCTCTAGATCGACCCGTATAATTTCCGTTCTCAGGCGACGGTTTCTCCTTTTTTCGCCATTGTTTTCGTGCAACGTTCCGACGGGGCCCTGTAGCTCTAAGCCCTCCTCCGCCGCTAGTTTTTCCTCCGGCGATCTCTCCGGCGGAACTATGTCTAGTTCATTTAGCGGTGCTTTAATTGAGGACGATGACGCTGGCTCCGGGCCTGAGCGTGGATCGTGGCAGGGCTCTTCAGTCACGCGCCGCGAGATTGAATGGCTCACCCGAACTCGGCGGATTCCTGCCGAGGTTTCCTGTCGTTTACCCGGCAACGAATCCTCTCCAGTTCTCAGAGAGGGTGAGTATGTGGTTTTCATGTCCCACTTCGCCCGCGGCTTTGGTCTCCCTCTTAGCGATTTTGCTAGAGAATTTCTTGATTACTTCGGCCTTCAGCCGCATCATCTTCCCGCGAACGCCATAGCTTCTCTTTCCGCCTTCATCTCAGCTTCGGAGGGTTACTTCGGTCTGTGGCCATCAGTACATGTCTGGTCGAAATTCTTCCAGATTCGCTCCAACGTCGTTCCTGATAAATCTTCATCCTTCCGAGAAGCTGCTCACCCAATGGGGCGACATCCATCACACCTCGGAGGCAATCCGTGTTCCCCGTGTTACCGGGTTGGAGTCGCAAGAAATGGCACAAGTCGTTCTTCTCGTCAAGAACAGAGGGCTAAGACAAGATTCGCCCCCCTTCTCAATTGGCCCACCATCCAAAGTAAACCGGCTTTATAATCCAAGAAGACTCATGCCTGGCCGAGGCCTTCGAGATTCGGTGAAGGAGTTGATTCGGGCGGGCTATGCGGAGAGGACCTGATGGCAACTTTTATTAGTAGCCGGATCTGCCCCTTCCAACAAAGGTCCCACAAGCTGTGCTACATGAGTGGTCCTCGACCCTAACCGAAGTTTCGACCGTGGAGCTGGACAACCATCTTATCGTAAGCGTCGAGCTATTTTCAAGACGAGATGCCCGATGATTGACCCGGGGTTGAAACCGTTCACCCGCGACAATCCGCCTCCCGCGGTAAGCCCAATCTTCATCACTCCATTTTCCTCGCTTTTAGAGTCTGGTTTTCATGATTTTCTCTCCTTGTCACGCAGAGGTTTGCTTTGAGAAAACGAGGATGCCGAGTTCGCAGCCTCCTGCGCAGATAGGAGTACCGGACATGGCGGCCGGATTCGAGGAGTTCGTCCCCTGTCGATCCCGCCCGCCGAGCTCATGCAAATCCTCAGCCAGAGGAGGAAGGTGATCTGACGAGGTCCAAATTCTTGAGGTAGTTGCCGCCATGCCTATTTCTTATGCATTTCGCTTCGCTTTCCCCTAATCCGCCGCCAGGTTCATGACGTCGAACCTATTGCTCGGCCTCCCGTTACCTCGGGAAACGCGGGGCTCCCCGCTGCCTCGGATGCGTTCCTAAGAAGCGAGTAAAGAAATCCGCCTGAATCCTCCCAGCACAAGACTATGCCCGGTTCTTGGGTAAGTTCTTTTGCCTATGTTCTTCGTTTCTTTTCTTCTGTTTCTCATTCTAACGAATCTTCTTTCTTATTTTTGCAGCGCTCCTCTGTCCGTTAAACCCGGCGGTCCTAGTATGACTAGCCGTCCGACTCGGCCGCCATCTCCCCCTCACGCTGATGACACGAGAGTTCCTAGTCCTATTCGTCCTGCTTCTCCCCCTGCTCCTGACAATTCGCCTATTCGCCGTGATGCCCCTGAGATCTCTCCCATTGAACTGGATCCGATCCGGCCCTCCGACGTTTTCGCTGAGCCGGCTGCCCCTTCTATGGGCCCCAGCGTTATAGTTGAGCTTCCTTCTACTCCGGCAGCTCTACGGTCACTCCGACCTCTGCCGAGAAGATCGCTACCCCGCGCCTCTGCGAGCTTAGCCTCTCATCGATCCTAAGGATTCCATCCTTACTTCGGAGGCGCAACTTCCTGCCGGTGCCTCTTCTAAGGAGAAACGTGTTATTGCCGTCAAGACCTCTTCTCAGAAAGGTCTTGCCGGCACCTCTCAGCCAAGTATCGCAGAGGCATCGCGAAGGGTCAGATCGCCAAAGGCATCATTACCTCGGCAACCAGCTTGCTCTTCATAAGAGTCCTGCGATCGTGGTTGGACCGCCGCCGGTAAGGTTTTAACCCGACAATAGCGAATGACCTTGAGCGCTGGTTGAATTGCCAATAAGCGGAATGTCACGATCAGTTTGAGGGCAATCCAGTCAACCAACCCTTTCAGCTTTCTGACATCAGTGGCCGCTTCGACCAAGCCGCCCAGTTTATCATTGATACGAACAAGATGAATGCGGTAATTGTTTTATCTCTGGGTCTTAAATTATTTTCCACATGTTATCATACTCTCTAGTCCCCGAAACTTGCAAGGAAATAACTTGTTGTATGCTTGGAAGTTTGACGTATTTTTATTTCTAAGGTTTCGTTAGTTCGGCCACCTAGTTCGTAGTTTGTTTAGCTTTGACGTAGCTTTGAATTTCCATTCTCATTGAGCCGAGTTAAGTCCTTCTTGACTCGGACCTGGCGTAGTTTTGAATCTCCCGCCACCTAGATCTGAATTAAGTCTTTGCTTGATTCGGATCTGGTAACGCTTTGAATATCCAGCCACCTAGAGCCGAGTTAAGCTGTGCCTAATTCGGATCTGTTATAGCTTTGAATATCCAGCCACCTAGATCTGAATTAAGTCTTTGCTTGATTCGGATCTGGTAAAGCTTTGAATATCCAGCCACCTAGAGCCGAGTTAAGCTGTGCTTAATTCGGATCTGTTATAGCTTTGAATATCCAGCCACCTAGATCTGAATTAAGCTGTGCTTGATTCGGATTTGTTATAACTTTGAATATCCAGCCACCTAGATTTGAATTAAGTCTCACTTGATTCGGATCTGGTATAGCTTTGAATATCCAGCCACCTAGATCTGAATTAAGCTGTGCTTGATTCGGATCTGTTATAGCTTTGAATATCCAGCCACCTAGATCTGAATTAAGTCTCACTTGATTCGGATCTGGTATAGCTTTGAATATCCAGCCACCCAGAGCCGAATTAAGCTTTGCTTGATTCGGATCTGTTATAGCTTTGAATATCCAGCCACCTAGAGCCGAATTAAGCTTTGCTTGATTCGGATCTGTTATAGCTTTGAATATCCAGCCACCTAGATCTGAATTAAGTCTCACTTGATTCGGATCTGGTATAGCTTTGATTATCCAGCCACCTAGATCTGAATTAAGCTTTGCTTGATTCGGATCTGTTATAGCTTCTAACTTTTGTTCTATCATTTTGCTCTATTTCTCAGGTTGCACATGATCGACGGACTGCCGAATTCCAGAGGTTACTCTTCTTGCATCGCAAGTTGGAAGAGAAGTATGAGAAAGTTCCTGGTCAAAGAAAGCCGGTAAGTTGATAGTTTCTTTTCCTTATTCCCAACTTTCTTATATACTCGTCCGCGGAGCGCCGGCTTACTTCTTGCTGAATAGGTAATATCAATAATCTCAATATCCGCCTTGAAAAGAGGGTCAAATCCTTGGAAGGTTAGTTTCCTTTCCCCCTTGCTCCTTCTTCGTTTAATATCTATGCTGAGTTTTCTTATTGCGTTGGGTTGTGGTAAAGCCGAGTTGCAAGACTTTGCAGCGTCGCAACAAGATTGCGTGCCCATGCCTGACGTGATGCTTCATTTTTTAGAACAAAGCGCAGTGCACTCGGCGCAGCTACAAGAGAAAGATGACGAGATAGCTCGTCTGAAATCCGAGGTGAACACACTCAAGCTCTCTCAGAAATCCGAGCTAGAAAAGGTTGACCAAGAATTTGCCGAGGAAAAGAATCGGCTGACTCTGGATTTACAGAAGAGCAAAGAGCTCCTCGAAGCTGCCGAACTTAAGACTCGTGGTTTGAACGAGGAACTCGCTCGTTTCGAGAAGAGTAAAACTGCTTGGGTCAAAGACCTTCAGATAATGATGAACTATATTCACCGTAAGTTATTTGGCTTGGCCGAACTAGAAATTTTCTTTGCTTTCGCTGCTATCCTTTGACATGTTCATGTTTTTATGAGATCACTTCCCGAGTCCAAACCCGTGAGTTGTAGAGCTGTTCTCGCTCGCGTCACGAGGTGAACTCCGATGGTGTTGACTTGAATATTCGATGGAGGATTTCTTGGTTGCCGTTGGTGCAGCTTAGTCCGATGAAAATCATGGGTCGGGACTTGGTGGAGGCTGCTATCAAAGCTTACCACGCACTCTGGCCGAATACCTCAGGGTCTCCTGATATCGACGAGATCAAGTTATTGGTGACCAGGCTGAAGGCATCTGAGAGGCGATTGAGTCTTTGGAGGGAATCTGCTGCGCGTGCTGGTGCCGACATGGCCCTTACTGTAATCATGTCATGGTATGAAGACATCTCTCTTGACATTCTGATGAATCTGCGCACTGGCTCCCGCTGGGTTGAAGATCCGACCTTTGTTGCTCTTCGGCAAGCTCGGGCTTTCCAGCTCGTCGAGTACGCCGACGTGCATATTTGGAATGAAGGGCCGAGTTTTCTTCCAGATTCGGATGACGAGGCCGCGGCTGAAGATGCTTTGGGTGATGATTCTGCTGAGCACGGGGAGGGTGAAGATGATTCGGCCACCTCCGCTAGCTCTAGCTCAAGCTCAGATAGCAATGGTGATGCACGATCTTCCTCCAAAGGCACCGGGCATTCTACCGCGCGTACTGACGCTCCTGAACAACCCCATGATACCGCCGAAGTCACTCCTGGGTCGGCGGAAGGCGAGGCAACCTCAGTCGAGGTTCCTCCTACTTCGGAATGCTCCGCACCTGATCAAGTGGTTCCTCCTCCAACGAACGATGCCTAGGTTATTCGTGATCCCTGGTATGCCGGGTGTTTAATGTAGACGAAAAAATTTGTCAACTCGTATGATTCGAGGTTCTTTTGCCATGTGCTTTTGAGACTCTTAGTTAAGTGGATGCTCGTCCGAATTCTTGCCTTGTTGGCTCATAATTTCTTCATCTTTCAGGAATTACTTTCTTGCCTTGTTGGCTCATAGTTTCCGAGTCGTTGGTTTAGGTGCTAAAGTTTATGTGTCCATGAATTTGACAATCCTGTGATAGTTCCTGAGTCAATGCTTTGGGCACCAAGGTGCATACTCGTAACCAGAAAGGAAAACAACATGTGGCACTCTCCGATTCTCGCCTCCGATCGCCATTGTTCAAGTGTGTAACGCGAAGATATAAGTATACGATATGGCAGTCCCCGAGCTATTGCTCTGGATGCCAAGGTCTAAACATATAACACCTAATAATCATTGCATATGGCAGTTCCCGAGTAACTGCTCTGGGTGCCGGGGTTTAGATACCAAACATGTGATAACATCATATGGCAGTCCCCGAGTAACTGCTCTGGGTGCCGAGGTTTAAATATTAAACATGAGATAACATCACATATGGCAGTCCCCGAGCAACTGCTCTGGGTGCCGAGGTTTAAATACCAAACATGTGATAACATCACATATGGCGCCCCAGCAATCGCTGCTGGGTGCCGAGGTTTAAATATTAAACATGTGATAACATCACATATGGCAGTCCCCGAGCAACTGCTCTGGGTGCCGAGGTTTAAATATTAAACATGAGATAACATTACATATGGCAGTCCCCGAGCAACTGCTCTGGGTGCCGAGGTTTAAATATCAAACATGAGATAACATCACATATGGCAGTCCCCGAGTAACAGCTCTGGCTGCCGAGGTTTAAATATCAAACATGAGATAACATCACATATGGCAGTCCCCGAGTAACTGCTCAGGGTGCCGAGGTTTAAATACATCATTGGTGACCTTGAGACATAAACCTATGAGTAAAATGGCCGAAGTAGAGCCACATTCCAGCGCTGCTTTCTTCGCCACTTTGTTTGCCTTGCCTTCTCCGTGATTGAGCATCAATCGATAGTATGCATCGTTGTGCAATGCTTTGCTCACAATAAATGGTCCTTCCCATGGGGTGACAATTTGTGCATGCCGGTATGCGTTGCACCGGAGGACCAAATCTCCTTCTTTGAATACTCTTGGACTCACTTTCCTGCTGTGATACCGCCGTAAGTTCTGTTGATAAATGGCCGATCGGGATAATGTTAATTCGAGCTTCTTCCAACAGTCTCGATCTTGCCGAGCTACTTCATTTACCTCACGAAGATGTATATTGAGTAACTCTTGGCGAGTCATGTATTATGTCGGTTGGAAGCTTGACCTCACTCCATATACCAAAAAGAATGGTGTGTAACCTGTTGATCTCGAGTAGTTACGAGGCTCCATAATACCGGTAATTCCTCAATCCAACATCCTGCCGACCTTTGCAATGGTTCGACTAGTCGTGGTTTTATTCCTGATAAAACCAGTCCATTAGATCTTTCAACTTGTCCATTGGATGCTGGGTGAGCCACTGAGGCAACATCTAGTCTTATGTGTTTCTCTTGGCAAAATCTAGCGAAGGCTCCTTCTGCAAAGTTCGTGCCATTATCCGTAATAATGCTATGTGGGTATCCGTATCTCAAGATGATATCCTTGAGGAACTTCACTGCTGTGTGCCCATCACATTTTTTGATTGGTTTTACTTCAATCCACTTTGTGAACTTGTCCACCATAACCAAGATGTGAGTCATTCCTCCTCTTGCCGGCCTGAAAGGTCCTACCATGTCTAAACCCCATACAGAAAATGGCCATGTGATGGGTATTGTCTTTAACTCGGCCGACGGCATATGTATTCTGGTTGCATATCTCTGACACCCATTGCATTTCTTGACTAACTCTTCTGCCTCTTTTAACGCCGTTGGCCAGTAAAATCCATGTCTGAATGCCTTGGCTACTAAAGCGCGAGATGAGGCATGGTGCCCACATTCTCCTTGGTGTATATCTAGAAGGATCTCCTGACCTTCATGGACTCACGACGCAATATGTTCGTTACGCTTCTCTTATATAACTCATTGTTTATGATTGTATAGGCCTTTGCTCTTCTGACGGTTTGTCTGGCTAACACTTCATTACTCGGCAGTACCGCGTCTTTTAGGTACGAAAATATGGGCTGTACCCATGTCGGCGTTGCTCTTTCTGCAGTGATTTCACTGTCTATCTCCATGCTCCCTGCCGACATACATACCTCGGCCCTTTCCATGATTGCTATTAACTCGGCTGTCCCCCTCTTTAGGGGTTCCGAATCTTGCTGCGGATCTATCTCCATTGGTGTATGATTCTCTGCAGAACTTTCTGGGATAAAGATTGATTCGGATTCTGGTGATGGGTTTATTGACGGTTTCCTGAGGTGCTCAAGGGCTATACCTGGCGGAATCGATTGCCGGGTTGATCCTAATTTTGACAATGTGTCGGCCATTTTCTTTCGTGGTATGTGGTGGAATTCACATCCTTCAAAATATCCACCGATCTTACGCACATGGAATCAGATAAAGCCATATTAGCATCTAATGCGTCCCGACACTTGTCAGACTACCAGATCCGAGTCACCGTAGCACAGGATTCGGCGTATTCCCATTTCCTTTGCCACTTTTAATCCATGGACTAGTGCTTCATATTCAGCTACATTGTTGGACGCAGCAAAATGTATTTGCAGTACATACTTCAATTGATCTTTTTTAGGCGAGGTCAGCACTATTCCTGCGCCCAATCCGTTCCTTAGTTTGGAACCATCAAAGTGCATTGTCCAGTAATTTGGATCTGGCAAGGGTGGCTCATATTGCACCGCCCAATCATTTAGAAAGTCGGCGACAGCCTGAGATTTGATTGCATCTCTTCTATCAAATTGTGGAGCATACGGTGATAACTCGACGCCCATTTTGCTATTCGCCACTTGCGTCTTTGTTGTTCAATATGTCGGCTATGGGTGCCTCATATTACTGATTGGATGCTCTTCAAAGTAATGCTTAAGCTTTTTGCCGACATATATACTCCATAGGCCATCTTACGATAATGCGGATAATTCGCTTTGAAGTGGATAATACTTCACTTAAATAATATCTTGGCCTCGAACCGACTTACCCTCTTCAATCCGTTCTACTACAACCACGGACTAACTACTCGATTGGTAGCCGCTTATATAAAGTAGCATAGGTTCTTTCGATAATGGAGAAGCTAAAATGGGTGCCGTAACTAGCATCTTTTCAATTCGTGAAATGCAAGGTCGGCTGGGAGTCCAAATGAATTTGTCCGACTTTCTCATCACCGATAGAGTGGCAGTGCCTTTTCTCCTAGCCGACATACAAATCGACTAAGCGAGGCAAGGCAGCCCGTGAATTTTTGTACATCATTCAAACATCTCGGCAATTCCATTTTTTCTATTGCTCTTATCTTCGTCGGATTAGCCTCGATACCTCGGCTGGACACAAGGAAACCGAGTAGTTTTCCCGCCGGCACGCCAAATGTGCATTTCTCCGGGTTGAGTTTCATTCGGAACCTTCTCAGGTTCGCGAAAGTTTGCCGTATATCTTCTAGCAGGGTTCTGCTTTCCTTAGTTTTGATGACTACATCATCCACATATACTTGTACATTTTTCCCTATCTGATCATGTAAACATTTTTGCATGCACCTTTGATACGTTGCTCCCGCATTTCAGGCGAATGGCATCGGCGATAACAATAAGCCCGTGACGGGTAATAAATGCAGTCTTTATTTGATCGGCCGGATTTAACGGTATCTGGTGAAAACCAGAATACGCGTCTACAAATGATAACAACTCACAGCCAGCGGTCGAGTCAATGACTTGGTCTATTCTAGGCAATGGAAAAGGATCTTTCGGACACGCCTTGTTTAGGTTAGTGTAGTCGATACACATTCGCCACACAATGGCCACATTAGGATCATCTTTCTTCTTTTCTACTAGCACCGGATTTGATAACCAATCCGGATAAAGCACCTCCATGATAAACCCTGCGGCAAGAAGCCGAGCTATCTCATCCCCTATCACTTTTCTCCTGTCTTCGGCGAAGCGGCGGAGAGGTTGCTTCACCGGCCGTGCTCCTGGCCTGACGTTTAAAGAGTGCTCAGCCAACTCCCTCGGCACACCTTGCAGGTCTTGAGTAGACCATGCAAATATGTCCCGATTCTCACGGAGGAAGTTGGTGAGCTCGTCTTCCTATTTGGCGTCAAGACCTGCACCAATAGTAACTGTGCGCTCTGGGAATTGCTCATCAATCTGAAATTTCTTCGTCTCTTTGGTTGGTTGAAAAGAAACACTGCCATGAGGGTTGGCCAAGGCTGCATGCTTAGTCAGCCGACTGAGCGAGGGCTGCTACTTGAATCCTTTTCTTTTCCTTGCTATAACCAATGACTCGCCAAATTTGACCCGCCGACGCACATTCCATTGACTTCTTGTAATCCCCCATGTTATCACCCCTTGTGGTCCGTAACTTCATCTTTAGATAACCTATATGACAAGCTCATGAATTTGGCTGTCAAGGGTCGTCCGAGTAGAGCATGATAACAACTTTCTAGATCGACCACCTCAAATTCCAAATTTTCTGCTCTGCAGTTATCTCTTGTACCGAATAATACGTCGACTCGGACTTTACCGATGGGCTCACATGAAAGCCCTGGCACTATCCCATGGAAAGTTGTTCTCGTGGACTGCAACATGTTCTGTGATATGCCGAGCTTATGCATGGTGTCTTTGTACATGATGTTAATACTGCTTCCATTGTCGATGAGTACCTTTGAGAATTTCACATTGATGCTTGGCCCCACAAATGTTGGATCTAACACTAGTGCGTATGATCCTGGACTCGGCATTATTCTGGGGTGATCTTTCATGCTCCAAGTTATCTCCTGATCTGACCATGGCTGGTATCTCGGCACTGCTGGTATAACTGCATTCACTTCCATATGTCGGCGCTGCACACTCTGCTTGTCCTGCTGTTCTGTTGTGAACACACAATACGACTGGTGATGTTCCCTGTAATCATTACGTCCAGCATTTGCCGGATTTATCCTTCCGTCCTGCCCCTGGTTCATTACTTGATGCACTGCATCCCTCCGATCCGAGTTATCGTACCTCGGAGGAGGGGGCGGCAGCATCAGTTGCTGTGCATTTGCTCCAGTTAATCATGGCTGATGTCATGCATCCGATGGGGAGCCTGAACTCCTGCCGGTTACCCATCGCATTTTTCATCCAAGCACATTGCGGGTTGTGTGATTGGCTGGTCTAGATGGGTTTGATGTGTGAAATTTGCACCGATCCAACATGGACTCAAATGTATACTTGACTTCTCTTGCCATTGCTTCTTTTGCTCGGGGTCCATTGCCTCTTTCCATCATTTCTCGCGTCCACCTGTTGAGGTCCATTTTTTCGCTGAGTTACTCCGTGACTCGCTGATCTTGGGCCACAACACACCGGGCGAATTATATCTATAATCCGCCTTTCTTCCCTTCTTCTTCCTCTGAAATCACGCCTAGACGAGCCGCCAATTCCCTCGTGTCGATCTTGTTGCTCACGATGATCTGCGACATTAACTCTGGTTGGGTTGGGTCACCCAATGCGTGGAGTCCGCTATTCGATTGTTTACGCGAGTGGTTGGCATATCTCTTTGCGAGCGTTGCCACAAAGACCGGGCATAACGGCAGCCTTGCGCGAACCAAGCGATTGCTTGCGATTCGATAACTCCTTCACACGAGTTTCTCAAATTACACCATCGAGTTAAAACTCTCTATCATTTCATTCGGCCTCACGCTGCACATGGCTAGTTGCTGTGGTCTATTCGGTCTCTTGTATGTGCTGGTGAAGTTGCTAACGAACATCTCTTCAAAATCCAACCAGCAGTTGATGCTGCCAGCTGGTTGATTATTCAACCATACCGGCCATTTGGTCCTTCCAACATGCGGAACATACCGCTGGCCATCTCATTGCCACCGCAATCTTCACAAATGATGGCATAATCAATCAACCAGTCCTGCGGTTTGGTACTTCCATTGTACGTTTTTGTGCCTCTTGCCAGCTGGAAATTTGGCACCGGTGGTTCGCCCATGATCCTTGGTCCGAAACATGCCGGACCCGGTGGACCTTGCTCTTCCAATAGTTCAGACCGGTATAGGCGATCCAACTTTACTCTTGCATCATTTGCCGGCAAATCTCTGTACAAGATTCTATCCTGCATCCCATAGTGGTTGTTCCCACCTTGGTTTGCGTATTCTACCTCGGAATATCCATCATTATACCTCTCATTATTCTGATTGTAGCGAGCTGGCCTCACTTCCCTCTCCTGCCGAGGTTCCTGCCTTGGTTGCTGGTGCACTTCTCTTCTTACCTCGGCCGGGGTTTGGTTTTCATGATTGTCTCTCGCAGGCTCTTTCCTGCCGTGCTCCCCATTACCTCGGCCGCCTCCGTCCTTTTCCATGCGGCCGTGGTTTCTCTCCCCACTATTACCTCGGCTAGCATTCCCTCTGTTCTCATTTGCCTTTCCAGCTATTGCCGGGTCATATGGAACAATTTGTTTGTTCCTCTTCCCCGAGGTTACTGCTCTTTCTTTTCTTGCATTGTTTCCGGGTGAAGATGCTGGCTTGCAGATAAAGGTGCTGCGCCGAATGAACCATTCGCGAAGCTCCTGGTCTTGCCGGGTTAGCTCTGAGCATTTCCTCATTCTGCTGGTTCGCGATGCGCACCAGTTCATTCACTCTTTCTTGCTGCCTCTGCCGAGCTTCTCCTGTTAATCCTTCTAGTTCCAATGCTGCTGCATTCGCCGCTCTTAGGTTTTTCGCCGG
The DNA here is from genome assembly GCA_030063025.1 of Avena longiglumis. NCBI lineage: Eukaryota > Viridiplantae > Streptophyta > Magnoliopsida > Poales > Poaceae > Avena > Avena longiglumis. The sequence continues at coordinate 98,827,412 of CP125974.1, forward strand.
TATTATACCGGCAAACCCAAATCGCCGATTCGCTCGTGAGCTTCATGCTCTTTATTAATATCACTCATGAGGTTCTTTCCTCTTAATCTCAGTTCGTCCACCCGCTGGTGCGATATCGCTTATTAGCTTTTGCATATTCTCTCGTGGTCCTGTTCATGATTCCCAGGCCGATACTTTTGAGCCTCTACCAGCACTTTTGCCTAGTTTCCTCTAGCTCGCTCGAGCATTTGCGGATCAAGTATCGCCATGTGTAGTTAAGTTATCTATAGTTGCCTGAAGAATGTTCTCTGGTCTCTCCAGGGGTGGTCCTCTCACTCTTGGTGCCTTTGGGGTGGTGTCATGTAGTTCGGCCGGATTTGCCACCGGCGGAATTACCTCGGAGGTTTGCAGTGTAATCTGCTTGGACGTGCCCTGTACATCTGCGGCGGGCTCTCTGCTTGACCCGGCCAGTGCTGCTCCCACTTGTGCCCCTGCTGCGACCATCACCTCGGCGTGCCGCCGACGTTCTCGATGGACAGCTGCGCTTCGTGGTGGTTCCCCGCAACAACAACCGGTGAGGATAAGCGTTGGAGACGCCGACGCCGACGTAGATCGTGGCTTGCCAGCCGATGAAGATCCCGCTGCGCTGGGAGTTTTCGAAGCTCTGCATTGTCTCGACATAGTCACAGAGACCAAATCTGGACCACACCGTAAACAACGCTCCACGGTGTTGATGAAGTTTCCGTCCGGATCACAACTCTAGCACACCGCCGCCCCACGGCGCCAACTGCGTGGTTGTGGCACGGCAGATGCCATGGGTAGGCTAAAGTATGGGGCCAATGGATGCTAGTGGGATCAGGGGAGGAAGATGCAACGCTTTTTCACTCAAGCTGCCAAAGTGATCACCTTTATTTCTCTCTTGATGTGTTACAAATGCTCCTAGAGCTGTATACAGGGGTTCTATGTGAATTTCCCTAGCCTAACGTTGCTCAAAAGACCCTCTCCTCCCTCAGGGTCCAATCCTCCCCTTATAAAGGGGTGCCTTGGGTGCCCTTAGGGCTGACGGGGCAAGCATATTCGAGGAATATGCTTGTCCCAAAGTAGTAATCGCGCCTCCTGTCTCCTTCCTAATGACGGAAAGCTCCAGCGGCCCCCTTCTGGCCTCGGTCTCCAAAGACTGCCACCTCCGTGACCTCCTTCGCCCCTCATCCTGCGCCTTGTCTTTTGCGCTTGGCCTGCTCATTCCTTTTAGCCTGCAGCCATTGTTTGACCCTAAGCTTCTCCTTCTCCTGCAAGCTTCGTATAACTCGGCCTTACCTTGTGTTATTCGGCTCGTTCCTCACCTGCATGAAGATCATTTGTGTAACCCGGCTGAGTTTCTCATTAACTCGGCCAGGTAACCACCTTACACCTATACGTGAGCTTCTTGCCTCCGTTCATCGGCCGACATATACATGATTCGGCCGTCCTAGGCCGTAGTTCGGCAATGAGACGGGGATAGTATCTCTGTTTTTTCCCCGTCTCTGACCTACCCGTGGTTAACCCCCCGACACCAGCCCACTAAAGTCCCACGCAAGGACTGGCAGCTCAGGAAGATTTCGGGTGGCCCAAGCCCGTGGCGAATTTGACTCCTTGGAGGACAAGTCTAGATTAGATAGAATTTCAAAGGGTACCAACCCTAATTTGTAACCGACTCGGCCTATCCTGAGACCTGGCCTATATATATAAAGGCCAGGAGGGTACGGTGAGAAGGATCCTCAACTCAGCTCATACACACCTCCACGCCAGATTGCATCTGCGCACCCTTGTATCCTTCGGTTTCGTCGTAATCAAGAGCATACAAGCAGTAGTAGGGTTTTCCCTCCGGGGGCCTGAACCTGGGTAAATCGCGTGTCCCTGATGACCCACAAGTATAGGGGATCGCAATAGTCTTCGAGGGTAGTATTACCCAATTCATTGATTCGACACAAGAGGAGACAAAGAATACTTGCAAGCCTTAACAACTAAGTTGTCAATTTAGCTACACCTGGAAATAGTTTATGCTCACAGAAGTTTATCAGTAGCAACAGTTTATAGTAGCAAACAACAAAGAAACATCAGCAGTAAAACAAGAGCAATAGTCACAGTAGCAGCAAACAGTAGGATATGAGCGTGGTAGGCATAGGGATGGATGGACATGCGTTGCATGGACGAGTCTAAACATGTAACTTCAAGATCTAGGGAAATTGCAGATAAATAAGAATAAGCATCCAAGTACTAAACAATCATAGGCATGTGCTCCATATATAGTCATGCATGCTCGCAATGAGAACTTGCACAACATCTTTTGTCCTGCCAGCCCGTTGCAGTGGGCCTCAAGGAACTATCGAAATTAAGGTGCTCCTTTTAATAGAGCACGAGCAAAGCATTAACAGTCCGTGAACACATGTGATCCTCACATCACAGCCATCCCTCCGTTGTCCCAATTTTCGCCACTGTGGCCTTTGGATTTGGACAATGATATGTGTACACAACTTGAAGATAATATCACAAACAATACTATCATAATGATTTAATAATAAGTTCTTATCTGAGGTCATGGCACTTGGGCCCTAGTGACAAGCATTAAGCACAACAAGTTGCAAGAAAGTCAAATAGCACTAATAGAGATACTAGGCACCATGCCCTAACAATCTTATTCGATTACATGATAGAACTCATCCAATCCCTACCATATCCATAGCCTACAGCGGGGGATTACTCACTCATGGATGACGGAAACATTGATTGTTGATGGAGAGGCATTGGTGATGACGATGGCGACGATCCTCCCCAAACTCTCCGTCCGTAGGTGCCGAAACGGAGTTTCGGTTCAATCGCGGTTTACGTGGCGGCAAGCAGCGGAACTCTTTCTGGAAAAACGTTGAACCCCCCGCGGTTTTTAGGTCACAAGGCTTCTTATAGGCTAAAAGGGAGGTCGAGGGGGTGCCTGAGGCAGCCGCACCCCCCCTAGGCGTGGGCTGGGCCCACCCGCACGGCAGGGGTGTGGGCCCCTGTGATTCCCTCTCTGCCTCTGCTCGTCAAGGTCTTACGGTGAAATAGGATTTTTGGCATATTTTCGGGATTTTTCCTAATAGTTGATTTTCGCACAAAACTAGACACCAAGGTAATTCTGTAAAAATCACAAATGTTAGTTATATCCAAATCACACAAGTTTAGAGGAGAAACAATAGCAAAAGTGTTCGGGAAAGTAGATACATTTTTGACGTATGCTTAGCTTATTGCTTGTCCTTAAGCAATTTAGTTGAAAACTGAGTGCGATAAAAGAACTTTCATGAACACATTTGCTTCATATGATGTATATATTCTCAACATAGGAGTAGATACTTAGACAATTCATAATAAGAAGTATGCAACTAAGTCTACTCAATAGTCGTTGCAAGCTATGAAGAGAAACCAGCTCAATAATAATAAGTAGCATGAAACATAAACATAAGCAACATTGCAATGCTCATAAGAAGGTATGATAGAGTGGTATCTCGCTTGCCTTTGTTTGTAGAGAACAGTATAAATGCCAAGGCACCTCTGAAGTTCAAGTGAAGACTAGAAGTAAAGATATCAGAGGTACAAGCATCAAAGTCATGACATAATTAACCAGGTTTTGAGACAAACACAAGAATGACAACTATGCTCTCAAGAATGTGCTCATAGAATAAGTGGTGACTCAACAAGGAAGTGAAAAAGGTTTTGAAAAGTTTGAAAGGCTTTCAAATGCTGAAATTAAGGTACTCATTAGCTTTGAGCTCTCATTGCCCCTATCATAGGCATATCCATGTGGTTAAAGGTGAAAGTGAGGTCCAATATGAGTTATATGCTTGACATACCATAAACTGGAAATCCCATGTCCCTTGAGTACGAGGGCTGCTCCTCATGCTACTGAACTTTAGTTACTTGTAAGTTCTTGTCATCGTAAATACATGCATATCATAGAGAACCGCCAACGGGGTACCCCTTGCACATGATACAGGAGATATCCCATAATCAAAATGACAAGGCAAGCAGACAATGAGCATCTCAGCGATCTTTTTATTTGCTATTTGCATAGGTTTTTATTGAGGATGCTTCACAGATTGCTCATTACGGTAATGCTGCAAGTTTCCACCATGATTAGGCATGGCTTAGGCTAGCGGCCCAGGCGTTTATCTAACACATATATATAACTCCATGAACTCATAAGCTCCCCTTTTATTTCACACCGACGACATCCGCAAACAAAAGTGCATGGTATCAACTTGATATGTATCCATAAGTGTTGAAAGCGTTCCCCGTGATAGCACGGTTCTGATAACTCCCAGCCTATAATTTGCAAGCATATAACTTTCATGGACAGTCACAATGGTTCAGGTTTATTAAGTGCAAGGAATAAAGTGTGCCATCAAGTTCGTGAGAGCTTTTATAACTAACTTTCGCAAAACAAGCAAACATTTTATTTGGAAGAAAACAAGGCATAGTGAATATGCACTGGATAGCAAATTATGCTAATAGGTAGGTATGGTGGACACTGTTGGCAATATTGGTTTTGGGGAGTTGGATGCACAAGTAGAGCTCGTACGCAGTGCAAGTGAAGGCTAGCAATAGAGAGGGAGCAACAAATGAGAGAGCAATAACTATCATAATCATGCTTGCAACAAAACAAGACTAATTATGGCATGAAAGTGATACAAGAACTCTGAGGCAAAATAAATCATCGAGGCTTACTGACTATTGTTTAGCCATATGCATGCGTGAGCATGTGCCAAGTCGATTCACATGAAACGTTCAGAGGAGGATACCACAATATCATACCAAGTTATGAATAAATCAATGCAAGCAAAAATTCATATGACATGCTACAAACTATTAGCAAGCTGGAGCTAATCACAAGAAAGCAAGAACTACTAAGCATCCATAAATAACACACACCTTACAAGAACAGACTAAGTGTAAGGTTCCCAACCTTTAATAAGGTAGAGATCCCTGTGTTTACAATGCTAGTCCCTGGATCAATAGCTAGCATCCACAGTTAAGATGTAATATCAAGAAACAAAGGTCATAATACAACTTTATAACCAGGAATAAAATAATTTATTACATCTTGCATAGCTCATTTGGCTATCACATTACATTGCAGCAGAAATCCATAAAGCATGGAGTCCTTCATCTTCAAAGTGCCACAGGCAATCATGTTGGTTGTAGACTTGTAATCCTATTCAACACACTTCACTAACATCAAACAAACCTGCAACATAATAAGTTGCAGCCACAAGGGTCGATACATTTGAATTGTATTGGCAACTTTCACTACTATGTAGAAATAAGTGGATCCTATCATTACATGCATATTTGGCTAAGTGGGTGTCGTGGGAATGGTCACGGCAGATGCTGCAATCGGCAGCGAGTAGTAGAACGAGGGACAAGGGCGGCCAACCATCTGCGGTGCGAGATGAGGGCAAAGACACAGGGTTTTACCCAGGTTTGGCCCCCCGGAGGGTAAAGACCTACTCCTGCTAGATTGTATTATGAGGAGGTACAATGGACGAGCTCGGCGGCTAGGCGGCGAGTCGCTTGGGTGTATGATCGAACGTATCTCTACACGCCCCGCAAGGAGGTTTATATAGGCTCACCTCCCCTAGGGTTTACATATCTCAACCGATTCGGTTAAAGCTTCGGTACTCGTTTAACCTAATCCGATCGGGCCTATCTACTACTTCCGGCCTTCAGCCTCGGTTCCTCATTGGCTTCAATCCGATGCCGTCTTGCAGGCCCACTCGCCAAGTCTTGGGCCAGTCGGAAACGTCCTGCTGGGTATACCCCAGTAGGCACATCCCCATCAGTAGTCCCCGAGGTCGTCGTTGATTAGGCGTAGGTGGCTGCTGGCAGTCGGAGTATACGGCTTCAGGGTAGACATCCAGTCGAATCGTCGGCGGGCTCCCGTACAAAGGAGAAAACCTGTCATCCAAGTCGCAGCTTTGGCGAGTGGAGTCGGCGAAACACCGTCATAGTGAGTGGGTCGGCGAGTCGAGTGGCTGAAGTTGGACCGTTAACCGTGGTCAAACTAGCCATTGGGGTAATCCAACGGTAACCTTTGGTGTAATCACCGCGTAGTAACAGCTCCCTGATTTGGCGTGTAATAACCGCTATATGAGAGGAATGGCAGGCGATCAGAGAACCACCTTCTCACCATTTCCTCCGATCGCACAGACTTTTCGCCTTCGATCGCGACCAAACCAGAAATCCCTCGACCCCCAGCAAATCTCTCCGTCATGGCCCTTTCCACCGAACCGTGGGGTAGATCTAAGTGCACGAGGGCGCAACTGGCTTCCTTCGAGGAGGCCGGGATCTTGCGAGCCGGCTGCTGGCGCATTCCTGCGGCCGGAGAGACGACCCCGAATCCGCGAGAGAGGGAGTTCATCTGCTTCACCAGCCATCTCGAACGGGGGCTAGGGTTCCCCACGTCCCTGTTCTTCCGGCGCTTCTGCGCCTACTACGGGATCCAGCCATCGGATCTGGGTCCCCATAGCATCGAGCAGCTCGCCATCTTTGTATGCTCGCGAATGCTACTTGGCATCGGGCTACTTCCCTCTATGGCAAGATCTGTTCCACGGACGGATCAGCCGCGAGGAAGCGAGCGGCCCAATGCTAGCCGCGGGCGGCCTAACCTTCCAGCTGAAGTCGAAGGCTTCATTCTTCGACCTGATGCTGCCCGCCAAGGCAGCGAGCGACTGGAAGAAATTATGGTTTTACGTAGCCGAGGCGACCCCGGAGGGCGAGGCGGCGATTTCGCGGTACTCCGCCAACCGGTCCGAGTCACGCCGTCTTCAAGTCGGCAAGATCCCCAGCGACCAGCGGATGGTAGTTGACGAGATGCTCCAGACCATCCGCGGTCTGAAGTAGAAGGGCCTCCAGACAATAAAACTGCATACCGCTGGTTTGGCGGCGGCTCGTCCCTTAGCTCGCTGCGAGCATTACATGTACCAAGACATCGGTCGGAAGACTCGACGAAGGCCTGCCTCGACGAGTGGAAGCTGGAGGACTACATCCAGCCGAAGAAAATCACCCAGGCGTGTACCGGACGCAGGCTAGGTCGCCCCTACCGCAAAGCGCCCAGCCCCAACGGTAATCGCACTTCGCTCGCAATGTAGTTTTGTAGTCGCGGTAACTCTAATTTCATCTTGTGTTCATTGCAGCTATTCCAAGTGGTGGAAGGATGGCTCCCGCCTTCGTACGACGAGAACTCGAGCTGTTCCGTCCGGACATGGCGAACGCCTCCGCCAAGGGAGTGACGAGGGCGACAACGACGAGTCCAAGAGGAGGTCGCCCCACTGCCCGCAAGACCCGAGGGCAACCACATGAGCTTGAGGCAAGTAAAAGCCCCGAGCGTCATGACGACGACGAGCTTCCAGAAACCACCTCGCGCCGCCAGGCTACTCCATCGAAAAAGAAGAAGAAGGAAAAGGAGGTGAAGGCGCCTCCGAGGAAGACGAAGATGAAACCGACGAGGCCGGCCTCGCCACCACATTCAGCGAGCAGTTCTGACGCCCCCAGCTCGGCCAAAGACGAGGAGCCGCCGACGACAGCCGCGCTGGACACGGCCACCATCGAGGTGCCCCTGGCGTCGATGCCTCCGCCATTCGCCCTAGTCTCTGGGTTGGGGGACGCCTCGGTCGCAGCGGCTTCGCCTCACAAGGAATCTCCTGTTGAAGATGTTCCAGAGGCTCCGGTTGCGGCCTCAACAACGAAGAAACCGTCCGTGACTTGGGCACGCGACGTTCGAATGGGGCTCAGCGCCGACGGGCCCCGAACTAGAGAAACCAGCCGCTCCGACGGGCTGCACTTCATTCCGCCGCCAAGTGAGTACACTCCTTCCTTTGTCTTGGATAGCAGCTCGAATTATATTGCTTACATGATTGATGTACATGACCGAGTCAAGAGGATGGGCCACCCGACCGTGGCTAAGGTGCCACCCGTTGTCGGTGAGGAAGATCCTTCCGCAAGAGGAAGGCGACGAGTCGTCGCTCGCGGATGGCGGCAAGAAGGCCAAGGGTGATGACGCTGCGATTTCGACAACACGGCGGTCACGCTGGGACCAGAACGGAGGCGGCGTCCACAAAGGAAGGCGCTCCCTTGCCTGGAACGGCCGAGCCGACCTCGTTTGGGGCGGGTGCCTCTATTGCCACCTTCCCGCGCTTCATGGCCAAGGCGGCCGCGGCGAGTGGAACTTCGCCCTCGTGCCACGCTCCTGGGATCGCCGATGCTGAAGTCGACCAACGTCGTGGGCATACGCCGGCCTCTCGGCGTCAGGACGCGATATAACTCCACGGCATGCTTGGCGAGCCATCCGTATATCTCCCCCGAGGATCAGGTCGGTGCTTTGCAGCGGCCTGATTCTTTTAGTGTCTTATATTTATTTTTCGCATCCAGTCCCCGAGTGCGCACTCGCTGAATTTCAGCGGGTGGGCACTTGAGAATTTCTTGATTGCCAGTCCCCGAGTGCGCACTCGCTGAATTTCAGCGGGTGGGCACTTGAGAATTTCTCGATTGCCAGTCCCCGAGTGCGCACTCGCTGAATTTCAGCGGGTGGGCACTTAGGAATTTTGCTTTGACTAACTTTTTTGGGTGATGTGCAGGGTCTGCAACTTGAGTCAGCTGACCGACTGGCAGCGAAGCACCGCGCGGAAAAGGAACTGGCCATCGTCCAGGAGGCGAACAAAGGGCTTCAGGCGGTTGCCGCGAAGGCAGAGGAAGCTCGCCAGGGTCTTGTCCCCGCGGGTGAATTGGCGGCGGCGCAAGCGGCTTTGAGTTCAGCTGAACAGCGGATCGCCAACCTCGAGCGCGAGCTGCGGGAGGCGAAGGAAGAGGCGAGCTCGGCTGATGGGCGAGCCAAGGCCGCCATTGCAGCCGCCGAAGAGGATCGCAAAGTGTCGGACGCCCTTGTTGCTGGGCTTCAGGACGACCATACTTCGCTTCAATGCTTCATCACGGATCTCGCCCGCCCGTTGATTGGTAAGTGCATATGCCTCTGCTAGTAGGTGTGCCTTTTGCGGTGTCCATCGTATTCATTATTGTCTTCTACTCGCAGGTCGCATCATCGATAGCGCGGAAGAGGCAAGCTCGTTCGACGCGCGGCAGTGTGTAAGCATGCTTGTCGACTCGGCAACGTTGTCGGCGACGTGCATCCGTGCCTATCTCCAGGAGATATCGCCCACGGAAGTGATTCCCAGCGACCTCGTTGAGGTGTGGAAGTATTTGGAGAAGGCGCCCGCGGTCGTTGAGTTCATGACGCGGTCGGCGTTTCGGCGCGGAGCGGCGACGGCACTTAGTCTTGGACTTGCCCACTTCCCCGAGGACTTCGACATCGACGATGTGACGAGTGGCTACCCATCGTCGACTGGCGCGGTGGAGCTATCCGAGGTCCTCAAGTTGCAAGACCGCTCCGCCACGTACTCGGAGCGTGTCTGGGCAATGGGCGACCTCCTTCCGTACCAGGAGACGGTCGTCGTGCCTAGTGACCCCGATCCGCCACATCGTGATTTCAAGGTCGAGCAGCCCTTCCGCGCGGCGATGGCGGGTGAACTGACGACGTATCCGTCGAACCCGTACATGCCGTTCATCCGCAATCGCCGGGATGTTGGTGAGTCGTCGTCTAAGCCTGCAGAATAGGATAGTTTGCCCTGTGGCGTTAGCAGCAGGTCTGCCATGCGGGCATATTTTGTAATATGAAACAATGCACCATGCTATCGAATGAGACGTCGTGTCTATTTTGGTATTTGTCATGTGTTTGTGATTGATGTGTGAACGAGTCCCCGAGCGCGGCCGCCCTTTTGTGGGGTTTACCTCGTATGTGATATGTTTGTTGTTTTTGTGTATTTTGTTATTGTGGTCGAATCGCCCAGACTCGAAGAGCCAGTCGCTAGGCGACTCCCTTGAACGCTCTGTACTTCGCCGTTTTCCCTTGCGCGAACGAGGTCGGGTGGCCGAGTCCCCGAGCGTGGTACTTGGCTGTTCCAGGCGCGACTCGAGGGTGAGTGAGGACTTGGAGCGTTAGTTTGAGCGCATCACTCCTGCCTGGACCATGGGGTCAGTCGCATGGCGAGTCCTGGGCATGCTCTCTTACTTGGCGTTTTTCCGAGCCGCTCGCGATGAACTGGTCTTCAGTCCCCGAGCGTGGTACTTAGCCGTTCGAGTCGCTATGCCGAGGGTGCGGAGGACCGTGGTCGTTGTAAGAAGCGAAGGCAGGTGTCTTGGCTCGTAAAGCCAGTCGAGCTAGGCGACTCCAATGGGGCTCCGGGTAGGCATTTTTCGTGGATGATGCAAGGCCTGAGGTTTACTCAGTGCTCTTGCATCGCATTACTTAGCCGTGCCGATCGCTGTACCAAAGGTTGACTTCTGCGGTTAGCTTGACGCTATCATTACGAGTGCGAGTGGCACAATACATGGAGAGTAAGCGCAATTTGCGGTAACCAATTCTTTTTATTTCACAGCGACTGGAGAGTACATATGTGGGGTTCTAGGGGTAGAACTTCCGTAGGAGGTTTACATTCCATGGTCGGTTGACGTCGAGTTCGCCGTCCCCGGACGCCGATGAGGTAGTAGGCCGTTGCTGGCATACCTCGATGGCGAATGGTCCCTCCCACGGAGGGAGAGCTTGTGCATGCCCTTCTTGTCCTGGATGAGGCGCAACACCAGGTCGCCTTCCGGAAGGTGCGAGTTCTCACCACCGCCGTGGTAGCGCGGAGTCCCTGGTAGATAGCGGTGCGTGACCGGCGAGGTCACGTGCTTGCCGAGTTGATCGACCCCTCTTGGCGGGCGAGCTCGTTAGCAGCCTCCAGATAGTGGACGACCCACGGCGAGTCGTTCGAGGTCGGTGGGCATGATCGCCTCGGCCGTAGACCATGAAGAAGGGGTGAACCACGCCGACTGTTGACCGAGGTGCGGATCCCCGGATGACGGAGGAAACTCTCGACCCAGCACCCGGAGGTGCGCCGAGTGGTACTTTGAGTCGCGGCTTCAGCCGTGGAGGATGCTTTGGTTTGCCCGCTCCGGGCCGTTGGATTCCGGGTGGGCGACTGACGCGAGGTCGAGCCGAATGTGGTGATCTTCGCAGAATTCGGCCATGGCTCCTTTGGAAAAGTTGGTGCCGTTGTCCGTGATGATGTTGTTTGGGAACCCGTAGCGATATATGAGCTCACGTAGGAATTTGGTGGCGGTCTTCCCATCGCATTTCGATCGCTTGGCCTCCACCCACTTTGTGAATTTGTCGACCGCGACAGCGGTGGGTGTAGCTGAGGGGGCCTTCTTGAAGGGGCCTACCATATCCATGCCCCACACAACAATGGCCAGGTGATGGGGATTGTTTTGAGCGCCGAGCTCGACGCGTCTGGTTGGCACCCGCGCATCACTGGACAATGTCGATAGCGTCGCAGCGGTGGGCCAAGAGAAGCCATGTCGCATAGCCTTGGCTACCAGGGAGCGGGCGCGGCAGGCCGCAGTCACCGGAGTGGATGTCGTGGAGGATCTTGCGTCCTTCGGCGGGTTGGACGCAGCGTTGGAACACGCCGATGACACTGCTCTTGTGGAGCTCGCCGTCGATGATGGCATAGGACTTGCATCGACGAGCGATCATCCGAGCTTCCGTATTGTCTGTCGGCAAGGTGCCGGCTTCCAGGTAGGCGATGTAGGGCTTGGTCCAACAGATGGCTCGTTGACGAAAAGTAGGCTGCCTCTGGTTGGAGCGGGACTCCGATGTCGATCTCCCTTGGGGGAGAGACTGATGGCTTGGTGATCGTGTCGAGGAAGACGCCAACGGGTGGTGCGAGTCGAGCCGACCGGATGCGAGAGAGTGCGTCGGCCTCCTCGTTCTTCCGCCTGTCGATCCACTCGACAGAGTAGCCGGTGAAGTGTCCGCCAGCTTGTCCACCGCTCGCAGACGCCGCCATGGTGGGGGAGACGGCGTCAGGTGCAGCGACTTGCCCAAAGGATTTGTGGTCGAGTCTCCGTAGCAGCGAGGCGTTGACATTCATCTCCTTGCAAGCTCGCATGCCGTGGAGTAGGGCCTCGTGACCGCCATGTTGTTGGTGCAGGGTGAAGTCGAGGCAGAGGATGTAGCGGAGCTTGTCGCCTTTGGTGAAGTTAGCACGATCCTCGCGCCGTCTGCCGTTCTTGGAGCCGCTGGCGCAGGCTCCAGAATGGAGGTATGGCAGCTTCTCGGCTGTTGGGCCTCTTCCCATCGGCGATGAAGTCCGCTAGGGCTCGCGACTTGATCGCTGCTCAGATTTGATGTTGTGGACGCCGATCTCGACGGCCCACTGGCGACCCGGTCGCCTCGATTATGCGGATGATGTCTTGCGGTGGTGCCGAGGAAACGACCGTGATCGGGTGCTCGAAGTAGTGCGCAGCGCCGCTGAGCTCAAGACCGTGTATACCAGCTTTTGGTATCGGGTACCGGCGTGACTCGGTGAGGACCTCGATGTAGTACATCGTCGCCGATCGGGCGCCTTTCCTTCCTCTCGTCGCGACGACCATGACGGCAACGACGACGCCGCCGGAAGCCGCGACGTAAACCAGCATGGGTTCTTTGTCACGGGCGGCGAGTAGCGGCGCGAGTAGCACCTTTGAGGTCGCGAGCGCCGTCCGCCTCCTTGTCCCAATCGAAGGTGGTGTTCTGCATCAGCAGTATAGGGCATCGCTTTTTCGCTTAGGCGGGAACGGCGGCGAGAGCCGCTACTCGCCTGGATGTCGCGAGCACTCGGGTTTGCTGAGCCGACGGTCGATCTTCGTGGGTTCGCCGATCCTCGCTTGAGACGACGTACCAAAGAGTTGTCCCGGTACACCGAAGGTGCATTTGCCTGGGTTGAGCTTTATCTTGTATTTTCGCAAGTTGGCGAATGTTTCCGCCAGGTCGGCGAGGAGGTCACCCTGGCGAGTGGACTTTACGACCATGTCGTCGATGTAGACGTGGATGTTGCGGCCAATTTGGCTTGCTAGGCATTCTTGCATGCACCGCTGGTAGGTCGCCCCGGCGTTCTTGAGGCCGAAGGTCATGGTGGTGTAGCAGAAGGCTCCGAATGGCGTGATGAACGCCGTCTTCTCCTCATCCTCGACAGCCATTTTGATCTGGTTGTACCTAGAGTAGGCGTCGAGGAAACATAGCGACTCCGAGCCCACCGTGGAATCGATTATCTGGTCGATCCGCGGGAGGACGAACTGCTCCTTTGGGCAGGCGTTGTTCAGGTTTGTGTAGTCGATACACATCCTCCAGGTCACGTTCTTCTTCTCGACCAGGACTGGGTTTGCCAGCCACTTGGAGTATTTGATTGGCCGGATGAAGCCTACAGCGAGTAGACGCTGCACCTCCTCGGCGATTGCTCGGCGGCGCTCTTCATTGAAGGGCCGCAGCGCTGACAGTCGCACTTTGGGGTCGGCGTTTAGCTTGTGCTCAGAGCTCCCTAGGGACACCGCATGTCGAGGGCTTCCATGCGAAGATGTCCTGTTCTCACGGAGGAACTCGGCGAGCGCCTTCCTATGCCGGGCTCATGCCCGTCCGATCGCCACCGTCTGGCCGAGTCACCGGGACCAGCTCGACGGCTTGGTGTGCGCCGTGGCCTCGAAGGTTGAGGTGTTTGCGCCCGAGTTGGGCTTCTTGAGTATGGTGGGTCGTCATTGTTGACCCGCCGCAGCATTTGGCGAGTTCATCGCGTGGTTGGTCTCCACCGCGATGATGGCTTCAAAGCTCGGCCTTTGGCCTCGCACGGCGCCATGTCGGGTCGCCGCTGATGGTGATGACGCCGCACGCCCGGAGCTTCATCGTTGTATCGCAGCGGGCGCTGCCATGAACTTGGCGAACGCGCCCAGACGCAGTGGTAGGGTTGTCGAAGGGCACCAGTCAAGACGATCCGCCGGTGCGAAGTTTGCTGGTGTCGAAGGTGACCGGCAGCGTGACCTTGCCGATCGGGTACGCCTTCCGACCGGGACGATGCGTGGGAACGTGGTGTGGGTTGTCTCGATCATCGATCGCGGGAGCCGCAGCGCTGAAGGTGTCTGGCACAGATGTTGATGGAGCTGCTGCAGTCCATCAATGTCTTGGGGAGCCAGTAGTCGCCAACCTTGGGCTTGACCACCAGGGCGACTCGACCTGGGTAGTCGATGCGTGGCGAGTGGTCTTGATGACTCCAGGTTATGGGCTGCTCCGACCAGTTGAGGAACTAGGGAACGTCCACCTGGGCCATCGCGTTGACGGCGACGACGCGGGCGATGACCTTCTTCTCGCGCTTCGTGTTGAAGCCTGTGAAGGTATGGAGTGAGCCGGCCACTTTGCCGAATTTTCCGCCGCTTACGGTCGTTGTCGGGTCCTCCCTGCGCCGTGCTTCTCGCTCTCCCGAGGGTGTGGCGATCGGGGTGGTGCGCTATGGCTTCCTTCCTGTGAAACGCACATGGATGGTTAAGGAGAGCCGCGGGTCGAACCTTGGCTTGGTTTCCGCTGCCGCGGCGTTGTCCTCCGTCGCGGCGGAAGCTCTTGGGCTCGCATTGCGTGCGGCGTTGGCGATGAAGTCGACTCGCCATCGCGGGCGCTTGCCGTGAGGCGAGTGTTGCAGAAGCGTAGGTCGGACCGTCGTCTGGCCGTCGTTGCTGTCGTGCAGCGTTGACCTCGACTCGTCGCCGCTTCTGGTTTGGATCTTCCTCCGCACCATTTGGCGATCTCGAGAGGTCGGGGATGTTGTCGAGTGTGCGAATGTCGCTGAGCTTGGCGACAGGGGCTCGTGGCGGCACGAGGTCTTGAAGCAATGGATCGCGGTGTCCGGTGGATGCCGACCGCTTGTACCGTAGTTCTTGCCACCGTTGGACCCAGCTGGTCGACTCGCGGGTCCCTGGACGCACGCTCCAGTCCTCGATGGTGGTGGCGCGGTGTAGGAGCACTCAAGTGCTGAAGCGTCACAGCATCTCCTCCCGTGAGTCGACATCGCCCGGGGAGGTGTTGATCCATCGCCGCACGCCCTCCATCATCGTGGGAGGTAACGGCCAGCAGGTTTGCGGTGTGGCATGCGATCCCCATCGCCATGAGATATGTGTCGAGCCAGACGGCGGGTCGCAGAGGAGTCGATTTTCTATCTCCTTCGGCGCCTTGAATTTTGGCGGGTACTTCGCCTCGAATCATTGGTCCGGCACTTGGGGCCGAGTCGACTTAGCGACCCCATGGGCTCGCCGTCATGGCGATTGGTTAGGTGTGTCGAGTCGCCGGGCGGCGCCGCCATTTTGGTTGTTGATGATGTGGGTGCGGGCGTCGATGGGTTGCCCGCGTTGGCGGCGACGGTTGGTTGCTGGCCTGGGTCATTGGTGGAGTGCGGCGTTCGCTGGTCGGTGTTGAGCTGCAGTGGCTCTGTGGCGGGCGATTGAGCGTGTTTTCCGCTCCGCTTCCGACGAACGCGAGTATACCGACCGCGAGTCAACGCTGCTTTGCTGCTCGACGCCTTTGCGGTAGGGCCCTGACGCATCGGATCTGTAGGGCGCCGCCGCGGGCCGTGATGTTGTCGGCTGCTTTCGACCCGCCACGAGGTTGTCCATCGGGGTGGAGAACAGTTGGGAGGCCGTTTATGCGCTCGCCCGTGAGGAAACTACTATCCGCGGCTGGTCCTCGAGGTGCGGTTGGGTGGAGGTGGGGTGCCCATCGCTGATCTGGCGGGGGCGGGCGCTTCCTCCGTGGCGCTCGCAGATCGCGCGGCCGCCACACAGCCGAGTCGTCGTCGGGTTCAAGGCTACCGAATGGTGGGGTTCAGCGTGACTGATCCGTTCTGGTGATAGCGATAGTTCTCCTGGCCACCTGCTCGAGGAGGAATTTTTCCCGCCCTTGTTCCTTGCGCACCGCCCGCCGCCAGCGGAGTTCCTCACCTCCGTTGCCGTGGCGTTAGGAGGGATTGGGTGGAGAATGGATCCTCCGGATCGGTGCGTCGCCATGTAGGTCGCGGGCGTGGCCGTTCCGTCGTGGAGGTCGGCGGAGTTCTCCACCCGAGTCGATTCAAGATCCCGAGGATGGAGGGTCCTCAAGTATCCCACGTTGGAGACCGGTGATGGAGCCCGCGGGTGAAGCCGCGGTGATGGACCCGCGAGTGACGCCGGTCGCCGAAGTCGGCGTCGTTGAGGGCCGTCTTCGGCCGCTGAGTTTTCGCCACGCGTGGGCCGAATTGTACTCGGAGGCGGCGATGGATCGTGCGGATCTGGCTCTGAGAGCCGATCGCGTGGTGGCGACTTCGCGGATGCGAGCCGAATCCTCCGAGACGATGACGCCGGTGAGGCCGACGAAGATGCCGATCGTCGATCGGCAGATCACGCCAGGCGTGACGGTCGCGCCGGACGTAGCTGCTCGACAAGATTTGGAGCATCTCGCCGATCGCTATCATGCGGCCGGGCGCACCGTCGTTGATGGGCAGATTGGATCTCGCCAGAGAACACCGGCACCGCCAGGCCCCACGGTGGGCGCCACTGTCGTGGGAATGGTCACGGCAGATGCTGCAATCGGAAGCGAGTAGTAGAACAAGGGGCAAGGGCGGCCAGCCATCTGCGGTGCGAGATGAGGGCAAAGACACAGGGTTTTACCCAGGTTCGGCTCCCCGGAGGGTAAAGACCTACTCCTGCTAGATTGTATTATGAGGATGGTACAATGGGCGAGCTCGACGGCTAGGCGGCGAGTCGCTTGGGTGTATGATCGAACGTATCTCTACACGCCCCGCAGGGAGGTTTATATAGGCTCACCTCCCCTAGGGTTTAAATATCTCAACCAATTCGGTTAAAGCTTCGGTACTCGTTTAACCTAATCCGACTGGGCCTATCTACTCACCTGGGCCTTCAGCTTCCAGTCGCTCAGTTCCTCGCTGGGCTTCAATCCAGTCGCCGTCTTGTAGGCCCACTCACCAAGTCTTGGGCCAGTCGGAAATGTCCTGCTGGGTATACCCCAGTAGGCACATCCCCATCAGTGGGGTTAGGCTCATTTGCAGAAAGCAATATAGTTTTATCCTATCTTTTCAAAATAGTTTTTGATCTTTGTCAAATCTTTCCAAACTTCTTGGAAAACTCCAAGTGCTTCAAATCCCTTGTTGTCACCATCAAGTTTTACTTTGAGAAATTGGAATGTCGAGATCTTCCATAGCTTCAGGCCTTAGTTGCTCAGTATTGTCCATAACCGGGGACACGGCTAAGTACTTAGAATTTGATCTTCTGCAGAAGTTGTACACTTTACCCACATGACACAATCTCGTCTTGTTGCCACCAGTGGCCGCTGGATAAGTACTCACCAAGATGGAGTACTGGCAGATCGAGAATGTGACAAAGTCTTTCCATAGGAGTCCTCCCAATACACAATGCTAGCTTGTCATCCAGGCACCAATGTAGGGATAAATTTCCCTTACACAATTCTATTCAACCTGAAGATGCCAATGCATGGGTCTTCCACTATGTAGTTGACTAAGCTAGAGCCCATTTAGCATGTGGCTGTACACGGAAGCCACTGTACGAGAAACATGTTTAATCTCTAAGTCCCTGTGTGGTTTTATTCTAGTGCACATACAAAAAGATATAGCCATATAAACATGGTTCCTTTTGTTGCCACCTTGTCCAATCTTGAGTATCCTTGTCCACCCAGGTGGTTCATTGAGTACTTGTTTTATTATATAAAACATATGTCTTTTCAACCCTTCATATAATCATATCTTGTATCCCATCCCAATATATAGCAGGGCTAAGCATACTACAACTACATTGTTTCCACTAAGGGATATATAGGGGTATCCTATTAGGATTTAGCATAGCATAAAATATAGTAACCTTTCCATGGATGTTACAAAATCCACTAAGTGTAATGAAAATAGTAGGACATGGATGATAGCGTCACTTGCCTTTTTAGTAGAGAATGTTGGTTCACTTCTTGATCTTGCAAATATCACACTCTTCTAATTCCACTACAATTCAATCTAGCAAACACAATTTCAACTAGCATTCCAACCAATTTTATCACACATAAAATAATTGAAACAAGGTCATGCATGCAAGCATGCAAAAGATAGTTTTATTTAGAAAAGTGGTTTCTACTAGGATCTAAACATTGTAAAGTTCAAAAGTGGTCATTTACTAAAGTGGTAAAACCATTTGCAAAAGGTTTCATCAATAAACCATTTTTAAATCAAATCAATATTTTATGTGGTTGAAGATGCTTTTAGCAAAGAAATATTCTTTAAAGGGTTCACCAAATATATTTTTAATTCTCAAAACTTGGTGTTTAGGGTCAGAAGGTTTGAATCAAATCATTTCCCAAGGTTTCACTCAAAAATCATTTCTATATCATAATCAATATTTTTATTTGACTAGAAATGAGATAATTAAATTATTTATTCCTTATCTTCACAAAATACATTTTTAAATCCATAAGTTGGTTCCTATGGTCAGTAGGTTCACAACAATCCATTTTGCAAAGATTTCATACTAAAAATATATCTAGAACAATTTTTATATTCAAAATAAGACTACACAAGTTTCTGCAATTTCAACCAATTTTCGAGAAGCAAAACATTAAACAAAAAGCATGGTTGCAAAGTACTTGTTCTACTGATTCTATTGATATAAAATTTCCAAAATTTGGACGTGTAAAATTAAAGTTATGAATTTTACAAGTTTGCCATTCAATCAGATTCTATTTTCTGTTTTTAACAAGACCTTGTCCACGTGGCGCAATCTAATTGGTCGGTACCGCTTCATTCGGATTGAGAATTACTGGCCGTCAGATCTAACTAACAATGCACGACACAGATTGAGCGTACCGGTTCGTTTAAGTCATTCTATCGCGTACACACGATCAAAATCCAACGGCTCACAACCACTGGACATAAACTGGCGGCGCCAGCGGTGGTGAACGGCGGCGGCGCGGTCAGACGATGATGGTGCCGGTGTTATAGGAAGCGAGAGAGCGAGGGGAGGTGCTCACCAGGATCGCCACGATGCGCTGAAACTCAAGGTCGTCGTTGCTGGTCGAGGGGCGCACAGAGTCGACTGGGATTCCTCGCCGGAGTCAGTGACGGCGTCAGGCGACTCTGTTTGTCGTCGGGGGCGAGGTTGCAGATCGCCCTAAGGCAAGTGGAGCACATGGTTAGACGCGGGCGAGTGCGTAGATGATAGGAGCATCAACAGAGAGGCTCGGGACGGTCTGCTCTTACCAGGGGAGCTCGACGGAGTTGAGACAGACGGCGGCGAAGTGTTGAGGTTGTCCTTGCCGACGCTCTGGGGAAAGCGCGGGCGAACGAGTTGCACGGGGAGATGCGCCAGGCGATGAGGAACAAGCTCGCGTGCAGTGGGAGTCGAGGCGCGGCTGGACGACGCCGCAATTGGTCAGGGAACCTCGTCCGAGCAGAAGGTTTTGAGCTCGCGATTGGAGCAGCCCGGTGGCAGAAAGGAGGCGGTGTTTGAGGGGAAACGGAGGAGAGGGCAAGGCGCTAATGTACGCGTGATTACTGACGAGAATTGATCGCTCATTGACGCGAATTTAAGTGGTTTTAATCGCGGCAGTAAACGGCGAGGAGGGGGAAAACGGCCGGCGCGAGTGAGAACGACGATGAGGTGGCATGGGGTCCGTTCGTCAGTGAGGTGGGAGAGAAAGAGTGGGGTACACTTGTCTGCGTCTCAGCGGGTTCTTTTCCGGGTGGAAAACGTTTCATTGCGGGGGAGTTTAGTTGGGCTAGGTTTGATTCACCTTTTTTTTACAGAAAGTTTTTCCTTTTTCTGTTTGAATATTCTGATTTGATTTTCAAACAAACAATTCAAACACCAATTCAAATCAAACCACCACCAAACTTTGTATTGATTTTAGTTCTGTTTAACAACATAATCCAAAGTCCAAAACAAAATATTTTTTATTCTTTTTAGGATCCATTAATAATAAATAGATAGACCTTAGTCATTAATTCAAATAGGATTTAATTTATTTAAAAACTCTATTTGAAATCTAAATAATACCAAAATCATTTTAGTAGGTTTCACTTGGAAAACTTGTTTAAAATAAATTAACAAGTTTTAGTGTTTATTTAAAATGGAAAAACCTTTACTTTAATAAAATTGGATATTAATAAATCCTCATTATTTTATTTAAATAAACCTTTACTCTTTTTATCAAATAGAAATATTTTATTTCAAAAGCTTGGCCAAGATTTAATTTGGCTCTATAAAATAATCGTTGTTTAAAATTCTACCTTTGCTTTTGAAAATCATATCTTTTTATTAAAAGATCTAAAAATAGTGATTCCAACTATTATAATTTTTATTTATTAATTGTTTATCTTTTTAAATCCCTTTAGGATTTTATTTGACCAAAACAGGTTTTGATGTTTCCAATTGGAATCAAAAAGTTTCTTCTCACCCTAAATTTCAACAAAATTTTATTTGTTTATTTATTTTTCACATTTCAAAATTTGGAAAATTTTGGGATGTGACACTAAGCATGCTCACAATGATGAGTATATGTACAAAAATGAAAAAAATAGAGTTTGTTACCAGCCTCTTACCACACCTGAAGTTGTCTTAATATTCATTATTGCCCTTGACTTGTGTGACTTGAATAATAACATGAAACCAAACTCCGCTGAGGATGGCTGAACCCTGCAAAGAACTCACAAAACCAAAGTTTTTGGTATTTTCAATTTTTTAAAGCAAGCAAACAAAGAAAAAACAAACAAAGCAAAATCTTTTTGGATTTTTCTTTTAAGGCAAACCAAAGCTAGGAAACAAATAAACAAGCCAAGAGAAACAACGAAAATATTTTTGGTATTTTTGTGTTTTGAGAAAGCAGAAACAAAAACCAAAAAAAAAGCGAAACAATGGATATACAAAGAACCGACGAAACATGATATATAGATGGGTGTGATGTCGGTATACCCCTCCCCCCTCCCCAAGCTTAGGCTTTTGGCCTAAGTGGGGCTCAATAGAGCGGGTAGTAACCCCAAGCTGGTGGGTCATCATAGGAATGATCATAGTCAGGCGGTTGCGATGAAGAAGAAGACACGCCCCAATCATAGGAGGGCTGCTGGTATGAAGACTCTCCCAAATCGTAGGGCTGAACCGAATCATCTTCGGCATCCTCTCCAACATTCTCCTCTTGTTGGGAGAGCTCCGCCACATATGTGTCAAACTCCTCCTTCGTGAGCCACTATCCTTGCCTGTTATCAAAATTAAACAAAGCAGGTGCAGGAAAATAAACTACTTTCTCAGCCCTACCCCCTCTCCAACCACGCTTGAAAAGGATAATTCATACGGTAAACTTCTCACAGTAGCCCCTGAAGAAACAAAATTATGTTGAACCATGGAATGAAGATCAAGCCTCTCTATGGGGAACCGATATTCTGAATGGCGAGGCTCTAAACCATGGAAAGCTAGCAACCTAGAGGCGATGAGACCTCCACAAATTCCACCCTTCTCGCGGTTAGTGGTAAGACGGTAAGCTATCAAAGCACCCAGGTATAAGATCTATCCCTATTCAAAGCAGCTGACATAAAGCTAGATCAGAAGAATATAACTTTCTAGCAATCTTTCTAGCAAGAACACACTTGGTAATGAAATAGGAAAAATATCTAATGGATGGGAACTGAATATTCCGAATTTTACCACTTTCCTTCGATAAGTCGAAACCTTGGCAAATTTCATCATATAAGTCCATAAGTGACTAAGGCCTCTCCTGGATCTTCTCACTGGACCCCCAATGAGGTACTCTAATTGCTGCACAGAAATCAGCAAAAGGCAAGTCAACATTTATGTTGTATATTTTATAATGGACCATGGGATTAGATGAAGACCAAGTAAACCGGAAGTCCTGCACCATAGCCATGGTTAGCTTTACATACTGATATGGTTCATCTTCCACAAAGTGTTCCAACCCTGCATTAGTAATCATAGTCTGGAAATCATGTAGGATTCCTGTGGCTCTCATAAATTCATGGCATGGATATATGGAAGGGAAGACTCATTCCTCACGATGGAATTTCATTGGCTCAGGTACCATCAAATCATATTGATTCAGTGGGTATGCACTCATCTTCCTTTCTGAAATTTTCAGACAAAAATCAAACCAAGTGATTTCCAAGTTGATAAATGATGAGGAACTACTATAGGAACTTGCTAGAGGGCTACACATGCATCAAAATGTAATCTCTAAGAATAGAACAAGCATGCAATCTCATACAACATGACATCTATAGCAGCAAAATACTCAAGATACAATCTACCAATCACAAATCTAATTGGACAAGTGGAGGAGGCACATACCAAGGAGCAATTCCTCCAAAAATCAGTAGCAAAGATGGGCTGAGCAAGGAGATCGGAAATCGGTAGCAAGAACATCAAGAACTCGAGCTTGAGAAAGTTTTTCGGTGTTTTTTGGGAGAGAGAAAGAAGATGGCTGCGGGGAGGCATCTTGGAGGGCCACATGTGGGCCACACCCTGGCCAGGTGCCACCTGGGGGCTGGCCGCGCCACCCAGGGGTGTGCTGGCCTAGTGGGTCCCCCCGGGCCACTCCAGGTGTCCCTTTGCCCCTTTTTTCGAGGAAAAATTTATTTTGAATTTTCTGGAATTTTTCTGGAAACTTTATATTTGGCCAATTTTCAGGGTTTGAAAGTTGATTTTCTCGCAGAAAATATTTTTGTAGAAGAAGAAAAAGCAAAACAAAACCAAAACTACAGAAGTTCTAAGACACTCTAACAAGTAAATAACTATCAAAACCGACGCTAGCAAGAGAAAAAGCAAAGACTAGGAAGGACAAAAGTAAAAGTGAGAAAGAATAACCACTGTGAAAACATTGTTTCGTTCATTAAAATCCTTTTGTTAACAAGGTTGATCAGGTCTTGTTACCAAAACAATCTTATATGAAACAAAACTTTGCATTCCACAAGGTTATTATGTTACCTCAAACCTGATAGCAATGGTCCCAATCATAATAGTTTCAAAACTTTCTTGTGGAATGGGACAATATATTTCTCCAACCTTGATGCTCTCAATATTTTCAATGGAATTCAAGCAATAGCTCGTAGCAACCTTCTTGGGGAAATAGACAGTATGCTCTTTCTCATTAATATTAAAAGTTACTTTTCCTTGATTACAATTGATGACAGCACCTACAGTATTAAGAAAAGGTCTTCCAAGAATAATAGACATATTATCATCTTCAGGAATTTCAAGCACAACAAAATCAGTTAAAACCAAGCAATTATGAGCCACCTGAACAGGAACATCCTCACATATACCGACAGGAATAGTAGTTGACTTATCAGCCATTTGCAAAGATGAATATCAGTTGGTATCAACTTTTCTAGATGGAGTCTCTTGTAGAGAGAAAATGGCATAACACTAACTCCAGCTCCGAAATCACATAAAGCAGTTCTCACATAATTGTTCTTAATAGAGCAAGGAATAGTTGGTATAACTGGATCACCAAGTTTCTTTGGAACCTTACCATTAAAGGAATAATTAGCAAGCAAAGTAGAAATCTCCTCGTTAGGAATCTTCCTTTTATTAGAGACAGTATCCTTCATATACTTTGAATAAGGAGGCAACTTAATAGCATCTATCAAAGGAATTTGCAAAAATAAAGGTTCCATCCACTCACAAAACTTGTTGTAGTGTTCTTCCTCCTTTGACTTCTGTTTCTTATTTGGAAAAGGCATAGGTTTCTGCACCCAAGGTTCTCTCTCACTACCATGTTTTTTAGCAATAAAATCTTCCTTAGTGTACCTATTGTTCTTAGTGTGCTCGTCGGGTTCTTCCTCAACTTCCTCCTTATCAGGAGCATCATTTTTATCATTACCACTCTCAGTTTTAGCATCAGAGACAGATATACTATTAGGATCTACAACAGGTTCAAGTGCTTCCTCAACTATTTTATGTTTCTTTTTCTTTCTCTTACGAGGACTACCACTACTTTCACCTTTTTGAGAATCCTGCTCAATTCTTTTAGGGTGTCCTTCAGGATATAAAGGATCTTGAGTAGCTATACCACTCCTAGTTCTAATTCCATAAGCATGTTTATCTCCTGAGGCATTAACTAGCATATATTTTTGTACCTTAGCAAGTTGATCAATTTGGGTTTGAACCATTTGAAAGTGTTTACAAATCATTTGAATATCATTAGCAGTTCTTTGCACAATATCTTTCAACTCATTAATAGCTCTAGAGTTTTCCAATAAATGATTCTGAACTTGTTTATTAAAATTACCTTGTTTAACAATAAATGTGTCAAGTTCCTCTAAGCATTGATCAGGAGGCTTTCCATAAGGAATATCACCTTCATCAAAGTGGAGATAATGTACCTGAATAGTGGATGAGTGGGGAATTGGCTTACATAATTCTTCTATAGGAGGTAGATTCTTCACATCTTCAGCTCAAATACCTTTTTCCTTAAGACATTTATTAGCTTCCTTCATCACTTCATCATTTAATGCAATCATTTCCCTCTTATTTGGTGTTGGTGTTGGAACTGGTTCAGGCACAACTGGTTCATGAGTAATAGGCTCAGGTGTATTTAGCTCAGTTGAACTCCAATCATCATAATTCTTGCTTATTTTAGCCATTAATTCTTTAGCATCTGTAGGAGTTCTTTTTCTGAAAACACAATCAGCAAATCTATCTAGGTATGTCCTAGAATCATTAGTTAGTCTATTGTAATAAATATCAAGAAGCTCATTTTTAGGCAATGTACATCCAGGATATGCATGAATCAAGGCACAGAACCTTGTCCATGGCTCAGGAAATTTCTCTTCTTCTCCCTGTTTAAAATCAAAAAGTTTCTCTAAATCAGCATGTCTAGCACTGGGAGGAAAATATTTCTGGAAGAAAGAAGCAATCAAGCAATCAGGGCTATCAATGGAACCAGGAGGTAATCTATTAAACCAAGCCTTAGCTTCTCCTTTCAGTTAAAAAGGTAAGATCTTAGTAACAAAGTACTTGCGCATCTTAAAATCATCAGATAATAAAGTACTCATAGTGGAAAGCTCATTCATATGTGCCACA
Source organism: Avena longiglumis (assembly GCA_030063025.1). Taxonomy (NCBI): domain Eukaryota; kingdom Viridiplantae; phylum Streptophyta; class Magnoliopsida; order Poales; family Poaceae; genus Avena; species Avena longiglumis. Next base: position 98,852,432 of record CP125974.1, read on the forward strand.
GCACTCTCATTTCCAGTCCCACAAAAAGGTTCTTTCTCAACAATGTCTAAATAGGATAAATCAAGAGAGAAATCATAATCTTCATCTTTAATATCTATGGGAGAGGTGGCAAACTTAGGATCAGAGGACAGTTTAGGAATAATGGTATGTCTCTCAAGGAGGATCTTAATAGCACTAGCACCATGTGTGTTTCATCACTCTTCAATAAATTCATTAGTAAACTCAATGTAACCATCATTAATATCATATCTTTCTCTAGACTCAGGTGAGCTAACAGGTGTAACAGTGTCTTCACTAGGAGTTTCTGTATTTCCTAGACTAACCATAGTAGCGTCTAGGAAAGGACCTAATGATCCACTCGCATCAAGCACAGTAGATGTAACATCATGAGTATCAAAAGCAGTTTTAGATTCAGCAGTAGTAGCAGTGTGTGTAGCATGAGTATGTGGTGGTGGTGTAACAAGCTTACTTATAATAGACGGGGAATCAAGAGCAGCAGAGGTGTTTAGGACTGTACCTCTTCTTGTAGTGGATGGTAAAATAGGAAACTTTACATCACGAGACTTCCCATGATGAAAGGAGTAGCAGTGAACAATAATAGATCCAAGTGAACTTACAAATAGAGCTATGTTCCCCGGCAACGATGCCAGAAAATAGTCTTGATGACCCACAAGTATAGGGGATCGCAACAGTCTTTGAGGGTAGTATTACCCAATTTATTGATTTGACACAAGGGGAGCCAAAGAATACTTGCAAGCCTTAACAACCGAGTTTTCAATTCAGCTCCACCTGGAAATAGTTCTTGCTCACAGAAGTTTATCAGTAGCAACAGTTTGTAGTAGCAAACAGCAGCAGTAAAATAAGAGCAATAGTAACAGTAGCAGCAAACAGTAGGATATGAGCGCGGTAGGCATAGGGATGGATGGACGGGCATTGCATGGACGATTCTAAACATGTAACTTCAAGATCTAGGGCAATTGCACATAAATAAGAATAAGCATCCAAGTACTAAACAATCATAGGCATGTGCTCCATATATAGTCATGCGTGCTCGCAATGAGAACTTGCACAACATCTGTTGTCCTGCTAGTCTATTGTAGCGGGGCCTTAAAGGAACTACTGGCAATTAAGGAGTTGCTTTTAATAGAGCACCGGAGCAAAGCATTAACACTCCATGAACACATGTGATCCTCACATCACAGTCATCCTCTCCGGTTGTCCCAATTTCTGTCACTTCGGGGCCTTTGGATCCGGACAATGATATGTGTACACAAGTTGCAAATAAGATCACACTACTAGGAAAAGGGCTATAGGTAATCCAAACATCCGTGGCTCACGTGGTTGAAGTTCCCCATGGGTAAAATAGGTGTGGCACACCTGTGGGCAGTGCCCTACTAGTAACTATAGCAACCGTGGCGCACAGGGTGGCAGTGCGCCACAGATATGTGTGGGCTAGGGCCCTTCTATCCACATGCCAGATACCCGTAGCGCACATAGGGTAGGTGCGCTACGGTTGTTAGGGTTAACCGTGGCTCACATGGAGAGGGTGCGCTACGCCTAAGCGAATGCCCCTCTGCTCTGTAAATGGGCAGACACATCCGTGGCGCACTCTGGCATGTGCGCCACGGTTGTGATTATTTCCTATAGCGCACTATGGCCACGTGCGCCAGGGATGTGTCGAGCTTTTTTTTTGACAGCTCCACTTTATGCACATGTGATCATCCACCACCCACACTTCACTTTCCCCTCCTTCTTCCTCCTTAGATCTAGTCGGGATCCTTCTCCTTCCCACCTTAATTTCTCCACTCATTCACCATTTTTAGCATGTATAAATTGCCTTGGATGTTACATACATAATAGAGGAAGCTCTCCGGTCTTGCGCGCACCTGCTTTCCATCTTCTCCCGCGATCGGTCTCTCATATCGGTAAGTTGTCCATGTAAGGATGTGTTCATGCGTATATGGATGATATGCTCATATGTATGTAGATGATCAATGCTCGTGTGTGTGTGTATTATGGAGAGGATCTCGATGCTCATGTGTGTATATGGAGAGGATCGAGATGCTCATGCATGTGTGTATGGACATGATATGTTCATGTGTGTATTATGGAGAGGATCTCTCTCTTGTGTTTGTGTGTGAATGAGTTGCCATTTGTTTTGCCAAAATGTTGATTCATTTCCATTTTGACAAGACTTTGGCATTTCGCAAAGGTCCTTATTTTAGGATAGGTCATGCCGAAATTTTCTATCGACCATTGCATGCATGCATTGATTATGTGGTTGTAATAGACTTCTAATTGTACCATGTACACCATGCAGGCAAAAATGGTCCTCATAATGAGCGAAGGCATTGTGGCTAGATTTTTGAAATGTGCGAAGGCCGACATGATACGAAATAACAAGACGAAGATAAGATGTCCGTGCAGAAGATGCAAACTCAACTGGTTGATCGACCCAGATTCCGGGAATCTGCAGGTGCACCTGCTCCGCCATGGTTTCATGGATGGATACACTCGTTGGATAAGCGATGACGAAGACGATGGAGACGGTGAAGGTGGGCAACATGACGATGATCATCACGAGGACAAAGTAGATGATGAAGAGTCTCCGGAGATGGTGAAGGTGCGGAAGGCATCGATGATGATGATCTAGATGCTGGAGGAGCAGACGATGATGGAACAACGTCAGGCTGGGTGCGGGACCCTTATGTGCAAGAGCTGCTTCTCAAGTAGACGAGTAACGCCAGCGCTGGCGCTAGAGAGAAAGCCAAGCTTGCGCAACTTGAGAAAGACGCGGTTACTCCATTGTATGAAGGATGCAGGCCTGATGATACCCGGTTGAATGTAACGCTCAAGGCTATGGAGATGAAGGCAAAACACAAATTGAGCGACGCAAGCTTCGACGATATGATGGCATTATGGCACGATCGTCTCCCGAAGGGGAACACGTGTCCAACTAGTATCGAGGACGCCAAGAAAATCATCTGTCCTCTCGATCTACCGCATGTTAGATACCACGTATGCATCAACGATTGCATTATTTATCGGGGCGAGGACGCGGAGAAAACCACATGTCCGGTGGGCGGCGTGAGTCGATACAAGAAAGGGAAGAAAGCACCTCGAAAAGTCGTATGGTACTTTCCTATCACTCCGAAGCAGCAACATACATCACAAGAAGAAAAAGTACAACCCTACCCAAAAAAGGTAGCCCGTTCGAAATAAGAAACATTAAAGTGCCGGGGCTAAATTATTCAACCGTGACAAAGAAGGGAAAAAATATTGTAAAACACTAACTCAAAAAATATTGTAAAACGCGTGGTCAAAAAAGATTAATATTTATGGACAAATTATTATGAAATTTAGTTATACTTTGAATCATATTATTTGTACCACTTTTATGACATATACTATCACTTTTGGGCATTTTTGGAACATTTAAAAGTATTTTTTAAAAAAAATAAAAAGGGGGGCACCAGGATTCGAACCTGGGTGCTCACAAGTTTAGAATAGAGCAGTGGGCGGAACCACTACCGTAGCGCACTTGGCCAGGGTGCGCTACGCCTAACTGGGTACGACTAGTCAACCGCGCCACGCCCGCCTCTCATCCCCATCTCGATCAGACACCGCCTCTCATCCCCAAGTCCGAGCCCCGCCGCCGCGCTCTCGATCCGCCGCCGCTCTAGGAGGAGGACGTGGAGGAGGAGGAGCCCAAGCCCTGCCAGCCGCCGCCGTTCGAGGAGGAGGCCATGGAGGAGGAGGCCCGTGCGAGTCCGAGGAGGAGTCCGTGGAGGAGCCCGCCGTCTTCCGCCAACTGCTCTAGGAGGAGGACGTGGAGGAGGAGGAGCCCGAGCCCTGCCAGCCGCCGGCGCTCGAGGAGGAGGCCGTGGAGGAGGAGCCCGAGCCCAGCCCGTCGTCGTCCGCCAGCCCTCGTCATCCTCATCTTAGAGGTGAGAGCCGCCCCTCCCCTCTCTCATTCCCTCCCCTCTCCCCTTCTCTCCCTCTCTCCTGATGGTTCACAAGATTTAGCTTTAGCACCTGATGATTCAATTGATGCCTCCAATGCATTTCTATAATGCATTTTTGTAATATTGTTTCTCTGTACTATTGATGCAATGGTTAGGGTTCACAAGGTAATATTGATGATTCAATTGATGCAATGGTTCTCTGTAATATTGTTTCTTTGTACTATTGATGATTCAGACGATGCAATGGTTAGGGTTCACAAGGGTTAGGCTGCCTCTGAAATGCACTTCTGTAATATTGTTTCTCTGTACTAGATCACTACAAGAAATGTGTTAACTTGTGACGTTTTGGTAGTGACCATCTACAAAATCGTCTTAAAATTCCACACCGGATGCTTGGGAGGGCCAAAACCTCAATAAACTGTGACGATTTTGCTCAAAAGCCGTAATTTCATTCGTGAAATCGTCATAAAAGCTATAAAGGTCTAAATGCGGAGGATAGCAAGATGGGCCATTGGATGTGTATATGATGGGCCAGACAGATGTTGATTCGTGGAACTTGACACGGATAGATGACGTGGCAAGGTACCCATCCTATTCACGCTGCAGATACCGGATATTTCACCATCGCGTGCCCTCCCAAAGGAACGCATCTCCCGCCAACCCTAATCCCACCGCCCGCCGCCACCGCCCTCTCCCTTCCTTCTGCAGCGAACACCTCTCCCTTCTCCAGCAAGATCCGCGTGCGCCGCCGCCGCCCTCTGTTCGGGATCCTCTTCCCTGACACCACTCCCTCCTATCTCCGCCGCCACCCCCACCCCCACCCCCACCCCCATCACTCCCGATCCCATCTGCTGATCTCTCGCCGCCTCACTCCCGTGACCACAACCTCTCTTCAAGTCTGCTTGGCGACGCGGCGGCGGTCAAGCTCTTCCCCACCTCTGTGTCCTAACGGCTTATGCATCCGTCCCGTGTTTGTGTCCCGTGGATGTTGCTGTGGTGGTTTCAGGCGGCGGCGGCGGCGTGGATGACGTGGCGGCGGTGAGTGATGGTGATGGGCGCGATGGCGGCGGTGAAGGTGGAGGAGCGGGACGGGTGCGCGGAGAACCGCCAGCCTCTAGCATCGCCGAGCCCGTCGGCACTGAGGGAGGGGCTATAGGCGCTCATGGATGTCGCTGGTTCCAGCCCGCCAAATCCATGTCCGGTCAGAGGTATCTCCTCCTCCTCATCCTCTGCCAACCGTCTGAGACTCTGATGTTCGGTGTACTGGATAGTGGTTGCTTGCCTGACTCGGATGCTCTCCTCTGCTTGGGTTGGGCTGTGGCTAGGATAGGAAAGGTGAGATTCTCCTGGGGTATTTTTAGTTAGTAGATGCAATTGGGTTGGATTGTGAAATGGTGGGGCAGGCCACCGGCTCTGATAAATTTTTCCATCCTCCTGTTAGAAAACATGGTCCCTGTGACTCTACTTTGCATCAATTGTGAAAATGAGTCCATTTTATCTTATAAACTCATAGTTGCCTCACTTATCTTCCGTGATTCATGTATTGCTTGTTCTTCTTTTGATCGTTTCATCGTGATCATCAAGTAGTTTACTTCATAGAGTTTGTATTCAGTTCTTGAAATTGACTGCTTACATGATAACTGTTTACATGTTACTTTACTAGCTAGTTTCTCATACTTTTAATTCTTGGAGTAACAAATCATACTATATGCCATTTTTATATTTGACTGTCCAGTTTGTTTTTCTGTTAAAGTATAGGTCGATATGTGGTGCTGACTACTAGTCAAATAGTGTACCCTTTGTGTGCTTTGCTCTCTAAGCTTTTGTATCTTTTCTGGTGGTTAATTACTGATGTATAACTGTGTCTGGTGGAGATATCTTAGCTCTGGTTTGATGCTCAATTGACATGCTCTGGATTCAGAACTTATATGACCATGGAATATTCACTAAAATGATTCCCAGAAACACTTTCTAGGAAAATGCTTTATTCTCTGTCAGATCTGACAGTGAAATAAGGTATAGCTTTGATTCTAGAATTACTGCTAGGAAAATGATAAAGATTATTTGGGTAATATTGGTAAGTGTAAATGGATGATCAATATGATTACTCATCCATATGACAACAATAATTAATCGAATGATTCCTAGCCAAATGGCTATGAAGATGATTTCATTTAAAGAGCATGTTTTGTGATGTTGCAAATCCCCTATGGCTCGTATTTTTGTTCAATTGTCGGAGCTATATGAGTTCTAGTTTCCTTGAATCAAACCGTGAAGATGAGCAAGTGTAATTCAGTTACCTTTGTTTTAAAATATAAAATGATTCTTAGATATTTTTGAATATCTAAGAAAAGTATTTATTATCAAACTTGTTGAAGGTGATGTTCTAGTTTTAGAGACTAGATTGAGAGTTTGATGGGAGTGAGTTTGGGATTGTGCCCGAGGTGCAATTCCAATTCTTTTGATTTGTGCCCAGAATCCCTCATGCTTGCTGGTTTGTGCAAAGATGATTTGTATGCTTTTATGGCCTTGGTATGATTAGTAGAAGTGCTATAGCCCCCTAGGATGCAAAGGTGAGGCCAACTCTAAATAAGAACGTAGATTATGGTGTATCTTTTTATTTCTATGAGGAACATACATAGCATCTCTATGTAAATTTGAGAGCACACCTCATCCAATCCTCCTAGATGATCATCTAGTTGAAATGGTATAGTGGATTTGATGGGTATTAGTCTCTTTATTTTCCCAAGATGTCGATGCAAAGAGAATACATATGCTGAAAATATTGTAAAGTTCTACCTGCTACAAGATATGATTGTTGATCTTGTTATGCTACTAATATAAGCTTCCATGCATCCTCCCTAGAAATCCTTCTCCTCCTACTAATATAGTGCTTGTTGCCTCCTCCTACCTTGCAACCATGTTGCCTTTGTGAATCCTCTACTTCTAGCTCTGGATGGCTCCAAGGAGCAACAGAGTTGGTTGAGGGTGAGGTATAACACTGATGGTAACTTTGTGTGGATGTGTTGTGGAATGTGGCCAGTAATTGTTAGCTACTGCTCCTTCTTATCTGGTTTCTGCTCGTGTGGTGTTGACAGCTACTTGCATGTTGATGCGCAAGCCGCAAGTGGGACTCCGTGGTGTGGATGAGATCAAGTGAAAACTTGATATTTGTGGAATCTTTATCTTATTACCTTAGATTTCATGGTGAAACTTGCCCCTCTCCAGCCTATGATGTTGTACTGAGGCAAAATATACTGATATGAACAGATGCTACTTTTTTTTGGTGAAACTTGCCCCTTTCTAAAGTTTAGCTCAATGATGAACTTTTAACAGTGCAACACACTATTCATTTCTGAGAGCAAACTAACCAACTAACCATTTTCCTTGATACTGACCAATTATAGTGCTGCACATGTAAATCTATGGGGAAATTGTTTATTCTAACTACTTTCTTCTTTGTTGTTCTAGTTGAAGCTGTTTTGTTTTGAGCAAGGACTGGGGAGTGGTAAGGCAACAGAGGGGATGCGACCTTGCATGGTTCATTTTGCTGATCCTTACCAGTAGTTCTAATTGTGTTGTAGTAGTATAACAACTAATGTCTAGTGGTAAGCGCAATACTGTCTACACGTGACATTCATTAGTCAGTCCTGATTGCTGAGTTGGTATCCATGATCTATGTTTTATCTTGATTTTTTGTAGTGTGACAAACACATTAGTTAATCTGAATAACTTTGACATGACATATTTGCCCATTTATCTTGCACTGGATTGGTACTGTCTAGAACAGACTTTGAGTTTGCTAAATATGATTGTATAATGAGAAATCAAGTGTTTGTTTCTTCTCAGAGGTTGCTGGTATTCATTTTAGTAGTTTTTTCTCCATGCTTCATGATATGTTACTATTCTGTTTCTAGATGATGTGTTATTGTTAGAAGGTAAAGGTATATATTGTATAGAATAGTATATTGTTATTGCTTCAGGATACTTATTTACATTTGGTTGTCAGGTTCATTTGCTGGATTATAGGTATGTCTTTCTTTGAGACTAAAATGTGTTTGTTCCTCGTTCTTACGTGGTTCCGTGCCTAAGGAATGTGAAGCCACCAAACTTGTGAAGAGTAGCAAGCAAGGAGAGCCATTTCTTGTAATAGTTAGGAATATCTAGGTTGTAATAGACTGTAGATATTGTAATAACCTAATTTTTAGCAGTTGTTTTAATTAATTTTATTTGTTCTCTTTGATCTGTCTCAAATATTGATTGTGTATATGACATCACATGTGTGAATACAAACATTTACTTATGGCACATGTGACGAACAAATATGTCATTTGGAACCCGACGTGTAGTCAATTTGTGATTTGAACAAATATGTCATTTGGAACGACGTCTGTGCACGAAAAGTGGGACCTATCATAGTACCGTGTCATTAAAAGGGCTGAATTTAAATTTAAATGGACTATGAATAGGCTAAGGCCCATAGAATAAAAAAGGCATAAATGTTTGGTTTGGCCCATGTAGCGCTTGAGAAAGAGCAAGGAAAACATAAATAGGCTAAATTGTTGGCCCGCCCATGTAAACAATAGACATGGACTGGCATTGTGTGCCACGAGGCTCACCACGTAGGATCGACTGGCGAGGCGGTTGCCCATGACGATATTGGATCGTCATAGACATTATGACGATCCAATATCGTCATAGACGGTTATGACGATTTTACCAAAAACGTCGTTATAGTTCATTTGCGACGCCCAGCTTTCGACGATCTCAAAATCGTCATAGAATCGTCATAAACAGACTACTATGACGATTTTGTGACGAAAATGGAGGGTCATATATAGGCAGATTCCTTGTAGTGGATGGTTCTGATGATACCTCACTGGCATTTTCAGCTGAAACTACTGACAAGTCAACATCATTGGATGATGATCCCAGCCTGTAATAAATCAAAGTGATTTTTCTCTAGTTTCCACACACAGAAAAGTAATGGACCTATACTGGTACCATCTTCGATTAAATTCTTGTAGGAGACCAGAAAAAACATGCATATGAAAACAGTGCATAACCTGACATGTTTTCCCTTGGCAACATTTCAACTTTTTATCACCAGCAGAAAAAAACATGTATATGAAAACAATGCATTTCTAACATGTATATGAAAACAATGCATTTCTGTAATTCTTGTAGGATGATTAAATTCTAACACCAAGATGTGATAAGTGAGAGGTAACTCCTGTAGAAGAATAACACCCACTATATTATCACCAGCAGCTTTGACCTGTCAAACAAAGAAAAAACCCCATCCATGTGAGTGATTTGTGGAGATAAGATCAGTAGATCAACCATTTGATGTTCCAAGAGTACCTCTTCATCTCCATCGGCCTTATTTACAGTGTCAATGAGATGATTTTAATTCTACAAGCACATGGCACATGTTATATACATATACAGTATAATATGAGATGAGAGCTAGTCTAGCTGTAAGTATAGAGTGATTTTTATATTTAAACTAGGAAATCCTTGGTGCTTTATCTGGAATTCTGTTTCCTCTACAAATATGCTTTGTAATGATCTTATAGTATAGAAATCATTGGTCCTTAGTCCTTAGAAATCCTTGGTCCTTAGTCTTCTAGTGTAGAAATATGCTTTGTAATGATCTTCTAGTACATGTTTTATGATAGTGAGGTTGTTGATAGTGCTTGACGTGCTGTTGACAGTGCTTGATGTGCTATTGACAGTGCTTGATGTGCTGTTAACAGTGTTAAAAGTTTCAAATGTTCCCGAGTCTTTTTGCACATGTTACTGCTTGCTGTAGCTATACATGCTACTGTTATTGTTGTGCAGTGTTGTTGTTATTGTTGTAGATATGTATACATTGCTTTTTTTACTGTTGTGAATCTCCTACGCAACATATCAGTTTTGAAATGGCAAGTCCATGATGTAGGTGTATGATCTATATGCAGGTTCTTGTACGAAATGAGTCCCGGTTTTTGCCAGAATGTTGATTAACTTCCGTTTCGGCAGAAATCGGGCACTCCTAGTTTAGGAATATTAGGAAATGTCATGCCGGATTTTTCCGTGCACTTTATTACTAACCAATTATTTTTTTTTATTAGTGCAATATGTGTGACAACGACGAGGCTAGATGTTCTAAGCGCATCAGCGCTGAAAGAGAACTCAGACCTCCGAATAAACAATTGACATTCTGGGAGGCGGCCCAGCGGCTAGAATACGATGAAGAATACCATCCTTCAGAGAGCGAGGATGATGAGATGGAAGAAACGGAGGAAGAAGCCGAAGGAACGGCGGATGATGAAACCACTGATGGCGGCGAGGGCACAGGGAGTGGTAGCAATCCTCCTAAGAAGAAGAAGAAGAAGAAGAAGAAGAAGAAGGAACGACGCCTGAACACGGTCGGCACCATCAGAGAGGAAATTACCAAAGTGAGCCCAACAGGGGTTCCTTTGGAGCCCGACCTTGTCGTCAGAGGGTACGGTGGGCAAGTGACGGCAATCACCCGGACAACCATCTCGATCAACACCGAGAATCTCCAGCATAAAGATAATGGCCACTTATGCACACTCCTCTTCGAGAAGCTGCACGCAAGATACAAGTTCCCCGCTGAGTATCGGAACACAAATTATCATGGGAATGAAGTAAACAAATCCGCCCTCACAAAGATGAGCACCGCCCTGGCCAGCTAGAGAACTCGGATAAAGAAGAAGATATATAAAGAAGGCAAAAGTATCGAGGAGATCCAGAAGATTGACCCGCAGATCACTGAAGATCAGTTCCGGGAGTTCAAGGAGAGGTGTGAATCCAAAAGAGCCCTGGCCAAGAGTAATCAGGGAAAGGTGCTGCAGGCGATGAATATAGGTCATCACCATCTCGAATCTGGTGGGTACAAAACCGCGGAGGCCAAATGGCATAAGGAGGACGAAGAGTATAGATCTAAGGGCATAGATAACCCCTTTGCGAAATTCAAACCGGGGCAGCTTTGAAACTTCATCAGGGAACGTTACCATGTGGACCCAAAAACCAAACAACTCACCGCGGATCCTACGGGGAAGGAATTTGAGGAAATTGTGGTACGTAATTTAATTACCGCGGATCAACTTGATTGCATTCTAATCGATGAAGTCTGGTTTCTAAACGGTTCACTGTTACTTCTTCTGCAGGAGGAGGAAATTATTGCTAGTCATGGATCCCAGGGTTCCTCATCCCAGGGGTCGACGGCGGCCACCCGATGGGATAACCCTTTTAACAGGGCGATGAATCGGGCCAAGAAAATAGAGCCGGTTACGAAGAAGCCATCGTCGGCTGGCCGTCTGGCTGGCCTCGGGGGTAAGAATTGGGTGGATCATTTTGGTCCACCACCGAGGACGCGTGTGGCGCCGTTGGGAAGGAGCGAGGAGGAAAACCGCGAGGTTCAAGAAATTAAGGAACAAGTGGCGCGGATCCCACAGATTGTCCAAGACAACCTGGCAATCACCCTCACGTCCTTCCTGCCTACCTTGGTGGAGTCAATAGCGAACTGGAGTGCGGGTGGTAGACAAGGGACGTGCCCGATTCCAAGCATGGTCAGCAGCCACTCGAACAATGCGGCGCTGACGAATCAGGCGAACTATGTGTCCGTGACTCCGCCCGCTAGCACCATGGCACCGGAAGTGTTGGTGACTCCCCCTGACATCACCGCGGCGCCGGACATGTTGGTGACCCCCCTGCCATCGTTGCGGCGGCACCGGAGCTCCAAGCACCCGGTAGGGAGAATACAGCGGCGTCCAGTACCACGCCATCAAGCATCCCCTTCATCTCTTGCATGCCCATCGTCGTATGCGGTGCCTCGACATTAGCCGATCTCGACGCCATCACGGTAAACAAATTTCTTTACCGCCTTTCACGCCATCTATTACTCTTATGGCATCTCTCTGACGACGCCGTACATGTTTTCCGCAGACGGATGTTCCTTGCACTCTCTTATGCTACGTGAACAATGAGCTGAGGGATGTTTCCAAGGGTACCATCGTTCAACCCTTGAAGCACACGTTCCACTCAAGGCCAATGCCAGATAGCGTGCACAGGGTTAAAATTATTCGGGTTCTAAGGGGCTGCAACGACCTGGAACCTCTCATTCAACCCCCAGGAGCGGATGAAGAAGAGCCGGCTATCCTCAGAAGTTGCTTCGGCTATGTCCAAAGAGCATGATCCGTTTGGGGATGGCGGGGGCCATCACGCTACAGACAACAGCACCGCCTGTCGTGCCAACGACAAGCGGTGGCAAGGCCCCCTTACCACCCTCGCCGTCACCTCCACGTGGTGGGTCGGATGATCATGTTGATGATATGCACATGGCGCATGATCCAGCCGAGGACGACGAAGACTGGAATGATCACTTCTTCAACACTCAGTTTAGCAACGAAGACCTAGCTGGTGGCCCCATAGAGAAACCCACTATCACCAAGCGTCTGTTTGGTTCTCAGGAGACGCCTCCAGCTTGCGCCTTTAAAGCCACCGATACAACCAACCGGCCCTTTATTCTAAGCCCTGACACACTACATAGGGCGGTCGGTGCTCAGATTGCGGTGCCTGCCCGCTCCCCAAAAGGAAAAAAAGGCAGGAAAAGAAAATCTAGCAGCTCGAGCCAGCCGATGGCGTCAACTGCGAATCCGATCAGGTTTCGGGACGGGCCAACAAGACTCGAGGGTATTATGTGGAGGATTCATGTGGTGGTGAGCCCATGCTACCTAGGAATTTGCGGAGGCTCGCCAGTTCAGAACTGAAGAGTGTGCATGACAGTGTGCTGACGATAGAGAGACGCCTTCTGGCGGAGAAAGATCCCTCACACCTGGTATTCGTGGTTAAGGTGCCACCAGGCTTGGGCTTCGTCGATAATGCCCCTGTGGATCTGTTCTTCCTGCTAACTCTAAATCATGAGTTGGATAGTTGACTTCATGTGTTTTTAGTTGTCTTGAACCATAAGCAATCACTTTCCGATCTTGCAGTAACACGCAACCTAGACCTTCTTTAGATGCATCACAGTATACTGTAAAGTCTTTCCCTGTTTCAAGAACTGCTAAAATTGGAGTTGTGGTTAACCTGGTCTTCAACTCCTGAAAACTTGCTTCACACTTCTCATCCCAATTGAATGGTGTATTATTTTTTAGCAATTTTGTCATTGGTTCAGCTATTTTGGAGAAACCTTCAATGAATCTCCGATAATAACCAGCCATTCCTAAGAAGCCTCGAATTTGCTTTACATTGGTCGGTGCAGTCCACTCTAATACTGACTGAACTTTAAATGGACTTACAACAATTCCATCTTTACCGATCACATGACCGAGGAATTCTACCTCATCTAGCCAAAATTTACACTTACTAAACTTAGCGTAAAGTTTGTGTTCCCTTAGAGTTTGCAATGCTATTCTCAAATGATAAGCATGCTCTTCCTTATCCTTGGAATATATCAGAATATCATCAATAAACACTATGACGAACTTGTCCAAATACGGCATGAATATTTTGTTCATCAGATTCATGAATATTGCTGGTGCATTGGTCAAACCGAATGGTACTACTAGATACTCATGGTGTCCATATCTTGAGACAAATGTTGTCTTTGGAACATCTTCCGGTTTGATTTTTATTTGATAATATCCAGATCTTAAATCAATATTTGAGAATACTCCGGCTTCTTTCACTTGGCCAAACAAATCTTGAATTCTTGGTAAAGGATACTTATTCTTGATAGTAACATTGTTCAGATTTCTATAATCTCCACACATCCTTCTTCCACCATCTCTCTTATCCACAAAGATTACTGGTGTTCCCCATGGAGATACACTTTCCTGAATAAATCATTTGATGGCTAACTCATAAATTTGCTCTTTGAGTTCTTTTAACTCTTTGGGTCCTGTAACTACCTCGGTGAATTACGCTCCTAGTTACAAGCCTGGATGAGCGGAAATGGTTGAAATAGTACGGTGGGGCCCAAATGCCACTCACAGGTAGACCTTTCGGCCATCCCAACCATTTCCAATTCATCGGGACAAGAACGGGAGGCGTAATCGGCAGGCGAAGGGGTCAACTACATACACAAATGAGTATGTATGCAAGCCACCATACAATAGTACATCAGAGCCATTCCATCTAAAAAGAAAGGAAAAATAGCAACGCCATACGGCAAGATTCAAATGTCCTAGATAGATATAATAGTTTAGGATAACTCCTCATACATCAAACATCAGAGTATCAGGCGGAAGCGGCAAACAAGATCCGAGTAAGGATAAGAAGCAAATCGGCATAATATGCCCCACAAATAAGCACATCCCGCCCACAGATCTCACGGATCCCCGTTCCCGGAATCTCTACACCGAACGATCGTTGCCCACATCATCCGCCTCCTCCACCCAGTATCCATCTTGCGAGTGTACCTGTTCATCTGAACCAAATAATTTATTGTGTGAGACCCTAGGGGTACTCAGCAAGTCTTTATGCCTCTAAAGGGGACACAACCTGGGGTGACGCAATGGCAGCAAAAGATAAACCCTAACAGTTCTATTGATAATCGCTAACCACCCGCCTAACCAAAGATAGACGGATGTCCGTGAATTAATGACAACAGTTATAACAGTAATATCCACAGATCCATCCTCCTCCTCGCTTACCAACGAGGAAGCGGACGAACAACCCCCCCCCCCATCCGTTGGCAGTTTTATTAACCATTCCATGAGTGTTGCACTATTTACTAGTCAGTTACTTAGTCAAATTAAAAGTGGTACTTTAGTTATGCTTGTCTATGATCGAGAAACTGTGCTCCAAGTCGTCCATAACCGCGGACACGGCTTTCAGAAAGTTTTACCCTGCAGGGGTGCACAAATAGCAACACACACTCGATCAATCTCGAAAACCAAAACAAACCCAACGAGGCCTTCACGACAAAGCAATCACAGGATTCAGAAATATTTGAGGGCCACCCCATTGAGTACACCATAGCGAAGTTAATGACTCGAGACGGACTCAAGGTTTGCGCCGGGTCAAACGATCGGGAACCCAAAATGACTGGGCTTGTCGATACCGCAAAACACTCCGCTTACCTAACAAGACAGTGCTCCTCGACAATCGTAAATAAAGCAAGAAAGCATGGCATAAGTACATGATAGTAAATAAAACCTCGAACTAGTTTGTGGCCCCAAGAAATAAGAATGAATCAAGCTCGCCTGGGGTCCCATAAGCCTCCGGATGTGGATAGCGAATAATCAAGGAACAGAATCAAGTACTCGGGGTCCCACGGACACAAGTGAGCAGGAAAACCAAATAGCAGCTATTGCTCACCGTGCCACTTTCATTAGTTATCCCATTACTACTCAAGTTAAGTTGTTTAGGTACCTTATCCATCGACTCTCACATACCCTACACATGTTGTTCACGACTCGCATGGCTCAAACAACTCCTGTAGTAATGGCTCATGGGATGGAGGAACAAGCTTGGTGGGGTTTAAAAGTAAAGGCTATGCAATACTTGGGATTCAGTTTAATGCAATCGCGACTCAATGATGCAAGAATAAGATAGAGGCAATAGGTACTATATGTATGCAAGCATGTGGTAGTGCTTTCCTGGCAGCTCAGTTGAAGCGAGAGAAGGATCTGGGTAGTGCTCCTGGTTCTCTTGATATATCCCCTGCTCAGTGTCTATTCGAAGAAGAACCAAACAAACAAGGGCCAACATAAATAAAGTGCACAAGCATATGAATAAAATGCGACAAGCAAACAATCATGCCATGATGATGATGCACAATTTGCATGGCATTAAAGTAGCATGGCATGGGTGAGGTGTGGAATACAAGAAATAAGCATTTTATTGAGTTTTGGACCCATTTTATACTCCAATTAGTTGATGTATACTTTAGTATTTATATGATGCATGCTTCAATTCATGTTATGGAATGCATAAACAGAAAGGTCTCGTCGAGCTAATCATTTTAGACATATCATTTGTTAAATTTGGAGTTATAAAACTAAAGTTATTAATTAATTAGTCCGAGGGCATTTTGTTGTAATTTTATTCAACTTACAAATTAAAGTGTACAAAATATAATTTGAATGGCATATTTGAATTCCTCACATTTTTATGATTCAAATACATATATTATTTGTATTATTTGGATTTATATTTTGAAAGATATTTAAAAACAGAAATAAATTTGAATTTGAATTAAATTTGAAAAGATTTGATTAAAACAGAAAAGCACAGAATCTTTTGTGACTCAGCCTGAGCTAGCCCCAACCGCAGACAGATGGGCCCGGTCAGGAACGGGGCCACCTGCGTGCGCGCCCAGCCCGGACGCGACACGTGGGCGAGCCGAGGACGGCGGGTTGGGAACCGGCAAAGTGAGGGGTCTCTTTGCAAAACGCACATAGCGGCAGACGCACGCAGGGGCTGGGTTGAGCGGCAAAAAGAAAAGGGGTTATGCCAAAAAGGTACAATGCATGGATCTTCCTCCGGCTACGGACAGACCTTGAGCACACGCTGACGTGGCGCGGCGCGAGGGCTCGAACCCGCGACTTGGGCTTGCGCGCAGAGAGCGGAGCCACTGCGGCGGGATGGGGTAGTTGTTAGGAGGACGGGCCGCGGCTAGGTAAGGTTCTGCGCAGCGCGAGAGTGAGTAGACAGACGCGGGCGGCGGCGCACGGCGAGCGTTCGTCGAAACGAACGGCGAGCGGCGACGACCGTGAAGCAGACCATGCCGGGGAGGGAGAGAGGCTCACCGCGGGCTCGACGGTGGGCTCGGATTGGGCAGGCGTGCAGTGGATCGGCGATAAGGCTGGCGGCGGCGAAGTTAGGGTTTCCGTCGGGCGGCGCTGGTTCCGGGTTGGCGCCTCCTCACGACGGCGGTTACGGGGGCGTCGCTGGCGGTCGGCTCGCTCTTCCTCATCGCCCAACAACCACGCCCGCCTCCTGGATGATGTGAGCGAGGGAGAGCCGACGGGTGGTGGTTGGAGTCGGTGTAGTCGGTGGTGGGGAGGAAGGAGAGGAGGGGCAGGCGCCCTGGGGGAGATCTGAGCGTTGCAGAGAGGTGGGAGGGAGTAGATAAGAACGGAGGGAGGGAGGTAGATAGCGTGGGGGAGGTGGTGATCAAAAAGGTGGCTCGACCACCCCTTTTTCCATCTCCCTCACGTGCAGCCATGGGGCCAGCAGTGCCTCGGGCCGAGGGTTGGGCGCCAGGGGGAGAGGAGAGGGTGGGTGGTAGGGCTAGGGTGGCAGGGAGAGAGAAGTAGAGAGGGGGAGGCTCGGGTAGAGCTAGGTTAGGCTCGGCTAGGGTTTGTAGGAAGAGGGGGAATGGTGTTAGATGGAAAAGGGGAGAGGGTAATTAGGGCTAGGGTTAAGAGATGAAAAGAGAGAGATGAGAGAGAGAGTGGTATGGATGGGGATGATGGGGTAGGTGATTAGGGTTAGGGAGAGGCAAAATAAAGAAAAAGGGGGTTAGAGAGAAATAAAGAGAGGGGAGGTGGTGGTTAGGTGATTAGGGTTTAGAGGGAAGGTCAAGAGAGAGGGTGATGGATGGAGTTGTTCCCAAGAAGAGAACACCCATTAAAACCCAAGAGAAACACAATTGGCTAAAGATGGGTACTCTTGCATGGCCCATGCAATTTAATAAATGCCATGATTAGTTCTTGTGAAAACAAAAATAATAGACATGGCATTATTCTTATGCATTTCCAAAAGTGGAAGCCCAAGCAAAAGAAATTAGAATTGGATCCATCCCAACCCACATGAGCTAGAGGTAAAACCCAATAAAGTGCAAAGCTCATATTTAGTTGGATGGAGGAATTATAATGTGGTGAAAGAAAAGGTGGTGGAGTTAAATAAAAGATATGCCCCCAACTCAACTTGGGCATTTAACAATATATCAAGAACCAAATACAATATCAAGAGGCAAATACAATTTATAATGCATATGAGAGAAGAACCAACACAAACAGGGTTTGGTATGATGCTCAAATGCAAGGTGGCATGATGACATGAGCATGATATTATGATGATGCAACAATTATATGTAGGAAGTAGCCATTTTATTACTAAACAGTTGTTAGACAAATGGGATGCTACAACTCTCCCCCACTAAACAGGAATCTCGCCCCGAGATTCTAGGAAGAAGAAGAAGAAGACACAAAGAGGGTAGGATAGTTGGCACGGAGTTCATCTTCACGCTCCCAAGTGGCTTCATCAACGGAATGGTGCGACCACTGCACCTTGCAAAACTTGATAGACTTGTTGAGTCCTTATTTCATGGTCTCAAGGATTTTGTGGGGTGTTCTTGATAAGACAGATCTTCTTGAGATTGATTAGCTCATGATCCACGGTCCCGCCGGATCTTTGAAGCACTTCTTGAGTTGAGAGATGTGGAAAACATCATGGACTTTGAGTTTTTCCGGAGCTCAAGAGCATAAGCAACTTCTCCTCTTCTACCACGAATTTTGAAAGGACCGATGTATCTAGGAGCCGCCTTTCCTTTGATACCAAAGCGGTGCGTGCCTTTCATGGGAGTGACACGAAGGTAAACGAGATCACCAGGACATACACCATGTCCGTGTGCTTCTCATAATTGCTCTTCCGCGACTTTGAGCAATCTTCGATTTTCAAGAATGATGCACCTTCTCCTCCGCTTGAGTTACAATGTCGGCCAAACCAAATTATTTCTCCCACCGACCAACCAATCGGAGTTCTCACTTGCACCATAGAGAGCCTCAAATGGTGCCATCTTCGCACTTTCGAAGTTGTTGTAAGAGAATTCAGCATAAGGAAGACATTCCTCCCACTTCATGCCAAAAGAGATGACGCAAGCGAAGCATATCCTCCAATCGATTGATCCTTTCAACTTGTCCTTGCGATCGAGGGTGGTAAGGCTTTGAAGTTCAACTTTGTTCCCAAAGCATTTTGGAAACTTTCCTAACTTGAAGTGAAGATGCTTCCACGGTCTGAACTGATCTCAAGCGGAACCCCATACAGAGAGACAATTTTGTTGATATAGAGCTCAACCGAATTCCGTAAATTGTTTCCTTGACGGGAAGAAGTGAGCCACTTTAGAAAGCTCACAATGACAACAAAGATTGCATTGTTGCCCTTCATGCGACCTTGAAAACCAGTGATGAAGTCCATCTCTACTTTCTCCCATTTCCATTCCGGGTTTCAATGGCTGTAGAAGACCGAAAGGTTTCGATGGACAGCTTTCACTCTGCGTACATCACACTTCGAGACATACTTTGCACAATACCGCTTCAATCGCCACCAATATTGTGTTTTCAAGTCCATGTACATCTTTGTGCTGTGGTGAATAGAAAGAACAGAATCATGCGCCTCCTTGAGAACTTGCTCTCTCAAACCCGGTAGTTCGGAACAAACATCCGGTTCAAGAAAAGCGTGCCTTGATCATCGACGGAAGGACTCATACTTGAAGTCAAGTTTGGAGATGATCTTTTTGGTGTGTGTATCACCAAGCTGACGAGAGCGAATCTTTTCTTCCAAGAGAGGAGTAGCCAGAAGGTTCAGGAGATGCCCTTGTTCCACAACTTCCAGGTTGAGTTGACGTAATTCCTCGCACAAGAGAGGTTGTTGTTCTTCCATCATGAGGTTGTTGACATAAGCTTTACGGCTGAGAGCATCGGCCATGACATTAGCTTTGCCCGGAGTGTAGTTGATGGTCAAATCAAAATCATTGATTGCTTCAATCCATCTCCTCTGCCAAAGGTTGAGATCAGGCTGAGTGAAGATATACTTCAAACTCTTGGTCGAAAAGATCTCACAACGTTGCTACAAGTAGTGCCTCCATAGCTTCAAAGCAAAGACAATCGCCATGAGCTCGAGGTCATGTGTAGGATAGTTGATCTCATGCGTCTTCAACTGCCGATAGGCATAAGCAACCACTTGTTTTTCTTGCATAAGGACCGCACCCAATCCTTGCAAAGAGGCGCCACGTAATATCCGGAAAGGCTTAGATGTGTCCCGAGGAACCAAGACTGTGTGGAAGTGAGCTTCTTTGAGTGTCTCAAAACTTGCTTGACATGCAGGAGTCCAAAGGTATTTCTTTCCTTTCTTGAGGAGATCGGTAAGAGGCTTCGCTATCTTCGAAAAGTTCGAACGGTTTAGCGACAAGAACTAGCCAAACCAAGGAAGCTCCGCACTTCTTTGACATTAACGGAGGAAGCCATTCAACAATTGTCTTCAGCTTCCGGGTTGATCGCAATGCCCTTGGCAGATAACGTGACCAAGATAGGTTACTTGAGGCAGCCAAAACTCACACTTTGAGAACTTTGCATACAAGCGGTTCTCACGAAGCTTGTTTAGGACACAATCAAGGTGTTCTTCATGCTCTTCCTTTGACTTAGAATAGACTAGGATGTCATCCAGATAGACCACAACGAACTTATCAAGGTACTCCATGAAAACCGAGTTCATAAGCCTCGAGAAGGTAGCAGGGCGTTGGTGAGACCGAAGACATGACCGTGTACTCATACAGCCATAGCGGGTGGTGAAAGCTGTTTTAGGAACATCTTCCTTGCGAATCTTGATTTGGTGATAACCACTTCTCAAGTCAAGCTTAGAGAACACCAGCCCAACTAGTTGATCGAAGAGATCATTAATCCGTGGAAGGGGATATTTATTCTTGATGGTTTTAGCATTGAGAGCCCGATAATCAACACAAAGTCTATCAGTCCTGTCTCTCTTCTTCACAAAGATTGTTGGGCTACCCCAAGAAGAGGTACTGTGTTGAATGAAACCCAACTTCTCTTGTTCATCAAGCCGACGCTTGAGTTCACCAACTCAGCAGGACCCATTTTATAAGGCCGCCGAGATAGGAGCCGCTCCAGTGTTCAAGCTCAATTACAAACTCAACCTCACGATCCGGAGGCATACCCAACTCTTCAGAAAGACATCTGAACTCACAGACCACCGAACACTCAATAGCTTCCATAGCATCATCATTCGTGAGCCGCCAAAGAGAAAAGTGGATAGGTGAGTCAAACTTGGAGAGAAGACTATATGGCCTTCAGGAATCTTCAGAAACCGAGCTCAAAGACAATCAATCACAGCTGCATTTGCTGTCAACCAATCCATGCCCAAGATGACATCAATGTCAGAATTGCCCAGAACAATTAAGGATGCCGAGAACGAAGAGCCACCAATCTCAATTTGATTGCCATGGCTGATTTTAGAAGCTGCCATATTTGCTCCAGGAGAAAGGACCATTAACCGCTTGAGGAGAGGAACCAACGCTAACCCATTCTCATAAGCAAACTTGATAGAAACAAAAGAATGCGATGCACCAGAATCAAACAAAACTCGTGCAGGGACTGAGTTAACGGGAAGCATACCCATCACAACTCCAGGTGCATGCTCAGCTTGAGCGGCGTTGACACAGTTGGCACGAGCAACAGTAGACCCGGGCTTAGTGTGGCATCCCGCAAAACCACTACTAGAAAATCGCGTTGAATTTGTGCATTGCATCGTCATCATCATGCATTGTTTGCCTAAAACTAATTTCGAAAACCTATTTTCCAAACGCCCCAACTTATTTCAAACGCCAAAACCCGGGGCTCCGGAATATTTTGTTTTGGCCGCTATCGGTTTGCCAACGGCCCGTTTAAAACAAATAAAATTTATATTTATTATGGGCAGAACGGGCCGTAGTCTTAACGACCGCCCTGTAAATCAAACGGTCCACCCACCGCCCCTAATTCCTAAGTCTACCCAGCTTCCTACCCACCCTTGCGCCCACATCACCCTAGCCTATCACCGCCACACCATCTCCTTCCTCTCCCCTCCTCACAGCTGCCACGTGGCCAGCCAGCTCCTCACCCCTCACCCTCCCTCTCCCCCCCTTTTTCCCCACCAGCTAGCTACCCCCCCAGCAGCCCCACGCGCCAGGAACCCCCCCCCCACACGCGGTCCACTCCCCTGTCCCCCTGGACCCGCTCCCTTCCCCCACTCGCCTGCCCACCCTTCCCCTGCCCTGCGGGCCCGTCACCCAGGCCGCCCCACGCGCCAGTCACCTGCACCCAACCCACTCCCATCCACCGAGCCAGACCCCCCTCACACGCAGACACGCACGCCACACAGCGTCGTTTCTCCCATGGCCCACCGGTTCGGCCTCCACCCGCGCCTCTCTCCTGTTTTCTTCCTCATGACGCTCCCTCTCTGCGAGCGCCACCCTCCTGTCTCTCTCGCCAGCAGTTCGACGGCCAAGGCCTCCCTTCTCCCAGAGCATCTCCGCCTCATTGCCACCGCCTCCCGCCTCGGCCGCTTCACGCCAGCTCTCACGGCGCCAACCGCACCTCCGCCCGCTGCTTGCCTGCCGGCGCTTCTTCCCAGCTCCACTCGCCTCGGCCTCCGTCCATGAGCGCCGCCGCCGCTGGGCCGGGCGCTGGCTGCATGAGTTTCCTCCCAGACGCCGCCGCCTGTGGATCGAGCCCTCGGGTCCCGCCGCCGCCCATCTCTCCGCGACCCCGTTCCTCCCGCCTCGCTGCTCAAGCTCGCCACGGCCTCCACTTCTCCTCCGCCCTCCGAGCCGGAACCCTGCCACCAGCGCTCTTCCACGCTCCGCCGCGCCAGCCGCCGCCCTCGTCGTGCCTGCGGCGGTCAACCTCGGCAGTGTTGTTTTTTTTTCCGAGCACGGCCCTCTCGCGTCATCCTCGGCATCGTCTTGTCTCGTGCCCTCGAGTACCTTGGTTGTCTCGCCAGGCACGAGCTCGCCTCCTCGCATGTGCCCTTTGTTTTCGCCCGGTGTTGTTGGTGCTTGTCCTATGCACGCCGTAGTGTTCATGTCCTGTTTCATTGTTCCTACTCAATGGAAACCCTATAAGACTCCTCCTTCGTGATCACGAGCCACGATCACGGCCGACTGTGTGATCCCGTGGGGTGCAAGATGCTAGTGTCGCTACCATACCCATCGGCGGTCGGATGACCGATGCTCCCGAGGTGATCCGCCAAGATCTCCTAATAGACAAGATCGACCACGAGGACGACAAGTACTTCTATCCGAGCACAAGACCGATCCGATGCCAACCCAAGTCCTCCTCTCGGATCCGAGGACAAGATGCCCGAATCTCCTACATGGAGACATCGGGCCACGTAAGACCATCGACGCCACAACCAAGTCCGACACCGACAACCTCGACATGCGACGCCAAGTTCTTCTTCCTGAACGCCACGATCTCCGGGCTGGAACGACAAGACCGCAACACGACCAAGATGCCCGAACGCTAAGATCGCCTCAAGGATCCAAGGACCTCAGATCGAGCCCGAGTTCGCCAACGACTCTGAAGACGGAGCGCTAAGACCGTGCCCGGATCCGGAATCCGAACCCGACACCGCCAAGGCCACCGACGCGGAGACGCCAAGTACTTCATCCCGGACACCGAGGCCCTGGTGCGACAAGTGCTTCATCCCGAACAACAAGGACTACCCTCCCCGCTACCGAGAACGTTCTCGCCGAGACCAATCCGTCGAACCCTGGACCCCGAGACCGACCCCGAACCCCAGGAACCAAGATCTGCCGAACCCTGATATGTGAACCCCTTCCCGCAAGCCCTATTTTATAAATGCATAATAACAACTTGTTGCATATTGAATTGTCATACTTGCATGCATCCATGTGGTTTGGGGGCCTTATGCCGATTCACCTAATAATTAAATATGGGGCCCATATGCGGGCAAATCTAGCCTTATATCGGCCTCATTTAAACTTGTGTAGCGAACCGGTATCTTACCTGGCCTTGTTATACAACATTTAAATTGCGGGGAGCTAATAACTCGAACCATCTAACTAATTGTCTGGACCCCGGTTCCACTTATTATGGCCTAATTGCATCGCACCTTTGCCATGCCATACATCATACATGCATCATGCCGATCTTCTGCCGTGTATTAAATATTGCATCCGGTGTTTATTCTAGTGTTTTGCTTCTTCGCGGATAAGGCCGTTGAGTTGATGTGAGTCACCGATCTTCGTTGAACCCTTCGACAATGTTTTCAAAGCAGCATCTCCTCTTTCTACCTATCTTACTTTTATAGTCTTTACTCCTCCTGTTGATCTATTGCTATCTCGTTATGATGCTCTAGTTTCGCATTGTGATATTCCTGCAGCCTCATATTGCCTTGGACACATCCTATTACCCGTTGTTTGGTAGATAGTTGGACTTATGCCGTCGTCGCTTGCTCAAGTAATGTTGCGTGTTGTCAAATGCCACAGTTGTTGATGAATTGCCGCATGTTGATGATGGAGATGATGCTAGTTTTACTTATCGTCACTTTACTTTCTGTTTAACAACTAAAATTGAATAAGCAGAGGCATCGGTGGGTGATAGATAATATTTGGTTTCCGAACGCCCACTTGTGTCCCGTAAGACCCCGAGTACTTGATACCTGTTCCTTGATTTGCGCGCTATCCACATCCGGGAGGTATATGGGACCCCCCTGAACCAGAGCTTGATTCCGTCTTATTTCTTGGGGCCACAAACTAGTTTGAGGTTTTATTACGATCCTGTACTTATGCCATGCTTTACCGCTTTATTTATTTACAGCGAGGAGCACACGCATCGCTTAGGACATAATGGCCCGCTTTCCGGTGTCGACAAGCCCAGCCACACTTTCGGTTCCCGATGCTCACACCGCCTCCATAACCTTGAGGCCGCCTCGAGCTTGCTTACTCTATGATTCTACTCTAAGGTGGCCCCGAAATATTTCAATCCTGTGATTGTTCACCGTGAAAGCCTCGTTGGGTTTTGATTTGGTTTTTCCGAGGTTGATCGGCGTGTGTTGCTAATGGTGCACCCCGCCGGTAAAACTTTCAAAGCCGTGTCCGCGGATATGGACGACTTGGAGCACAGTTTCTTGATCATAGACAAGCATAACTAAAGTTTACTGCTATAAATTTGACTTATAATGACTAGTAATCAGCTTCACTATAATGGAATGGCTAATTAATACTGCCCACCATTGCTTGTTTGGTTGTCGCTTGCGACAATTGTACCTGACTAGTAAATCTTGCAACTACAACGGAATGGCTGAATAAAAGTATCAACAACTGCTGGGTTTCGGGTTTATCTCATGCTATCTGTACCTGATTAGTAATTGTTGCAACTATAACGGAATGGTGAATTAAAAGTGCCCACTGCTTACTTTATCAGGACGATTATCTAAACCTGACTAGTAAAGTGCCGCAACTATAACTGAATAAGTAAAACTGCCAACTGTGTGAGTTCCTCGGTTGACTTCCTCGTTTGGTCTCGAGGGGGAAACATCAGGATGGGTTTGTTTGGTGCTAACCTCAGGTTGGATCCGGTTAGGTCATTCTTACCCCTCTCTGATAACCGCCAGTTGTATCGAGTCTCTATAGGTTGTTTAGTGCATGCTGCCGCTGCCGCTCCACCATACCTATGTAGGCGAGGACCGCCGTCTAGCCTCGCTGTAATCGCCTCGATCTTGACGCCTTCTTTTTCCTTTGCCCTTTGTCGGCACCCTTTGTTTAAGCAGGTTTTGAGATCGACGTCGTTAGCGGTGGTTACCTTCCGGCTTGGCCCGGCAGGTTATGGACGCCATCGGTTATTCTTCGTGGCTCTTAGCCCCATTTGCTTCTTGTCCGTAGTCGGACGCCTACCGCTTTCAAGGTGATTTGGATCTTTGTATATTATATCGTATTCTTGACTCTTTGAGTCATTGCTATATATATCTGCTCTGTGGGTCCCATCGAGGACTGTTGTGTAATGTTATTACTTCGCTTTCCACCCGCATTTAAAGTGCTGGTGGGCACCTTTTGAATCGCTTCTATGCGGGTTTGGCGAATTTTGCTCAAACTTGCATAGGTCCGATTCGAGGGTGTTACAGAGTGGTATCGAGCTCAAGCTGCGATACCCCACAAGTCCAAATTTGTAGGATAACCTAGCTAATCGGACGAAGTAGAGTGTCAAAACTATTTTGCAAACTCGGTTGGATAGTTCTGATTAGGTCTGATTTTATTCCTTACCCCTCTGCTGTTCTCCTCTTACCTCTTCGTGTTTTGAATCCGCTCTCGTCCCTTTCGTCGAGTCCAGGAATTCTCGTGGTTGGGTTTCCGTCGTACCTTTAGGGTTTCTCATCCTTCTTCGATAACGGTGTGGCTACATCTGGTCTTCATGCTATCCGAGGAATCCTTCGTCTGTGGTGCCGTCCTTTGTTCTTTGTTTGTGCCTTCCGGTGTTTTCCGACGCGACGACATCATCTACGCCCGATCCGATGCAGAGTCTGCATCCCTCCTTTGTTCCCGAACCTCGCTTGTCGAGATCTTCAGTCTGTTCCCGAGAATGGTTGCACGCTCTTCTACTGATTGTGCGGAGTAATAGTTTGGGTGCGTGATGGATTGGCCCCCATGCCGACTACCCTTTCTATTCGCTTTTGTACATTGAAGTTGATGAGAATGCATCGGTTCCCTCTTTCCAACGAAGTTAGAGGTGGCTTTAATTGTTGATACCTCCACCTTCGACCTTTTGTTCCCGGAGTGCTCTCGCGACGATCAGGAGCAACGACCCTTTGTTAGTGGTGTCGCAAGGATCTACACGAAGCGCGAAGTATCAGACCGTCGACCTTCCTTCCGGTACCATGAGGCGGATCTCGAGGGCGAGATCCATTGTTAGTGGTGTCGAATTGTGGCATCCCGCAAAACCACTACTAGAAAATCGCGTTGAATTTGTGCATTGCATCGTCATCATCATGCATTGTTTGCCTAAAACTAATTTCGAAAACCTATTTTCCAAACGCCCCAACTTATTTCAAACGCCAAAACCCGGGGCTCCGGAATATTTTGTTTTGGCCGCTATCGGTTTGCCAACGGCCCGTTTAAAACAAATAAAATTTATATTTATTTTTATGGGCATAACGGGCCGCTTAGGCCCGAACGACCGCCCCCTGTAAATCAAAACGGTCCACCTACCTGCCCCTAATTCCTAAGTCTACCGGCTTCCTACCCACCCCTTGCCACATCACCCTAGCCTATCACCGCCACACCTCATCTCCTTCCTCTCCCTCCTCTCACAGTCGCCACGTGGCCAGCCAGCTCCTCACCCCTCACCCTCCCTCTCTCACCCTTTTTCCCCACCAGCTAGCTACCCCCAAAGAGCCCCACGCCAGAACCCCCACACGCTGTCCACTGTCCCTCGACCCGCCTCCCTTCCCCCACTCGCCCACCTTCCTCATGGGCCTGCCACCCAGCCGCCCCACGCCGCCACCACCGCACCCAACCCACTCCCTTCCACCGAGCTGCACCCTCACACGCAGACACGCACGCCACACAGCGCCCCCTGTCCCCCGCGCGGGCCCCACCGGTTCGGCCCTCCACCCGCGCCTCTCTCCCCCTGTTCTTCTTCCTCGCGCGGACGCTCCCCTCCCTCTCTGAGCGCCCACCCTCCTGCTCTCTCTCTCTCAGCCCGACGGCCTTGCTCCCTTCTCCCCAGGCATCTCCGCCTCATGGCCACCGCTGTCTCGCCTCGCCGCTCGCCGCCACGGGCGCCAACCGCACTCTCTCCCGCCATGCTTGCCTCGCCGCGCCTTCCCCTGCCCACTCGCCTGCCTCCGTCTCATGAGCGCCTGGCTGCAGCCGGCAAGGCTGCTGCCATGAGCTCCTCCTCAGACGCCGCCTCCGTGATCGAGCCCCTGGTCCTCGCGCCGCCCATCTCCGTGACCCCGTTCTCCCTCCTGCCTCCCCGCCGCTGCTCAAGCTCCGCCACGGCCTCCACTTCTCCTCCGCCCCGCCCGAGCCGGTGAACCTCGCCAGCCCGCTCTTCCACGCTCCGCCGGCGCAGCCGCCGCCTTCTCGCTGCCTCGCGAGCGGTCAACCTCGGCAAGGTTGTTTTTTTCCGAGCACGGCCCTCCTCGCCATCCTCGCTGCATCGCCTTGTCTCGTGCCCTCGAGTACCTTGGCTGTCCTTCCGCCACGTGCACGAGCTCGCTCCTCCCGCATGTGCCCTTTGTTTTCGCCTGGTGTTGTTGGTCGCTTGTCCTATGCACGCCGTGTAGTGTTCATGTCCCTGCTTCATTGTTCCTACTCAATGGAAACCCTATAAGACTCCTCCTTCGTGATCACGAGCCACGATCACGGCCGACTGTGTGATCCCCGTGGGTGCCCAAGATGCTAGTGTCGCGCCTTACCAGCCATCGGCAATGGATGATCGATGCTCCCGAGGTGATCTCGCCAAGATCTCCTAATAGACAAGATCGACCACGAGGACGACAAGTACTTCTATCCGAGCACAAGACCGATCCGATGCCAACCTAAGTCCTCCTCTCGGATCCGAGGACCAAGATGCCCGGAATCTCCTACATGGAGACATCGCCACGAAGACCATCGACGCCACAACCAAGTCCGACACCGACAACCTCGACATGCGACGCCAAGTTCTTCTTCCCGAACGCCACGATCTCCGCTGGAACGACAAGACCGCAACACGACCAAGATGCCCGAACGCCAAGATCGCCTCAAGGATCCGGCGACCTCGTATCGAGCCCGAGTTCGCCAACGACTCAAGACGGAGCGCTAAGACTGCGCCCGATCCGAATCAACCCGACACCGCTTAAGGCCACCGACGCTGAGACGCCAAAGTACTTCATCCCGGACACCGAGGCCCCGTGCGACAAGTGCTTCATCCCGAACAACAAGGACTACCTCCCGCTCCGAGAACGTTTCGCCGAGACCAATCCGTCGAACCCTGGACCCCGAGACCGACCCCGAACCCCAGGAACCAAGATCTGCCGAACCCTGATATGTGAACCCCTTCCCGCAAGCCCTATTTTATAAATGCATAATAACAACTTGTTGCATATTGAATTGTCATACTTGCATGCATCCATGTGGTTTGGGGGCCTTATGCCGATTCACCTAATAATTAAATATGGGGCCCATATGCGGGCAAATCTAGCCTTATATCGGCCTCATTTAAACTTGTGTAGCGAACCGGTATCTTACCTGGCCTTGTTATACAACATTTAAATTGCGGGGAGCTAATAACTCGAACCATCTAACTAATTGTCTGGACCCCGGTTCCACTTATTATGGCCTAATTGCATCGCACCTTTGCCATGCCATACATCATACATGCATCATGCCGATCTTCTGCCGTGTATTAAATATTGCATCCGGTGTTTATTCTAGTGTTTTGCTTCTTCGCGGATAAGGCCGTTGAGTTGATGTGAGCTTCACCGATCTTCTTGAACCCTTCGACAATGTTTTCAAAGCAGCATCTCCTCTTTCTACCTATCTTACTTTTATAGTCTTTACTCCCTCCTGATCTATTGCTATCTGGTTATGATGCTCTAGTTTCCGTGATATTCCCCGCAGCCTCATATTGCCTTGGACACATCCTATTACCGTTGTTTGGTAGATAGTTGGACTTATGCGTCGTAGTCGCTTGCTCAAGTAATGCGTGTTGTCAAATGCCACGCTTGTTGATGAATTGCCGCATGTTGATGATGGAGATGATGCTAGTTTTACTTATCGTCACTTTACTTTCGTTTAACAACTAAAATTGAATAAGCAGAGGCATCGGTGGGTGATAGATAATATTTGGTTTCAACGCCCACTTGTGTCCCAGAAGACCCCGAGTACTTGATAATTGCTCCTTGATTTGCGCTATCCACATCCGGAGGTATATGGGACCCCAACCGAGCTTGATTCCGTCTTATTTCTTGGGGCCACAAACTAGTTTGAGGTTTTATTACGATCCTGTACTTATGCCATGCTTTACCGCTTTATTTACGATTGTGCGAGGAGCACACTGCATCGTTTAGGACATAATGGCCCGCTTCCGGTGTCGACAAGCCCAGCCACACTTTCGGGTTCCCGATGCTCACAAATGCCTCCATAACCTTGAGGCCGTCTCGAGCTTGCTTACCCGCTATGGATTCTACTCTAAGGGTGGCCCTCAAATATTTCTGAATCTGTGATTGTTCAATGTGAAAGCCTCGTTGGTTTTGATTTGGTTTTTCCGAGGTTGATCGAGCGTGTGTTGCTAATGGTGCACCCGGCCGGTAAAACTTCAAAGCCGTGTCCATGGATATGGACGACTTGGAGCAGTTTCTTGATCATAGACAAGCATAACTAAAGTTTATCGCTATAAATTTGACTTATAATGACTAGTAATCAGCTTCACTATAATGGAATGGCTAATTAATATCGCCCACCATTGCTTGTTTGGTTGTCGCTTGCACAATTGTACCGACTAGTAAATCTTGCAACTACAACGGAATGGCTGAATAAAAGTATCAACAACCGGGTTTCGGTTTATCTCATGCTATCTGCACGATTAGTAATTGTTGCAACTATAACGGAATGGTGAATTAAAAGTGCCCATCGCTTACTTTATCGTGACGATTATCTAAACTCGACTAGTAAAGTGCCGCAACTATAATCGAATAAGTAAAACTGCCAACGTGTGAGTTCCTGTTGACTTCCTCGTTTGGTCTCGAGGG
Source organism: Avena longiglumis (assembly GCA_030063025.1). Lineage (NCBI taxonomy): Eukaryota > Viridiplantae > Streptophyta > Magnoliopsida > Poales > Poaceae > Avena > Avena longiglumis. The sequence goes on from CP125974.1 coordinate 98,882,887, forward strand.
GAAACATCGAGATGGGTTTGTTTGGTGCTAACCTCGGGTTGGATCCGTTAGGTCATTCTTACCTCTCCGATAACCGCCATTGTATCGAGTCTCTATAGGTTGTTTAGTGCATCTTTTGCCGCTTCATCCACCATACCTATGTAGGCGAGGACCGCCGATTCTAGCCTCGCTGTAATCGCCTCGATCGACGCCTTCTTTTTCCTTTGCCCTTCGGCACCCTTTGTTTAAGCAGGTTTTGAGATCGACGTCGTTAGGTGGTTACCCTTCCGCTTGGCTCGCAGGGTTATGGACGCCATCGGTTATTCTTCGTGGCTCTTAGCCCCATTTGCTTCTTGTCCGTACGCTCTACCGCTTTCAAGGTGATTTGGATCTTTGTATATTATATCAGATTCTTGACTCTTGAGTCGTTATATATATCTGCTCGTGGGTCCCATCGAGGACTTGTGTAATGTTATTACTGCTTTCCACCATCGAAAGTGCCTGGTGGGCACCTTTGAATCGTTTCTATGCGGGTTTGGCGAATTTTGCTCAAACTTGCATAGGTCCGATTCTGAGGGTGTTACACTTAGTGTTGATGTTGAGAGCCCGAGGTGGTGGTGCACGAACCAAAGGAGAGCTTGCCGCAGATCTTGGAGGGGTGGAGGAAGAGCTTTGTTTTTCAACGGACAGTTCCAGTTTAGATGTCCAGAGTCTCCACACGTGAAACAAGCACCAGGTGGACGTGGAGCAACGTAGCTGACTCCGCCAGCGCCCAGGTAGTGGTGGTTGTAGCCCGGGAGAAGCAGTGATGAAGTTTGGTGGCCTTGCTGTAGCTTGCGTGTCTTGGTGGAGCCGGAGCGACGGTGGGGTGTTAGGGACCCGCACACACGCTTAGAGGGAGCCGACATAGTCAAGAGCTTGGTGCATCACGGTTGTGTTTCTTTGACTCCTCAAACACTTGCCTACTTGCTTCCTCCTGCAGAGTCAGAAGTTCCAGAAAGATGCCGGCCTTGCATGTGTGATTGCATATTTAATCGATGCATTGAGCCCTTGCTTGAACCTCTTTGCTTCTTCTTGTCATCGGAGATCTCATCGCCACCATAACGAGAAAGATTCATGAAGTTCTGATGTAGGTATTGACATTATCATTTCCCCGCTTGAGGTTGAGAAACACTTCCTTCATCCTTTCCATGACAATTTCGACAGATCGCTCTTTGAACGCCCAAAGGAACTGCTCCCAAGTAGGCTGAAAACCAACACGCTTGCCTTCGTGTAATTCTCCCACCAGAGAGTGCATCTCCTTCGTAAGGTGAGTAGCACACTTTACCCATTCTTGCTCAGAACATCGCCCTCGAGTAGCCTTGACATCTCACGCAACCAATCATCGATCAAGTGGTTGATCGAAACATCAAATTGGCGTGGGTTGAACTTCGAAAGCTTTTGATGTCTCCTCGCTTGGGAGGTGGAGGTAGCGAGCAAACTCATTCCTCGACACTTTCCTCAAAGCGTTGGTTCTCTGCATTGCTGCCAAGGCATTGGCGATGTTTGACAACGGATCCCGCCAGTGGTATGTCCTCATCGAGCGGCGTGGTGGAGCCATCCCGATTGATATAAACAAGTCAAGACTATAATGGAGAATAATAATAATCCAAAATAGTACCAAGATGGAATTACTCAAGATTAAAGGATACAATTTACTAAGATGATATTAAAATATCAACAAAGTTCAAAGCACCTAGAAGATATTAAGCATATCGCACATTTGAAAAGGAGTGTGGTACATGATATATCAAAGAAAATTTTTCCACAAATTTCGGCATTAAAATACCAATAGATGTGCAAAAACACTTAACGAATCAAGATTAGTGACTCTACCAATTCAATATACAAAAGCGAATGATAAGAGTAGTGGTATGGTCGCGACTCCATCCCGCACCCAAATCATTACTCCGCACATGAACAAGTAGAACACATATCCTAACCCCTTCTTCTCACGATGAACCTAAAGATTAGTAACTACGGAAACGAACACCCCAACCAAGATAACTTCGGATAACAAAGAGTAAGACAGATCGCGGCGGTATACAACGAATCAGATAGATCGCATCGGTTTGCAAAAGCCTATCGGTATGGAATGTACCAACAGTTGATAACCCAAAGGCTGATTGTGATAACAACTTGGATGCAACAGATAGACAAGGAATTACACACACACACACACACACACAACCTATGGTACTACGGAAACCCAGAACACGTGAATTCTAGTTTGAATTTTTAAGAAGAGGATTGAAAATGTTACACTTCCTTGCCGTAAGGTGGGTGGGTGGGTAAGAAGAAAAGTGGAAGCAGTCCTACTCGCTTTTGTTTTTCCCTAGTATACATAACTACCAAAAATATTTGCTAGGTGACAACGACCATTTGGTCGAGACCACGAAGGCGGGATGGCTCGATACCAATTGTAACTACCTCGGTGAATTACGCTCCTAGTTACAAGCCCGATGAGCGAAATGGTTGAAATAGTACGGTGGGGCCCAAATGCCACTCAGTGTAGACTTTTGGCCGTCCCAACCATTTCCAATTCATCGACAAGAACGGGCGTAAGCGGCAGCGAAGGGATCAACTACATACACAAATGAGTATGTATGCAAGCCACCATACAATAGTACATCGAGCCATTCCATCTAAAAGAAAGGAAAATAACGCCATACGGCAAGATTCAAATGTCCTAGATAGATATAATAGTTTAGGATAACTCCTCATACATCAAACATCAGAGTATCAGGCGGAAGCGGCAAACAAGATCCGAGTAAGGATAAGAAGCAAATCGGCATAATATGCCCCACAAATAAGCACATCCCCACAGATCTCACGGATCCCGTTCCGGAATCTCTACACCGAACGATCGTTGCCCACATCATCCGCCTCCACCCAAAGATCCATCTTGCGAGTGTACTGCTCATCCGAACCAAATAATTTATCATGTGAGACCCTAGGGGTACTCAGAAGTCTTTATGCCTCTAAAGGGGACACAACCGGGTGACGAATGGCAGCAAAGATAAACCCTAACAGTTCTATAGATAATCGCTAACCACCCGCCTAACCAAAGATAGAGATGTCCGTGAATTAATGACAACAATTATAAAGAATATCCAGATCCATCCTCCTCCTCGCTTACCAACAAGGAAGCGGACGAACAACCCCCCCCCCATCCGTTGGCAGTTTTATTAACCATTCCAAGAGTGTTGCACTATTTACTAGTCAGTTACTTAGTCAAATTAAAAGCGGTACTTTAGTTATGCTTGTCTATGATCGAGAAACTGTGCTCCAAATCGTCCATAACCGCGGACACGGCTTTCGAAGTTTTACCTGCAGGGTGCACAAATAGCAACACACACTCGATCAACCTCGGAAAAATCAAAACAAAACCCAACGAGGCCTTCACGACAAAGCAATCACAGGATTCAGAAATATTTCAGGGGGGCCACCCCATTGAGTACACCCGCAACGAAGTTAGTTGACTCCGAGACGGACTCAAGGTTTGCGCCAGTGGCTGTAAACGACTGGGAACCCGAAAATGTGATTGGGCTTGTCGATACCGCGAAAACACTCCACTTACCTAAACAGTATAGGTGCTCCTCGCACAATCGTAAATAAAGCAGTAAAGCATGGCATAAGTACAGGATAGTAAATAAAACCTCGAACTAGTTTGTGGCCCCAAGAAATAAGAATGAATCAAGCTCGCCTGGGGTCCCATAAGCCTCCCGGATGTGGATAGCGCGAATAATCAAGGAACAGGAATCAAGTACTCGGGGTCCTACGGGACACAAGTGAGCAGGAAAAACCAAATAGCAGATATTGTTCACCGGTGCCACTTTCATTAGTTATCCCATTACTACTCAAGTTAAGTTGTTTAGGTACCTCGTTATCCATCAGACTCTCACATACCCTACACATGATGTTCTACGACTCGCATGGCTCAAACAACTCCTGTAGTAATGGCTCATGGGATGGAGGAACAAGCTTCGGTGGGGTTTTAAAAGTAAAGGCTATGCAATACTTGGGATTCAGTTTAATGCAATCGCGACTCAATGATGCAAGAATAAGATAGAGGCAATAGGTACTATATGTATGCAAGCATGTGGTAGTGCTTGCCTGGCAGCTCAGTTGAAGCGAGAGAAGGATCTGGAAAGTGCTCCTGGTTCTCTTGATATATCCCCTGCTCAGTGTCTATTCGAAGAAGAACCAAACAAACAAGGGCCAACATAAATAAAGTGCACAAGCATATGAATAAAATGCGACAAGCAAACAATCATGCCATGATGAATGATGCACAATTTGCATGGCATTAAAGTAGCATGGCATGGGTGAGGTGTGGAATACAAGAAATAAGCATTTTATTGAGTTTTGGCCCCAATTTATACTCCAATTAGTTACTGTATACTTTATTACTTATATGATGCATGCTTCAATTCATGTTATGGAATGCATAAACAGAAAGTTCTCGTCGAGCTAATCATTTTAGACATATCATTTGTTAAATTTGGAGTTATAAAACTAAAGTTATTAATTAATTAGTCCGAGGGCATTTTGTTGTAATTTTATTCAACTTACAAATTAAAGTGTACAAAATATAATTTGAATGGCATATTTGAATTCCTCACATTTTTCTGATTCAAATACATATATTATTTGTATTATTTGGATTTATATTTTCAAAGATATTTAAAAACAGAAATAAATTTGAATTTGAATTAAATCTGAAAAGATTTGATTAAAACAGAAAAGCACAGAATCTTTTGTGACTCAGCCTGAGCTAGCCCCAACCGCAGACAGATGGGCCCGGTTAGGAACGGGGTCACCTGCGTCTTGGCCCACCCGGACGCCATCGCGGGCGAGCCGAGGACGGCGGGTTGGGAACCGACAAAGTGAGGGATCTCTTTGCAAAACGCACATAGCGGCTGGCACGTGGGGCCGCAGGGGTTGCGGGTTGAGCGGCAAAAAGAAAAGGGGGTTATGCGCAAAAGGTACAGCGGCACTGTGGATCTTCCTCTGACGCAGACAGACTTGAATATGACATGCTGCGCGAGGGCTCGAACCCATGACTTGGGCTTCTTGAGCGGAGCCACCTGGCGGGCTGGGGTAGTTGTTAGGAGGACGGCTGCGGCTAGGTAAGGTTCATGCGCGAGAGTGAGTAGACAGACGCGGGCGGCACAGCGGCGTTCGTCAAACGAACGGGCGAGCACCGCGACGACCGTGAAGCGTACTCATGCCGGAGGAGAGAGGCTCACCGCGGCTCGACGGTGGGCTCGGATCGGAGGCGTGCAATGGATCGGCGATGAGGCTGAGGCGGCGGTTAGGGTTTCCGGCTGGCGGTTCGCTGCTGTGGCGCCTCCTTCACGACGGCGATTACATGTGGGCGGTCGGCTCGCTCTTCCTCTTCGCCAACAACCACGCCCGCCTCTGGATGATGTGAGCGAGAGAGAGCCGACGGTGGTGGTCGAGTCGGTGTAGTCGGTGGTGGGAGGAAGGAGAGGAGGGGCAGCCTGGGAGATCTGAGCGTTGCAGAGAGGTGGGAGGGAGTAGATAAGAACGGAGGGAGGGAGGTAGATAGCGTGGGGGAGGTGGTGATCAAAAAGGTGGCTCGGCCACCCCTTTTTCCATCTCCCTCACGTGCTCGCGCGGGGGACAGAGCAGGCTCGGGCTGAGGGGGCTGGGCTGCCAGGGTGAGAGGAGAGGGTGGGTGGTAGGGCTAGGGTGGCAGGGAGAGAGAAGTAGAGAGGGGGAGGCTCGGGTAGAGCTAGGTTAGGCTCGGCTAGGGTTTGTAGAAAGAGGGGGAATGGTGTTAGATGGAAAAGGGGAGAGGGTAATTAGGGCTAGGGTTAAGAGATGAAAAGAGAGAGATGAGAGAGAGTGGTATGGATGGGGATGATGGGGTAGGTGATTAGGGTTAGGGAGAGGCAAAATAAAGAAAAAGGGGTTTAGAGAGAAATAAAGATATGGGAGGTGGTGGTTAGGTGATTAGGGTTTAGAGGGAAGGGCAAGAGAGAGGGTGATGGATGGAGTTGATCCCAAGAAGAGAACACCCATTAAAACCCAAGAGAAACACAATTGGCTAAAGGTGGGTACTCTTGCATGGCCCATGCAATTTAATAAATGCCATGATTAGTTCTTGTGAAAACAAAAATAATAGACATGGCATTATTCTTATGCATTTCCAAAAGTGGAATAGAGCCCAAGCAAAAGAAATTAGAATTGGATCCATCCCAACCCACATGAGCTAGAGGTAAAACCCAATAAAGTGCAGAGCTCATATTTAGTTGGATGGAGGAATTATAAGGTGGTGAAAGAAAAGGTGGTGGAGTTAAATAAAAGATATGCCCCCAACTCAACTTGGGCATTTAACAATATATCAAGAACCAAATACAATATCAAGAGGCAAATACAATTTATAATGCATATGAGAGAAGAACCAACACAAACAGGGTTTGGTATGATGCTCAAATGCAAGGTGGCATGATGACATGAGCATGATATTATGATGATGCAACAATTATATGTAGGAAGTAGCCATTTTATTACTAAACCAAGTAGCATTACAGTTGTTAGACAAATGGGATGCTACAGGTCCCATCTTATATGGTGCTTGAGCTAGTTGTACCAGGAATTAGGTCAATAGTGAACTCTATCTCCTGGTCTGGTGGCATTCCCAGTAGCTCTGCTGGAAAAACATCTTGAAATTAATTTACTATAGGAATATCTTCCAATTTGACCTCTTTCATCGAGTTCAACTGCAGATCCACCATAATATGACTGTGCTTATCTGCTTGATAAACTATCCTTGCTCCACTTGGAGTTTTGATTGAGATAGTTTTCTCCTCACAATTTATCGGAGCCCCATGTTCCATCATCCAATCCATTCCCAACACTATTGCAATTCCCTTCAAAGGAATCACATAAAGGTCTGCGAAATATGTACAACCACAGATCGATATAACCTAATCTTGTTTTATGTGGCGTACAATCACATTTCCCCCTGTCATAACTACGGTCATAGGGCTTTCTAACGTTGCCCTTCTAATCCCGAACTTATCACAAAATTCTTCAGAAATGAATGAAGTAGTTGCACCAGTATCAAATAGAACTTTGCCGGGATTGGTAAGGATATTGAGCGTACCTATCACTGCATGCTCCGAATTATCCACCTCCTCGAGGGTTGCACAGTTCAGTTTCCCGGTAGGTCTCTGTAGGGGTTCGTAGCATGGAAAACAAAAAAATTCTATCGCATACAAACAAACAAGCCAAGATCTATCTACTAGATTGTAGCAACGAGTCGATAGAGGAACTCACCCTCGAAGATTCCAAAGCGGTTAACGAGAGCATTCTCGGGTGATGTAGTCGATTCTTCCGATCTCAAGATCGTGTAGACGATCCTTCCGGCACGTTACCGGCGCTCCAATCGGTCACACATTCGATTGACGAAGACCTTCCTCTCCCTTGATCCAAGCAGCGGAGGTTGTAGCACTCTCGCGATTCCGCAAAGACAACGGCGTGGTACCTAAGTAGAGGGAGATCCGCAGGCTTCGCCTTAAGCCGAGCGAGTATGGTGGAGTATGAGAGAGAGCTATTAGTGGTCTAGAGATTATACACACCAATTAGAAGGCTCTAAACCGAAGGCTAGGGCAATTAGAAGCTCTAAACCAAAACGGCTCTAAACCGAAGATTAGAGGATAGGAACTTGTGTGTCTAGAGGAGGAGGCCATGCCCCTCCTTTTATAGTTGGGAGGGGCGGCCAAGGGGAGGGGAGTCCCTACCCAAGTCGGCCTTGGTTGGCTACTGCTTGAGGGACTCCTCCCCAAGTCGGTTCCAACCACCTCTTGCTTGTTTCCCAGTTTCTGTTTCCCACAATTTCCTGCTTTCCACAGTTTCTGTTTTAGCTGCTTGACTTTCAAACCGCGCTTGACTTTTCAGTTTTGGAACAGCAAGAACACTTAGTACATGATGCAATCATTCAATATGTAATGACACATTCATGTACCTCCCCCGAGTCTTGGGACAATCCGAACCTTCTAGAACATTCCCGATGAAAACAGAATCATTCCCAACTCTCAAACGGACTTTCCTTATATGAATCTTATTCTCCGGACCATTCCGGATCACCTCGTGATATCCCGGATCCCATCCGAGACTCAACAACATTCGGTCTCTTTATCATAATACCATAACTACTCAAACAACGTCGAATCCTTAAGTGTGTCTCCTACGGTTCGTGAATTATGCGGACATGATCGAGACACTTCTCAAAAATAACCAATAGAGGAATCTGGAAATTCATATGGCTCCACATATTTCTACGATTACTTGCGTCGAATGAACCACTTACATACGATACCAATTTCCCTTTGTCTCACGATAGTTTACTTATCCGAGGTTATGATCGTCGGTATCTCGCATACCTAGTTCATCCTCGTTCGATAAGTACTCTTTTCTCGCTCCTGATATGTGATCCCTTGTGAGCTAGTCACATGCTTGCAAGCTAATTGGATGACATTTCACCGAGAGGGCCCAGAGTATATCTATCCGTCATATGGATGGACAAATCCCACTCTTGATCCATGTGTTTCAACCAATACTTTCGAACACTCAATGCCACCTTTATAGCCACCCATTACGGTGTGGTGTTTGATGACATCAAAGCATCCATCCTAAAAGGTGACATGATCTCATGGTCTAAGGAATTAGGTTACTATGTATCAGAAAGCATATAGCAATTGAACTATTGAAATGACTTGATCTTTATGCTACGCTTATCTGTAGGAGTATGTCCATCACATCATTCTCCTAATGATATGACCCTGTTGTTAATAACATCTCTATGTTCATGATCAGGAAACCATGATCATATATTAACCAACAAGCTAGTTTAACAAGAGGCTTTACTAGGGACTCTTATTTTAGTTTACAAATCACACAAGTATTAATGTTTCCGGTTAATACAATTATAGCATGGTATGTAAACATTTATCATAAGTGTGAAGATATGATAATAACCACTTTATTATTGCCTCTTGGTCATATCTCCAACAGTCTCCCACTTGCACTAGAGTCAATAATCTAGTTTCAAACCTTTGTGTATATAACACCTATGGCTTTCCGGTGTTGTATGTACACGATTGCTAGTGGTCAACTGATCTCCGGATCTGACACTTCCAGGTCCGTGTGTAATTGCATGTCTTTGCGTCTCTACGCATCACTCATTCTCTAATGAGATGGCTTTGTATAAATTTGGTCTTTCGGTGTGACCTTTAGTTCTTTGGGGTTAAAACATGTTGATAATATTGTTTCACAATATATCTTCATAGTATTATCCCTCTGTGAACTACACCTAGTTTGATAACAAACTACTTGACTCAAATGCCCTCTTTTGCTGCTATAATAGCAGTCATATACTTAGCCTTTTGTTGTAGTATCTGTCACAATGTCTTAACTTTGGAACTCATCCAAATCCATTATGGAACTCACTTTCCATTATATTGTGCCACCCTTAGTTTAGATTGAGATAAACTTAATTTGTACTTTGTGACAAAGCTAGTATCAATGTAGTACTTTTACAATGACCTAACCATCTATTTGTCACTTCTACAAATAATATACTCTTAGTTCTTCCAAAAGATCATAAGAATATCCTTACTATTGTCCAATGATCATCTTACGAATCATTCGTATATGCTCACAACATTGAGCATAGGACATATCTGGATTTGTACATATCACAAGATGATTGATATAAATACTCTTTGTGATTTCATACATCAAGTATCAATCTATACTTGATTATTTGTTTCACTTTACCATATGTCAATACACTTGAATATATCATCAACATTGAACTCTTTCAATCCTTTCTGTGCGACAAGAACCTTTTCTTGTAGTTTCTATATTGAACTCATTCAATATCTCGTCTATGTACTTCTGGCACAACCATATTAGCGTCTATTGATGCCAAATATTTGGGTTTTGCCTAAGTCTTTCATCGGGATGAAATTCTTAATATATGTTAATAAAATATACATTATTTCCAATCAACAATATGTCTTCCACATAATGTATTAGAAACATGTCTTAGCGCTCCCACTTAATTTCTTGCAAATGCAAGCATCTTCATTGTCTCTAATGAACTTTTAAACTCTTTAACAGTTTCATCATAGTGAAGATTCCAACTCATGATGCTCACTTCAACCATTGAAGTTTGCATATGCTTTTAGCATCCTATGAATTAACAAAACCCTATGGACCGTGTTATGCACATGTCCTAGGTAACGATTCTATTAGAAGAACTTGTTTTGTTTATTCAACTATCATATAACAAAATTATATGTAGTGGTTGCTACATTAATCCGTCTAGACTAAATATCACTATGAAAGATCAAATCTTGTCATAGTCAACCTTTGAACATTGTTGTGAACTCTTTCCCAATATGTCTATTATAGATGTGAAACATCCATGTCTATTTCTTTATAGATCCACACAACCTGTAAGGTCTTACACCTTTCTCGAGGGTCCTTCAAGTTCAAAACTTGATTTCTTATGAATGGAACTATCACGGATTTTATGGCTTCAAGCCATTTGACGGAGTCAGGGCCCATCATCGCTTCTTTGCATGTAGTCGGTTCATTATTCTCAAATAATGATTCAACCCTCAAATCTTGGTATTTGATTGTTCATCCGACCTACTTGTTTCAATAGGAACTTGGATCTCCGTGACCACAACCTTTGAGGTACGTGAGCCATGAGCTTTGTTGCTGCCTCCGGAACACTTTTAGCGCCAAGCAACTCTGCACATACAGCTAAGGTTCTTTAACCTTATCAAAGTTCTATTGTCCTCCCACTTAACTTTTCACGAAAAATTCCTTCTCAAAGAAACTTGACGTTTGAGTGACAAACACTTTTGTCTCCGATGTTATGGAGGATTACTTAGCAGTTATTCAAATAACATACAAAGACAGTTCATCCGACTTTGGTTGCAAACATCTTTCTTATGCATAGCATACCAATGTTTAAGAAAGGACAACTTGGGTTTTATCCCAAACCATAACTTTATATGGTGTCATTTCAACGGATTATGATGGAGCTCTTTCAAAGGAAAAATGGTAATCTCTAAAGCTTTTAATCTTTAAAATATAATGGCAGTTTTATGAATTATACCTTTGATCTTACCATGTCAAACAAGGTTTAATTACATATCTCAAACGTTCCATACTCTTATGGTGTTTCGGAAATGCAAATTCACGGAACGATTCCTTAAATCTTAGGTATTATGCTAAACTTGTAACTTAAATATTTTCCTTTATGATCTTATCATAAACTATTCATATTCTTGTTACAATGATTTTGCACTTCATCTTGAAAGTCTTTGAACTTTTCAAGTGTTTCATACTTTATCCTTATTAAGTAAATATTCATATATTCACTCAAATTTTCGGAGAAAGCATATGAAGTTGAAATCCATCACTTTTGACTACACATAATGGATTTCGTACAACATTATGTACAAGTTCCAATAAGCTAGTCATTTGTTCCCTTTTGGCCTATGAACGAAGTTTTAATTATCTCTAGGAAAGTTTCACAAGCGTCATTTGATCAAAAATCAGAAGACTCCAAAATTCCATCAACATGGAGTTTCTTCATGTTTTCTTTCCATTATAATTCAAACGGCGATGTCACTTCCTAAGTGATCTTTCAATCAATTTGTCTTTCGACATTTTTAGCACTAGTTTTATGGATGTGATTTCTCCAACGAGATTTGTGAATCATCCATCTTTTATGGATCACGGTAATTTATTTGAACAACTCTTTTGTTCTCATAATACCTGATAAAACAAATCTTGAAGGCAAGCTTTGATGTTTAACGAGCAACACAATAACCCTTTATTTGTTCTCGATGAACATCATCACATATTCTTTTGCTAGTTACTTAGGCCATTGTAGTTCATGAATTGTGTTGTTTCGTATGACGATTCACACCAACAAATTCAGTATCAAATACTTAATAACTACATTGTTTAATAAGCAAAGAATATAGCCATAACATGTATAATCTATATACTTAAACTGAACAATTCTAGTCTTTTCTTTTCTGCCATATATTTATGAGATTCTCTTTCAATATTTCCTTCGCTTGAAAGAATCTATCAATATCAATAGTGGAGTCATACATATGACACATAATCCAAAGCGTGTATAATTAAATACCAATGTCTTTGGACTTGCACTTTGAAGTAGATCACCTATCATCAAATGTTTGGTGTTCTTTCAAATTCCTTTCTTTAGTAATCTCTTGGTGTAGTAAACATCTTACCTACATCAAATATTCACCCTCATCATGGATTTATCCATGATCAAGCTACTTTTAGCTTGTAACGGTGAATCGCAAGTATAATGTTGCTCTCCAAAACCTTTAGGAGGATTAGGACAACTAGTGTCTCCAACCTTTTGCAAATTCTCATCAAATATGAGAACATGACTTTTGCCATATATACTCTATCATGTTGTAACCAATACTTCGTTTCAGATATCACAATATCTTCCACACATCATGGTTTCTGAAACAACTCTTTCAGATCCTAGATAACCTTGATATTAAGAGAATCCTTTGAATATCAAGAATCATGGAGACAAACATGATACTTATATACTAACACTTGGAATTGTTACTCTTGATTTAATACTAATTATTAAACTTCATGGAGTAACCGAAACTTACTGAAAGTTTGCAATAGGACTTTTAAACTTTAGATTAACACTTAAAACAATACGATACCAGTTCATAAAGTATCTAACCAGAATTCTATAGTTCTATCATCTCAATTATAACTAAGCGCAAGGTGGTAAACGGATGCCAATGACTACAACAACTATGCAAATTCACTTTGATTTAGTTTATGATAAATTGAGTTCTAATTAATAATTAAATTAATCTTGGTGAACTCCCACTCAAAACAATATCCCTCACATTGTTTTAGTGATCACACGAACCAAATCCACCACATCAAAACCGATCATCACGAGAGTTGATATAGCTTCAATGGCGAACAATCAACATGTTCATCATATCTACTATATGACTCATGCTCTACCTTTTGGTAATCCGTGTTCCTGAGGCCATGTCTGTACATGCTAGGCTCACAAGATCAAACCTTAGTTTCGCATGAGCAAATCTGGCCTGCTCACGTTGTATACACTTGTAGAATCTAACACACCCGATCATCACGTGGTGCTTCGAAACAACAAGCTTTAGCAACGGTGCTAACTAAGGGTGAACACTTTATGACTTGAAATTCATGTGCATGAGGGATCATCTTATAATGCTACCGTCGTCTACTAAGAAATACAAGATGCATAAAGGATTAACATCACATGCAATTCATAATATGTGATATGATATGGCCTTTCTTCTTTGTGCTTCCGATCTCCATCTTCTAGCACGAACATGATCTCCATCATCACCGACATTGCATCAAGGTCAATGATGCTTCTCCATGGTTGTCGTCCACCGGCTTCAACTATTACAACTACTTTGAATAGACACGCGGGTCTTAACAGAAATCAAAGACAACCATATGGCTCCTGCCGGTTGCCGACTTACAATAAGGAACATTGCATACATCATATATAATCACAATCATGGCCATATCACATCACTGCACACCCCTGCAAAACAAAGTTAGACGCCTCTACTTTCTTTGCATGTTTTACGTGGTTTGGGGCTGTTAATAAGTATCGTTCTAACTTACGAACATGAACCACAACATTGATACTAGTATTGTTAATCACCCGTTGTAAATTGGATCTTAACTATGCTAGGAGAAACAGGCACCCGCAAAGCCACTTATGCAATACAAGTTGCATGTCGAGCGTGGAGCAAGTCTCATGAACGATGTCATGTAAGGTTAGCCCGGGCCGCTTCATCCCAACATACCGCAAGATGCAAAGTACACAAGAAGCAATCGACAATAAAAGCATCAACGCCCACAATGACCATTGTGTTCTACTCGTGCAACAGATCTACATATAGACACGGCTCGATACCAGTAGGGGTTCGTAGCATGGAAAACAAAAATTTTCTATCGCATACAAACAAACAAGCCAAGATCTATCTACTAGATTGTAGCAACGAGTCGATAGAGGAACTCACCCTCGAAGATTCCAAAGCGATTAACGAGAGCAGATTCTCGTGGGTGATGTAGTCGTACACTTCCGATCTCAAGATCGTAGACGATCCTTCCCGCCACGCTCCAAGAGCGCCCCAGTCGGTCACACGTTCGGTTTCGACAAAGACCTTCCTCTCCTTGTTCCAAAGAGCGTGGAGGTTGTAGCACTCTCGCGATTCCGCAAGACAACGGCGTGGTACCTAAGTAGAGGGAGATCCCGAGGCTTCGCCTTAAGCCGGAGCGAGTATGGTGGAGTATGAGAGAGAGCTATTAGTGGTCTAGAGATTAGACACACCAATTAGAAGGCTCTAAATCGAAGGCTAGGGCAATTAGAAGCTCTAAACCAAAACGGCTCTAAACCGGAGATTAGAGGATAGGAACTTGTGTGTCTAGAGGAGGAGGCCATGCCCCTCCTTTTATAGTTGGGAGGGGCGGCCAAGGGAGGGAGTCCTCCAAGTCGGCCTTGGTTGTACGCACGGCTTGAGGGACTCCTCCCCAAGTCGGTTCCAACCACCTCTTGCTTGTTTCCCACAGTTTCCCACGTTCCTGTTTCCCACGCTTTCTGTTTTAGCCGTTTGACTTTCAAGCTGGCGGTTTGACTTTTCAGTTTTGGAACAGCAAGAACACTTAGTACATGATGCAATCATTCAATATGTAATGACACATTCATGTACCCCCGGAGTGTCGGACAATCCGAACCTTCTAGAACATTCGATGAAAACACGGAATCATTCCCGAACTCAAACGGACTTTCCTTATATGAATCTTATTCTCCGGACCATTCCGGATCACCTCGTGATATCCCGGATCCCATCCGAGACTCCGAACAACATTCGGTCTCTTTATCATAATACCATAACTACTCAAACAACGTCGAATCCTTAAGTGTGTCTCCCTACGGTTCGTGAATTATGCGGACATGATCGAGACACTTCTCCGAACAATAACCCATAGAGGAATCTGGAAATTCATATGGCTCCCACATATTTCTACGATTACTTTGCGATCGAATGAACCACTTACATACGATACCAATTTCCCTTTGTCTCACTATAGTTTACTTATCCGAGGTTATGATCGTCGGTATCTCTGCATACCTAGTTCATCCTCGTTACTGGTAAGTACTCTTTTCTCGTTCCCGTGATATGTGATCCCTTGTGAGCCAGTCACATGCTTGCAAGCTAATTGGATGACATTTCACCGAGAGGGCCCAAAGTATATCTATCTGTCATATGGATGGACAAATCCCACTCTTGATCCATGTGTTTCAACCAATACTTTCTGAACACTCAATGCCACCTTTATAGCCACCCTGTTACGGTGTGGTGTTTGATGACATCAAAGCATCCATCCGGAAAAGGTGACATGATCTCATGGTCGAAGGAATTAGGTTACTATGTATCAGAAAGCATATAGCAATTGAACTATTGAAATGACTTGATCTTTATGCTACGCTTATCTATAGGAGTATGTCCATCACATCATTCTCCTAATGATATGATCCTGTTGTTAATAACATCTCTATGTTCATGATCAGGAAACCATGATCATATATTAACCAACAAGCTAGTTTAACAAGAGTCTTTACTAGGGACTCTTATTTTAGTTTACAAATCACACAAGTATTAATGTTTCCGGTTAATACAATTATAGCATGGTATGTAAACATTTATCATAAGTGTGAAGATATGATAATAACCACTTTATTATTGCCTCTTGGGCATATCTCCAACAGTCTGTTCCTCTTGCCATTGTTGTTCTTGCCATTATTTCCTGCTTTATTGGGCTGTCCATTTCCTCCACTGGCTTGTCCTCCTCCCTTGGTAAGCCAACCTCCTGGTGTTTTGCTCGGACAATCGGGCTTGATATGCCCCTTTTGACCACAATTGTAACAGATTACTATAGGCTTTTTGCATTCCCTCTAGAAATGTCCTGGAATTCCACAATTGTTACAAATAACATTCCTTCTTGGATTGGATTGATTTCCACCACTGCCCTTGTTATTGTTATTGTTACCATAGTTCTTGTTTCGGGATTTGAACTCCAGATTGGGTTTAGGTTTACTTGCCTAAATTCTCTTGGTTTCCTTCTTGGCTCTCTCCCTACTATCCTCTTGGACATTCTTATAATCATCTTCAAAAGTAATGGCTGCATCCAGCAACTGCTGATAAGTTTGCTTATTAGCTAACCTTAGCTGCATTTTCACAAATGGGTTTAATCCACGCAGGAAACGCTTCTTCCGCTTCTCTTCAGTGTTAACATCCTCTTCAGCATAGCGAGACAATTGGCTAAACTCCCGGATGTACTTCATGACACTTGTATATCCCTGCTGAAGCTCCTCAAATTCTCTCCGCTTCAACTCCATAACACTTTCCAAACGATATTCACGGAATCTCGCTTGAACTCCTCCCGGTGAACTCTTGGTTGTTGCATAGCCAACTGATTCTCCCACCATGATGTTGCAGATCAGTCAGAAGATGAGTTGCATATCTCAATTTCTCCTCATCATTTCAACCTACAGTCTTCAGCTTTCTTTCTGTATATGCTAGCCAATCTTCTGCATCCATTGGTTCAGGAGCTGATGCAAAAGGTGAAAGGACTATATCTTCCCTTGATGTTTTTTTTGGTGTTAAATGACAATCCCAACCTTGTTTTTAACTGTGCTCTTGAGTTTCAGGGGAAACGTCATTGTTGTCTCATTGTACTGTGATGGATACTCTCTTGTGATCTTTTGAAGACGGTGGCCTTTTTAGTCTTCTCCTAGTTTCTTTCTGGTTGATGTTTTTAGGTCACCATACTATTAAGAGGGGGTCCATGTTGGAGGGTTGTGGGAAATCACTTGTTTTTGCACAAACCTATATGCACCACCACAGCCATCCCATTATTCTGTGAGAGAGAGAGTTTTTCCTGTTCTGTTGGGGCCTTTTGAGTCTCACCGGAACTTCCGGTCATAGACCGGAAGTTCCGCTCAAACCTTTTTCTGCGGGCTGTTCTGCAGTTTGTTCCGACGCTAGTTCCGCCCAAGTTCCGGTGGCAGTTCAGTAACCTTCTGTTTTGAAGTGTGCTATTTGCCGGAACTTGACCGGAACTTGCTCGGAACTTTTTCCTGGCAAAAGTGCTTGAGCGGAACTTCCGCCTGAAGGCCGGAACTTCCGGTCGACTAACCATGACCAAAAGTTCACTTTGTTTCGCCCCCAAGTTCCGGTGAAGGCTCAGAAATTTTCTGTTTTGAAACATGTTATTTGCCGGAACTTGATCGGAACTTGCTCGGAAGTTCACCGGAACTTCCGGTCTGCTTTGACCGGAACTTCCGGTTGCACTTCTGGAGCGGGCGTCAACGGTCTGATGACCGTTGGAGCCAGGCTCAGGCGGAACTTCCGGCCTCTCACCGGAACTTCCGGTGAGGTCGCGGGTAACAGTTCGATCGAGGGGCCTATTTAAGGCACCCTCTTCCTCCCACTCTCAATTTTCTCTCTCCTCCATTAATACCTGAGCTTCACCTCACTAGATCTCTCTCTCTAGCCACTCAAACGACCTGATCTTTTGAGAGGTAAGGGAGGAGACCTAGATCTACACTTCCACCAAAGAAGATTTGATTTCCCCCACCCATCCTTTGTGGATCTTGTTACTCTTGGGTTTCTTGGAACCCTAGACGGTGTAGGGCATCCCCGGAGCTGAGGCATGTGTTGTAAAGCTTCGAGGTGTCGTTGAGGGCCTCCAATTGAGTTGTGGATCCTCCCCCTCAACCTTGGTGTAAAGGTTTCGGTTGGCGCCTTCAAGGTCACCGGTTAGTGGATTGTGAGGCCTCCTTTGTGGGGGAGCTCACCGGAGAAGAAGGTGAGGCCTTTGTGGCGCTCGGGTGACCTTGTGTGGCCACGACACCTCTCCAACGTAGACGTAGCTCCTTGGGAGTGAACTACGGGAATTACATCTCCGTGTCCCCTCGCCGGTTACTTCATTCCCTTCCTTTACTCCTTGCTATTTACTGTTTTTGTGGTTTGTGTTCGCTTTCTTGCATTTAGGTTGCTCACTTAGTTGCATCTCTAGATAACTTTCTTTCTCGTTGAGCCTAAAAAGTGTGAAACAAATTAAAATTGGTAGACGCCTATTCACCCCCCCCCCCTCTAGTTGTTTCAAGTCGGTACTTTCAATTGGTATCAGAGCGCAGGCTCTTATTTCGGGCTTTACCGCCTAAGAGACTATGGCCGACGAAGGGGTAGTGAAACTGAAAAATCCAAGAACTTGGCCACTATGGATGACCTCAAGCAATTGGAGTCATCCATGATGTCCAAGTTCGAGGAAATGATGACTCTCTTGCAGTCCCTCAAGCCAAACCCCATGGTTGCTATTGACACACCCCAATCCAACGAGGTTCCTCCCACTGATTGTCCGCCCCGAGGTAACTCCTTGGGGCACCACTCATTTGGGACTTGGTTTTGTTGCTCAAACCTCTACCAAGGTTCCAAGTGAGAACATCGAGGAGCCCGAGAACCCAACTTCAAAAGGGGAGAATGGAGGAAAGGACTACTCGGCGGTACCCCCACCGCTGAAGTACACTCCGGATCCACCCATTACCATGCCACACATTATCCCTCAAGGAGCACCACCTATGCTAGATACGTCTAATTTCGCTAATTGGCAATATCTAATGCGCTCACATATTTCCAGCTCATCCATTGAGTTAATGAGGATTGTGGAGGATGGATTCTCTCCATTTGACCCAAAGAAGTTGACACGAGGTGAAGTGGTGGACAAGCAACTCAATGCTACAGCTTTGGGAATGATTCAAAAGGCCTTGACTCTAAAGGATTTTGATCACATTCGCCAATTTGACACTGCCAAGGAAGCTTGGGATCAACTCACCGAGCTCTTCGTTGGGAATGCTAGCATCCAAAGCTCCAAGTTTGACGAGATCAACAAAGGATGGTTTCGCAATGCAAGATGATGAGACCCCTGAAGACATGTATAGGCGCCTTAAGGTCCTTTGTTACACTATGAGGGACCTTGGGGCTCACTATGTTTATGACAAGTTTATGAAGAGAAAGTTCATTCAAGCTCTTCTCCCATTTGAAGAACAAAAGCTCAACTCTATCAAGGGAAGAACCAACTTTCACTTAATGACCTCCCAAGAAGTCTTGAGTGAAGTAATTGCCATGACTATTGCTAAGAAGAATGCGGAGTCCACTCGAGCTAGAGCCATTGGATCAACAAAAGTGAACCTTGCTTTGAAGGCCAAGGCTATTGAAGTTGATGATGATGATACATCAAGTGAATGGTCTCAAGAAGATCTCAAATGTGCCTTCAATGAACATCTTGCTCTCGCTTCAAGGGCCTTTTGGAACAAGTCCGGATTCAAGTCAAGATCAAGGGACAACTCAAGATTCAACTCACCCAACAAGTCTCCCAAAGCAAGATCATGCTACAATTGCAATGACAAGAGTCACTTTGTGGCCAAGTGTCCCTTTGAGAACCGTGAAGACAATGGTGGTCGTCTCATTCGCAAGGTCAAGACAAGATCTCCTCATCCCATAAACAAGAACTACACCGTCAAGAACGCCACCAACAAGGAACGAGCAATTGTGGTCCATGAAGAATATCTTTCGGGCACGGATGAAGATGATGATGAAGGTCATGGTGGAGAGATTGTGGGGGTTGCTGCTATTGCCACTACCTCAACTCCACGTCTATCCCTCTTCGACTCGCCAAATGAAAATGTCATCTCCTCCAACCAAAAGTGCTTCATGGCCAAGGCCACCGAGGTATCATCGAAACCCACTCCTCAACCCATCTCTAGTGAGCCTTCCTCTCTTGATCTTGTTGGTCTAGAGGTGAAGAAAGAGATGATTGACATGTGTGAATTTGTTGCTACCTTAGACGAAGAAACTAAAAACTGCTTTGAGTCCTTACTTGCACAACTTGAAAATGCTAGAGATGCCTTAGATGAAAAGGAAGAACTTCTTGACTTGCTAAGTAAAAATGAAAGAGATGTCGCCGATGAAATTGCCTCTCTCATTCAAAGTCTTGAGGATGAACAAAATATGAGAATTAATCTTGAAGAAAATGTGTCTAAGCTTGTAGATGATCATAACAACACTTTGACCTCTACAATTAAAGAACGTGACCATGCTCTTGCTTTGATTAAGGTTCTCAAGAAAGAAAATGCTGAGTTTGTGGGTGGTCTTGATAAGACTCAAGAGGATCTTGAGAAACTCAAAGAGGAACACAAAGCCTTGGAGAGTAAATTCTCAAGTCTTTTTGAGGCTCATGAACACCTTAAAACTCAATTAACTTGTGATCTTTCTAAGTCTTCCGCTGTGCAAATTATAGACTTGTCTAGTTCTCCTAACCCTTGTTGCAAGCATGAGCATCTCATAGAGGAGGTCAAGGTTTTGAAGGATCAACTTGCCAAGATTAAGAAGAAGAAGAAGAAGAAGAAGAAGAACAAGAAGAAGAAAAAGAACAATGGCATGGCCCAAGGAGTTCCAAATGGCCTAACCCTTTTGCAAAGTGACAACTTTGCTGGAAAGAACAATCCCTCTTATATTCTTTGCAAATCTCTTGATGGTCATGTTTATGCTAGATATGTGGGGACATCTTACATGCATGATTATCATTGGGCCATTTGGGTGCCAAAGGTTCTTGTCACTAACAAAAAGGGACCCATTGCAAAATGGGTACCTAAAACCAAGGCTTGATTTTCTTGTAGGACTATGCTTCCGGCGGATCAAAATGGGTGCTTGATAGTGGTGCCACGAGTCATATGACCGGAAGCAAGTCTATCATGACTGAGTTGAGACCCAATATTGCCAACACCATGGTCTCCTACGGTGAAAAAACAAGCTCTCAGGTTTTGGGTTTTGGCAAAGTGGTGGTAACCCCGGATGTATCCTTGGTTGGCGTCATGCTTGTCAAAACTCTTGGTTACAACTTACTCTCAGTTTGTGCTCTTGCTCTTTTGGGTCTTTCTTCTTTCTTTAATTCTCATTCCGTGGTCCTCATGTGGAGCAAGTCTCTCAAGGTGGCTTTTGTAGGGTATGTAGAACATGACTTGTACGTGGTGGAATTTTCAGGGACCACTACTCCTCATGCTCTATGTCTCTATGCTAAAGCCGACAAGGGCTGGTTGTGGCATCGCCGCCTAGCCCATGTTAACATGAGAACTTTGCAAAGACTTCACTCCAAGGGCCACATCCTTGGGATTAACGATGTTTCTTTTGCCAAAGATCGTGTTTGCAGGGCTTGTATTGAAGGGAAGATGCATGAAACTCCTCACAAAGCGCTCAATCAAATCACTACCGAGAGATGTTTGGAGCTCTTGCATATGGATCTCTTTGGTCCTCCCTCTCATGATAGCCTTGGAGGCAAGAAGTATTGCTTGGTTATTGTGGATGATTTCTCAAGATACACTTGGGTGTTCTTTTTCAAGTATAAGAGTGAGACTCAACAAACCGTCAGTGACTTTGCTAATGAGGTTCAACGGAAGCACAATTCAACTATTCTCTCAATTCGAAGTGACAATGGCACCGAGTTCAAAAACTATACTTTGGATGAGTTTCTCAGTGATGAAGGAATCAAGCATCAATACTCCACTCCCTACACCCCTCAACAAAACGGAGTTGCTGAAAGGAAGAATCGCACTTTGATGGATGCGGCTCGGTCTATGCTAGCTGAGTTCAAGTCTCCATACAACTTTTGGGCCAAGGCCATCTCCACCGCTTGCCATGCAACCAACCGACTTTATTTCCGCAAGAATAAGAACAAGACCCCCTATGAACTTCTCACCGGAAAAAGCCTAATGTTAGCTACTTTCGGGTGTTTGGGTGCAAGTGCTACATACTCAAGAAAGGAGTTCGGTTGTCAAAGTTTGAATCCAAGGCTCAAGAAGGAATTTTTGTTGGTTACTCAAATCAGTCCCATGCCTATAGAGTCTACAACAAAGCCAATGGAAGAGTTGAAGAGACGAGCAACGTGAAGTTTGATGAAAATCATGAGTCTCTTGTTAGGCAAGATGGTGTTTGTGATCCAAGTGATGAAATTCCTCCCAAGGCCATAGGAAGAATGGGTGTGGGTTTCCACCTCCCCATTGAGGATCCCCTTATGGACGAAGGAGAAGGACCAAGCTCTACTCAAGTGGAGCCCTCACTCTCACAAGATCATCTTGCACCTCAAGGACCTACTTTCTTGGCACAAGCTCCCTCAAGCTCTTCCGAAGCTTCCCATGCTCATGACTCTTCAAGCTCTAAAGAACAAGCTCTTCATCAACAACATCAACCTCCTCACGATGGGGCTCCTCCTCAAGGCATCTCTCACGGACAAGCTCTTCACCAACCTCATCAACCTCCCCAAGATGGGGCTCCTCCTCAAGATCACGTTCCCCAAGGTCAAGCTCGTCGAGATCAAGATCAAGTCAATGATCCTCAAGTATCCTCTCCAAGTGATGACTCCCCCGAAGTGTAAATTGATGAAGATGACCCTCGTGTTCGTGCTTATAGTCAAGGGGACTACTCAATTGGTGGAAATGACCAAGTGGTCGCTCAAGAATCTCGAATTGAAGCCCAAGCCCGTCGTCAAGCCTATCGTCTCGCCAAGCTTGTTCGAGATGGCCATATCCTTGATAATGTCTATGGAGATTTCAATAAAGATTCCACTACTAGGAGGCAACTAGCTTCCTTTTGTTCTCACCATGCGTTTATCTCTCTTGTGGAACCACAGAAAGTCTTCGAAGCTCTTGAAGATGACGATTGGCTTGATGCTATGAACGAGGAACTTCACAACTTCAAGAGGAACAATGTTTGGACATTGGTTGAGCGGCCCAAAGATTGTCAAAACGTCATTGGAACCAAGTGGGTCTTCAAGAACAAGTGCGATGCGAATGGAATTGTCGTGCGCAACAAGGCAAGGTTAGTTGCCCAAGGATACTCACAAGTTGAGGGCATCGACTACGGTGAGACTTATGCCCCCATTGCTCGCCTTGAATCCATTCGCATGCTCCTTGCCTTTGCTACCCATCATAACTTTAAATTGTATCAAATGGATGTTAAGAGTGCTATTCTTAATGGTCCTTTGAAAGAGTTGGTATACGTCAAGCAACCTCCGGGCTTTGAGGATCCACTTCTTTCGGACCATGTCTACAAGCTCAATAAGGCACTCTATGGCCTCAAGCAAGCTCCACGTGCGTGGTATGATTGCCTTAGGGAGCTCTTGTTAGACCGTGGCTTCGAAGTGGGTCTCATTGATCCCACTCTTTTTACTAAGAAAGTTGGAGGCCACTTGTTCGTATGCCAAATCTATGTTGATGACATTATCTTTGGGTCTATTAACAAAACTTTTAATGAGGATTTTGCCAAGCTCATGACCGACCGCTTCGAGATGTCCATGATGGGGGAGTTGAAGTTTTTCCTTGGATTTGAAGTCAAACAATTGAGGAAAGGGACTTTCATCAATCAAGCCAAGTACATCCAAGACATGCTCAAGAAGTTCAAGTTTGATCAAGTTAAAGGTGCCAAGACTCCCATGCCAACTAAGGTTAATCTTGATCTCGATCCCAAGGGTAAGGAGGTGGATCAAAAACTCTATCGTTCGATGATTGGTTCTTTGCTCTATCTTTGTGCATATCGGCCGGATATTCTGTTGAGTGTGGGTATATGTGTGCAAGATTTCAAGCCGCACCAAAGGAAAGTCACATGGTGGCTGTCAAGAGGATCTTTCGATATTTAGTTCATACCCCAAACTTTGGGTTGTGGTACCCCAAGGGAGCCAGCTTTGATCTGATTGGCTACACGGACTCGGACTGGGCTGGTGACAAAGTGGGAAGAAAGTCAACCTCCGGAGCTTGTCAGTTTCTCGGAAGATCTTTGGTGTGTTGGTCCTCGAAGAAGCAAAACTGTGTTTCTATGTCTACTGCCGAAGCTGAGTATATCTCTGCCGCAAGCTGTTGTGCTCAATTGCTATGGATGAAGCAAACCTTGAAGGATCTTGGACTATCTTTTGACAAGGTGCCTCTTCTTTGCGACAATGAGAGTGCAATTGCTATTGCTCACAATCCCGTGCAACACAACCGGACCAAGAACATTGAGATTCGTCATCATTTCATTCGGGACCATGTTGCTAGAGGAGACATTTCTTTGGAGTATGTTCCCACCAAGGCAAATCTTGCGGATCTTTTCACGAAGCCTCTTGATGAAGCAAGGTTCCGAGAGTTAAGGCATGAGCTAAATATCATTGATTCGAGCAATGTTGCTTGAGCCCTTGCACACCTACCCGTGTCTCAATGTGTATCTTGTTTGGATGTAGGCATGGATTTAGGGGGAGTGTAGTTCCTCTTATGAACAAACACTATCCCTATTATGCGCACATTAAAGTTTTCATACTCTATTGTCTCTAAAGGAGACCATTTGAGCTTCATGATGAGTGTTGGTAATGAACCCAAGATATATCTTCGCGGTGTCAAGCCATTTACTCTTATATAAGGTGGCTTCGGCCACCGACTCGTTTTTTTTATTATTTTATTTTTATTTTGGTTCGCTTTTATTTCATGTTTATTTGTGTTTTCTTGTTTTGGTGTTTTTGGTTCTTCACAGTTTGAGCTATCTATCCTAAGCCTTTCCTTACCTCAAGCCCTCTCTATTCCCTGCACAAGTTCTTCCTTGTTATCCTATCCTGAGATGTTCCTACCTGTGTCAACGGAACTTCCGGTCAGTCTGAACCAGAAGTTCCGGTCCACCGGAACTTCCGGTCCCTGACCGGAAATTCCGGTGGTGCTCCCTGTCCTATATAAGGTGGGCCCTGGGGGAAAACGGGATCTTCTTCCTTTTTTCCCCCAAGACCCATCTTCTATCGAGAGCCTTGCCAGGACGTCTCCAAGAGGGCGCTCCGGCCCTCTCTTCTCCAACCGCTCCTCTCCAGATCTGCTCCGCGGGATCCTTCCCCACCTCGATCTCCCGCCATGGACTCCGGTATTTGCCCTTAACTCCCTCCATTAATGGAGATCTTTCTCTCACCATGGCTTGAGTTAGGGCACACCTTGTCTAGTCTAGTTCTTTGGCTAGAACTTGTTGGGAGATCTTGGTAGGCCTAGGGTATCATGCTAGAGTAGATTGGTCCAATACATCCTTGGAAAAGTTTGTGCATTGGTGGTCTTTAGATCTACATCTAGGGAAATCATGTTGAAACTGTCAGTTCGTGGTCTCACCGGAACTTCCGGTGAGCCCCGACCGGAGCTTCCGGTCTAAACCGGAAGTTCTGATGTTTCAGCGGAAGTTCCGGCTACACTGCATTTTATTTTCCTGTTTGTATTTTTCCAATCTAACTCTTTTGTTTCCTCTTCCGAACTTGTGCACTTATCCCAACTTCCCTCCCTGCTCTTGTTCTTTCTTATAAGGGGAAGGAGAGACTCGCCAAGGCAAGCGTGCACGGAGACCATCCGCTGACATTCCTCCTGAGATTGACGAGGAAGATGCTGAAGTTGTGCGTCCAACCTCACAGACTTCTCGTCAGAAGGCTGCTGCTGCTCGCCGTCTTTCTTTCTCTGCAGGAAGAGGCCTGCTCTTTCTCGAAGGCCACCGCCTGCAGGCGATATGACCAAAGCCAAGATTTCCAAGTGGTCTCAGAAGGCTTATGATGCATTCAGGGCTACAGATCCCTACCTCGTGCCTCGTGATCGTCTATGCTTGGACCCTCATTTTCACACCTGCCGTCAGGAACAGATTTATGAAGAAATCTATGCATCAAAGAAGACGTTCGTGGTTGCTCCTCAGAAGTACATCAATGTGCCTCACATGGAAGATAAGCAAGTATACTTTGGGGAGGCTCTTGATATCTGCAAGAAGTTTGGACTGATTCCCCTCATGGAGCACCGTCAGAACTTTGATGTGACTGTTATTGCTCAGTTCTACTCCACTCTGTTTCTTCACATGCAGTCCTCAACTGAAGGTGAGATGAAGTGGATGACCAGGGATGTGTACCTTACCGCTACTTGGGCTGAGTTTGCTGAGCTTCTGGGCTACCCCATTCAGCCTGGACGCGGGGCGAATGGATGGCGTGTTCATGGTCCTACTTCTGCTGATCCAGAGGTTCTGGAGCCTCTCTACATTGAAGGATGGGGAAGTGTTGGGTTTGTGAATCATCTGCTGCCATCTTATGACATTATGCGCAGGGTGTACTTGAACACCATCTCTCCAAAAGCTGGCAACTTTGATCAGTTTCATGGATATCAGGTTGACCTCATGCATCAGACCCATCTTCGCTGAGACACTGCCAGCTCAATGGATGTTATGCACTTCATTCACTCAGAGTTGTGGGGGGCTCTCATCGAAAAGCGCTCCTGCATCTATGCTCCTTACATTCAAACTCTCATCAATCACAAGTGGTTCGAGAAGACTGGCACTCACTTTCCTCAAGACAACATCACCATTCATGAAGAGAAAAGGCTCCGTGTGAGTAAGCACCAGAAGCCTCGTTCTCAGGAAGAAAAGGAAGCTGCTCTCAAGAAGACTCAAGATGTTGCTAGTGGTCCCTCCTCTGCTCCGGGTGGCTCTAGTGCTGGTGGTCCTTCTCTTCAAAGGCAGCCATCTTGGGCAAAGAAGCTGCTTGGGAAAGTGAAGAAGACTTTCTGCTTTCTACAGGACCGCGAGTATCAGGCTTATGTTGATGAGCATCACAATGTTCAGCCAAGGCCATCATGACAGCCTCAATATTCCTTGCTCACGGTCTCTAGCTCATCACTGCTCCCAAGGAGGATTGGGTTCGCACTAACCAACTGGTCTGAAGTTGAGTCTGAGGAGGAAGTCACTGGTCCGCATGAGTCTTCTCCTCCTTCCCCTTCTCATGGCTGGGACGATTAGTTTGATCTTTTCTTCCTTTTTGGTGTCTCGATGCCAAAGGGGGAGAAAGATGTCTATTAGGTTGTCTACGGGGGATTTGCATGGGTTGAGTCGCGAGCCTGTTCTTGCCTTTGATCTTTTCTTACTCGCGAACTCTCTAGTTTATTGGTGTGCTTATGGTTTTATGTCCGTGAACTTATGTGTGCTGCTGGACCATGTGGTATGTTATGTTTGAGACTATGTGGTATCTCTATGTGATATCTTTGTGGTATCTTATTGTCATCCCTTGGGCTGTTGTTTTGGTGGTGGAGCCTCATTGATCTTGTTACTATTATTACTTCGGTTGTCTCCACCACTGTTTAGTTGGTTCTGGTATGGTCTCTATCCCTTTTTGTTCTTGTGCTATCTTTACAATTGTTAGGGGGAGCCTCCGTGTATGTGTGCTAGTTCAATCCTTAGGGGTCTTCTTTCTACCTTGCACACATACAGGGGGAGTCTGTCCCGTCCATTGCAAAGATTGCTTTGTTTCTATGCAAATCTGTGGGATTGTCATCTAACACCAAAAAGGGGAAGATTGAAAGGACTATATCTTCCGTTGATGTTTTTTTTGGTGTTAAATGACAATCCCAACCTTGTTTTTAACTGTGCTCTTGAGTTTCAGGGGAAACGTCGTTGTTGTCTCATTGTACTGTGATGGATACTCTCTTGTGATCTTTTGAAGACGGTGGCCTTTTTAGTCTTCTCCTAGTTTCTTTCTCGTTGATGTTTTAGGTCACCGTACTATTAAGAGGGGTCCATGTTGCGGCTGGGAAATCACTTGTTTTGCACAAACCTATATGCACCACCACGGCCATCCCATTATTCCGTGAGAGGAGAGTTTTTCTGTTACATTGGGGCCTTTTGAGTCTCACGGAACTTCCGGTCATAGACGGAAGTTCCGCTCAAACCTTCGTGGGCTGTTCTCGGTTTGTTCGATGCTAGTTCCGCCCAAGTTCGGTGGATTCGGTAACCTACGTGTTGAAGTGTGCTATTTGCGAACTTGGCGGAACTTGACCGAACTTGCTCACTTTTTCTGGCAAAGTGCTTGGCGGAACTTCCGCTAAGGCGGAACTTCGGTCGAACTCGCATGACCAAAAGTTCGCCCTGTTCCGCCCAAGTTCGGTGAAGGCTCGAAAGTTTCATTTGAAACATGCTATTTGCGGAACTTGATCGAACTTGCTCGAAGTTCACCGAACTTCCGGTGCCTTGACCGAACTTCCGGTTGCACTTCTGGAGCGGGCGTCAACGGTCTGATGACCGTTGGAGCCAGGCTCAGGCGGAACTTCCGGCCTCTCACCGGAACTTCCGGTGAGGTCACGGGGGCTGTAACAGTTCAGTGCGAGGGGGACCTATTTAAGGCACCCCTCTTCTTCCTCCCACGGCTCTCGAATTTTTCTCTCTCCTCCATTAATACCTGAGCTTCACCTCACTAGATCTCTCTCTCTAGCCACTCAAACGACCTGATCTTTTGAGAGGTAAGGGAGGAGACCTAGATCTACACTTCCACCAAAGAAGATTTGATTTCCCCCACCCATCCTTTGTGGATCTTGTTACTCTTGGGTTTCTTGGAACCCTAGACGGTGTAGGGCATCCCCGGAGCTGAGGCATGTGTTGTAAAGCTTCGAGGTGTCGTTGAGGGCCTCCAATTGAGTTGTGGAGCCTCCCCCTCAACCTTGGTGTAAAGGTTTCGGTTGGCGCCTTCAAGGTCACCGGTTAGTGGATTGTGAGGCCTCCTTTGTGGGGGAGCTCACCGGAGAAGAAGGTGAGGCCTTTGTGGCGCTCGGGTGACCTTGTGTGGCCCCGACACCTCTCAAACGTAGACGTAGCTCCTTGGGAGTGAACTACGGGAATTACATCTCCGTGTCCCCTCGCCGGTTACTTCGTTCCCTTCCTTTACTCCTTGCTATTTACTGTTTTTGTGGTTTGTGTTCGCTTGCTTGCATTTAGGTTGCTCACTTAGTTGCATCTCTAGATAACTTTCTTTCTCGTTGAGCCTAAAAAGTGTGAAACAAATTAAAATTGGTAGACGCCTATTCACCCCCCTCCCCTCTAGTCGTTTCAAGTCGGTACTTTCAAAAGGTAACGGCCTGGCATTTTGGAAGTCAGAAAGAATTCCTCCTCCACCTTCAGGTGCCCTCTGATTAGCTCATCCCAGCAACTCTTCCATGAACTTGTTTTGAGTCTCTTGCATCATTTGCATACACTGCATAAAATTTTGCTCCATCAACGGCCTCATTGGTGGTGGTGGTGGTAATGCTCACTGATTTGAGGCATCTGCATCGGCCTTCTCCTTGGCCTCTCGCTCCATCCGCTGCTGCTCAGTTTCGATGTCTACACCCGTATCCATGACCCTCTAGTCCTGCAACATAAAGCGAATACTCATAATTACATCATACACATGTGTTCTGAGCTCGACTTTACGCACAGAACTAGTCACACAATGAAGATCCAAAGAAAATCCAAATATGCATTTCACATATTATACATAATATCATAATAATACAAAGTCATTACAACATATACCATATAGGTATAATCATAACACTTCCTTACTTGTCTCACTGTCTTATTTAGTAGAGTACAATACACGATACGTGATACCTCTACATAGTTGCCTACTTCTAGTAGTAACTACTCTCATTATACATGTCTGATGTCCAACCGTGATGACGTGTTGTTCGTCGCACAGTTGTGAAACATATGGCCTTAAAGAAGGAGCATACTTTGTATCTGAAGTGTCAGGACTTGAGTTATTACTCAATCTGAGTGCATTGACTCCCTCCAGCTCAGCTGAAAAGTCTTCAGAAACAAATTCAACATTATCTCCCGCTTGCATCTCCTGAGCTTCATTCCTTGAGTTGTCAACATGATACGCATATCTTTTTTTTAGCCTCTAACAGTAGGAAAGGCTCCTACTGCTTTGCCATTAAATATAAATCACATAAGTCTTTTTACATATTTACAATGGGCAATGCCCAGCAGAATAAAGGCAAAATAAAAATTACAGAGAGGAGATAATGTTTTGGATGTGAGGATGAAGATCCTCCTTAGTCCTATGGACTAAGAGATTCAAGTCAAAGACTAGTCTAGCCCTCCAGGAAGCTACAGTTGGTTGAATACCATTAAATAGTAAATTATTCCTTTCTTTCCAGATGTTCCAGACTCCTAACAAAACAATTTCCATGTACAGCTTTTGGTTCCAAGAGGCCTTCCCTAGTTCAATTATCTGTAATCTTGTAGTTCGTGAGGGCCAAGTTATATGGAGAAGGTCCCAACAAGATTTGCTAAAGGGGCATTCAAAGATCATATGCTCTATAGTTTCTTCTGGAGGATTGGCACACATTAGACAATCATAACCTGAACTTAGAGAGAAATTTCTCCTTCTTAGCATATTTCTGGTGTTAAGTCTGTCTGATAGGACTAGCCATCCAAAAAAATTGACTTTTGGGGTGCATATAGCTTTCCATAACCATTTGAAGGCGATGTGTGGCTCTAAGTCCTTGAAATAGAATTGATAGTATAGACTTGAAGAGAATTTGTCATTACCCCAAACGTATGACCATTTGTCTGAATTGTCTTGGGTCATTGTTACTTCCCTGCAGATATTTTGAATGTCTTTTAATTCCTCCAAGGCTTCAGGAGAGAGAGGCAGGAAAAAGGTATTGTCTAGTGAATTTGATGAAAGGAATTCCTGAACAGACATGTCTTCTTTCTTGAGATAGGAGAAAATCCTAGGATGGATACCTTCAAACACCCCATGTTGCCAATTGTCCTTCCAAAATAAATTTGAAGTTCCATTGCCAATTGAGCTCAAAGAAATACCTCTAAAAAAGTGAGACAGTTTAAAAACATCCTTCCACCAGAAAGATCCTCTAGGAGATAGAGCATGGGGAATCTTATCAGTATAGTAAGTATTCCAAATCAAAGTGACCCATGGAGTGTCAACTTTATTATAGAATTTATGTAAATATTTTAATAAGAGCCCATCATTTTGTACTTTTTAGAATTCCCAGTCCTCCTTTCTTCTTTGGTCTACAAATTTTGTCCCATGCTGCCAATGAATAACATTTCTCTCCATCATCTGCTTTTTTGTTCCATAGACAGTGTCTTTGAATTTTCTCCACATGATTTATGATTTTCTCTGGTAATTTAATTGAACACATTGCAAAAGTTGCAATGGAAGCCAATAAGGAATTTATAACTGAAACCCTTCCACTATATGACATCATTAGAAAAGAAGCTGAAACTTTCCTTTCAATCCTATCCACCAGAGGCATTAAATCATATATACAGTAGGTTTGGTAGTTCCCAATGGCAGACCTAGATATGTAAAGGGCATAGAGGCCACAGTACAGCCAATTATATCTGCAATTTCCTTAGTCTTGTCCTCTGAAAGATTAATAGGTATCATGTTGGACTTTTGAAAATTGATTGTCAGTCCAGTAGAAGTGGCATATTTCTGAAGAATATCCTTCATGACATGAACTTGATCTATGCAGGCAGGCATGATAATTAATGTATCATCGGCATGTTGTACAATTGGGAAATCTTGTCCAAAGTCAGGAGAGAATGGAGCATGTAAAATATTTTCCCTGAAGGCTTTATTGATGGCAGACTGTAAGAGGTCAGCAGCAAGAACAAAGATCAGAGGAGAAAGTGGATCTCCTTGTCTGACACCTCTCATACAGTGGAATTGTCTGCCAGGGACCCCATTCAATAAGATGGCTAATTTACCTGTCCCAAAAATAATTTCAATCCATTTCAACCATCTTTCATCAAACCCCATTTGTCTCATAATCTTGATCATAGCAGAGTGATCAATTGTGTCAAAGGCTTTGGCAAATTCCAACTTTAATAACATGATGTCCTTTTTTGAAGTCTCACATTGGTAAATAAATTCAAAAGCCCAAGCCAAGCAATCTTGTATGTTTCTCCCTTTAAGAAACCCATATTGATTTTTGTGCACAATCTAAAGGACTACCTTTTGTAATCTATTTGCCAGTATTTTGGTAATAAGTTTTAGTATACAGTTCAGAAGAGCGATGGGCCTATAATCATTAACAGTTTCAGGGGAGCCAACCTTTGGAATTAGAGCAATGTGTCCCATGTTAATGCTTTCCAAGTTTAGATTTCCTTCATGGAACTGGAAACATAATTCATAAATATCCTCTTTAATAATATGCCAGCAACTCTTGAGAAATTGTCCATTGAAACCATCAGGGACAGGTGCTTTGTCAGTTGGCATTTCCTGAACAACTTTATCAATTTCATCTTTAGTAAAAGGAGCAGATAGTATATCAAGTCTAGGTGTAGGGGTAATAAGATTTTCTAATTCCAAAACCATAGTTGGCTGAGTTGCAGAGCCTAGTCTTTCTTTATAAGTTTGATAGAAGATCTCCTCCTTGTCAACATGTTCTGTCACCAGTGACCCATCAGAGAGTCTGATTGAGGCTATATTGTTCCTTCTATATCTTTCAGTAGCATAGTTATGAAAAAAATTTGTGTTCTCATCCCCAAATTTTGTCCATCTTACTGTACACCTCTTTTTCCAATATATGTTCTGATATTCTAACAATCTGGCCAAGTGCACCTTTAAGATTTTCCTGAAATTCTTTTCATGACAAAAAATACCTCTTCTGTCTTCAAGATTATCCAAATCATCTAAAGCTTTATTTGTGTTGTCAATACAAATTGAAAGTTTGGAGATAGATTTACTCCAAAATTTCAAATCATACCTTAGTTTCTTGAACTTAGCATTAATGTTGGCTGCATAATTCTTTTTAAAGGTTGGTTTCTCCCAACTTTTGGATACTGTTTCTAGGAAGCCAGGATGAGCAACCCAGTAATTTTCAAATCTCAAATTTTTACTTCCAGGAATCTTTGTTTGAATTGTGACAATACATGGGGAGTGGTCTGATGTTGGCTTCCCTTGTGAAGTAACCACTATATTTGGGTAACTTGCAGTCCAATGGATAGAGGTGAAAAACCAATCTAGTTGCTCAAGGAGAGGATCATCCTGCATATTGCTCCAAGTGTATTGCCTTACCTTAATAGGCAGTTCAGTTAGATTTTGCTCCCTTATGAAATCATTGAAAATTAACATGTCATTGATATTTCCTCTAGGTTTGTTTCTGTTATTAGGAGATCTAATAAAATTAAAATCCCCCATAATAATCCAGTCTTCATCATCAGGAATATCTAGCTGAAATAGCCATCTCACAAATTGCTCTCTCCTTTCTCCAACACATGGCCCATACACATTAATTAATGTCCAGGTTTGAGTAGACTGTGTTGAGGTAAAATGAACATAAATAGAAAATTGTTCACAGTGCATAACCATTCCAAAGAATAAAGAACTATTCCAAATAATGATTAAACCACTAGAAGCACCAGTGGAAGGAACATACACATAATCATCAAATCTTTTGGGACAACATGATTTAATGAAAGCCACATCAAAAGATTCCTTCTTTGTTTCTTGTAGGCATAACACAGAACAACAACTCTCATTTATAGCATTCATGAGTGCTAATTGTTTGTCCTTAGCATTTAAACCCCTTATGTTCCAACACAAAATAACCCATTGTTTGAGAAACATAATTATTACAAGAGATAATAAAAGATGACAGTTAAACACTATCAGTGCTTTCTTCCTCCTGGAGAGGGGCCCAAAGCTTTTCAGGAGTTAACTCCTGAGGTGGGACACCACATAAACCAGCACCAATAGCTTGAATCATGGAGATGGTTGTTGGAAGAAGTGTAGGGTCAACTCCTTGCACCTAAAAGGGAGTGATCATCTGTTGCACCTCTTCTTCTTCAGTAATCTTCACCCCAGGTACAGTTCTAGGCTTAACTTTTGATTTTGTTTTTTCACATCTCCTGTAACAATAGGCTTGAAACCCCTGTACCTTGTTGCCCTTGAACTTCTTCTGACCAGACTAGTTGAGATAGGAGTTAAATTTTCAGACAGTTTCCTTTCCTTTCCCACTTCCCCCATGCTGGAAACAACAGAGTCTTTGTGAAGGATACGCAGATCTTGCTGTTTCCCAGGTGCTCCTTTGGGCAAGATAGTTGAACACTGGAGCATGTATATTCCCTGGGTTTTGAGAAGGTGTTGATGATTCAAACACTCTCTCCTCAGGATCTTCTTCTTCATCCTGATTATCTATCGACATGGCATTTCTACTACTATTACTAGGGTTAATCCTTGCACCCATCCAGCTAGTTTGTTTAACATTTCTGTCAGAACCATCTGTGGACATCTGATGTTCATGAGATCCTTCATATGATCCCCTTCTCCAACCATCAGAATTCTCAATAGGAAGTTCTGAGTCAGAACCATCCTCTGAGCCCTGTGGTACTGCATACCTCATATCCATAGTAGGATCACATATAGGTTTAGGACTTGGTGAATAAGGATATGGTACAAAAGATTCAGGATCTATAGGTATATCCTTAAAGATAGGTATTGCACTACTACTGCTTGCTTCATTTTCCAACTGGAATGCTAACTTCTTCCTCCTTTCTAGATCAGTTAGATCCTCTAACATGTCATTTTTATCTTTGACAATCACTTGATGTGTCTTATAAACAGACGCAACGAGTGTTTGATATCCATCCATAAACTTGGAAGCTAACTTAGGATGCTTCTTAACTAAAGTAAGATGATCCGGTACAGACTTCGAGTCTATAGAATCATGGGGTATCACAGAAAATGTGCTACCTTCTAACTCCTTGGCTTTATGCTCCCGAATATTAGCTATCGCCACCACAACAGCAACATGATATGCTGCTAAATGACTCCTACCTTCACCTATCGATATATCGTGATATAATCCAAGCTCCTCTGGGAGTTGGATACTCACACGATACTTGGATAACATCCGGCCATCAAGGTAAGTGATAGTATTCACTGGAATTCTAGTTGGACAACTAAAGATCTT
Organism: Avena longiglumis; assembly: GCA_030063025.1. Lineage (NCBI taxonomy): Eukaryota > Viridiplantae > Streptophyta > Magnoliopsida > Poales > Poaceae > Avena > Avena longiglumis. The sequence continues at coordinate 98,917,880 of CP125974.1, forward strand.
TAAAAGTTGACGAAGTTGGTCGGTGAATGATCCTTGATAATCATCAAGAGTCTCCTCTTTCCTTACTAAAGTCTGTTTTGGAAACTTTGGTGCCATAGCTCTGTATATCAGAAAAATAATTTTGATTATTAACCAATAATATATTGCATCATAACAAAGAATTATCGCACTAAAACATATAACGGAATATTCTCATTTGAATACCCATTATATTACTTTTAGAGAATTCTTTATCGTTGCTAAACTTTCCTACAGATAATACTCTTTACTAGGTTTCCAACCTAAGGTCAAAGAAATTTTCTCTTATACCAACTGCGGTGACCCAGCATACCACTGCATGTGTAGTACACTATAGTCGTTGACATGACACTCACAGAACACCGTTCCGTAAATATCACATCCTCGAGTGGTACAATGTAAACATTATGGTCCATATTACAAACATTCACACATTATTATTATTACAATACCAGAAGTTCAAGACTTCAAAAGGTTTCAACTTACAAACCAAAATATAAAGTGTTTCAGTGGAATTTAAAAGTAGAAACTCCGACTAGGAGTTGAGCTCAGCAGCTTATTCTATAGAGTTCATGCTTCTTGGTTTCATTGGTTACTACTAACTAGGGTACTTAGTTGGAATCGTTATCATCAACACCATAGTGGATTTCGTAATCCACTCCTTCAACACCTCCTGACAGGTCAGGCTCCTCGTAGAACACATCTTCTTGACATTCGGCTGCATACATTGGCACATCTTCGGGATCCTCAGAGTCTAAGCAAGGGATCAAAGGAAAGGATGAGTAACAGCGTTACCCAAAAAGTTCATTATATGCAAAGTGGGAAGTTTGATGCTCTAACTACCACCTCGGACTATAAGTCCTTGGCACTATGCAGTTTTTATAAATCTTTCTTCAAAGATTGATTTTATTATAAAAATCTATGACCATCAGCCTTCACAGGTTGACCAGAACTTTCATGGAGTTTCTTTCCTGCCGCGTTCGTAGCTCCTTCCCGGAATAGGGAGTAACAAGTTACAATTCTTACACTCTGCAGAGGTGCGTTACTTTACCCATGAGAGATCAACTCCTTGTTGCACTATCGGGCGTACTTTCCCGTCCACAATTCCATGATGTGGGGCCCAGTAGTTGGTCCAAGCCAATCGCTACCCCCTTCGCGACCTCGCATGCCTCCTTGGTGTACACCATGCCCACATAATGAATTACGGCAATGGTTTGTACAAACCGTTAGATGCTAGAACTATCGTGGGACAATGAGGGTTCCCACCCATATGTTGCATATCCTCTACGAATTACCAATTAATATGCACGCTACGAGGATAACAGCCACGACCTGCACATCCGGCTTCATGCGAGAGCAAGAAGATACAGCTGACTTCTCTGTCCCATTCCAAATCTCATGGCTAACGCGTAATATACGGCGCTAGAATCACTCATGTCAGGGGTTATTAAGTCCCTAATTGTTGCAAATAGAACACTAAGTTCTATTGCTCCATTATATCATCACTTAGGATGATATCTAAGATTTCTTTATTTGTGAAAATAATATTTTCTTTCCTTAGAGTAGATAAGATAACACACGATTTGCAAATACTTTGATAAAGACTCTTCAAAGGATATGAGCAAGTGATGAACTTGCCTTGTGATTGCAAGGTAGTGGAGTCTGATGCTTGCACTGGACCTTGAGCTTCTATGTCTACAAAAACATCATTATTGTCCGGTAAGGACAATATTTAAAGAAGCAAAATGATTATGCAAAGTAATGTAATACATCATTTAACTTGATATGCTTTCTCCCTATTATTAACAAAATTCTTTTTTAATAATAAAGGATTTAAAAATATTAATTTTTAATATTTATAATAGAATATTGTATTCTTTTATTTTATTTTCCTTTTATTTGACTTTTATTGATTTAATAATTCTTTTAAGAATTATCACTTAGATATCAAAAATTGTTATTAAAGATTTGTTTAGTATTTTTCTAAAATACTACAATATTAATATATAATGAAAGTGATTTTTATTTATTTTTATCATCTTTCAATAATTTTGTAAAATTCCATAAGGAATATATAAATTACAAAATTCTTAATAAAATTTATATGTCTAAAATTTTATATCTTAATTTCTTTGGATAGTTTGGATTATTGTGAATCCAAAAATATTTTATTTGTAATTTTTGTACTTTTATTTTAATTTCTAGAATTTAATTAAGTTCAGGGGCATTTTGGTCTTTTCCTAATTATTAAAATAGATTCTAAATGAATTGGGTTGGCCTTTTGGGTTTATTAGGCCCTTGTGGCCCAGTAGGGCAGGGTCCAACCACCCTGAAGGGTTTTTGGCCCACCCAGCCCACTCATTCGCTGTCTCCTCTCTCGAGCTCACCCCTCTCCTTCTCCTTCCCCGACCCCGTGGTCAGTGGTGTTGCCGCCGATGATTCTGTTGAAATTATGCCCTAGAGGCAATAATAAAGATGTTATTATTATAATTCTTGTTCATGATAAATTTTATATTCCATGCTAGAATTGTATTAAGCGGAAACATTAATACTTGTGTGGTTTGTGAACAACACCGTGTCCCTGGTACGCCTCTAAGGACTAGCTCATTGATCAATGATGGTTAAGGTTTCCTAACCATAGACATGAGTTGTCAATTGATAATGAGATCATATCATTGGGAGAATGATATGATGGATGACCAAACTAAGCGAAGCAATTAGATCGTTTCATCGTGTTCATCTTTGCGAAGCTTTTCCTATGTCAAATATTGTATTCCTTAGACCATGAGATAATGCAAATCCACAGTGGGAAGAAAGCTTTGAGGTCATCAACGTCATCCTATGAGAGGGTGATCATAAAGGTGTCTCTCGGTGATCGGAAAGTATCTGTTGGGTTGTATCTATCGAGATGGAATTTGTCCCTCCCAAGTCGGAGATATACTTGGGCCCACTCGTGTCGATACCAACTCCGCTTGCAAGCATGTGGTTAAGGAGTTAATCACAAAGTGATATCGGATTACGGAATGAGTAAAGTACTTCTGTGAACGAGATTGAACTAGGTATGATGCATCGACGATCGAATCTCGGGCAAGTAAAATATCGCGAGACGAAGGGAATATATATGGGATTGATTGAATCCTGGCATCGTGGTTCATCCGATATGATCATCGATGAATGTGTGGGAGTCAATATGGGTGCCTGACCCATTTGTTGATTATTGATAGAAGATCATGTATGCATATTCTCGAACCCGCAGGTCACACACTTAATGTATCTTGGCTAGGATAGATTGGATAATTGGTTTATGAATTTTTGTTGAGTCTCGGATGGGATCCGGGACATCACGAGAGGTTCGGAATGGTCTCGAGAATAAGATTCATATAAAGGCGAGGCAGTTTTGGAGTTCGGAATTGTTCCGGGTTAATCGGTATTGTACCGAAAGCTTCTAGAACCTTCCGGAAGGGGACCAACGTGGACCCACCTTCCGTGAGGGGGCATGGGCCTATGAGGGAGTGTCCTGGCCGCATTGGGCCAGATTCACAAGGCCCCATAGGGCCCAGCCGATCCTAGATAAGTTTAAACTCGTTTAAACTAGAGATAGGATTTCTAGATAAGGGAGAGTTTAAATTGTTTAAACTAGAGATAGGCTTGGAGGAGGGGAAAGGGCTGGCCGCTCCCCCTCTATATATAGAGGGGTGGTGCGCCCCCTCCCCCCACACACCTTCCTCCAAGCCCTAGCAGCCTTGCTACCTTCCTCTCCCCTCTCATTGTTTGTGGCGAAGCCTGCGTGAAATTCTCCACCATATACACCACGCCGTGTTGTAGATCCAATCCATATCTCCACCATACTTGCTGGTCCGAGGAAGGAGGAGGCGTCGGGTGCTTTGCGTGTGCATCTCACGGGCACCGCCACTTGTGGTGCTAGATCGGATCGGATCGCGAGGAGGAGAAGCGATACAACTACATCACCCACGTTCCGACGAGCGTTCCATCTTGAATCTTCAAGGGTATGAAGATCTAATGCAATCTCTCTCGTTGATTGCATCTCCTAGATTAGATCTTGGCTTTCCCTCTGTTCGCATCCGTAGAAAATTTTGATTTACTATGTCGCGAAACCCATCAGTGGTATCAGAGCTAGATCTATGCGTAGATGTGTTTCGCGAGTAGAACGCAACATGGTTGTTGCGGGCGTTGATGTTTTCTGTTGCAAGCCTCTTGTTTGTGTTCTTCTTATGACGCGGGATAGTGAGATTGAAGCGGTCCAGGCCAACCTTACGCGACGTCGTTCGCGAGACCGGCTCCGCACTTGACGTGTGGCTTGTACCACACATGCGGCTGGTGGATGTCAGTTTCTCTCACTATAGTTGTCATGGGATTAACACTGGAGTTTGGCAACCATAATATCACCATTGTGGCTTTCCGTAGGTAAGAATCGTTCTTAGCATCTACTCCCACAAGCCACGTAAAACATGCAACAACAAAGTAGATGCGTCTAACTTGTTTTTGCAGGGAGTGTTTTCTGTGATATGGTATGGCCCAAGATGTGATGTGTATATTGTATGCGATGATCATGTTTTGTAATGTTTCACGACTTGCATGTCGATGAGTACACAACCGGCAGGAGCCATATGGTTGTCTTTATAATTGTGTATGACCTGTGTGTCAACTTCTTATACGCCATGTAATAGTTTCACTTTATCGCTAAGTAGTTAGCAATAGTTGTAGTTGCTATTCGTGGTGGAGGCAATCATGGTGGAGTGATGGAGATCATGCGAACGCACAAGATGGAGATCATTCTTGAAGATTGGCTATACCATGTCACATAAAGTTATATGCATGTGATGTTTATCCTTTTATCTATCTTATTATGCTTAGATCGACGGTAGCATTATAAGATGATTCCTCATAAAGATCAAGATAAAATTGTGTTCTCCCCAAGTATGCACCGTTCGAAAGTTAAATCGTGTCCAAGCATCACGTGATGATCGGGTGTTATAGACTCTCGCTCACATACAACGGGTGCAAGCCAGTTTTGCACACGCAGAAATACTTGGGTCTAGCTTGACGAGCCTAACATGTACAGACATGGCCTCGGAACACAAGAACCGAAAGGTTAAGCATGAGTCATATGAATGATATGATCGACACTTTGTTGTCCACCATTGAAACCACATCTCTTCTCGTGATGATCTGATTAGGTGTGGTGAATTTGGATCGTGTTCACTAAACAACTTGAGGGATGTTGAATTTAGTGGGAGTTCATCTAGTAATTTGATTAAGTTGAACTATTTATCATGAACATAGTCTAAATTGTACTTGCAAATCGTAGATCACATGGCCAAATCCAACTTCAACTTCAACGTTTTCTTTGAGAAGGAAAAGCTTAGAAACAATGGGTCTAACTTCACCAATTGGTTCGCAATCTAAGAATCATTCATCTGGCGGACAAAAGGACTATGTCCTTGGTAAAGCGTTAGGTGACCCCTAATCAAGCTACCGATGAGAAAGCTGTCTATCAGTCGCGCAAAGATGATTATGGTGTGATTAAGAGCACCATGTTGTTTGCTATGGAACCAGAGCTTCAAAATCGTTTTGAAACCTATCCCGGGCCCTTTGAGATTCTCGAGGAGCTGAAAACCATGTTTCAGACTCAAGCCCGTTCTGAGAGATATGAGATCTCTGAGAAGTTCTTTAACTGCAAGATGGAGGAAGGGAGTTCCGTTAGTGAGCACGCCATAAAGATGTCGGGGTACACTCAACGCCTTGAGCAACTGGAATGCGATTCGGAGGAGCTCAAGATTGTGTGGTTCTGCAATCACTCCCTCCGGCTACAAAAGTTTTGTAGTGACTCATAATCAGATTGGTTCCATCGATCGATCAAGCTCTTCGCAAAGTCAAGGCTGCGGAAGTGGACATCAAGAAGGATAATCATGTGTTGATGGTCAACAAGCCCTCCTTTAAGAAATGTAAGGAGCAAAGAAGCCCTTCAAGAAGGGCGGCAAGCTTAATGCCCCCGCTGAGAAGAAGCTCAGTCTGGTCCCAAGCTGGACACTAAGTGCTTCTATTGCAAGGACAAGGGTCCTTTGGGCATCGTCGAAGTACTTAGCGGACAAGAAGGTGGCACCATCAAAGGTATATTTGATATACATGTTATTGATGTTTTCCTTACTAGCCCTCATTTTAGTGCACGGGTATTTGATACCGGTTCGATTGCTAATATTTGTAACTCGAAGCAGCTACGGAATGACGGCTTCTGCGAGGGATGAGGTGACGATCTTGGCGTTGGTAACGGATCAAGAGTTGATGTGATGGCGTCGGCACGCTCTCCTTAGTTTTACCTTCGGATTAGTTTTAAACCTTAATAAGTGTTATTATGTACTGCGTTGAGCATGAACATTATTTCGGATCGTGTTTATTGCAAGACGGTTATTCATTTAAATCGGAGAATAATGGTTGTTCTATTTATATGAGTAACATCTTTTATGGTCATGCACCTCTTGTAAATGGTTTATTTCTTCTAAATCTCGAAAGGGATGAAACACACATCCATAACATTGAGGCTAAGAGATGCAAAGTAGATAGTGATAATACTACTTATTTGTACTGCATCGTCTAGGTCATATTGGTGTAAAGCGCATGAAGAAACTCCATTCGATGGACTTTTGGAGTCTCTTGATTTTGAATCATTTGACACATGCGAACCATGCCTCATGGGCAAGATGATCAAAACCCGTTCTCGGTATGATGGAGCGAGCAACGGACTTGTTGGAAATCATACATACCGATGTATGCGGACCGATGAGTGTTTCTACTACGGTGGATATCGCTATTTCCTCACTTTTACCGATGACTTAAGTATATATGGGTATATCTATTTAATGAAACATAAATCTGAAACATTTGAAAAGTTCAAAGAATTTCGAATGAAGTGGAGAACCATCGTAATGAAAGATTAAGTTTCTACGATCCGATCGTGGAGGTGAATATTTGAGTTATGATTTTCTCACATCTTAAAGCAAGTGGAATCGTTTCACAACTCACGCCACCGGAACACCACAGCAATGGTGTGTCTGACCAGCGAATCGAACCCTATTAGATATGGTCCGATCAATGATGTCTCTTCTTGATTTGCCGTTATCATTTTGGGGTTATGCATTAGAAAGCTGCATTCACTTTAAATAGGGCTCCATATAAATCCGTTGAGACGACACCGTATGAACTGTGGTTTGGTGCTAAACCTAAGTTGTCGTTTCTTAAAGTTTGGGGATCTGAAGCTTCGTCAAGAAGTTGATGCCGACAAGCTCGAACCCAAAGCGGAGAAATGCGTCTTCATAGGATACCCTAAGGAAACTATTGGGTATACCTTCTATCACGAACGAAGGCAAAGTGTTTGTCAAAAGCGGTTCCTTTCTTGAGAAGGAGTTTCTCTCGAAAGAAGTGAGTGGGAGGAAAGTAGAGCTTGAGGTTATTTAACCTTCTCTTGAATTGGAGAGTAGCGCACCTCAAATTGTTCCAGATGCACTTTGCACCAACAATAGAGGAAGCTAATGACAAGGATCATGAAGCTTGGACGATCACTCTTGAACGTCAGCAGTCAACAAGGTCGTGTGCCCTCCCGAGTGGTACGGCAACCCTGTCTTGACTGTCTTGTTGGTAGAAGACAGTGAACCTACGAACTATGAGGAAGCGATGATGAGCCCAGACTCTGAGAAATGGCTGGAAGCCATGAAATCCGAATTGGGATCCATGGCGAAAACCAAGTATGGACTTTGGTGGACCCTCCTAGCGACCGAAAGGCCGTTGAGTGCAAATGGATCTTCAAGAAGAAAAGGGACGCGAATGGTAATGTTACCGTCTATAAAGCACGGCTTGTCGCAAAAAGGTTTTCGACAAGTTCAAGGTGTTGACTACGATGAGACTTTCTCTCCCGTAGCGATGTTTAAGTCCATTCGGATTTTATTAGCAATTGCTGCGTTTCATGATTATGAAATATGGCAGATGGATGTCAAGACTGCGTTCCTCAATGGCAACATTGATGAAGAGTTGTATATGATGCAACCCGAAGGTTTTGTCGATCCTAAGGATGCTGATAAAGTATGCAAACTTCACGTTCCATTTATGGTGAAGCAAGCATCTCGGAGTTGGAACCTTCGTTTTGATCAAGTGATCAAGAGCTTTGGATTTGTTCCAAATTGCTCTGACTTGTATCTACAAGAAAGTGAGTGGGAGCTCGGTGGCGTTTACGGTCTTGTATGTGGATGACATATTGATTATCGGAAATGACATCAACATGCTTAACGATGTGAAGAGTTATTTGAACAAGTGTTTTTCAATGAAAGACCTAGGTGAAGTGCTTATATATTGGGCATCAAAATCTATAGAGATAGACAAAGACGCGCTGATAGCTTTAAGCGGTACATACCTAGACAAAGTTACGAAAAGGTTCGTAATGGATAAGGCAAAGAAAGGTTCAAGGCCTATGTTGTCGGGTAAGATATTGAGCAAGGCTCGGTGTCCATTCTGATGAAATGATAGGGAAGCTATGAGCAAAGTGCCTTATGTCTCGGCCATAGGTTCTATCATGTATGCCATGCTGTGTACTAGACCGGATGTGTCAAATGCTCTTAGTTTGACGAGCAGATATCAAAGTGATCCAGGAGTGGAACACTGGACAGCCATGAAGAACATCCTAAAGTACCTAAATAGGACTAAAGAAATGTTCTTAGTCTATGGGGGTGATGAACAGCTCGTCGTAAAAGGTTACGTCGATGCTAGTTTTGACACCAACAAGGATGATTCTAAATCTCAAACAGGATACGTGTATATTTTGAATGCAGGAGCTGTGAGCTGGAGAAACTTCAAGCAAAGTGTGATCGCGGGATCTACAGTAGAAGCGGAATACATGGCTGCTGCAGAAGCGTCAAGTGAAGGAGTTTGGATCAGGAACTTCATCACTGAGCTTGGCGTGGTTCCAAGTGCATTGGACCCACTGGAGATATTGTGTGACAACACTGGCGCCATAGCACTCGCTAAGGAACCAAGATATCATCCAAAGACCAAGCATATCAACCGCAAGTTTCATATAATCCGAGATTATATAGCAGATGGAGATCTGAAGATTAGCAAAGTACATACGGATCTGAATGTCGCAGATCCATTGACTAAACCTCTTCCACGTGTAAAACATGATCAACACCTCAGTGCCATGGGTGTGAGATTGCTGCCAGATGAAAACTAGATTATTGACTCTAGTGTAAGTGGGAGACTGTTGGAATTATGCCCTAGAGGCAATAATAAAGATGTTATTATTATAATTCTTGTTCATGATAAAGTTTATATTCCATGCTAGAATTGTATTAAGCGGAAACATTAATACTTGTGTGGTTTGTGAACAACACCGTGTCCCTGGTACGCCTCTAAGGACTAGCTCATTGATCAATGATGGTTAAGGTTTCCTAACCATAGACATGAGTTGTCAATTGATAATGAGATCATATCATTGGGAGAATGATATGATGGACAGACACAAACTAAGCGAAGCAATTAGATCGTTTCATCATGTTCATCTTTGCGAAGCTTTTCCTATGTCAAATATTGTATTCCTTAGACCATGAGATAATGCAACTCCACAGTACCGAAGAAAGCTTTGAGGTCATCAAACGTCATCCTATGAGAGGGTGATCATAAAGGTGTCTCTCAGGTGATCGGAAAGTATCTGTTGGGTTGTATGTATCGAGATGGAATTTGTCCCTCCCAAGTCGGAGAGATATACTTCGGGCCCACTCGGTAATCTATATCAACACCGCTTGCAAGCATGTGGTTAAGGAGTTAATCACAAAGTGATATCGGATTACGGAAACAGTAAAGTACTTGTTGTGAGCGAGATTGAACTAGGTATGACGCCAGTGCGACGATCGAATCTCGGGCAAGTAAAATATCGCGAGACGAAGGGAATATATATATGGGATTGATTGAATCCTGGCATCGTGGTTCATCCGATATGATCATCGATGAATGTGGAGTCAATATGGGTGCCCAGACCCGCTGTTGATTATTGATAGAAGATCATGCGCATATCCTCGAACCGCAGGTCACACATAACGTATCTCGACGCTAGGATAGATTGGATAATTGGTTTATGAATTTTTGTTGAGTCTCGGATGGGATCCGGGACATCACGAGAGGTTCGGAATGGTCCGAGAATAAGATTCATATAAAGCGGCAGTTTTTGGAGTTGAATTGTTCGGGTTAATCGGTATTGTGGAAGCTTCTAGAACCTTCGGAAGGGACCAACGTGGCCCCACCTTCGGGAGGGCATGGGCCTATGAGGGAGTGTCCTGGCGCATTGGGCCAGGGCACAAGGCCCCATAGGGCCCAGCCGATCCTAGATAAGTTTAAACTCGTTTAAACTAGAGATAGGATTTCTAGATAAGGAGAGTTTAAATTGTTTAAACTAGAGATAGGCTTGGAGGAGGGGCAGGGCTGGCCCCTCTATATATAGAGGGTGGTGCGCCCCTCCCCCACACCTTCCTCCAAGCCCTAGCAGCCTTGCTACCTTCCTCCCCTCCCATTGTTTGTAGGCGAAGCCTGCAGCAAATTCTCCACCATATACACCACGCCGTGTTGTAGATCCAATCCATCTCTCCACCATACTTGCTGGTCGAGGAAGGAGGAGGCGTCAGTCTTTGCGTGTGCATCTCACGGAGGCACCGCCACTTGTGGTGCTAGATCGGATCGGATCGCGAGGAGGAGAAGCGAGTACGACTACATCACCATGTTCCGACGAACGTTCCGCTGTGCGAATCTTCAAGGGTATGAAGATCTAATCCAATCTCTCTCATTGATTGCATCTCCTAGATTAGATCTTGGCTTTCCCTCTGTTCGCATCCGTAGAAAATTTTGATTTACTATGTCGCGAAACCCATCAGATTCACGCCGTCGTGGACCGCCCTGGCCGCCGTCGTGGTACGGGAAGAGGTTGTTGACTCCGCTCTTCCCTCTTGTCCAACTGGATTTGGACATGGAGCTCTCCTGCGACAGATCGATGCCGTCCCGAACCCTAGGGTTTGGGATTGGCGTTGATCCTGGCGCCGCCGCTGCTGTTGTGTGCTGTGGTGATTCACCTCGCCCCTAGGCGTGGCTATGGTCACCGCCGTGGCGCTGTATGGGTCGTAGCGCCCCCCTGGGGGTGCTCCCCGTGCCGCCATGGTCGTCGGCCACCTCTGCTTCCTCTTCTAGTCTTCAGCAAGGACCTTTGGTGAGTCATTCCTCTCCTCTCGTGCTCTCTATACTAAGCCAATATATGCTAGATGTTGGTGGTGACCTTCCTGGTTACTGTCCTGTCCTGATTAGGGTTCTCAGTTTTACTTAGGGTTTATACCCTGCTATGGATTAGATACTGATGAATTGGATCATGTGTTGATTGTCCCTAAGCATGCTAAAGGATTGTTAGTTGTGGTTTGCTCCTTAAGATGAACTGTGGTGGTGCTAGTGGCTTATCAGATGATTCTATGAATTAATTTTGATGTGGTCAAATGATAAGGTTGCTACAGAAGCAATACTTGGGAATCTTGTGGTTTACTGCTTCACCACTGTCATTACTTGGTTAATGTTAGTGAGTGTTGTGTAATGAAATCACTATATTAACACCTGTTGGCTTAAGAATTTAGATGTAGTTTGAGATCAAATGGTTTCAAACAGTGAAGATATGCATAGGTGAATATCTTGTTTATGATTCCTGTGTTTAAGAACAGGAAAATGATTTACAGTGGTTTGGTTGAATCTGTGAAGATTGAATGCTTAAACTGATTAATATAGAGTTGTTCTTGTGACACCATCTTTGGATGGCACACAGGTTAGATTATATTTCATTGTTTGGGTTGGTCCCAGCTTAAAATGAGTTTGGCTATAAAGATAAGTAGAAGTTTTCCTTTCTTAAATCCCTAAGACCAATGATGTTGGTCTGAGGTTTAGGGATTTAGACCTCTATCTAGTTGGTTCACATGAATTGATTCTGATAGTGATACCAGCTGTTATTGCTTAAATCAAAGTTGGGAAAAGATGCTTGTAAGCTTGATAACTTATATAGATCCATAAGATTAGATTCTAAGGTGCTACTCTTGTCTTAGAGATGTGCCTAGAATTTTAATCTTAGCTATGTTCATTCTTGAATTGGAATATAGCTTGATAGCTAAATCAATGATGTTGTTCTACGATTTAGTTGGATCCTTATGCTTTTCTGTTTGATTTTAGAGTTTAAAACCTCAGTGATGGATTCACCCCACTTGGGTGCTTTCTGAGAGTTTGAATAAGATACAGATCATGTATGCTTGTCTAATCTTAGACAGATAGATCATTTGATGGTCTATTTACTCACCACTTTTACTTGATGTTGTGGTTGATCTTGTGGTAGCTTGATCTTGTGCTCCCCTAGTATTTCCAGCTCCTGTCTTGTCCTTTATCTAGCCCATCATCTCCTGATCCTGATGGCTTGACCTTGGTCTTGCTATCCACCTGACCTCCCCCCTCCTTATGTCACCATCTTGGTGATGTCCTCCTGGGTTTTGGTTGGTTTGATCTAGCTTGGATTGGTTTAGCTGATGGCTGTTGTGCTTGGTTTAGCTGTTGGCTGCTGTACTTGGTGTGTAAAAGCAATGGAATGTGTGGGGATTGATTTCCCATGACTGTGTTGACCGTTTTGTTTGGTTGTGCTGCTGCTGTGGTGTTGACAGCACACACCATGCAGTTTGGTGTGTGTGCTGCTTGTGTGCCTGCTGCACAGATGTGGATATGTTCAGAATTTTTGAAAGTTAATTTCATCTTGTTACTTCTACCTGGCTGGTGAAACTTGCCCCTCTTTACTGTTATTTGCCTTATGGCTTGAATTTATGAAAGATACATTCTTTCATATTGGTGAAACTTGCCCCTTTTTATAAGATTACTCAATAATGAACCTTGATTAGTGCACTTCACTGACAAGTCTGAGAGTAATACCATTTTAACCTTAACTTTCTTTATTTTTTTGTTTGTGTTTGTTTTGCAAGTACCAGACTTGGAAATTCAAGATTCTAGTTTAGGTTTTCTTCTTTATTTGTAGAATAGTCAAATGTAATATTCTTTATTCTTTTGTAATTTTGGTTATATCCTTTTGTAATCTTTATTTTATTATTGTGTAATAAATATTGTACTATTATCTATTAAAGAAATATTATTATTTATTTATTTACTATTGTAAAAATTGTGGATGATTTTCATAAGTTACATTTTTATAACTTATTTATTGAATGAAATTATGAAATGGAGATTCTTATTCTTAATTGCCTTCTTTATATAAAGTTTGAGTTATTATTGGTTAACTCTTAATTGAATCAAATATTCAAACATTATTCAAAAAAAATTGAATTATAATTCAAACACTCAAGTTTTAAATTCAAATTTCATTTCCCAAAACACATAAATCCACAAAGATCATATCAAAGTTTATAACAATCATCCTTCAAGACTATATCTATTCTCAAAGTATGAAAGAAACCTTGATCACTTTAGGTTTTTATTTGGCGAAAATTTTACCCACATTTTCTCAGATGAATGCATGCAATATTCCAAATTCTTAAATCTACCCTTCATTAGTTCCTAAATGCTGGGATATTACACAACTAAAGAAGGAACTAATTTTTTTGTGTTTTTTATAAAAAGAAGCAAACCAAAAAAAGCAAAAGAAACTAATAAAAAAAACAAAGTAAAGAGATTGGTAGTGAGAGACTCCCCTTGCAGAAATCTTCTTTCTCCCGGGCAACGGCGCCAGAAAAAGCTTGTGATGGTCAGTTGATGTGGAGCCTGTTGGGAACCCCAAGAGCAAGGTATGATGAGCACATCATCAAGTTTTCCCTCAGTTATGGAACCAAGGTTATCGAACCGGTACGAGAAAGAAACCACTTCTGAAGGTGTTTCTAGCAACGTGGAACCTGCACACAACACAGCCAAAATACTTTGCCCCAACTTATCAGTGAGGTTGTCAAGCTCACTGGTTTTGCTGAAAACAAAGGATTAAATGTATAGTGTGGAAGAAAGTAATTGCTTGTGGTAATTGTAGAAAGTAAACAATAAAGAGTAGATGGAATTCCGGTGGGAAGGAATGGACCAAAGTCCACAGTTCACTAGAGGTGTTTCTCTATAAGATAAATAACATGTTGGGTGAACAAATTACAGCTGGTCAATTGACAAATAGAGAATGCATAACAATGCATGTACATGACATGATGATCACGATGAGATTCACTTGGGCATTACAATATGATACATAGACCGTAATCCAACTGCATCTATGACTAATAATCCACCTCCGGGATATCATCCGAACAACCCTCGCGTATTAAGTTGCAAGCAACAGATAATTGCATTAAGCAAAGTGTGTAATGTAAACAATACAATTGCCCTTGGACAAAGGATTTTTGTTTTCTCCCTAGTAGCAACAGCACATCTACAATCTTAAAAGTTTTTGTCACTCTCCCAGATTACTAGAGGCATGAACCTACTATGGAGCATAAATACTCCCTCTTGGAGTCTCAAGCAAATACTTGGCCAGCATAACTACTAGCAACGAAGAGCATGCAAGATCACAAATAACATAGACATGATAGAACAATAATCAATCTGACATAATACTCAATATTCACCGAATCCCATCAAACACAGCATGTAGCATTACAATACGATGATCTTGATCATGATAGGCAGCTCACAAGATCTAAACATGGTGGCACAAATAGGAGAAACAACCATCTATCTACTGCTATGGACCCGTAGTCCAAGGATGAACTACTCACGCATCACTCTAGAGGCAGGCATGGTGATGAAGAAGGCCTCCGGGATAATCCCTCTCGTGAGGTGTCGGGAAGAGCTCGATCCTCGATCTAGGGACGACGGTGGCGGCTGAGAATTTTATGAATTTCGATCCCAGACTTAGGGTTTTCATCTCGAGGGGATTATATAGGCGGAGAGGTGAGGTCGGTGGAGCGCCAGGGGGCACACCCTAGGGCGGCACGCCCCCCTGGACGCGCCTGGCCCAGGTGTGGCCGCACTGGGGTGCGTCTCCCCCTCTCCTCCGGACTCCGTCTCCGTCTCTGAAAAATAGGAAAGTTGGCTTTTGTTTCGTCCAATTCTGAGAATATTTTTTTACTAGATTTTCTAAAATTCAAACACAACAGAAAACAGAACGGCTCATGGCACTTATTAATATGTTAGTTCAGAAAATTCATAAAATGCTACAAAGTGTAGACAAAACATAAGATAATTGGTGCAAAACAAGCATGGAACATCAAAAAATATAGATACGTTTGCAATGTATCAACGCTCATATGGTACTAGATCTATGAAGAACAAGAGAGAATTAGATGAAGCTCATCACAAACCCATAGCGGAGGTGGACTACTCCTCTTCATCATGGTGACCATCTTTGGAGATGTTGGAGAGGTGGAGATCCCCGAGGTGTCTCCAAGCAGTTTCCTCCTCCAATCTTCGTTGGATCCGACTCTTTTGGTGGTGTTTTTGTTTACGGTGTGCTCGTCTAGGACTCCCCAGGGGGTCCTTATATAGGGATTTTTAGGTCAAGAGAACTCCGTGGGCGAACGAATCAAGGCAATCGGACGGCCGAGGAACAAAAGAGCTTAGGTGGTGCGCCCACCTGGGCTGGGCGTGCCACCCAGGCTAGCTTGGGCCTCCTGTCTCTCCAGGTGAGGTTCTTGTGCTCCAGATGCTTCTCATGGATAAATATTGACATTTCCAAAAGTTCAGGTCTATTTGACTTCATATAGGTTCTGGAACATCAAAAACATTTAAAACATGGTTTTTCCGCCCTGTCGGGTTATAGCCAAAATAAAGGGGATCATTGGTAAATCCCAAAAATCAATGTAAAACATGGATATAGCATTATATATGATGCAAAGTAAACATGTTAACAAACTACAAAGTTTATGTATGTATTTTACATGCATCACATACACGTGCAAGACCTAGTGCATGAGGATGGCAGGGGGAAGCCGGCCTTGGGAGGGCTAGAGAGAGACCACCATCTCCTTCTCATAGCCTTCGTCCGCCGGCGTTCCAATCCTTCCACCATCGGCTATTGTAGCAGTAGGGTCAGGGCACGGGGGAGAGGGGACATAGAGGGGCGCGCAGGGGAGAGGGAGCAATAGAGGGCAGGCGTGGGGGGAGATAGGGCCACAGAGGAGCCACCAGAGCAGAGGAGGGCGGTAGGGGAGAGGGTCGCCGAAGGTACCTTGGCTGCCGTGTGCGCCTCTGGCAAGGTTCTTACTTCCGCATTGGCCGCTAAGATCAAGATGGAGTCGACGAGGAGACAGGCTTGCCAGATTGATTCCGAAGCGATACAGAGGGTTGGGCACGCGGGGGAGCCCCTTGAAATTGGGCATCTGTTTCCACACTCTAATTCACACGCAGCCAAACGGTGGTATTCGTCCCTCGATTCAGGAATACCAAATCTGAGCCCAACTCATTGCATCTAAACGTAGTGTAAGAAGAAACGACAGAAGACAACCCAATCGCGTAAAAAGATACTTTTTGAACTGGCCCAACCGTGCAGAACGACAACTAGGGACGCCCGGGCGGGAGCTGCTAAATGCCACTCCAAGCGGCATCATCGCGGAGCGCCGCCTAAGGCGAGCCGAGCGATGGGCCAACCCATTATCTTGTCGGGCTATGGATCCTGTAGGTACGTGGCCTTTTTATTTTCTTTTTTAGCTTTTTAAATCTAATCATTTCAAATATGAACGAATTTTAAAGCTAAAAGTTGATTTTAAAAAAATAAAAAGGTGAAAAAAACATGAACCAAAACATGAACATGTTTAGGAAAATAATGTTTTCAAAAATCATGAACATATTTTCAAAAAATCATGAACCAAATTTAAAAAAATCACGAACCAATTCAAAAAATCATGAACCCATTTAAGAACATAAACCAATTTTAATAAACTAGAAAATTTTCAACTAGAAAAAAGAAAGAAAAAGGAAAAAAGGAAAATGAAAAACGAAAGAAGAAAACGGCATCGGTACGCACTGAGCAGTAATTAGTATTTCCGCGCTAGGGCGCCAGGGCGAGAAGGCGAGAAAAACCCTATTCCAAACAAATTACAGCCGTGTTAAGTCTTGCCTGAAGATATGAGAAAAACTAACTAAAAAGAAGGAAAAAAGACATGGCCATGTGAGGGAGAGGGAGAGCAACGTGGGCATGGGAGAGAGCTGGGAGGAGGAAGAAAGAGGAGCGGGCGGCGGTTGGGAGTGTGGTGCGCGATACTTAGGCCCAGTTCTTTTGGGCTTCTCCGAAAAGCCGCCCTTCTCCCAGCTTTCTGAAGAAGCCAGTTTAGAAAATTTGCGAGGCTTCCAAAATAGTTAAGTCTAAATAAATTTGGAAGCCTCGCAAAATTTTTGAACCGGCTTCCCTAGAAAGCTGGGGGTAGGGCAGCTTCTGGGAGAAGCCGCCAAAAGAACTGGGCCTTATTTACTAGGCCAAACGGGGTTGCCCACCACGAATGCCCTAGTCGGTTTCGTCCAACGCGATTGGTTGTGTCTGTGTGGCCGACACCGTACAGGGCTCCCGCTCCTACCTTTGCTGGTTGGGTCCCGGACCAACGGTTTGTCCAACACGGTTTGGCCCAATCGGTATCGCCGACACTGTGTATGTGCTAGATTTGAGAATTTTCTCAAAATTGTGTATTATAATTTAAAATAATTAAGAAAAACTAGCAAAATGTCCGTGTGTTGCAACGGTTCCGACAAGTCTAAAAATGACTACAAGTGATACCACATAAATATTTAAGTTTTTTATACTGATTTTGGTTGTATTCCTATTAGAATTTTTTAACCATAATGTTTGGTTGCACTCCAGTTTTAATCCTCCCGTCCCTAATTGTAATTTGATTGAATAAAATGTTTGTACAAGGTTGTCCAGATCTTATGGAAGTTGTAAAACTTTAATCTTGAACATCGTCTCAAACAATCATGTCGGCAAGCAAAAAACTTCCTAAAATCGTACTATGAAGGTTGGCAACTCCATGGCGCAACAACTTAGATAATTATCCGACCAAACAAACAATGTTCATTCGTCACTCAATGAGTCTTCTTTCTATAAAAATAAACTAACAACACTACTGTAAATAATGAGATACCAAAGATACCACTTGCGGATCAATATTTTTTCTTGGCATTGTGTGCCGATCGGTAGATGTAGCTCAGAATCGGCCCTATGCAAGTTTTAGCGATTCCCGCCAAACCCGCATAGAAACGATTCAAAGGTGCCCACCAAGCACTTGTGTGCGGGTGGAAAACGAAGTAATAACATTACACAACAGTCCTCGATGGGACCCACAGAACAAATACATATACAACACGACTTCATGAGTCAAGAATGCAGATATAATATACAAAGATCCAAATCACCTTGAAATTGATATAGCGTCCGACTACGGACAAGATGCAAATGGGGCTAAGAGCCCTGAAGAATAACCAATGGCGTCCATAACCCTGCCCAGGCCAAGCCGGAAGGGTAACCTTGCTAACGACGTCGAACTCAAACCTGCTAAACAAAAGGGGTGCCGACAAAGGGCAAAGGAAAAAAGAGGAGCGGTCAGTACTGAGACCAGTACACGGCGAGGCTAGAATTCGGCGGTCCTCGCCTACATAGGTATGGTGGACTGCAGCGGCAGCATGCACTAAACAACCTATAGAGACTCGATACAACTGGCGGCTATCGAGAGGGTAAGAAAGACCTATTCGAACCACCGATACTACCACCAAACAAACCCATCCTGGTGTTTCCTCGAGACCAAACGAGGAAGTCAACCGAGGAACTCACACAGGTTGGCGTTTTATTTATTCGGTTATCGTTACACCAATTACTAGTCAGGTATAGATAGTCATCCTGATATAATAAGCATTTGGCACTTTTAGTTAACCATTCTGTTGTAGTTGCGACACTTACTAGTGAGATACAATTAGCATGAGATATCCCAAACCCAGCAGTTGTTGGTACTTTTATTTAGCCATTCCGCTAGTTGCAATACTTACTAGTCAGGTACAATGGTCTCCATTGACAACCCAAACAAGCAATTGTTGGCAGTTTTATTTAGCCATTCCATTATAGTGAAGCTGATTACTAGTCATTATAAAGTCAAATTTATAGCACTACTTTAGTTATAGTTGTCTATGATCGAGATACTGTGCTCCAAGTCGTCCATAACCGCAGACACGGCTTTCAGAAAGTTTTACCCTGCATGGGTGCATAAATAGCAACACACACTGATCAACCTCGAAAACCAAATCAAAACCCAACGAGGCCTTCACGACAAAGCAATCACAGGATTCGAAATATTTCAGGCCACCCATTGAGTACACCATAGAAGCTAGCTGACTCGAGACGGACTCAAGGTTTGCGTCGGTTGCAAACGATGGGAACCCAAAACTGGGCTTGTCGATACCGAAAACACTCCGCTTTCCTAAAAAGACAAAGTGCAAGACCTCGCACAATCGTAAATAAAGCAAGAAAGCATGACATAAGTAGGATAGTAAATAAAACCTCAAACTAGTTTGTGGCCCCAAGAAATAAGAATGAATCAAGCTCGCTCGGGGTCCCATAATCCTCCGGATGTGGATAGCGAAAATTCAAGGAACAGTATCAAGTACTCGGGTCCCACGGACACAAGTGGACGGTTAACAACCAAATAACATCTATTGCCCACCTGTGCCTCTGCTTACCTACTTCAATTTTAGTTGTTAAACAGTAATTAAAGTTATGATCAACTCCAACAATAAACATGCGGCAAATACTCCAACAACTGTGGTACTTGGCGACACGCAACAGCACTTGAGCAAGCGACTACGACGCGCAAGTCCAACTATCTACCAATCAACAGGTAATAGGATGTGTCCAAGGCAATATAAGGCTGCAAGGGATATCACGGGTACGAAAACTAGAGCAACGCAACACCGATAACAATAGATCAACAGAAGGGAATAAATACTATAAAAGTAAGATAGGTAGAAAGGAGGAGGTGCTCGCCTGAAAAACATTGTCGAAGGTTCATCCGAAGATCGGGGCGAAGCTCACGTCAACTCAACGGCCCAATCCGCGAAGAAGCAAAATACTAGAAGAAACACCGGATGCACTATTTAATACTACGGCAGAAGATCGGGCATGATGCATGTATGATGTATGACATGGCAGGGATGCGCAATTAGGCCATATTAAGCGGAACCGGGGGTCCCGACAATTAATTAATAGGTTCATGTGGTTTAGCTACCCCACAATTTAAATGTTGTCTTAACAAGGCAAAATTATATCACCGGTTCGCTACACCAATTTAAATGAGGCCAATATTAGACTAGATTTGCCCGCATATGGGCCTCATATTTAATTATAAGGTGAATCGGCATAAGGCCCCCAAACCACACAATGTATGCATGCATGAACAATTAAATATGCAACAAGTAATATTATTTATAAAATATAGGTCACGGAAAGAGGGTCACACTTTGGGGTTCGGCGAACTTGGGGTTCCGAGGGTTTCGGGGTTCGGTCTTAGGGTTCGGGGTTCGACGGGATCGGGTGCGGATCAGGGCTACTGGGTCCGAGATGAAGAGCTTGGCGTTCGGCGTCCTACGGTTCCATGTCGACGTGCTTGGCGTCCACGATGGAGAACTCGGCGTTCCGGGGAGAAGACCTTGGCGTGTCAAGGGCTCGGCCTTCGGACCCATGTCGGTGCACTCGGTGTTCCGGGTTGGGGATCATGGTGTTCCGTGAGGTAGATCTTGGCGTCCTTGTCGGAGTTCCCGGGTGTCGGTGCCGAACTCGAGTTTCACACCTTTAGCCTTCGGATCGGGGTCCTCCTTGCGTCAACACGAATGGCTCAGAGATCTCTAGCAGCACATGCATGTAACCAACACTTGGATAACCTTGGTCTTTGTCTTCAGTTGAGCAGCCACAGCATGCAGACGAACATGACACCGACGGTGTATGTCCAAAACAAAGAGGAAGAGGCGCGACCACGGCGGTGAGACGCACAGAGGACGGCGAAGATGGGGTCGACGCGTGCCTGGCGCGGAACTGCCGGAGACGGGCACGGGCTACCACGGCGAGGAGGAAGAAGGGCGGCGACGCTGGTCAGATGTATGGCGCCAGCGCCGGGGTCGAGGCCGACGCGAGCGGCGCACGGAGGAGGGCAGAGGGCGGCGGCCTAGGCGCCAGCGGCTCGGGCGGGCAGGGCTCGGCGGCGCACGGAGGAGGCTTGGGAGGATCACGGGCGGGTCGTGGACGGAGGAGCAGCTCGGGCGGAGGTGGCGGCTCTGGCGACGGAGGTGGTTGGCGGAGGCGAGAGAGAGGGGAGGGCCGGCGGTGGTGGTTGGTGACGGAGGCGGGCGGCCGGACGCGGCGGCTCTCTGGGGCGAGCGGCGGCCGCCATGGACGAGGGAGACGCGGGGGAGCGGTGGGGGAGGCCCAAAGCGGGGGAGGTGGGATCGGGAGAGGGAGGTGCGTGCGGGCGTGGGTGCTGCTGCAGGCGGGTGGGACCGGTGTGGGTCCAGCGGGGGCTGCAAGGGCCAGTGGGAGGAGGGAGAGGGTGTGGTGTGCTGGGGCCAGGGAGGGAGTGGGGCTGCGGGTGGGACCCAGGGACATGGAGAGAGGGTGGCTGAGTGGGTGCGGCTGGTGTGTGTGGTGTGTGTGGGTGGGGCCGGGCTGGCAGAGAGAGTGGGGAGTGGGGGTGAGAGAGAGGATTGGTGAGGTGGCTGAGAGGAGTGCTGAGGTAGAGGGGCGGTGAGGTGGCGGGAGGAGATTGGTGGGTAGAATAGGTTTAGGTAGGAATAGATTAGGGCTTGGGTTTTTATAAGTTTGTATAATATTGATGGTGTTGTCTTGTGTTAAATCTTTTTAGCAAAATAATTTTTAAGCAATTAATTTAACAGATAATTATAAGACTTGTTTTGAAATAAGAGAAGAGGTATTGTATCAGACAAAATAGTTTTTAGCTACAATATTCTGAGAGCCAAAGATGCATGATGATGTCATGGTGATGCAATGCACAAAACAACACGATTTTCTAGTAGTGGTTTTTGCGGAATGCCACGGTAGACCACTATTCTGTTTGACTATGTAGCTCTGTTTCTTATACGCATTCATGCTGTTTCGTGATTAACAGAATAATGCACGTACTAATTAACGCACAAGGACATGATGCATCGATAACAGTGAACACTTGAGCATCCGATTAACACATGAAGATCCGGGTAGAAGCAACTGCTAATGTTTTGTGCGCTTGCTTGTATCATCCATGATTAGATTGGTTAACTAAGTAAACAGAATCTTTCCAAAACTCCTATAAAATAGATAGTGGTTCCTAGTATTTTTGTTTTGTGAAGGTATCCACAGACATGGTTAGAATAATCTGCCTCCCCTATCAATAAATAAAAGATACATCTTTGTCCTATGAGTTCACTTTTATTTTATTTTATCTTGGTCAACTCTTTCGGTGGCTAATCTCCAGAGAGATACAGAACTGAAAATGACAAATCCAGTCGAGTCGAGTCTATACGTATCAAATAAAAAAACCTAGCAGAACAAATTTCCTAATGGCACGCCTCACATCTATATCTATACCTAATAACAAAGAACGCAACGTTTCTGTCAACGGTCTGAAATTTGCCCCTATAGTTCGGATGTATTTACAGATACTGCCACTGGTAATCCTTTGGTCCTTTTCCTCGACAAGAGACAGAGGATGATAATTAACTGCCACCGTCTTTTTCTTCCCTGGTGCTCTCCCTCGCCGCTCCCCACCCTCTCGATCTCCTCCCACTGGAGCCTCTCCGATGGATCCAGCGGCCGCGCTGGAGCAGCGCCTCGGTCCTCTCGATCTCCTCCCACTGGAGCCTCTCCGATGGATCCAGCGGCCGGCCCGAGCACGCGCCTCGGTGTGCAGTAGCAGGAAGAGGAGGCGCCAGCGGGACGGAGGCGCCCTAGGAGGAGGTCGGCTGGCCTCGGAGATAAAGGACCGAGGGACAAGGGAAGGCGGAGGTCCCATGCGCGGAGGAGGGGAGGTGCGTGGAGACGCACGCGGGCAAGGCGGTGGGGAGGCGAGGACATCCGGGTCCCGGCGGTGGCACAACTTGATGGGGATGAGGATGACGGCCGCGGGAGCGAGGTCGTGGAGGCGGCGGCGAGCGGACGGGGCCCAGCGTCGGCGGCGGGCACGTTCCAGAGCCGTGATTTCATCGTCTGTTGCCGGAACACCGTGCCACCGAGGACGTTCCCCATCGTCCTCGACCATCCACCCGACAACACGATTTGGAGTTTTTCATGTTTCAATCCTTCTTTTTTTAGTGGTTAATGATTCAAGTGCTGACTCATCACCCGACGAATCTGTGGTTGCTGCCAGCGCCGACATAATGGCAGGCTACATCGAACGATCCATGGTGTCACATGTGAGCATGGCACGGCGGTAGAGATAAAGCAGCGAAAGCAATTGGCAAGGCCACGATGACCAGGCCATAAGCGGCCTACTTACTCCCGAGTAAGATGCGAATGCTTTGGTCTCTTGATCGATGGACCGCTCCCTGCTTCCCGGTGCTATCGATGAAGATTTTTGGAACGTACAGATTCAGTTTCTTTATCTGATTTACAGTCTATTGACAGTTACATCAACTTCAGGTATAATTGCTATTACCGGCAGTAGGAGTGATGCTACACGTACGGACAAGTTTTATAAAAATCACTTACGGACTCACGCATGGGTAGGTGGAGATCAGAACGTGGCCCGTTTTTTCAGCTAAGGATAATATTTCAGCCAACCAATTCAGTACACGTTGGTCCGTAAGCTTTTCGTAGACGGATCAGTCCATAGGTCCAGGATTACCGCCGGCAGTAATGTCCTATGTTCACTTTCTGATTACATAGGTTTTGCCCGTATCGATACATAATATGTAGTTGCATTGTTTTTCATCAAGTGCCTAAGTTTTAAATGATCTTGGCTAAATTTCTTTGATTTGAGTGCCTACAATTTATAAATGTTTTTGCAACTGCAAACGTGTACCTTTTTAGTACTAACATTTGTTCTGGTTTTGTAGTGAAGCACGGAAAATGTGCTATAGTATACTAAATAAAAATTATAGTGAAATTGAGTATGTGAGTGTATATGAAAATTTTCTTTCTTCCGATGCAACGCACGGGCACTTGATACGTGTAAAACGTATCTACTTTTTTGAACACTTTGCTATTGTTTCTCCTCTAAACTTGTGTGATTTGAATACAATTAATACAGACTGGTCCTGTTTTCAGCAGAATTATCTTCGTGTCTTATTTTTTTGCAGAAAATGAACTATCAGGAAAAATTCCAAAAAATATGCCAAAAATTATATTTCACCAGAAGATCCACACAGCCAGAAGACGAGACGGAGAGGAGGCTGGAGCCACACCACCCCAAAGGCGGCCCACCACTGGCCTTGCACGAGGGGGTGCTACCTGTGCACCCCCTCCCTCTGCGCCTATAAGTTGCCTTTCGACCTAAAAAACGAGGGGGGGTCGATAGTTTTCTAGAGAGAGTTCATCCTTGCCACCGTAAACGAAGATTCATATTCGAAACTACGTTACGCACTCGCCGGACGGGGAATTTGGAGAGGATCATCGTCATCGTCATCACCAACGCATCTCCATCAACCATCGACGTTTGCCTCATCCATGAGTGAGTAATCCCCCATTGTAGTCTTGGGGATGGTAGGGATTGGATGAGTTCTATCACGTAATCGAATAAGATCTGTTAGAGCATAGTGCCTAGTATCTCTATTAGTGATATTTGACTTTGTTGCAACTTGTTGTGCTTAATGCTTGTCACTAGGGCCCGAGTGCCATGATCTCAGGTCTGAATTTATTATTGAATCATTATGATAGTATTGTTTGTGATCGTATGTGCAGTTGTGTACACATATCATTGTCTGGATCCAAAGGCCCCAAAGTGACAATAATTGGGACAACCGGAGGGGATGGCTGTGGTGTAAGGATCACATGTATTCACGGAGTGTTAATGCTTTTCTTTGGTGCTTTATTAAAATGAGCATCTTAATTTCCAGTAGTTCCCTAGAGGCCTCGCTGCCACGGGCTGACTGGACAGAAGATGTTGTGCAAGTTCTCCTTGCGAGCACGTATGACTATATTTGGACCATATGCCTAGGATTGTTTAGTACTTGGATGCTTGTTATTATTTATCTGCAATGCCATAGATCTTGAAGTTACATGTTTAGACTCGTCCATGTAACACCCGTCCATCCATCCCTATGCCTACCGCACTTGAATCTCACTGTTACCGTTACTATTACTATTGCTCATGTTTCACTGTTGCTGTTGTTGTTGCTTTGTTGTTGCTACTGATAAACTTCTGTGAGCAAGAACTATTTTTAGGTGCAGCTGAACTGACAACTCAGTTGTTAAGGTTTGCAAGTATTCATTGGCTCCCCTTGTGTCGAATCAATAAATTGGTAATACTACATGCGAAGACTGTTGCGATCCCCTATACTTGTGGGTCATCAGCGCTTCTGCTAGTATTTGCCTAAATTTCACTGATTTGGAAAACGAGCAACTGCCCAAGACAGCTCCCAACTATTCAGAGGTATAGCAGCATCAGAATGCATCTAGAACACAAGAGCTAATCAAAATTGTGACTGCACGCCATGGTATACAATACCACCATTCAATCTCAATCGAGGTAACTGGCTTGTAGGGTCAGTTCTTGACGACGATGTGTCTGCTCTTGTGGATGGTGCCGGCCTGCATCGGGTAGGTCTTGGACGCCCCAGCGCCAGCCTTGGACTCGAATGTGGCCAAGCACGCACGTGCATGCTGGCAGCCGGTGACTCCCTCTTCTAGATCCCCTCTCCGGCCCCCCCCCCCCCCCCGCTGCCAAGCCACGTCTCTGATCTCCTAGCGCCGACAGTGCCCTCCTCTCCTAGTGTCGGTCATGTCCACCACAAGATCTTGGTCCCCGATTGACTGGACAGGGGCTAAAATGCAGGAATTGAACAACGTGAGGTCCGGGCTTCCCCCTTCACGGTCCCGTTCCACCACAGCCGACACCGCCCTCCGATCCCCTTCCCCTGGCGTACATCCCCTCGCCCTCGAGCTCGTCAGTGTCCGCCGCCAAGGACCAAGCATCCACACAAGCTCCTCTCGGAAATGAGGGTGAGAAGGTTCCTTCGAATCCGTGGGGCTCTAAGACAAGGCAAGGGAGGGTCACCGAGGAGAAAGGCGGCCTAGGCCTAGGACGCCGATGGTGCCTCCCTGCTCCTCAGCGTCGTCATAGTCCGTCGCCCAAGCACCGCCTCGAGATGGGGGTGCTGGACGCCTTGGAGGTAGGGCGGCGGGGTACGGAGGAAGGGTCATGAGGCGACGACGCCAGTGGAGGCGGGATCGAGCTTTCCGAGGCGGTAGACGACGACAGAGAGAGGCGGCCATGCGACCTTGCTGTGGGGAGGGCTCGGGCTCGAGCGAAGGAAGAGTCCGACATCGCGAGGCTTCAGGAGAGAGAGAAAAAGAGGTTGACCAACTTGGCAGTGGCAGTGCTTGCAATATCCCTAAACTACCAGGAGCAAAACTGTCTTTTATCGGCAGACGGAAATTCTGGAGGGTGACGAACGATCTCAATCTTTTTAATAGTATAGATTAGCCACACGTTTGGGTACCCAAAGCATACCTGGCCAACGGACCGGCCCACGGCGTGACACGGCCTCTAAGGAATTAGCATGCCTGGCACGGCCTCTAAAGAATTAGCATGCCTGGACAACCCATCTTGGCACGTTAAACTAACGGGCCGGCCCGTGTGCTTCACTTCAAGGCCCAGGCACGACAGGCTAACGTGTCGGGCCGTTAAAGCTTTTTTATACTATTTTTTATTAAATATATTATAAAATAACTGTAATAATAATATAAAATAAATAAAAAACGACCCCTGCCAGATCGCGGGCCGAACATGATCCGTTAAGTGGCGTGACGTGCCAAAACACGCGTGCGCACGTGCCGGCCCGATGGCTAGGTATGACCCGAACTAACCAAAGGCGAGGAAACCCTATCCCACCCGGAGGCATCCCACACCTCCCCTCCAGTCCCGCTGGCGTTTTTGCACATCCACCCCCGCGCCGCCGGAAGAAAACGCGATCGGGTCCTCAGCTCCCCCTCTCCTCCATCCCGACCGCATCCCGAGCTCTTCCTCAGTCGCTCCATCCCCCGCTCCTCTGCCTCGCTCGCTCACCCTGCCGTCTGCATCCCTCGCTCCGTCCCCGCTCTCCTCATCGCCGACGACGATGGACGCCGCCAACGACGACTTCTCGCGCCTCCCCGACGACCTTCTTCTGCGGATCCTCCGGTTCCTCCCCCACAAGGCGGGCGCGGTCACCACCGCGCTCTCGAAGCGGTGGAGGCCACTCTGGACGTCCTGTGGCGCCATCAACCTCGTGGCACGCATCCTCGAGGATGACGAGCAACACATCATGGAGCCCGACGCCTTCTTCGCCAGCCGCGACAAGTTCGTCGCCGTCGCCGTTAAGGTGCTCGACGCCTTCCTCGTCCCCGTCCCCTTCGTCCCAGTCACGAAGCTGACGTTCCGCGTGGAGGGGCAAACTGCCAACATCGTGAGGGACTTCCTCGACCGCGAGCGCAACTTTCGCCGCGGTCCCCAAGTCCTGGCAAGAATCTTGGCCCACCCGGCGGCGAGGGTCGTCGAGGAGCTCCGCATCGAAGGCGTGGACAATATCGCCGGGGAGCCGATGCTCTTCGAGACGATCAACCATGAGGTTGAGTGGGCTACCTATGGTACTCGCATGTACTCCATCAACCTCCACTCTCTGCCGTTGGGAACACTCCGGGTGCTGGATCTCACCAACTGCGTGAGCTCGCGCTGGGGTTACCGGCGCCTGTCTTCCCGCATCTCTGGAAGCTGCGCCTCCGCCACTGCGAGCTTCTGCTTGGAGAACTCCAAAGCTTGATCGACTCCACATCAGGCCTTGCCTCTATCCACCTGGAGTCCGTGCTCCTCGAAGATAACAGGGTCTGGCCGATCTTGGAAGGAGATGCCCCGCCGCTGCCAACAGTGCGCTCCCTCCACTGCCCGGCGGCCACCACCCTTGTGATCTACAAGTGCTGCCTCAAGGAGGAGGGGACTCTCCAGATCATCGCCCCAAAGCTGCAGCACTTCGAATACAGAGGTGTTCTCCGCCACATCGTAATGAGCCCACCACCACAGGAGCTACTGCGAGTTGACATCACCATCACAAAGTACCCCCGCAAACAGGACAGAGACCGAAATGCTGCTCGCCGCAGTTTCTGGGCCCTCCTCCAAGGCTTCGTCCACGTCAAGCAGCTCAACTTGAAGATCTGCCTTCTTGAGGGGATCACAGCCACCAGCCGGGGCATTGTCCTTCCGGTGCTCAGCAATATCGAGCGCCTCGAGCTCTGTCTGGTCTTCTCACCAGACAGCAAAAGAGCAGCGCTGCTGATCGCCGATCTTCTTAGCTGCTGCCCAACGCTCCGCAATCTCCGTGTCAACCTCACAACAGCCCATGAAGATACTATGAGAGGACCTGAATACAGCAGTTTATTCCTGGAAAGGAAGTTCCGAGAGGATCGCCGCCGTTCTGAAGCCCAGAGCACTAAAACAGGGGGGGATTTCCAGGACCCTGTCCACATGACCAAGCGCACCAGAATGCAGCCGGAGGTGGCGGAAGGAGAGAAGCATTTCTTCGATGAGCTGTCTGAACTACTGGGACTCAGTGGTTGCCAGTTTCAGTGCCTGCACAACTCTCTTAAGAGGGTTGCTCTGCAGTTCCGGCAGGGTGAGAAGAGCGCCTACGGGGTCAGGCTTGTCAAGTTCTTTGCAGAGAATGCAAAGGTGCTGGACGAGATGTGTGTGGATGCTGGTAACGCAAAATCCGCTGACCATCTCAACCTCAAGATCGAGGAGTGGGTAGCTGGCTGGTCCGAGAAAAGAAGTTTCAAAATCTTGCCCCTCGAAAGGCAAAACTAGGTACACATACTACTGCTTATTACTACTCCCTCCGATCCATATTAATGGCCTCATCTTTGTCTAGATACATACATCTAGACAAAGTTGAGGCCATTAATATGGACCGGAGGGAGTACTTATGCTAGTCTTGTGTAGAAACTGAGCTGTGCAACAACTGTATGCCTGATTGTCTACCTGTGTTTAAAAGTAATCAGAAAAAATATGACAAATCAGGTCTTGGGGAGTATAGGATTTGTAGTCTGTACAGTCTGTAATTGATGTTAAGCTTGTGATGCAGTTGCAATGACCTGCCTAGATCAAATATCGTAACCAAGACTTCCATTTTATTGTTTTTGACATGGTAATCCATATGCAAGAGGGCTAATTTTACTTTGTGCAGCTAGTCGCCAACTTCTAAAACTAAAGAGTTCTCTTATAAAAACCTAAATAAACCACATGCAATTGACACTTCAGTCTGGACATATGGTACCAATTGTTCTAAATTATTACTGGGGTTTTGCTCTGTGAAAGGTGTGTGCGAGCCTTTCTTCTTCTTTGCATGATTGTCTACGTGCTAGTATTTCAGCTGTAGTTTTGTTCTTGCTTGATCAGGGAATCGGATACCACAGTCGGGTGGAATGTGAGCCATCTGCATTTGATTGGTGTTCTTGTCCTCTTTGTTTTGGCAGCTTAGGCTGTAGTTTTTATTGTGGTATTGTGCTTGGAATGTGAATCTGGGACTAGCTATAGAACCTGAACCTTCAATTCATATATTTTTACTTGGAACTGAAACGGTGTAATGCTTGGAACTGAAATGGTTAGTGTGTTGGCCTTCCTTCCTTCATGTATTTTTAATTTTCTGGACAGGCTTGAAACTACCTGGACATCAAGGGGCTGCTGGACCTGATCTCCCAGACGGTCGCTGACATGATCAAGGGCAAAGACTCATGAGGAAATCGGCAACTTCAAAAACAAGAACAGTGTGAATAAGCAGCAAGGAAAGATCTTTGGTGCCTGGGAGCAGTTGTTAACTGTCTATGGTTTCATAAACTATGCTAGGGAGAAGTTGTAACTAGGTTCTGTACTCTGTTCCATTTTGGTGGTATTCTGGTGTACTCTTTAAACCCGGTGATGAGGAAATCTGGTCTATTCTGCCCCAAATGCTTGTTCTATGCTTTGTCGTGATCTTTATGTTTTTCCTTTGTGGTTGGTTTCCTTGCTTGTTTGTTGTGCCTATTCTTATGTTGCATCTGGTCCTAGACGATATAATATACTGGATCTGCTTTTTTGTGCCTTTGTCTATTTGTATAGTATACGTTTAACCAATCCCAGCTTGTTCAACTTGTACATGCTGTTGCTCTATGTAGAATCAGCTCAGCTCTATAATGACCATTTGCCGACTTTGTTCTGTTTTGGTGGTATTTTGGTGCACTCTTTGAATCTGGTGATGAGGAAAGCTACTCCCTCCGACCCATATTAGTTGGATGAATCTAGACATATTTAGTATATAGGTTCATCTAATTTTTAACAAATCCAAGTCAACCAATATAGGTCGGAGGGAGTACTTTATTCTGCACTAAATGCTCGTTCTACGTGATCCTTATGTTGTCTTCTGTAGTTGGTTTCCTTGCCTGTTTCTTGTACCCGTCCGTTGCAGCTGGTTGTTTACAGTTAAAGGCACACTAAACGATATGTTACCGGATCTGGCAAGTGACATTTGTTCATCACTTCATTCAAGGTTTAGGCTTGTGCCAAAGTGTATGATATATAACTAGGTAATATGGCGCCGGCGTGACGCCGTGCCCAGTGAGACAATGTCGTGAATTAATCGATTAAAATTATTGTTGAAGATTATTGTTGTGTGAAGTTTTGGCAAAAAATAATGGTAAAACTATTTGTAGATAGAAGGGGCGGCGAAAGGTTCGATTAGTGTCAACGAATAAAAAGTATAACCAAATTGAATTTTCAATTATGAACTACACCAAAAAATTACCCACCCATGAAAAATTACCGAAGGGTAACTATCATGTGAAAATCACGGATGGAAAAGTGTGATGAAATGAAATAACTCTAGAAAAAATACTATCGTCGAAGTAAGATTAGACGATGACACACCGTCATAAAGTTACCGTGAGTTAATTACTGACGGAAAATTATGCCCAAAAAGTTTTGTCGGAAAATTACCTTCGAATAATTAAGAAATAGAACCAAGAAATATTATCGTAGATGTAGGATAACTACCGCTGCAAAAATAAACCCGAGACATTGGATCCGTTAAGTAGGAAAATTTCGGCCAGAAAATATAAGCCGAATAGTTAGAAATGATGAACGGCGAAAAATACGTGACGTGGCACACAATTAGGCAAAATTAGACGATAAATAATACACGCGCATAAGCCAAATAGTTAAAAAAGATAAACGTAAAAAAATATCGGTTAGGGCAAGAAAATTTTAGAAAGTTGTATTGCATCTACATTACATGACACGCGAGTTGACAAAATTAGACTGCGAATAGTACACGCGCAAACGCGAGCAACCGGATCGAGGATGGACGTGATTGAACAAACTTAGACGATAAATAGTACACACGTGAACGCGAACCCCCGGATTGAACGGATGGGAAATGTGGGCAAACGTAAAAATATATCGGTTAGAGTAAAAATATTCTAGTCGAAAAGTTACGTTGCGTCTATGTAGTGGATAAAATTAGATTGCGAATAGTATACGCGGACCCATGCCGCCGGATCGAACGAATGGAAAATGTGGGCCAAAAAATTTAAGTCACTAGTTAGAAAAATTATACGTAAAAATATCGGTTAGGGAAAAAATTAACCAAAAATTGTGTTGTGTCAGCATGACGTGGCACGCGATTGGACAAAATTAAACTATGAATAACAAACACAAAACCGAATCGCCGGATCGAAGATGGACCGCCAGGAACCACCACACACTCTTCATCACCCACGCACTGTTCATCCGCGCGATGAACAGTAGCCAAAACGATGACAGCGTGCATACGGTGCCGGCCTTAATATGAAGTACTAGGAAATTTGGCGCGGCCACATGCCGCGTGGCACATGACAAAGAACCATAAACAGAAAAGGCACAAGGGACAATAGAATCATGTTGCATCTATAAGGGGCAAGTCAAAGTTCAAAAGATAGATGAGATCAAATATTGGACATCTCGAGCCAATTGTTTAAAAAAAACTGATATATGGACATGAATGAATAATCTTGGGAAAATAATCTCAGTAGCTTCACCCGAACACAAAAATACACATTTTCTTCAATGAACTCACAAGCGTGCAAGAGATCTGCAAAGTATAATTCTTGAGGTTCGGACCACCGCTGAAGAGTACTTATGAATAGTCCACATGTCGGTCATTTCTTGAATAGGCTCTGGACCGTTGTCCTGCCAAGATAGAACACATTCGGATGAGCTAACAACAACACACACCTTGTGTGGTAGGCAAAAGGGAGAAGTTTTCTAGACATGTTATGGCCATAGTTGGCACAGAACATTAGCTCACCAAGTTTATCAGATTCATGGAAAGCAACATCTGACGAACTAACATGTTGAGGAAAATAATGTGGCAAACCAGATTTTACTGGCTTACTACTAAATTTCATGAACGCCGCACCCCTCCTCCCTCTCTCATAGGATTAAATTTGAGAACCTGGAAAAATATTACCTCGGCCAAATAAAGTTTCAAACAAAGCATAAGATTCTTCAACTATTATATCAGCTTGCTTTCGTAGCAAATCTTCAGCAGATGACCAAAAGACATCTCCGTGGTCGATCTGACACGAGGCACCATAATATGTAATTTATATCTGCCTACTATGTACAAAAGGAATCTAAAAGAGAAGAAATCACGATGATTCTGCATAAAGTAAAGATGATGTTGTGCAAGTAGTCTTTGGCACAGTCATTGTTAGTAATGTTTTAAGCATCTTCATACAAATTCCGTAAATCAGCAGATCTGAACCCAAAAACACTAACGTGAAAAGCATTTCTATCGATGGTAAAGACAACATCACCAATAAACTTATATCTGAGATTTGTAGATGGCTGATCGTGTTTGTCAGATCTTCCTGATGAAATCATAGAAATAAGATCAAATGTGAATATTCAGTTTCTACACTTTTAGTCCGAAAATCTTGTGGAAGCGTGAATTTTATAATGTACATGACCAGTAGTGATCTCACATCTTAATATCTTGTACTTTTGGTCCTATCTATGAGCAGCTATGTAGATTTACCAAAGTCGCATGTGGAATAAGTGTGTGTGTAAACTATGCATCAACAGGACCAGGGCATACATACCCAAGATCAGACCATCGGACCATATTAGAGAACCTTCAGGAAGCAGAAAAATAGAACGAAAAAACAAACGAATAATTACCTTGTCATTCCCTTGACGGATCAAGCAAAAATCTGATGTGAAAGATGGATTCTTCTTCAACTGTATGCGCATTCTGAAATCTGCACACAGACATGGATAGACGCAAATGAAAACTTTTTGAAAGACGAAAAGCATCTCATCTAGGAGTAGCTTATTTTCAAAACAAAGATAAACCCAAATAATATGAAAATAAGAGTATACCTGCTGCAACGGTCCAAGACACAGAGACATGCCAGTCATATAGGATGAATGATGTTGTCATGAATAGGCCGACACTCGGTGGCCCTAAAACATCAGAAATCAAAAGCCTACAGATGAAGAAATTAAAGGCATCTGACTGCAGAAAACAAAAAGCTTAAAAAATGACATATAGGCAGCTGGTCAGGCCTGCTCGAGTTGGATGCAGACAGAGGACGACGGCAGGGAGCTGGGTTCCTTGGTATCTCTCCGTGGGAGCCTGCCCGTCACACGTCCTGTTGGTGTCGTGGATGCTGCCGCTGAAGAAAAGTGACCAAGAGCCCCGGCGAGCCGTCCTATCATGCCGCCATATCCATGAATCAGCAGAGGCTACAAACCTGCAAAGATCTAAAGAAAAAACACATATCAACACGAAGAAAAATTAAAATATAAACAGACGGGGAAGAAGAGGAAGCAGCCGTAGGAAGCATGCACAAAAGATCAGATTAATCGAATAAGAAGAAACCAAAATATATTGAGAAGAAGAAGAAGAAGAAGAAGAAGAGCCACGCCACCAATGATGCAGGAGAGCTCAGGTAGAGATATATTTCTGACGGCGGCGGATCGAGACAGACATGTCGGTGGAGGCTAATTGTTGTCGATCTCTTCATGAGGAAACAAAGATAAACGGTGGAAGCTGGGACCGCGTGACACGTGATGGACATGTGGCAACACGGGTAAGTTATAGGAGTTTCCAGATATGTGAGGGGCTGGTCAAATTACCTCTCGTTCAACAAAGGCAGTTACTATTGGACCAAGTAAAACCGGAAAACCATAAACAACCCGGACCAAGTAAAAGGAAAGGACTCGTAAGTCCAAAACTAACCGACCACTATTAAAGGAAGGAAGGACGATAGCCAGAGACAAACGGGCCAGAAAAAAAACTAAAACTGGGGTGAACAGCGGATCGCTATGTACTGTAGATGCGCCATCTACAGTATCAGCTGCTGAATTGGATTGCCCATCGAACGCTGAGATGCTCCACTTTCATATATATAGTAATGATATGATGATTGAAATTGCTACAGAAATTTTAACATACAGTACAACCGAAGAACCGTACTAATGGGTTAATTCATGAGAGAAGCAGATCCATCCCCAAGTTCGTGTGTAGGTCATACTCAGTTTTCACTGTTTGTCTAGTAATCCACGAGTATTTCACTCCTTTCATGGGAGACCGTGCAGTCACGCTAATTACCTCGGAGGTCTGGAAAGAGAGGAACAACCGACCCTTCAACAACAAGTATGCTACGCCTGCGATTCTCGTTCAGGAAATAATGGATGAGAGCAAAAATTAGATTCTAGCTCGAGTGCTAAACATCTGGAGTAGATTATATCTTAGATTACAACTTTATTTCCTTTTCCTCTTCGTGGGGTGTTTCCTTTCGGCTTAGGCCATCCATGTTTGCTCCTACTTCATCAATATAATAGGCAAAGTTTTTTCTCGCGTTTCAAAAAAAAAATCTGATTGAACTTTACAATACAATGCTTTCACTCACCGGCGTATGCTGGAGCCTTTTCTCAGTTATCTGCCTTTGAGAAAATAGTCCCTCAGTTTGGTAACTCTTGTCGGAATCTTTTACAACCCGTGTCACACATGGTTACTTAGGTATATAAATTGCATATAATGGATTATCCCATCCCAAATTCCAAACTAGCCTCCCCTAGGTATTCAACAAATGTAGTTTGAAATCACCACAACTTAAATCCTCAAGTTATATTCAACACAATGAAATCTCGATGTATGAAAAATATTATGAGACTTTACAATGAAGCCAAAATATAAACTGCCAAAAATAAAAAAAAAACAGCTCGCGACTATTAGTTCTAGAGCCCACATTGTAACCTACCTCTCCCTGCCAGTATATTAGGGAGGGTAGAGCTAGGATTCTTGGTAGATGGACATTCAGTAGAGTTCCCCTCTAGTCCTTCTTGTTCCTCTAGATCTCGATAGTTGCTAAGAAAAGAGCTCCAGGAGCACTTGTATTGGGCATTCGCCCCTTATATAGTAGATCTTGCAGGATTAGGGGTGTTACCTCACAGAGAGGGCCTCGAACCTGGGTACATCGTTGTGTTTGCAGTTTCTGTATCCAACCCGTTGCATGGGCCACCGATTGCATCCTAAGTATCCCTCTTAAGCCATCCCCGATGGTACTGTCGTGTTCCACACCACGATAGTTGGCACCTACCGTAGGGCACATCGCTTCGGCTGGGGTCACCTTTCGTACGGGACTTCCGCTCGTCGTAGGTGAGCATGTGGCCTTTGTCCTTGTTCTCACTCTCGGCACCTTCGACTGCGTCATCGATAACGCATCGTGCTTCACCGGGGACACGTTTCCTATCGACGACTCCATTCTCCACTTCGGAGACCACCGCGTCTACGCCACCACCGTCGCTGAGGCTTTCCCCCGTGGGGTTTTCACCGTCTCCGACGCATCGCTCGGCTTCGCCACCACCCACGCTGTTGCAGCCAATGGTTGCGTCGAGGTCATGATGGCTAGATCGCAAGAGAACCACCACCCGCCTCAGGAGCGTCGGGCAGGGGGCAACGACACCATGAGCGAGCAGGACCAAGATCCACTCACCTCCTCCATCCAGCACCTCTACGCCCCCATCATCATAGAGGCAGATCTGGTAGCAGTTGCGGCCATGCTGGAGGCTACCCGCCAAAAGCTCTTGGAGGAGGCCAACAAGATCGCCGCCGCCCAACGCCAGCTAAAGGCCACCATGCACGAGTACAACACCGCCCACAACTTCAACCGACAGATCCAACATCGAGGCCGCGACCTCGCCTTGGAGCTGGACCGTGCTGCTGACTCAAGTGCGAATGTGGTTCAGCCGGTCTATAGCACCCCCACCAAGAACATGAGGGCTACGGAGGCGGCCACCGTGGAGCTGAGGCACCTCGAGGGAGAAGAACTTTGTCTCCAGTAAGAACGCATCCAGCTCCTCATTGCCACCGCCAACAAGCAATAGGCCAAGGGATCCCCAAGCCATGGAGACAACAACAGGGACATAATCCCCTGCCGGTTGGCGGATCCGACGGCTCCAGGAGGAAGCAGCCACTAGCAATCTTCCTCACCAAATGACACGAGACAGAATAGTCACCCGCGTGTCAGATCCGGAAACCGCGGCCAACACAACCATGAAGCTACAACCACCAGCGGAAGCCACTCCCCTGCTAACAAAGCCGGGCGATGAAGGAGAACCCGCACGCCCAGGGCAGGAGCCGGTGGAAGCCAAGCCCCACCCGGATCTCGTCTCTCGGGGCTACTCGGTCCGTGTGAGCCGGCGGACATGTGAGAATACATCAATCTCCTAGTCCAATCACGCGCGGTGGAAGAAGAAAGCCTGGCTAACCCGAAGTGCTTCAGTCCGCGCATCCGGAACGAGCCATTTCCAAAGAGATTTTCATCCGCAACTTCACCGGCACCTACAAGCGGCCAGGTCGGCCTCACGAGCTCGCCCTCTGCGTCCAAGGCAAAGACGAGTCCGACCGTTCATACCTCACCCGATGGACAAGCATGCACAATTCCTGTGAAGGGGTAATCGAACATCAGGCGATCGACTTCTTCACCAACGGTTGTCGAGACAACACCATGCTAAAACACAAACGCAGTCGGGCGGATCCCCAAACCATGTCTCAGTTCATGGCAATCGTGGACAAGTACGCCAGCGCCGACGCGGCAATGAAGAAGCCTATCATGGTGGATGACCAATGACAAATCATCAGGGACGAGCAGGCAGAACGACGTCAGCCGGGTGAACATCATCACTCCCGGCAGCATGGACATGAAAACCATCATAGCAAGAGGAAGGACGATCAACCATATAATCGGTATGGCACCAAGCAAGTAGCAACAATCCACGAGGATCCGTTTGCAGGAGGCAGACGCAGGCAGAAGCCGGATGACAGGCCCCGCGGCCCAAGTACACCGAGTCAATGCTCGATGGGCCGTGCAAGTTTCATAGTGGTGGTAGCAAGGCGGACAACCACACAACACATCAATGTAGTTGGACGAAAAATATGGCTGAAACCGATGGACTACCACCACCACCACCACCTCCAGCCGGCGGTCCACCGGATAACCGCGAGCACCAGTACCGCCGGGACGATCACGATGACGATGACGGGTACCCCCTCCAAGTGGGTAACTACGACATTTTCCTCACTGAGCCGGAGAAGAGGCATAGCAAGAGGCGGCATGAGGCGGAGGTGAACGTTATCGTTCCTCCCGTCCCTCGATACCTGCACTGGTCGGAGTAGGAGATCACGTGGACCAAGGAGGACTAGCCGACCGTGCTACCAAACCCTAAAAGATACGCGATGGTCCTGGATCCCATCAACATCTCCAAGAATCACTCTCGTAGGTTTTCACGCGTCCTTGTCGATGGAGGCAGTAGCATCAACCTCCTGCATCAGCACCCTTGACCGTCTCAACATCAACGAGTCTTAGCTTCAAACTTCCAACACCTCTTTCCACGGAGTTGTTCTGGGTCCTTCTGTTGGAATTATGCCCTAGAAGCAATAATAAAGATGTTATTATTATAATTCTTGTTCATGATAAAGTTTATATTCCATGCTAGAATTGTATTAAGCGGAAACTTTGATACTTGTGTGGTTTATGAACAACACCGTGTCCCTAGTACGCCTCTATGGACTAGCTCATTGATTAATGATGGTTAAGGTTTCCTAACCATAGACATGAGTTGTCGATTAATAATAAGATCATGTCATTAGGAGAATGATATGATGGACATATCCAAATTAAGCAGAGCAATTAGTGAAGGGAATATGCCCTGAGAGGCAATAATAAAGTGTTTATTATGTGTATTCCAAGTATATGATAGATGTTTATTTTGCATGCTATAATTGTATTAATACGGAAACGTTAATACATGTGTGTTTAATAAACAAGTAAAGTTCCTAGTTATGCCTCTCTCATAAACTAGCTCGTTGATTAACAAGATGATCAAGGTTTCCTGATCATGGACATTGGATGTTGTTAATAACGGGATCACAACATTAGTGTAATGGTGTGATGAACATTCATCCGAAGTATAGCATTACGATCAAAGTCATTGAGTTTATATTGCTATAACAACTTACGAAGTGATCCTAATCCTTAGACCATGAGATGTCAATCACTAACACCGGAAGAGTTTCTTGATAACATCAAACGTCACACCGTAACAGGGTGATTATAAAGATGGATTCATAACTAATAAAGTGTTATGTTGAGGCTCATGGATCGAGAGTGGAATTTGTTCATCCCGATGACGGATAGATATACTCTGGGACCTCTCGGTGATATCACATTGATTAGCTTGCAAGCAAGTGATTTGATCACTAGAATGTTATATCACAGAACGAAAAGAGTGCATGTCGAATTGCGAGATCAAACTAGGTATGGAGATACCGATGATCGAATCTCGGACATGTAATATATCGTGAAACAAAGGGATTAAGATACTAGCTTAAAAGGTTCCGCGATCACAAGAAAGTCATCGTTGAATGTGTGGGAGTCGATGGGTCTCGGATCCCGCTTCGATTATTGATCCGAGAGGGTCTCGATCATGTCCGCATTATTCACGAACCGTAGGGTGACACACTTAAGAGACACCGACATCCAATTGGAGCAATTGTTTCATGCGAAAGAATGAACAAGCGCGAGAATTTATTTCATTAGATCTGAAACAGGTTTTGGGTGAAATTGCATAAAGTGGTTATGCATGTGAAATAGAATTCTAGCAAGGGGTTATTTGTGAATGTTTGTCATTAAAGTAATTGACAAAATTCTGAATAAAATAAAGAGTTTTATTTAATGAGAGTTTGCATTAAATTTGGTGGAAATTTAATGGGAATTTGAGTGGACTTTTGAGTGGAGGGATTTAAAGGGCATTTTGTGAGTGGAGTGTCCACCCATGAATGAAGGAGGAGGGCAGCCCCATGGCGTGGACAC
The DNA here is from genome assembly GCA_030063025.1 of Avena longiglumis. Classification (NCBI taxonomy): domain Eukaryota; kingdom Viridiplantae; phylum Streptophyta; class Magnoliopsida; order Poales; family Poaceae; genus Avena; species Avena longiglumis. Next base: position 98,957,547 of record CP125974.1, read on the forward strand.
CCCTTGGGTGCCCCCTCCTCCTATAAAAGGCCCCCCTCCTCACTTGTCTCTCACACCTCCTCTTGAAGGATCTCTCTCCCCTCTAGAATTTATCCCCATGGTCTCGGACTAGCGAGATACATGTTCCGGTGGCTATTCGGCAAGAAAGAGTTGTGCTCATGCATCGCTGGAGGCGAGGCGGAGGTTGCTCGGTGCCTCGAGCGTGTGCGAGCACGGATCGCTGCTGATTTGCGGCGCTAGGACTCCTCTCGATCTTGAGATCGGCAAGAGATCGTCTACATCAACCACGAGTTGAACTCGTTAAGCTTTGTCGGTCTTCAAGGGTATGTTCTCTACGGATATACATCCGCCCGTTGTTTGTATCTAGTAGATAGATCTTGGTATATAGTTCACATCGTAGGAAATTTTTTGTTTTCTATCTTGCGAACCCTACGATGTATCGAGCCGGATCTATGCGTAGATACTTTACACGGGTAGTACACATATGAGTATGTGGGCGATGATGATCATGTTGTTGCTCCTTTGTTGTAATTTTGGATATTGGTGGCATAGTGGGATGAAGCGGCGGACAAACTTTACATGTCCTCGCATATGAGACTGTTCCATGCTTGACATGCAACTAGTTTGCATAAGTGGCTAGCGGTGTCATCTCTCCTACTATAGTCAATATCTATTTTTTGGCGAGTTGTCAACAATTTGATTATCCTCGTTGTGGTTCATGTTAAGTGGTAAACGGTTCTATCTCGAAAGCCCTAAGCCACGTAAAACTTGCAATGGATAAATTAGCGCGTCTAGTTTAGATTGTTCTTTGGGCTAGTGTTATGATATGGTAGTGTTGTAAGTAGAAGTATGAGATGATACTCTTACAACACACATAGCGTGTAAAATCCATAGACCTTGGATTTACACATATAGGTATGATAGTGATCATACCACAATGCACATGATAGAGATCATCTGCGGGAACCATATAATTTCACTAATAAACATATGATGTTTGATAGCATCTTATATTGCTTGTTTAGCGCTTTGTTAGAATAATAATATGATCCCTCATTTAAATATCAAGATAAGAATGTGTTCTTCCTTTAGTATGCACCGATTATGTTTTTAAAGCTCCAAGACATCACGTGATGATCGGGTGTTCTTGGATCCACGACCATATTTCGGGTGTAAAACAGTTACACACGCGAATACTAAGGTTCTAACTTGGCGAGCCTAGCATGTACAGACATGGCCTCGGAACACGGACCGAAAGGTTAAGCATGAGTCATATAGTTGATATGATTCCCATTTGATGCTCGCCTTTGAAGCTATACCGACTCACGTGATGATCGGACTTGGTGTAGTGGATTTGGTTCATGTAATCAACAAAAGGCACGAGGGATGTCGTTTTTGAGTGGGAGTTCATTCATAATATAGATTAGTTGAACTCAATCTATCATACACTTAGTCTAAACTTTACAAATTCTGTTGTAGATGGCACCACCTGCTTTTAATTTCAGTGTGTTCATGGAGAAAGAGACTAGCAACGAACGGTAGCAACTTTACCGAATGGGCCATGAATTTGAGGATTCTCCTCTCTGCTGCACAAAAGCAATATGTGCTAGAAGCGCCGTTAGGCCCCCCACCTTTAGATGATGCCCCTGACGAGGAGAAGAATGTCTATCAGACTCGTCAGGAGGACCACAACTTAGTTCATTGCGGCATATTGTATGGGCTAGAGCCGGAACTTCGAAAGCGTTTCGAAAACGGCAATGCATTTGATACAATGGGTGAGTTGAAAATGATTTTCGACACACATGCTGCTGTAGAGAGCTACAACGCTTCAGAAAAGTTCTTTAGCTGCAAGTTAGTGAGCATGTACTCAAGATGTCGGGTTACGCCGATAAGCTTGTGTCCTTGGGAATATCGATTCCCATTGACTTAGGCATCCATCGTGTTCTGCAGTCTCTGCCACCTAGCTATAAGAGCTTCGTGATGAACTATAATATGCAAGGCATGAAGAAGTCTCTCCCAGAGCTTCTGTCAATGCTTAAAACTGCAGAAGTGGAGATCAAAAGGAACATCAAGTGTTGATGATCAATAGGAACACTGGTTTCAAGAAAGACAAGAAGGAAAATGGAAGGAAGTAAGGCGGCAAGCTGTTTCGCTTTGAAAAAAACCCGAGTTGGACCTAAGTCTGATTCGAGTGCTACTATTGTAAGGGATCGACATTTGGGCAAGCGCCCCAAGTATCTGGCGCACAAGAAGGACGGCAAGGCAAACAAAGGTATATATGATATACATGTTATTGATGTGTACTTGACTAGTGCTCGCAGAGCACACAGGTATTTGATACCGGTTCATTGCTAATATTTGTAACTCGAATCGAAATCGGAACAAGCGACCGCTAGCAAGGGGTGAGGTCAAGATGCGTGTCGGCAATGGATCAAGCGTTGATGTGATCGCCGTCGACGCCTCTCCACTTACCGTAGGGATTAGTTATAAACTTGAATAAATGTTATCGGTGCCTGCGAGCATGAACATTGTATGGATCGTGTTTGATGCGAAGTGGTTATTCATTTAAATCCGAGAACAATGGTTGTTCCATTTATATGAATGAAATCTTTTATGGTCATGCACCGATGATGAATGGTTTATTTCTATTAGATCTCGATGATAATGTTACACATATTCATAATGTTGATGCTAAAAGGATTAAACTTAATGATGATATATCCGCATATATGTGGCACTGCCGTCTAGGTCATATTGGCGTTAAATGCATGAAGAAGCTCCATTCGGATGGACTTTTGGAATCACTTGATTATGAATCATTTGATACATGTGAGCCATGCCTTATGGGCAAGATGACTAGAACACCGTTTTCCGGTTCAATGGAGCAGGCGATTTATTGGAAATCATACATTCGATGTATGTGGTCCAATGAGTGTGTTTAGCGAGGTGGATATCGTTATTTTGTTACTTTCACGGATCATTTGAGTAGATACGGTTATATCTACTTGATGAAACACAAGTCTGAAACCTTTGAAAATTTCAAGGAATTTCAGAATGAAGTGGAAAATCATCGTAATAGAAAGATCAAATTTCTACGGTCCGACCGTGGAGGTGAGTATCTAAGTTACGAGTTTAGCACTCACATGAAAGAGTGTGGAATTGTTTCACAACTCACACCTGCCGGAACACCACAGCGAAATGGTGTGTCGGAACGTCATAATCGTACTTTATTACATATGGTTCGATCTATGATGTCTCTGACGGACTTGCCGTTGTCATTTTGGGGTTATGCACTAGAAACTGCTGCATTCACTTTAAATCGGGAACCATCTAAATCCGTTGAAAAGACACCGTATGAATTGTGGTTTGGAAACAAACCTAAGCTGTCATTTCTTAAAGTTTGGGGATGCGATGTTTATGTGAAGAAACTTCAACCGGATAAACTCGAACCCAAAGCGGAAAAATGCGTCTTCATAGGATACCCTAAAGAAACTATTGGGTATTCCTTCTATCACAGATCCGAAGCAAGGTTTTTGTTGCCAAGAATGGATCCTTTCTAGAGAAAGAGTTTCTCGCGAAAGGTGTGAGTAGTCGGAAGGTAGAACTCGAAGAGGTTGTGGAACCTTCTCTTCAAAGTATGGCGAGTAGCGCGGCCGGAAGTTGTTCCGAGTTGGCTCCACATTGAAGAGGAACTAATGATAATGATCATGAAACTCCGAAGAGTACTAGAACCTCGCAGTCAAAGCAGACGCGTCGACTCAGTATGCGGAAATCTGTCATGAATTTCATGGTTGATGAAAATGATGACCTGCGACGTATGAAGAAGCGATGATGAGCCGGATTCCAACAAATGGTTAGAAGACATGAAATCCGAGATGGAATCCATGTATGAAAATCAAGTTTGGAACTTGGTGGAATTACCTCACGGTGAAAGGCCGTGGAGAACAAATGGATTTTCAAAAGGAAAAGCGATCTTGATGGTAATGTGACCGTCTATAAAGCTCGACTTGTCAAAGGGGTTTCGACAAATTCAAGGAGTTGACTACGATGAGACTTTCTCTCCGTAGCGATGCTAAAGTCGATTAGGATTATGTTAGCAATTGCTGCATATTTCGATTATGAGATATGGCAGATGGATGTCAAAACCGCGTTTCTCAATGGTAATATTGAAGAAGAGTTGCATATGATACAACCAAAGGGTTTTGTCGATCCTAAGGATGCTAACAAGGTGTGCAAGCTTCAACGATCCATCTATGGATTGAAGCAAGCATAGGCTCAAAGTCCAAACGCGATGGTAATATTGAAGAAGAGTTGTATATGATACAACCAAAGGGTTTTGTCGATCCTAAGGATGCTAACAAGGTGTGCAAGCTTCAACGATCCATCTATGGATCCGATTGCTTCAATCCAAGCATGGACGGAAGTAAGACTCAAAGTCCGGCTTCGGCGGAAGAAAGAGAGATAATGGACAAAGTCCCCTATGCTTCAGCCATAGGCTCTATAATGTACGCCATGCTATGTACAAGACCGGATGTGGCACATGCTATTAGTTTGACTAGTAGGTACCAATCGGATCCAGTTGAACCTTTGGATAGCGGTCAAGAATATCCTTAAGTACTTACGAAGAACTAAGGATATGTTTCTTGTATCTGAGGTGAAGAAGAGCTCGTCGCTAAGTGTTATGTCGACGCTAGCTTTGACACCGATCCGGATGACTCTAAGTCTCAATCCAGATCGTATTTCTCATGAATGGCGGGCGGTTAGTTGGAGGATCTCCAAACAACCTGGTAGCGGGATCAACAACGGAGGCGAATATGTTCTTTGCTTGAGCGGCTCGAGCGATTTGGATGAAGGAGTTCATATCCGAACTAGGAGTGGTGGCAAACGTTGGACCCAATGGTGATCTATTGTGACAACAATGGTGCCATTGCCAATGCCAAAGAGCCAAGGTCTCACAAGCATTCCAAGCATATTAGCGCGGTTTCACTCCATCCATGAGCATGTCAAGGATGGAGATATAAAGATTTGTAAAGTACATACGGATCTCAATGTAGCGCATCCGTTGACTAAAACTCTCCCTAGAGCAAAACATGATCAACACGAGAACTCAATGGGTGTTAGATTTATCACTATGTAACTAGATTATTGTCTCTAGTGCAAGTGGGAGATTGAAGGAATATGCCACGAGAGGCAATAATAAAGTGTTTATTATGTGTATTCCAAGTATATGATAAATGTTTATTTTGCATGCTATAATTGTATTAATACTGAAACGTTAATACATGTGTGTTTAATAAACAAGCGAAAGTTCCTAGTTATGCCTCTCTCATAAACTAGCTCGTTGATTAACAAGATGATCAAGGTTTCTGATCATGGACATTGGATGTTGTTAATAACGGGATCACAACATTAGTGTAATGGTGTGATGAACATTCATCCAGTATAGCATTACGATCAAAGTCATTGAGTTTATATTGCTATAACAACTTACGAAGTGATCCTAATCCTTAGACCATGAGATCATGTCAATCACTAACACCGAAGAGTTTCTTGATAACATCAAGCGTCACACCGTAGGGGTGATTATAAAGATGGATTCGAATTAATAAAGTGTTATGTTGAGGCTCATGGATCGAGTGGAATTTTTTCATCCCGATGACGGATAGATATACTCTGGGCCCTCTCGGTGATATCACATTGATTAGCTTGCAAGCAAGTGATTTGATCACTAGAATGTTATATCACGAGAACGAGAAAAGAGTGCATGTCGATGCGAGATCAAACTAGGTATGGAGATACCGATGATCGAATCTCGGACATGTAATATATCGTGAAACAAAGGGATTAATATACTAGCTAAAAGGTTCCAGCGATCACAAGAAAGTCATCGTTGAATGTGTGGGAGTCGATATGGGTCTCGGATCCCGCTTCGATTATTGATCGAGAGGGTCTCGATCATGTCCGCATTATTCACGAACCGTAGGGTGACACACTTAAGAGACCGACATCCAATTGGAGCAAATGTTTCATGCGAAAAAGAATGAACAAGCGCAGAATTTATTTCACTAGATACAAAGCAGGTTTTGGTGAAATTGCATAAAGTGGTTATGCATGTGAAATAGAATTCTAGCAAGGGGTTATTGTGAATGTTTGTCATTAAAGTAATTGACAAAATTCTGAATAAAATAAAGAGTTTTATTTAATGAGAGTTTGCATTAAATTTGGTGGAAATTTAATGGGAATTTGAGTGGACTTTTGAGTGGAGGGATTTTAAAGGGCATTTTGTGAGTGGAGTGTCCACCACATAAATGAAGGAGGGAGGGCAGCCCCATGGCGTGGCCACCCCTTGGGTGCCCTCCTCCTCCTATAAAAGGAGCCCCCTCCTCTCACTTGTCTCTCACACCTCCTCGTGAAGGATCTCTCTCCCCCTCTAGAATTTATCCCCCATGGTCTCGGACTAGCGAGATACATGTTCCCGGTGGCTATTCGGCAAGAAAGAGTTGTGCTTCCGCTGCATCGCTGGAGCGAGGAGGTGGAGGTTGCTTGGTGCCTCGAACGTGTGTGTGAGCACGGATGCGCTGCTGATTTGCGGCGCTAGGACTTCCTCTCGATCTTGAGATCGGCAAGAGATCGTCTACATCAACCACGAGTTGAACTCGTTAAGCTTTGTCGGTCTTCAAGGGTATGTTCTCTACGGATATACATCCGCCCATTGTTTGTATCTAGTAGATAGATCTTGGTATATAGTTCACATCGTAGGAATTTTTTGTTTTCTATGCTGCGAACCCTACAATTAGATCGTGTCATCATGTTCATCTTTGCGAAGCTTTTCCTATGTCAAGTATTGTATTCCTTAGACCATGAGATAATACAACTCCCTGGTATCGGAAGAAAGCTTTGAGGTCATCAAACGTCATCCTATGTGAGGGTGATCATAAAGGTGTCTCTCAGGTGATCGGAAAGTACTTGTTGGGTTGTATGTATCGAGATGGAATTTGTCCCTCCCGAGTCGAAGAGATATACTTCGGGCCCACTCGGTAATCGATATCAACACCTCTTGCAAGCACGTGGTTAAGGAGTTAATCACAAAGTGATATCGGATTAGGGAACGAGTAAAGTACTTGCTGTTAACGAGATTGAACTAGGTATGACGATACCAACGATCGAATCTCGGGCAAGTAAAATATCGCGTGACGAAGGGAATACATATATGGGATTAATTGAATCCTGGCATCGTGGTTCATCCGATATGATCATCGATGAATATGTGGGAGTCAATATGGGTTTCCAGATCCCGTTGTTGATTATTGATAGAAGATCATGTCTGCATATTCTCGAACCCGTAGGGTCACACACTTAACGTGCCTCGACGCTAGGATAGAATGGATAATTGGTTTATGAGTTTTTGTTGGTCTCGAATGAGATCCGGGACATCACGAGAGGTTCCGAAATGGTCTAGAGAATAAGATTCATATAAAGGAAAGAAGTTTTTGGATTTCGGAATCGTTTCGGAGTTTATCGGTATTGTACCGGAAGGTTCTAGAAGCTTCCGGAGTGGGACCAACGTGGGACCACTTGTCGGAGCCCTGCGTGGGCCTAAGGGGAAGTGCCCTGGCCACTTTGGGCCAGGGGCACAAGGCCCCTAAGGCCCAGCCGGCCAGCCCTAGGGGAAACCCTAGGGAAACCTTCTAGAAAGGGGGGAGATGACTGGCCCCCCACTCCACCCCTTGGGCCGCTGCCCTAGGGCTTGGAGGAGGGGTCAAAGGGCGGCCATCCCCCTATATAAGGAGGGCAGGGGCGCAGCCTCCCCCAACTCCTCCAACCCTAGCCGCCAACTGCTGCCCCTCCGCCTCCTCTCTCTCTCTCTCTCTCTCTCTCTCTCTCTCTCTCTCTCTCTCTCCCATTGGCGAAGCCTGCCATGAAACTGCCACCATAAGCACCACGCCGTCGTGCTGCAGATCCAATATATCTCTCCACCATACTTGCTGGACCAAGGAAGGAGGAGACATCGCTGCACCGCACGTGTGCATCTCTCGGAGGCGCCGCCACTTGCGGCGTAGGATCGGATCGGATCAGATCGCGAGGAGGAGACGGCGAGTACGACCACGTCAACCACGTTCTGTTGAACGTTTCCGCTGTGCGATTTCTTCAAGGGTATGAAGATCTCATCAATCTCTCTCGTTGATTGCATCTCCTATATTAGATCTTGGCTTTCTTGTTCGCATCCGTAGAATTTTTTTGATTTACTATGCTGCAAAACCCTTAAGTGGTATTAGATATAGATCTATGCATATATGTGTTTCATGAGTAGAACGCAACATGCTTGTTGTGGGCGTTGATGTTTTCTGTTGCAAAACTCTTGTTGTGTATTTCTTATGGCCCGGCATAGTGAGATCAAAGCGGTCCATGCCAACTTTACGCGACCTCGTTAGCGAGATCGGCTCCGCACTTGACGTGTGGCTTGTTCCACACATGCGGTTGGTGGATGCCAGTTTCTCTCACTATAGTAGTCATGGAATTTACAACGGATGTTAGCAACCATAATATCACCGTTGTGGCTTTCCGTAGGTAAAAATCATTCTTAGCTTGTTACTCCCATAAGCCACGTAAAACATGCAACAACAAAGTAGATGCGTCTAACTTGTTTTGCGAGAGTGTTTTGTGATATGGTATGGCCCAAGACATGATGTGTATGAATTGAGATGTATGCAATGATCATGTTTTGTAATATTTCACGACTTGCATGTCGATGAGTTCACAACCGGCAGGAGCCGTATGGTTGTCCTTATAATTGTGTATAACCTGCGTGTCAACTTCTTATACGCCATGTAATAGCTTTACTTCATCGCTAAGTAGTTAGCAATAGTTGTAGTTGCTATTCGTGGTGGAGGAAATCATGGTGGAGTGATGGAGATCATTCTAGCGCGCACAAGATGGAGATCATGGCGCGGAGATTGGCTATACCATGTCACATAAAATTACATGCATGTGATGTTTATCCTTTTTTGTATCTTATTATGCTTAGATCGCGATGGTAGCATTATAAGATGATTCCTCACTTAAAGATCAAGATAAAATTGTGTTCTTCCCATGTATGCACCATTGCGAAAGTTCGTCGTGTTCAAGCACCTCGTGATGATCGGGTGCTATAAACTCTACGTTCACATACAACAGGTGCAATCCAGTTTTGCACACGCGGAAATACTTGGGTTTGACTTGACGAGCCTAGCATGTACAGACATGGCCTCGAAACACACTACGCATACCTCAAGATGAAGCTTCCATGACCCAAGGGAGCGATCACCATCACCAGTTGCTACAAGCGGTCAATGGAGTGTGCCTCATACGGCTCCAAGATAGCCGGGGCCATGATCATCACAGAAGAGAAGTGCGTCATAATGCAGAACGTGGCAGTCCTGCAAGCGAACATGCTAGTTGGGGAACCAAAGCCAGTCGGAGAGTCACAGTTCAATCCATCCAAGGGCACGAAGAAGATCCTGCTCAACGAAGATGACCCAAGCAAGTTCGTCCTGGTTGGAGATGGCCTTGACAACAAATAGGAAAGCGCGCTTGTTGATTTCCTCCGTGAGAATCGGTATATCTTTGCATGATGCCCCAGAGACATGCTAGGTGTCCCGATGGAACTCGTCGATCACTCTATTCATGTTCGAATGGACGCGAAGTCGGTCAAACAGTCTCTACGCCTCTTCGCAGAAGAAAAGAGGAAAACGATCAGTGAAGAAATCACCCAGCTCCTTACAGCCGGTTTCATCATGGAATTCTACCACCCGGAATGGCTGGCGAACCCGGTGCTGGTACTAAAGAAGAACAAGACATGGCGCATGTGCATGGACTACACCAGTCTCAACAAGGCCTGCCCAAAGATCCCTTCGCCCTGCCACAGATAGATCAAGTGATCGATTCTACAGTTGGTTGTGACCTGTTGTCTTTTCTGGATGCCTACTTAGGCTACCACCAGATCAAGCTAAATGTAATTGATCAAATAAACACATCATTCATAACCACGTATGGGGCTTACTATTATACCACCATGCCATTTGGAATAAAAACGCGGGTGCAACTTACCAGCGTTGCATGGATAAATGCTTCTAAACACAAATCGGTAAAAACGTACATGCCTACGTGGACGATGTGGTGGTCAAGACCAAATAACGGCGCACACAACTATAAGACCTGAAGGAGACATTCGACAATCTCCGCCGGTTCAAGATAAATATGAACCCGGAAAAATGCATCTTTGGCATCCTAGTCGGCAAGCTCCTCGGTTTTCTCGTTTCAGAACGAGGAATCAAGGAAAACTGGGAGAAGATAGGCGCCATCGAACGCATGGAGCTGCTGCAAAACCCGCACGATGTGAAGAAGTTCACCGGGTGCCTCGCCTCACTCAGTCGGTTCGTCAGTCGGGTGGGTGAGAAAGCGCTCTCTCTGTACTAGCTCATGAAGAAGACAAACAAGTTCGTTTGGACGGCCCGGGCGAATGAAGCTTTCCGTGACCTCAAGCGCATGCTCTCCTCCCACCCACCCCGGCGGCTCCGGCTGCAAAGGACTCCATGATAATGTACATCGCGGCCACTAACCGGGTTGTTAGTATCGTGCTCGTGGTAGAGAGGCCAGAAGAAGGAAAAGCCCAGTCAGTCCATCGCCCGGTGTACTATCTGAGTGTGTTACTCTCGCTCTCGAAGCATAATTACCCTGACTACCAAAATCTAGTGTACGGCGTATACATGGTTGCCAATAAGCTCAAGCACTACTTCCAAGAGCACTCCATCCGGGTGGTGGCGTTAGCGCCACTGGCAGAAATCATTGACAACAAGGACACCAACGTCCGAGTGTAGAAATGGGCAATAGAGCTTGTTGCTCACAACATACAGTACGAGTCAAGAACTGCAATCAAATCCCAGGTGATGGCCGAGTTCATCTTCGATTGGGAGGAAACACAATACATGCCACTGGCTCCTGACTCCACGCATTGGAAGTTGCACTTCCATGGCTCCAAGAGGCATGGAGGGCTCGGAGCCGTCATAGTCATCACCCCCCTAAGGGCAACCAGCTAGAGTATGTACTGCAGATCCACTTTAAGGCATCAAACAACGTCGCTGAGTACGAGGCGCCCATACATGACCTCAAGATGGCGAAGGAGATAGGCATCCAAAGGGGTCCACTGCCTTGGTGATAGCTGTGAGATTTGATACATTTTAATGGTTTTTATTTATGTTTTTCGTCTAGATTTGATGGTTTTCTAGCTTTACCTAATGCTAATACTTCGATAGCAAAGAAAACTTGGTTTTCAGTATATGTTTGAGGTTCTGAACATCAACAGAAGGTTTCAACAGCAAAAAATACAATATTCAGGCGAAAACAAGCAAGTATCTTTTTGGAAGCAAACGAGGACAGCAACCATAAGATTTAACGACCAACTATACGACGGGAATATTTTTTTGGCCGTATAGTTGCTGCCTCCTTCGTACTGTCAAATAGAACAACTTTCATGAAGGAGGCATACGCGAAAACAGAACACACCAGCCGTTGTTCCATCCAGAAGGGAGAAAGAAGAGATCCGGAGAAGAAAGGGAAGATGTTCTTCATCTCGCTCCACAATATTCAACCTCCTATCCACCACACCCCCATAGCCATTACTTGTACTTGAGAGAGAGAGAGAGAGATCTTCACCTTGCAAGATTAGGGTTTGAGATGTTGTTTCTTCTATTCTTATTGTGGATCTCCACGGTAATATTGAGATGAACTCCTTTTATTTAATTATATCTATGATGCTTTATTCTCTCATGTGTGAGTAAGTTCCTTTGGGAGTGGGAGATTGTAAGACCCTTGGATCGGCCCTATGCAAGTTTTAGCGATTCCCGCCAAACCCACATATAAACGATTCAAAGGTGCCCACCAGACACTTGCGTACGGGTGGAAAACAAAGTTATATCAGTACACAATAGTCCATGATGGAACCCGCATAACAGATATATATACAACAATGATTCCATGAGTCAAGAATACATATATACAATACAAAGATCCAAATCACCTTGAAAATGATACACATACGAGTACGGATAATATGCAAATTGGGCTAAGAGCCCTGAAGGATAACCAATAGCATCCATAACCGCACATGCCAAGCGGAAGGATAACCACTAACAACGTCGATCTCAAAAACCTGCTACAACAAAGGGGTGTCGTAAAGGGCAAAGGAAAAGAGAGCGGTTAATCTTGAGGCCAATACGGTGAGTCTTAGAATTGGCTCTCGCCTACATAGGTATGGTGGACTAAAGCGGCAGCGCAGCATGCACTAAACAACCTATAGAGACTCGAGGCATTTGTCGGATATCAGAAAGAGATGAGAATGACCTATTCGGAACCAACGGGGTTCCCCCGCGGACTAAGGCTTTCCCCCACAGGGTTGTCACCATCTCTGATACATTGCTCGGCTTCACCACCACCCACGCTGCTGCGTAAAATGGCTGCATTGAGGTTATGATGGCTGGATGGCAAGAGAACCACCACCCACCTCAGAAGCGCCGGGCAGGGGCAACGACACCATGCGCAAGCAGGACCAAGATCCGCTCACCGCCTCCATCCAGCACCTCTGCGCCCCCGTCGTCATAGAGGCAGATCTGGTAGCAGCTGCAGCCATGCTGGAGGCTACCCGCCAAAAGCTCTTGTAGGAGGCCAACAAGATGATCGCCGCCCAATGCCGGCTAAAGGACACCATGCGCGAGTACAACACCAAGGCCGCGACCTCGCCTCGAAGCTAGACCGTGCTGCTGACCCAAGGTACAACATCATGTCAGGGAGGAGGATGAGCACACCCGTTGCTATATGATTGAGTTGGACGTCAGGGTCTCTGATACCTGACAGTTTCTTCAGGGATCTCACCCGAGCTATTCTCATGTGATGGTTCATTCTCTTTGGGTGTTCACCGCTAGCGGCTAAGGACCCGGGAATCGATGTTCAGTTTGATTGAGCGAGATGTATTAGTTATATTAAACCGCTTGTGATGTGTTGAACCGCTTGTGATGTTATGTGATAATGCATTTCCTGATGTTATATTGTGTCATTTTTATGAATATGTTTTGTTGTGTTGTCAATATAAAATGGATGCACCAGATTTGTTTTTAAATTTTGCAAACTTAATTGTGGTGCTCAAAATAAAAGGAACGCCACAAATATATATCTAATGGTGGCGCTTAAATTAAACGCAACTATTATGGTATGTAGTGGTGGCGTTCGGAGTAAATGCCACCAATAGATAAACTACTTGTGGTGTTCGTCCGGGACGCCACCACTGTCTTGTACCAGTGGCGTGAGATTAGTGGTGTGCGCATTCAATGCCACGAATTCATTTTTCGAACGCTACCACTAGGTCTTTTCCTACTAGTGACGGGATCTGTACATATTTAATGGGACCATATAGTTTCTAAGGGGCTATATACAACTTACTTTTTTTGAGGTAAATATCATATATATATTAAGCATGCAAGCCGCCTCATTAAAATCTTCCAGTCCCCTTAGATACCCTGGTAAGGAAAAAGAGTGCGTCTGAAACTTGCAGCCCATCAAACAATCGTTACATCGTTTATCAAATGGGTCAAAAGAAAACTAGGGGGCTCATCGACCCAATTACACGAGAGATTATTATGAAAGAAAATTTTAGATAGCTCGTGAGCCACCATATTAGCTTCCCTTGGACAATGCTTGAGTGAGATACTCTCAATATTCACCATCATGTCCATACAATCCGCATAGATCACCGCTGCTTCGCTCCACCAAATGTCACCTCCATTGCAAGCTTCGATCACCTCAACTGAATCAGATTCGGCAATAACGCAATTTAGACCCAACATGTTACATGGCCTTAGCCCTTCTCTCATGGAATGGCCTCCACCAGAGCAGCGGTAGCTACATGGGGTATAGTAGCAGTAGATGCAGCCACAAATTTGCCCTGATAATCTCTAATCACCGCACCTGCTGAACCTGCCCGAGTATCCGCATGAAATGATGCATCCACATTTATCTTCATATATCGAGGAGGTGGTCGAGACCAACTCGCCTGACCTGGAACATAAACCTGCTTGGATTTTGAAGCATTAGCAGTATTTGAAAGAATTGACATTTTGCAATGATGGATGGACGGAACCGACTCGTCGTGGGTACGCTGGCGTCTGATCCACCATAAATACCAACAACATACCGACACTATTTCTTTGAGCCCAATCTCGCTGAAGCTCTGTAGGGAATTGTTTTGGCGGCGTAGAATCTCTTTTCCAAGACCGCACAGCTTCAGAGATAATGTCAGATATGCCAAGGTCAGCCCATAGCTCAATTGTTGTTTGACAATGGAATAAGAGATGTACACCATCCTCTGGCCCTGATTACAAATAGGACACCCTCTGTACTTCCAATATGGCATTTAAATAAGATAGATTTCAAAGGAATAATACCATGCATAGCCCGCCATATGAAGATTTTTTACTTTGCTAGGAATTTGTAATTTCCAAAGAACACTCCAGACTGGATTGACAGCCGCAGTACCTGGCATATCCAATTGACTCGCAGATGGACCAAACTGGTGACACCACTGTAGATAATATCCCGACCGAACTGTGTACCTCCCATGCTTCGTAGCTCCCCATGCTATAAAATCCTCAAACCCATTGCTATGTAGAGGAATTTGCATAATACGGCGAGCGTCAATAGAAATGGATAAAGAATGAAGTAGTTGTTCATCCCACATACCCGTAATAGGATCAATCAGTTCGCTGACTTTGGTCAAAACAGCCCCACTTCTTGAGGAAAGAACCCTGTAATTTGGACTGATCGGAATCCAGGGGTCATTCCAAATATCAATCTTCTCTCCATCTCCTACTCTCCACAAATAACCTCTCTTAAAAGTAGACATGCCCGCACAAATACTATGCCAAGTAAAATAAGCTCCTTTTTTGGACCAGCCTTAAGAATATTACCATGAGGATAATATTTTGCACTCAGTACACGTGCACACAAAGAATCAGGCTCATTAACAATCCTCCAAACGTGTTTAGCCAACATGGCAAGGTTGAATGAGTGAAGATCTCTAAATTCCATTCCTCCCTCTTTTTTTGGGTAGCACAATTTCCACCATGTGAGCCAATGCATTTTGTTACTATTGTCATCGTCTCCCCACCATAACTTGGAAATCGCATCCATCATCTTCCTGCAAACACCTTTAGGTATTAAGAAAACAGACATGGCATATACAGAAATAGCTTGAGGAACAGCCTTTAACAAAATATCCTTGCCTCCAATGGACAAGAGCTTCTTCTTCCAACCATTCCTTTTGATAATTATTTCAATAAATTTCTCAAAGCACTCACTTTTGTCAGCCCCCACTGGGGCAGGGAGCACCAAATATTTATCAGATAATGCTTCAGTATCAATATGTAGAGCCACACAAATTTACGCTCTCATAAGAACATTAGTATTAGGTGAGAAAAATATGCTTTATTTAGCTAAACTCACCAACTTTCCTGGATTTGCAAGTATGTGTTCAATACCCATTGTAAGAAAGTTTCATTATTCATATCCGCTTTCATGAGGATTAGAGAATCATCAGCAAATAAAAGGTGTGAAAATGACGGTGCATTTCTGCACACTCTTACCCCATCAATGCAACCAACTTCTTCTTCGAACAATAAGAGACTGGAAAGCACCTCTACACATAACAAGAACAAATATGGAGACAGAGGATCCCCTTGACGGATCCCTCTACTAGGAACAAACATCTCTGTCTCATCAGAATTAAATCTGACCTAGTATCTGACCGGGGTAACACAAAACATCATCAAATTAATCCACCTCTCGGTGAATCAAAGTTTCCTCATCATATTCTCTAGAAACACCCACTCCACTCTATCATATGCCTTGTGCATGTCCAACTTGACTACACAACACCCATTACTCCTTGATCTCTTATTTTTAATCGCATGAACACTTTCATATGCCACCAGGACATTATCTGTAATAAGACGACCATGGGACAAATGCACTATGCATGGGTGAAATAACATCTGGTGATATCACTTTTAGTCTCAAAGCAAGAATTTTAAAAATGATATATAAATCACATTACACATGCTTATTGGGCGAAATTGTTTTACCAACTTTAGGAATTAGCACCACTGTAGTATCATTCGACCCCTCGGGAATAAGCCCGATATTCAATGCCTGTAATATCTCATGTGTAATTTGTTCCCCACACATAGTCCAGAATTTTTTATAGAAAATAGCATGAAGCCCATCCGGACCTAGGGCTTTAAAGTCACCAATACTTAATGATGCCTTCTTCACATCCTCAGTCGAAAAGGGAGCCACAAGTTTTTCATTCATCTCCTATGTCACTCTTGGTTGGATCTTATCCAACAACTCCGGATCAACCCCCTGGACCAGTAAAGAGATTAGAAAAATACTGAAACACTAAAGGTTTGAGTGCTTTGATGTCTACGCACTTCTATTCTTGTAGACAGTTGTTGGGCCTCCAAGTGCAGAGGTTTGTAGAACAGCAGCAAGTTTCCCTTAAGTGGATCACCCAAGGTTTATCAAACTCAGGGAGGAAGTGGTCAAAGGTATCCCTCTCAAGCAACCCTGCAATCAAGATATAAAAGTCTCTTGTGTCCCCAAAACACCAAATACACCGGTCAGGTGTATAGGTGCACTAGTTCGGCGAAGTGATAGTGAAATACAAGTGGTAACGGTGCCAGAAAAGAGCTTGACGGTGAGTTAAATACTAAAGGCAAACAGATGGAAGCAAGCAAACATGCAACATATCTAGATGCAAACGGTGTTTCAATGCTTGGAAACAAGGCCTAGGGATCATACTTTCACTAGTGAACACTCTCAATAAATATATTCTCTTCATGATACTACCCTGAACTACTCTCCGGTTAGACACTCTAATCCATGGTAGGGCTATAACAACACTCCTCAAAGTATGCCTTTCCCAATCTAGATAACCCCACACTGTCACCTTGAGCGCTAGATGGTTCCAACAAACACCACAATTTCATAGAGACAACCAACTCAAAATATACTCATGATAAATATATATATGTAACCTAGCCTAAGTGCCACACACAGTGTGCACGCTGTCACTTTCACACACGTGGGGAAAAGCATAGATCTATTAAAGCACGATGAGTATTTATGTAGACTCTAGCCTAAGTGCCAGCATGGCATGCACGTTGTCACTTTCACACACATGGGGAGAGCAGAGATCTATTAAAGCACTTGAGTAGCAGAGTAGATCTACTTGATTACAAAGCTCATGACCATAACATCATGCATAGAGGGAGAGATGAACACATAGCTACCGGTAGAGCCCTTAGCCTCGAGGAAGAACTACTCCCTCCTCATCATGGGAATCAGCAATGGTGATGGATATGGTAGTGGAGATTGATGGAGATGGCTCCGGGGGCACTTCCCTGTCTGGCGGTCTTGGACAGAGACTTTCTATCCCGAATATCCCCTTGTGGCGGCAAGCAATGGAACTTTTCATGGCTTTTTGGTCGATTCAGGGTTTTCTCCCCGGGGGCTTCTTATAGGCACAGGAGGCAAGGTCGGTGGAGGTCCAGGGGGCCCACACCCCCTATGGGCGCCACCAGGGCTAGCCCGCGCCTAGGAGGGTGCGACCACCCTGGTGTCCTCCTCCAGCTCTGCTTCGTGGTTCCGTGGTTCTCCGTGAAAAATAATGACTTTGGCTTTTGTCCCGTCCAATTCCAAGAACATTGATTTTCTGCCTTTCTGGAACCAAAAACAGAAGAAAACAGGCAACTGGCACTGTGGCATCTTGTTAATAGGTTAATACTAGAAAACATATGAAAAGCACCTCAAAGTGTGGACAAAGCAACGCAAAGTAGATACTAAACAAGCATGGAACATCAAAAATTATAGATACGTTTCCGACGTATCAAGCATCCCCAAGCTTAACTCCTGCTCGTCCGCGAGTAGGTAAGTGATAAAAATATTAATTTTTGAGGTGACATGCACCATCAAAACCAAGATCAAACCATTTGCAAGCATTGAAAGCTGGGATCAAAGAACTCTAAACATGTGCATGAAAGATGGAGTTCTAATAATAAGACAAAGTAACTATGCATGCATCATGAAAAGGTTACAAACAAAGATCATGAATAACATGCATTGAAAAACGTTTGTTTGTTTCATATACATAAAACAAGGCATAGTGGCAATCAGCTTGTCCCTCATGGAGTAGCAAATAGATGCATAAGACACCTTCAAAGTTCATAAGAGTGACTAGATACAAATAGCACAAGAACAAGTAATATAAAAATATACATCAATCAATAAGTTTTGGGACAATGCACATAGAACTAAGAATGGCAACTATGCTCTCTTAACCGGTGCCTGAGGATAGAAGGTGGAGACTCAATATAATGGTGGAAGAAAGGCCCTTCATAAAGGGAAGCATGGATTTCAAGTCTCATAAAGCGCTTCCAAAAATTATGGTACTTGTTAGCTTTCAGCCCTCATTGCCCCTATCATAAGCATCTTGAAGTGATTAAGGTTAAAGTGAGCAAACTATGAAGTATATGCTTGACAAAGTATAAGTTGGCAATCTCATGTCCCTTGAACACGAGGGACGCACCTCATGCTACTCAACTTTAGTCACATGTAAGTTCTTGTCATAGTAAGTACATGTGTATCATAGAGAACCGCCAGCGGGGTACCCCTTGCACATGGTACAGGAGCTTTCCCATAACCAAAATGACAAGATAAGCAGACAATGAGCATCCCAGCGATCTTTTTATTTGTTATTTGCATAGGTTTTTATTGAGGATGCTTCATAGATTGCTCATTATGGTGATGCTGCAAGTTTCCACCATGATTAGGCATGGCTTAGGCTAGCGGCCCAGGCGTTTCTCTAACACAAAATACATAACTCCATGGACTTACAAGCTCCCTTTTTATTTCACACCGGCGACATGCATAGACAAAAGAGCATGATATCAACTATGTACAAAGTACAAGTGCAATGTTGAAAACGTTACCCATGAAAACATGGTTCTGCTAATTCCAACGTATAAGTGCAAACATATACAACATAGATGACACAATGGTTCAAGTTTATTAGGGGCAAGAAATAAAAAGTGTGCCATCAAGTTCGTGAGATCTTTAATCACTAAGTTTTCACATAACAAATTACTTTTAAATTGGAAGATAGATGAAAACAAGAATATACTTGGAATGGTGTAACACACCATGCATAGGAATTTATATTGGACACTTTGGAATAAATTGGTTTCTTGGGAGTTGTATGCATGAGTAGAGCTTACTCAATACAAGTGGAGGCTAGCAAAAGACTGGGAGCGACCAACTAAGAGAGCAATAATGGCCATAATCATGCAGAGCGACAAAACACTATTAATCAAAGCATAAAGTGTTACCACAAGTCAAGTTCAAAATGATCATAGAGGCTATGGTGACTTGTTTATAGTCATAACATGGTGTGAGCATGTGCCAAGTCAACCCAAACAAAGCATCAAAGGAGAATACCACAATAGTATGCTTTTGTATGCTAAAACAACGCATGATTCTTTCAAGGCACATTAAGCAATCCTACTTGTTTGGAACAAGTCATGATACAACAATAATCACTAAGCATAAGGTCAAAGCAACATCTAACATGACATGATAAAGCCTAAGCCATAGTCAAAACAAGCTCCCTTTTTTTGTACCACTTAAGCATGAAACTTTCTACTCTTTTCCAACACCAATCAACTTATTTGAAACAACTCACAAACATAATAACCAATAAAGATCAATGAGATTGTCTCACAAATCCACAAAGAAGAACTAAAAAGTTCTAAGCTGAAAGCACAAGAAAACTAAGGCTAAACACAGTGCTAGCAAAAGTGAACACTCACAGAACAATAAAAACAATGAAAACAGAGTGTGTCTCTCTCCAAAATAAGTGTGTTGTGATCCAACCAACTTACTCAAGCAAACTAAGCAAACAAAAAAAAACTAAGATGCTCCAAGAACAACACAACTGGGCATGAAACAATAAAAACGAAGTGTCTCGAAAGACCTGAGATTTTTATTGATGAAGAAGGGGATGCCTTGGGCATCCCCAAGCTTTGACGCTTGTACCTCTTGAATATTTCTTGGGGTGACACGGGGTGACATCCCCAAGCTTGAGCTTTTGTCCATTCTTCATTTCATTACTTCATTCTTTCTCTATACCTGAAAATTTTCCTTCATACAAAACTTCACACGATCTTCATTAGTAACATTAGTGTATTCAAAAGATATTAGACCTTGGGTTTTAGTTTTAGAACAGCAAAACTTTCACTAAAAACACAAGCTACTCTAGCAATTCCCTCAAAAAGCTCAATTTACCAAAAATAACCCAAAAAGGAATCAATAAGAAGCAAATGCAAATAATGGCAGAAATCTGTCAAAACAGACCAACAGGTAGAAACCGATTTTTTTAAAGACCTTCTGTTGCTCAAATAAAAAAGTGTTGAACTAAAGAAAGTTATCTAACATACTGGGGGATGTATTCGAAAAATATGAGCTCAATCCAACTTACATAGATTCCTCACGAATTTTTATGGTGGAGCATAAAAATATGTTTCACGACAGCAACTCCCCAAATCTTACTTCCCTCTCATTAGAGGTCATTCTTGGCACAAAAAGCAAACAAAAAGGATAACGATATATCATTACTAAAGTAATAACTTACAATACTCAAGAAAACTCTTGGGTTATCTCCCAACAAGTACTTTTATTTAACGCCTTTAAGTTAGGCTTGATAGTTTGAGAAGATGCTCACATAAGAAATATGAATTGAAGTAAAAGAGAGCATCAAGAAGCAAATTCAAAACACATTTAAGTCTAAACCACTTCCTATGCATAGGAATCTTGTAAAAAACAAGTCATGAAAGCATAAATCAACAAGCATAGGAAAGCAAAACAAGTGCAACTTCAAGATTTTCAACATAAAGAGGGGAAACTTAATATTGTTGAGATACATAAGACCATGTTTGCCTCTCTCATAATAACTTTCAGTAGCATCATGAATAAAATTAACAATATAACTATCACATAAAACATTATTATCATGAGCCACATGCATAAAATAATTATTACTCTCCACATAAGCATAGTCATTCTTATTAATTGTAGTGGGAGCAAATTCAAAAAAATAGCTATCATTATTATTCTCATCACCATAATCATCAAATATATGAGACATATTGTAATCACAATCAATTTTCTCCTCAATAGTAGGTGGACTAGAAATATCATAATCATCATTGTAATCATCATAAATTAGAGGTTTGGTATCATCATAAGCAATAGAATAGCTATCTTCCAAAGCTGGGGAACTAAAAAGATCATTTTCATCAAAACTAGCTTACCAAAGCTTAGACTTTTCCATAGAATTAGCAATAATGGTGTTCAAATAATTCATACTAATAACATTGCCATTAGCATGCAAATAAAGTTCCATAGGTTTTTTAATTTTATCTTCAAACACTTCATGTCCTAGCTCAAGATAGATACTATAAAGCTCTCTAATTTTGTTGTTGTTTTCCATTAAGTCTAACTAGTGAAAACAAGAAACAAGAAGACAAAATTGCAGAATCTAAAGGAAATAACTTCGAGCACTCACACCGGAGGATGTGAGTACCTTTTACCTTACCTCCCCGGCAACGGCGCCAGAAAATAGCTTGATGTCTACGCACTTCAATTCTTGTAGACAGTTTTTGGGCATCCAAGTGCAGAGGTGATGCAGCGCTGAGTTGATGTAAGAGCGCTTCGTTGGGAACTCCAAGAGCAAGGTTTGAAGCAGCACAACAACAAGTTTTCCCTCAGTAATAAACCGAGTTTATCGAACCAGTAGGAGGAAGGAAACGTCACACAGGTGTTGCAAGCAACGCGGAGACCTACACAACACAAACTCAAGACTTTGCCCCAACGAATCAGTGAGGTTGTCAAGCTCACCGGTTTTCTGTAACAAAGGATTAAACGTATTGAGTGGAAGGTAAAGGTTTGTAGCAAGTAAACAAGTAATAGCGGAAGATGTATCAATGGTAAAGATTGGACCAGGGTCCATAGTTCACTAGAGGTGCTCTCCTTAGATAAACAACATGGCATGAAGGGTAAACAAATTATAGCAGGGCAATTGACATGAACTAAGCAAGGCATAACAATGCAATTACTAGTCAGAAAGATCCTATGAGATTCGATTGGGCAATACAACAACATACATAGACCGCCATCCAACTGCATCTATGACTAGAATTCCACCTTCACGATATCATCCGAACCCCCTCCAATATTAAGTTGCAAGCAACAGACAACTGCTTTAAGCAAAGTGTGTAAGGTAAACAGTCCACATGTTTGTGGCATCCCGCAAAACCACTACTAGAAAATCGCGTTGAATTTGTGCATTGCATCTCATCATCATGCATTGTTTGCTTAAAACTATTTTCGCAAAGCCTGTTTTGTTTTCTAAAACGCCCCATCTTCATTCAAACATCAAAACCGGGTCTCCGGATTATTTTGTTTGGCCGCTATCGGTTTGCAAACGGCCCGTTTAAAACAAATAAATGTTTAATTATTTTAGTGAGGCGTCAGCAATCGACCCGACCTGACGACCCCAGAACCTCTCGGTCCACCTAACCCGCCCTTCTAAATCCTAAGTTCACCCAAACCTATCCTACCCACCCTGCCTCCACCTCACCCCGGCCAACCCCGTCGCGCCACCTCACCAACCCTCACCCACTCATCCTATCACCATGCGCCACCTAACCCTACTCTCTCTCCCTTCCCTCTCTCCTCCACACAAGACACACCCTCCAGCCACACAACACACACACGCACTCCATAACCGCACGCCACGCGCCTCTCACAGCCCACCGCCCCCACTGTCCCGCTCCTCTCCTCTCCTTCCTCCTTCCCGACCTCGCTCCCTCTGCCAGCCGGCGACCCCTCCTCGGCCCTCCATGCTCGCCCACTTTGCCGCCGCCTGGAGAGAGCGCCACCATGCCGGCCATCCTCCTCCCGCCCTTTGAGGCCCTCCCGACCAAGACGCTGCCGCCTACCTCCGTCGGCTCCCCCTCTCCCCACGCTGTTGCCCGTCAGATCCGTGCCGGCTGCCGGCGGCCCGGCCTCGCCTCCGCAAGCCCGCGCCCCGGGCCGCCCGCCTCGCTGCTTTCGCCTTGGCCTCCTCCTCTCCTCCATGCTCGCCATCACCACTCATGGAGCCGCCTCGCCTCCCGGCAACCTCACCGCTGCCGCCTCCACCCTGCAGTGGCGCCGCCAGCGAGGTCGCCACCGCCACGACCCGCTTTTCTCCTCCGCTTTGGCGCCCGCCGCTGGGCCTCCGCCACGACCACGTCCCTGCCCAGTCGTCTCGCCTCGCGCTCTCCCTCCGCGTTCGGCCGCCAGGCGCGCCCGCCTCTGCCGCCTCCTCGCCGAGCCTCGCTGCCGAGCACCCTCCGCCGCCACCGCCTTAGCCGCCGCGGCGACGCACGCCATCGCCCGCGCCTCTCCCGGCCTCAGCTGTCCCCTCGCGTGGCTGCCTCCTCCGGCCTCTTCCTCAGCGCCCACGAGCCCACCGCAGCGAGTTTCTCTGCCTCCAACCGTGCACGTTTCTGTGTAGTACCAAGTTGGTACTAGGCTGTTGGGTGTGGAGACGGCAAAACCGCAAAACCTCCGTGGACCGACGTCAAGTTGAGCCAAAAAGGGCGTCACTGGAAGACCATCGAGGTTCGAAGATTATCCCGAGGGGCCCTGTTGAACTCGGCGTCACCTATTCAAGTACTCCATCGACATCAAGACCGTCCCTGGAGCGGAACGTCGAACCCCGGAGTCCGAGCCCCGAACCCGAAGGTATCCTACATGGAACGACAAGAACTCCTACTATACCGATGAAGCGGGCGCCTCAAGATCTCCCACGCGGACTCGAGTACCCCGGTACCCGATCCACTCAAGTTCGACATCGACGACAAGAACGACAGCAACCAGGGCGAGTCCGATGCCCCGACGCCAAACCAAGTACTTCGTCCCGAACGCCATAACCGTCGACATGACCCGAAGACCACGGCGACGACAAGAACGGCATCGGCCCGGAAGAATCCGACGCGCCCCGACACCGAACCAAGTCCGGCTTCCCGGAACGCCAAGATCCACCCCCGCTACCCGAGAACGATCCCGCCGAGACCGAAACCGTCGAACCTCGGACCTGTCAACCCGAACCCCGGATCCCCAAGACCGTCGAGACCCCTCAATGTGTGAACCCCTTCCCGAAACCCTAATTTCATAATATAATACAATTGTTGCACATCAAATCTTTCATCTCACATGCATATCATGTGGTTTGGGGGCCTTATGCCGATTCACCTAATACTTAAATATGGGGCCCATATGCGGGCAAATCTAGTCTCATATTGGCCTCATTTAAACTTGTGTAGCGAACCGGTGATATATTTTGCATTGTTAAACAACATTTAAAGTGCGGGGTAGATAAACAACATGAACCGCCATAATAATTGTCGGGACCCCGGTTCCGCTTAATATTGACCTTATTGCATCGCACCTTGGCCATGTCATACATCATACATGCATCATGCCCGGTCTTTTGCCGTAGTATTAAATATTGCATCCGGTGTTTCTTCTAGTGTTTTGCTTCTTCGCGGATAAGGCCGTTGAGTTGATGCGAGTGTCGACCCGATCTTCGATTGAACCTTCGGCAATGTTTCTCAGGCGAGCATCTCCCCCTTTTCTACCTATCTTACTTTTATAGTATTTATTCCCTCCTGTTGATCTATTGCTATCTGTGTTGCGATGCTCTAGTTTCCGTACCCTTGACATTACTTGCAGCCTTATATTGCCTTGGACACATCCTATTACCTGTTGTTTGGTAGATAGTTGTACTTGCGCCGTCAGAGCCGCTTGCTCAAGTGTCTATGTCGCCCAAAGGCCACGATTGTGGAGGTATTGCCGCATGTTGTTGTTGGAGATGATCATAGTTTTACTTATCGCACTTTAATTCTGTTTAACAACTAAAATTGAAGTAAGCAGGCATCGGGTGATAGAAAATATTTGGTTTCGAACGCCCACTTGTGTCCCAGAGGACCCCGAGTACTTGATACATTCCTTGATTTTTCGCTATCCACATCCGGAGGTATATGGGACCCCCGAGCCATAGCTTGATTCAGTCTTATTTCTTGGGGCCACAAACTAGTTTGAGGTTTTATTTACTATCCTGTACTTATGCCATGCTACTTATGTATTTAAATTATGACGTATAGCACATCGCATCGTTTAGGTAAGCGGAGTGATTACGCAGTATCGACACCCGAGTTTTCGGGTCCAGCCATGTGACCATTGACGCAAACCTTGAGTCCGTCTCAAGCTTGCTTACTTGCTAGGTCTACTCAATGGGTGGCCCCCAAATATTTCTCAATCGTGATTGTTCAGTGAAGGCCTCGTTGGGTTTTGATTTGGTTTTTCCGAGGTTGATCGAGCGTGTGTTGCTATTGGTGCACCCGCCGTAAAACTTTCTGAAAGCCGTGTCCGCGGATATGGACGACTTGGAGCACAGTATCTCGATCATAGACAAGCATAACTAAAGTTTATTGCTCTAAATTTTGACTTTCTAATGACTAGTAATCAGCTCCACTATAATGGAATGGCTAATTAATCGCCCACAACGCTTGTTTGAGTGTATGCGACCATTGTACCCACTAGTAAGTATTGCAACTACAACGGAATGGCTGAATAAAAGTACCAACAACTGGGTTTTGGGTTTATCTCATGCTATTTGTATCTCGATTAGTAATTGTTGCAACTATAATGGAATGGTTAACTAAAATGCCCATCGCTTATTTTATCGGGATGATTATCTAAACTCGACTAGTAATTGCTTTAACGATAATCGAATAAGTAAACCGCCAACTGGTGAGTTCTCGGTTGACTTCTCGCTTGGTCTCGAGGGGAAACACCAGATGGGTTTGTTTGGTGGTCGATCGGTTGGTTCGGATAGGTCCTTCTTACCCCCTCGATTGCCGCCATTGTATCGAGTCTCTATAGGTTGTTTAGTGCATGCCGCCGCTTGATCCACCATACCTATGTAGGCGAGGACCGCCAATTCTAGCTTCGCTGTCTTGGCCTCGATCGGCGCTCCTCTTTTCCTTTGCCCTTTGTCGGCACCCTTTTGTTTAAGCAGGTTTTGAGATCGACGCCGTAGTGGTTACCCTTCCTTGGCTCGGGCAGGTTATGGACGCCATTGGTTATTCTTCGTGGCTCTTAGCCCCATTTGCATCTTGTTCGTGGCGGACGCCTATCATTTTCAAGGTGATTTGGATCTTGGTATCTTATATCGTATTCTTGACTCTTGGAGTCATTGTTGTATATCTATCTGCTCAGGTCCCATCGAGGACTGTTGTGTAATGTTATTACTTCGTTTTCCACCCGCACGAAAGTGCCTGGTGGGCACCTTTGAATCGTTTCTATGCGGGTTTGGCGGGTTTCGCTAAAACTTGCATAGGTCCGATTCTGAGGGTGTTACAATGTTCCATGAACAAGGGACCGTTGTTTTCTCCCTAGTAGCAACAGCACATCTACAACCGAAGAGATTTATGTCACTTCCCTTGGAAACTAGAGGCATGAACCCACTATCGAGCATAAATAACCCCTCTTGGAGTCACTAGCAACTACTTGGCCAAGATAGCTACTAACAACGGAGAGCATGCAATATCACAAACAACACAAACATGATAGAATCATAAAGACAAGACCATTAATCAAACCAACATAATAATCTCAATATCCATCGGATCCCCGCAAACACAACATGCATGATTACAAATGATTAGATCTTGATCATGAACGGAGCTCAAAAGATCTATACATGAAAGCACAAAGGAGGAGATACAACCATCTAGCTACTACATGGACCCATAGTCCAAGGTGGAACTACTCACGCATCATACCGGAGAGAAGGACTCCAGGATGATCTCCCCTCCGGCAGGGTGCCGGGAAGAACTTTAGATCCCCCCCATCTAGGGACGATGGTGGCGGCGGCTATAGAAGGTTTCATGGAATATTGATCGGGTACTTAGGGTTTCTGCATAGGGGGCTTCTTATAGGCGAAGAGGGAGGCCGAAGCGGTGGCCAAGGGCCCCACACCCTGCCTAGGCGTGGGACATGGCCCACCCATGCCTAGGGGGGTCTAGGCGCCCTGGCATGCCTCTCCGTCTCCCCTCTGGACTTCTTGTTCTCCACGGAAAGTTATTGACTTTGACGTTTGTCCCGTCAAATTCCGATAATATTTCTTTGCTAGCTTTTCTGGAACCAAAAACAGCAGAAAACAGGCAACTGGCACTATGTCAACTTGTTAATACATTAGTACCATAAAACATGTAAAAAGCATCTCAAAGTGTAGACAATGCAAAGCAAAGTAGATACTAAACAAGCATGGAGCATCAAAAATTATAGATACGTTTCCGAAGTATCAAGAGGTTTGTAGAATGATGGTGTTGGACGTTACTTCGTTGGAAAACCCAAGAGCAAGGTGTGAAGCGAAGCAAGAAGTCTTACCTCGCTTGAGACCGAGGTATCGAACCGAAGGAGGAAGGAAACTTCATACGGTGTTGCGAGCAACGCGAGACCGCACAACACAAACTCAAGACTTTGCCCCAACGAATCGGAGGTTGTCAAGCTCACCGGTTTGTCAGTAACAAAGGATTAAATGTAAGGTGGAAGGTAATGGTTTGCAGCAAGTAAAAAGTAACAAAGGAAGATGTATCAATGGTAAAGATTGGACCGGGGTCCATAGTTCACTAGAGGTGCTCTCCGAGATAAACAACATGGCATGAAGGATAAACAAATTACAATGAGGCAATTGACAGAACCGAGCAAGACATAACAATGCAATTACTAGCCGAAAGATCCTATGAGGTTGATTGGGCAATACAACAATATACATAGACCGTCATCCAATCATCTATGACTAGAAGTCCACCTTGTTATCATCCGAACCCCCTCGATATTAAGTTGCAAGCAACAGACAACCGCTTTAAGCAAAGTGTGTAAGGTAACAGTCCACATGTTCCATGAACAAGAGACCGTTGTTTTCTCCTAGTAGCAAGACATCTACAATCAAGATATTTCATCACTTCCTTGGAAACTAGAGGCATGAACCCACTATCGAGCATAAATACCCCCTCTTGGAGTCACTAGCAACTACTTGGCCAAAATAACCACTAGCAACGGAGAGCATGCAAGATCACAAACAACACAGACATGATAGAATCATAAAGATAAAACTATTAATCAAACCAACATAATAATCTCAATATCCATCGGATCTCCGCAAACACAACATTCATGATTATAAATAGATTAGATCTTGATCATGAATGGATCTCACAAGATCTATACATGAAAGCACAAAGGAGGAGATACGACCATCTAGCTACTACATGGACCCATAGTCCAAGGTGGAACTACTCACGAATCATACCGGAGAGAAGGCCTCTGGGATGATCTCCTCCGCAGGTGCCGGAAGAACTTCGATCCCCTGATCTAGGGACGATGGTGGCGGAGGATATAGACGGTTTCGTGGATTTCTGATTGGGTACTCAGGGTTTCTGCATCGAGGGCTTATAATAGGCGAAGGGGAGAGACCGGGAGGCGGCCAGGGCCACCAAACCCTAGCCAGGTGTGGGCCCACCTGTGGCCGTGCCTGGGGGGTGGCCCCTCTGGCTGGCCCCTCCGACTCTCCTCTGGACTTCTTGTTCCCCACGGAAAGTAATTGACTTTGTCCTTCGTCCCGTCCAATTCCGAGAATATTTCTTTACTAACTTTTCTGAAACCAAAAACAGCAGAAAACAGGCAACTGGCACTGTGGCAACTTGTTAATAGGTTAGTACCAGAAAACATGTAAAAAGCACCTCAAAGTGTGGACAAGTGAAGCAAAGTAGATACTAAACAAGAATGGAACATCAAAAATTATAGATACGTTTCCAACGTATCATAGAACAGCAGCATTTTTCCCTTAAGCGGATTACCCAAGGTTTATCGAACTCGGGGAGGAAGTGGTCAAAGGTATCCCTCTCAAGCAACCCTGCAATCAAGATACAAGAAGTCTCTTGTGTCCCCAACACACCCAATACACTTGTCAGGTGTATAGGTGCACTAGTTCGGCGAAGAGATAGTGAAATACAAGTGGTAACGGTGCCAGAAAAGAGCTTGACGGTGAGATAAAGACTAAAGGCAAACAGATGGAAGCAAGCAAACATGCAACAGATATATATGCAAAATGTGTTTCAATGCTTGGAAACAAGGCCTAGGGATCATACTTTCACTAGTGAACACTCTCAATAAATATATTCTCTTCATGATACTACCCTGAACTACTCTTCGGTTGACACTCTAATCCATGGTAGGGCTATAACAGCACTCCTCAAAGTCCGCCTTTCCCAATCTAGATAACCCCACACTGTCACCTTGAGCGCTAATGGTTCCAACAAACACCACAATTTCATAGAGACAACCAACTCAAAATATATTCATGATAAATATATATATGTAACCTAGCTTATGTTACACACAGTGCACCGTCACTTTCACACGTGGGGAAAAGCATAGATCTATTAAAGCACGATAAGTATTTATGTAGACTCTAGCCTAAGTGCCAGCATGGCGTGCATGTTGTCACTTTCACACACATGGGGAGAGCAGAGATCTATTAAAGCACTTGAGTAGCAGAGTAGATCTACTTGATTACAAAGCTCATGACCATGCATAGAGAGAGAGATGAACACATAGCTACCGGTAGCCCTTAGCCTCGAGGAAGAACTACTCCCTCCTTATCATGGGAATCAGCAACGGTGATGGAGATGGTAGTGGAGATCGATGGAGATGGCTCCGGGGGCACTTCCCCGTCCTGGCAGGGTGCCGAAACAAAGACTTTCTGTCCCCCGAATCTCCCCTTCGGTGGCGGCGGCGCAGCAGAACTTTTCATGGCTTTTTGGTCGATTTAGGGTTTTCTCCCCGGGGATTCTTATAGGCGCATGAGGCAAGGTCAGTGGAGGTCCAGGGGGCCCACCCCCCTGTGGGCGCCACTGTGGCTGCGCCTTAGGGTGCCACCCTGGTGTCCTTCTCCAACTCTGCTTCGTGGTTTCGTGTTGCTCCGGGAAAATAATGACTTTGGCTTTTGTCCCGTCCAATTCCGAGAATATTGATTTTCTGCCTTTCTGGAACCAAAAATAGAAGAAAACATGCAACTGGCACTATGGAATCTTGTTAATAGGTTAGTACCAGAAAACATATGAAAAGCACCTCAAAGTGTGGACAAAGCAACGCAAAGTAGATACTAAACAAGCATGGAAGATCAAAAATTATAGATACGTTTCCGACGTATCATGCTTATGTACCTTCCACCCAATTATTAGCATTATCCTTTAACCGCTGGATAAAATTCTTCTTGCGTCGAGCTGAAGCAAAGTTATGGAAGAATGAAGTATTCTGATCTCCATGTTGAATCCAGTTGGCCCTAGATCGTTGTGACCAATAGACTTCTTCTTGCTCCAGTAGCAACTCAACAATATTAGATAATTCTTTGGCTCTTGCATCATTTTCATCCGAACTAGGCCCACTCAGAGCCTCGTACAACTCCCGTTGTGCCTTTCTAAGCCTGTTCTTTGGCTTCTGAAGAACCGTGGCATCCCATGCATGCAAAGCCGCGTGCATGCGGCCAAGCTTGGATAGAACCCCATCTGGTACCGCACCTACTATCTCCCACGCCTGCTCGACCACCTGTTTAAATCCTTCTTCTCTTAGCCATTTAGCTTCAAATCTGCATGGTCCCTTCTTTCGCCGCCCTAACTCAATATGGAAATTCGTATCCAGCAGTATGGGATGATGATCCGAGCGTGTATAGCCCAGATGTTGTATTGCTGCTTGCGGGTGCATCGTCATCCAATCTCCATTGCAAACCGCACTATCAAGCCTTTCCCGTATGATTCCTCGCCTCCAAGTGAATGCGTCACCCGTGAAGCCGAGGTCCTCAAGATTATAGTCTTGTAAACAGTCACGAAAAGCCTCCATGTAGCCAAATGGACATGGATTACAACCCTTCTTTTCATGAGAAAATAGTATCTCATTGAAATCTCCAATAAGAACCCACGGAAAGCAAGAACTATTATTTATCTCCCTTATTTTGTCCCAAGTTTTATATTTATATTTCCACTGTGGTTCTCCATAGATCCCTGTTAGCCTCCATCTCTTCTCCAGAGATTCAATGACCTCCACATCAATATACTTAGGGGCCGAGAAAATCTGTTGAATTACTATCTCCCTTTTCCACATCAACAATACACCACCACTCCTACCATCACAAGGATTCACAATTTTCATGTCCATCTTTAACCTCCTCCTTAAACAGTCTGCCAGATAGTCATATAGGTGTGTCTCTGACAAAAACAACACATCGGGATCTTCTCGCCTTCGGAGATCCGAAAGCGCACGAACTGTCGGGTCGTTCCCTGCACCCTGAAAGTTCAGATATAAGATTTCCATCGGGTCGTTCCCTGCACCCTGAAAGTTCAGATATAAGATTTCCATTGCTCTCGGACAGGCTCCTCGTAGGAACCCTCCGATCCTATTGAAGTGGAGTTAGCTCCTTCCTTTTTTGTTCGCTTAATCCTCTCGTTCTCAACCGAGCCATCAGCCATAACCTCTGTGTTAGATTTCCCAATCATCACCATATCAGCCACTGTCTTGGTGCCGATCTCTTCTTGTTTAATGCATCAGCCAGGCTTCTTTTTGTAGATGTGTCTGAATTTCCACTATCCTCCATTACGGTATCTGCAGTCTTAGCTGGACTAGTCGTATCCATAAGATCCTCATCATCCTTTGTATTAGTGATTTGCGCTAGTGCATTCACCCTCCAAACAGGTACATCATCTCCACGGGCAGATCCACCAGAGTGTCCACGGCCTCTAGCACCACCACCAAAGGCTCGTCCCCCTCCCATGGGAAAACTTGACCCGCACGTCCACCTCCATGAAACTCTCCAGTACCTCGACCATACCAAGTACTCCACTCGGCTTTTAGCCACTCACCCCGCTTTAATGTTTCCTCAGTGTGCTCCCCAGAGCCGCACTCAAGATGAGTGTGACCAATAAAGCCACAGGCACCACAAAATCTGGGCATCTTCTCATATTTGATCTAAAATATTTCACGTTGTCCACCTCTCGACATCGACACAAGCCGAGCCAAGACTTTCCTGACATCCACCCTCACTCTAGCACGAACAAAGTTACCAGCACCTTGGACATCTAGCTGGACTTCTGAGACCTTGCCAACCTTCTTTCCATCATATTTGTAATTAGGGTGTTATTCATGTATCCTACAGGCACCTTGTGAATCTGGATCCAAGTACTAAAGAAATTTAGATCTATTGTATCAGGATCAACTAAGTCGTCATATGGTTCAATGCAAACTGCGGCTTGTGTCGAAATAGCCAAGGTCCTCCTCTTTCCACCTTCAACCAATCCCCTAGGCAAAAGCACTGAACGAAGAACAAGTTCCCTTCTAGGTGTTGAAAATTGATCTCCCTCGCAGGGCTCCAAGCAACTCTCATATGTTGTTCAAAAGTTTGAGGACTAAAATAATTTGTCGTATGAACCCTTGCAAGGGCCATCCACTTCATGCCCTCCAATGGAGCGTCAACCTCATCCTCGAAGACTAGATCATCGAATTCCTCATCATCAATGCCCAGACGATTTAGCAGGTCATCAATCTCCTCCTCCTTCTTTCTACCCGATCCTCCCGCCTTATTCGTTGAATTAGATGGAGTAGATGCCATCTTGATCAAAACACATTTGCACTTAAGCCTCTCTAAAAAGTTGGAAACAACCCGAGCTTCATGTATGTTTCTTGACTGAGTCTGCTGAAATTTGTATGTAAGGATCTTTTTGTAAAATAATTTGCACGAATCTCAAATAAATCAATGATAAGATGGTGACAAGGACCAACATATGTGTAGTGTTGCATTTCCGCTCGGACTTGCAATGTTCTACTTCGAGTCGGGCATACAGTATGTCAGTATCGGATAGTTTGGACTGATAATCCGCATGCTGGACCTAATCAATGCCGAGTAGGATGTCTACTCCGACTACCTCCGCACCTTTCTTCTCCGGTATATATGAAAGTGCACTCACCCACCTTACTTTTCCGTCGTCAAGCTCAGCTCCATAGCTTACGTACGAGAGCACAAGTCGCGGCACCTATATATACAGAAGCCATATGGCCTCGCGTGCACTCATGGTTCTAGCAGCACTTCTCGTCGTCATGCTGCTGCTCCTCCTGCTGCCCGCCGGAGCTCACGGGGACATCATCGCCGGCAGACGAACCAGCTCCTCCGTGCGCCGGCAATTGCGACAGAAGAACCAGGCAGCTGGTCGAACCAACGAGGTTCTTCTACGCAGCTACGGGTATATATCGTCTCTCCATGGCCGTAAATTACTTGAAGAGAAGAGCACCCCTTCTTCCGAAGACGAAGTCGTCCAGTTCGACGTGACAAGCTACGGGGCCGCCGGCGACGGGCAACAAGATGACACGCCGGCGTTTCAGCAAGCATGGACAGCTGCTTGCTCCTCCTCCAAGCCGGCCGCCCTTCTGGTCCCCAAGGAGAAGACCTATCTCGTCAAGCAGATCACCTTCGCCGGCAAATGCAACTCTAGCGTTATTACATTCAGGCTCGAAGGGAAACTGATGGCTCCGGCCAGATCAAGCTGGCCAACAGAGAACATCAGGAAGTGGATCGTGTTCAGCAACGTCGACAGCCTAACCATCACCGGCGGCGGGACCATAGACGGCAACGGCGAGGCGTGGTGGAAGAACTCGTGCCGGGTGGACAAGAACCTCAAATGCACGATCGCGCCCATGGCCCTGCTCCTTTACACGTGCAATCATCTCAAGGTGGAAGACATCAACCTTCTCAACAGCCAGCAGATCCACGTGTCAGTCGAGGACTGCAACGACGTGCTTCTGCACGATGGCCGACCCCTTAAACCCTAAGGCGTGCGAGAAACAAGATTCGGCGGTGGAGTTCAGCAACATCCAGTGATATATTGTTGCAAGACGTGAAACTTGTATTTAAGAGACACAAGAAGGCAGGCTCAACAAGCACGTGCAACAACGTCAAGCTAAAGGATTCCGTCAGTGTCACCCCCAAGACGACTTGCTGAGACATAGTACTACCTCTTTCTTCAATAATCTTTGTTGTTGGTGTATAAATTAATCAAACAATCGTTTGTGTAGGTAGAGTTAAGATTAGGTACTGTAATTAGGGTTTTGTATAGATCTCATATAGTACTGTATGTTTCTTACATACATATGACACAAACTCATGGTGCCGAAATTTTCTTGGATAACTTGGAGTTGAGTGACCAAGCGTAATCACACATTTCTCGATTAATTAGCTGTGGCCACTGCCATATATCATAACTTTTACGGTAGACTTGTGTAGTGAATGTTTGTAGGCACGTGTTACACATATTGTCATACATATAAGCATATACATGTACGTACGTAGACTTCAAATATTTAGCAGCAGAGTGTAGTGAATGTAATCGATCAAATCTAGCGTTCTCTGTATATATATTCACACTACAAGAAAGTGGTCGGCTACAGCCTGCCACTTTATACTCGATCGTTTGTACTCATCGTCAGTTTTTTTTTTTTTTTGAAACGAACTCATCGTCAGCTCGGCTAGCTGATCATCAAACACTTCACATATATATGCAATGTTGTCATTGCCTATGTAGGTGGTATTGTATTATGCACTATGTGAGCAATTCAAGAATCAAATTGTAAAGAACTTGCAGAAATATGGCAACGCTTGATCAGTTTGGATGAGTGGATCAAATAACCAATCACATAAATTTCAAACTTGTGTACTACCAATTTTACACCATAGTTCCAATAATTTGTAGAGAAAAAAGAATGGAACACAGAGAAAGAGAAGGAAAATAATACTGTGGTCTTTTATTAGCAATGCACGTGTATCTTGTACTACTCTCTTCGTTCACTTACCTAAGACATTTTAGTCTTTTTCTAAAACACATATACGTAGACAGAAGCTAATTACTTTATGTTGCCTGATCACTCACTCGGTTGCTAGTAGCGGCAGTAGACCAAAGCCTACACTTGTGCGGGAATAGAATTGCCGCCCGCGCCAACGACATCTCCTTCACGCCGAACAAGGTCGTCACCACGTCCTCGTTGCAGGGCCTAGGCCTATTGAGAACCAGCTCCAGGAGGCTCCTTTCCTTCCCGCTGCTCGCCACTATCCCCACGTCGGTGTCCTCCACCACCGAGGCCCTGCCTAGACTCTAATTCGGCGTCGCAGACGCCGCGCTCGTGCACCCTGCCCTGCTTCGACCCGCCGATCGCCGGTGACTTTGGTGCCACTTTATTCTCCTCGGCTTCGGCCCGAGGTGGTCCCGTCTTCTCGTGATCTCGTCAGGGCCACGAGCAAGGAGCATGAAGCAGAATGCCACGTCCTCCTCTTCCTTGGTGCCAGACTGCCGCCGGTTGTCGGCGACAAAGGACGACGACTCAGACCGTTTTGTTTGTGACATAATTATAAACTATCGCATCCCAAATTGCTATTTCCTCCGTTTTAAAATATAAGATGTTTTTAACTTTATGAGTGTAGATTCATTAGCTTTATAAAACTAAAACATCTTATATTTTAAAACGGAGGGAGTAACTTCGGCCGGTTTCTCGTTCACATCCAAAAAGAGATTTTTTCTGAACAAGCAAAGAGAGAGAACTCATGAGGAAAAATATGACTATAAAACCTCAAGAAGCACCGTTCCTGCGGACGGACAGGGAAATTAAACTGAACTCCACTCAACACATACTTTGTCAAATGCTCTCTCCGTTTCAAAAATAAGTGAGACAGCTTTGTCTAGATATGTAGTACAAACTAAAACACGACGAGAACTCAAGTTACATGCATGCTATCTACTATGGTCATTCTACCGACTTGAAAATGGCAAAGGCCTTTGTAATTAAAAAATATAAAGGTATTCCACAAAGGAAGTTTGAAACCATCACAAGATTAAAATAAAGATGTCCTCAAGGTATATTCGGCACATTGGAATCTGTGTACGACAAAGATATGTGACTTCACAATGAAAGCCAAAAGATTAGACTGCCAAACGAAAAAAAATAACAGCTCGTGGCACTGACATTGAATAATCTTTTTATTTAGAGGAATATTCCGAATATTAACTCTCAAGATCAGCCCAACCCACTATGAAATTTATGAATTAACCTATGATTTGGTAAACAATCACGTGTGCGTAACCTTCTATGTTCTTTGATCCTACTACGACAGGTCTAATCATCTTTTTGTTTCTGCACACGCGGCCAGAATCCACCGTTCAAACCTGTTTCAAGCAATGCATGAAACGAACAATTCCACAACTCTGGCCAACCCAACCCAACTTATCCAAATCACTGTCACCAAAAATTCATTCTGCGACCGTCAATGAGGACGCCAAGAATCAAAATATGCCACGGCGCACCACCACAAGCATGACCATCGGTGGGCCCTAGGGCTAGCCCTGCTCAGGTTGGCCGATGTTTTCTCCAGATCACGTTTGCTTGGGGTTGGAGCTTTCGCTTTCCAAGTCATCGAGAAACTTGTTGCAGGCATTCATGGTACGGGCGTCTAGCAGGTTATGGTTCCAGAGCTTGATCATAACGAATCGCCAACACCTGTTCATCCAGCGTAAAAACTTATAGATCAAGCCACAGGCATGTAGGGTGAGGTGTTCATAGCAGATTTCAGAACCGGTCGTTTACCGTCGTAGAGCGGGGTTGTGCACGAGTTCTTGTCCATGCTGCCGGGAGAATGCGTCACAAGCCCAACGTATATGGCCATCGGCTAGTACCCTGCAGTCCACGTTTAAAGTATGAAAACGGGAATATGTATCTCAAGGATACAAGACAACTATTAGTTCCAATGGCTCCTCTATTACGAAACAAAATCTAGTAGCATGCTTTACTGTACCATACCATCCAGGACAAAGATCGAATACCATAGCTAAATATATGTTGCCAAATCAAGCTGAATGGAGCGCCACTATTAGTTCCAGTGGCTGTTTGCGAAGGATAGAATGCAGCAAATTTCAGAAATCAAATTTACAAGTGAAGTTATCATTTGGACATCTTGGGACCTTCTGTGCCATCTTGTTTTAGTAGAATTCCGACAGCGATGCTATAAATCCTCATTGGTACAATGCAAAAAAGAAATTCCAGCGGCAGATCCATACTCAACAACGTTTCAATGGCATATAACTAAATTCCCATTAATAATAACATGGTAGTACTACGTTAGAGTTTATGATTTTACATGGATCCAAATTGACTTGGCGAAACTAAGCCAAAATTTGGTCACCCTGTCCATACCTTTCCAGGAAATTACAGAGTCCTTGGCTTTTGTTTCATCTGACCAGCAGTTTCTTTATGGGTATAAAAATGGCTAAAACATGACTTATTAGTAGAAACAATTAGAGTGGGTTCATCAAGGCCCAAGCTGTGTACCCCCAAAAATAATAAAATAATAAATAGTTGCAGCAGGTCAAATCTCTCCCATAGTCCTATTTACAGTGATAGGCAGAACTAAGAAGGAAGTGTTGGGGGTAGGCCTGACCTTTGCCTTCGAACAAATGAATTCCACATATGCATAATACGCTTCTCGTCTTTTGTAACATTAGAAAAACCATCAAGCCTCTGCATTTACACAGCAAAGTTAAGATAACAAGAATCAACTATTTATGCAGGTGAATTTAGAAGCCTGCAAATATTCCAAGTTTGAGCGGAACAAAAAGATTATCACATCCTACCGTCATATCTTCAAAGTCAATGATGTCATCATCAATTTCGTCTTCACTGTCATTATCTGCGAAAACTTCCTCTAGTTCCATTCTCTAGAAAATGTAAAACCACGGTCAAGCTAAATTTCAGTTGCAAGGCATAAAATTACAGTACTCCTTCCCTTTGGAAATATAAGATGTTTTAGATTTGTAAAGTTAATGTATCTAGACATCTTTTAGTGTGTAGATTCATTTGAACCTACACACTAAAAAGTGTCTAGATACATTTGTTTCACAAACCTAAAACATCTTATATTTCTAAACAGAGGGAGTACAAATGAGTACATTATTATGATCTTACAAAATTAAAGATCAGTAGAGATGGTCGAATCACAAATAACAAGCATATGAAAGAAATCTAGCAAGAGAATTCGAATCTTTAGCAAAGAATCTAGCAAGACAATTGCAATGTCTAGCAAAGAACAATGTCAGATAACAGAACTGCCACTAACATTACCATATTTTCACAAGTGAAAGAAAATGGTAAATGTTTGTCCTGAAGATAAACTTTCTGAGAGGATTTTTTTTTTCAAATGATTGTTTTGTCTTTTACTTGCTTATTTCACCCAAATATAGCAGTAAAGGAACAATGACTACTACTTTCCACCAACCTCTGCAATTGACAAACCTCAATAATTTAGACCTATACCAAAACTTAGCAATATAATAGAAACAAAGGATAACTTTCCCCATAAGTAAACTTAAGTGTAAATATAATGTTTAAATATCCACAATATGTGCAGGCGTTATGTTGCAGATATACATGTGTTTCAGTAGATACATGCAACCATATAAGTGAAATCCTAATTCACAACAAGTATATACACGTGTGCACAATCGCATAAAGAAAGATAGCTAAGTGTTGCATGATTGCGATCACCTGTGCCTTCTGAGAATGGAAGAACTCGTGTTTTTCCAGCAGTAGATGACTGCCAGATGATATAAACACAACAAACAAGTTAGTTGAATAACTTATCAGAAGAGCCTCAAGAACAATTAAACGGAAAGTTACAGTATATCAAGAACATAAACAGAATGGATTACTTTGTGGGGTCAGCTCGATCAACGGAGAGCTTCCTTGTCTTCCCAAACTGTATAATTGATGGTGTTAAATGATTGCTACCATGTAATGCGGGGTGAGAATCAATTGAAGCTATGTACAGAAACCCCTGAAAATATAGGCAACATCAGGAAAAATCTCTGAAAAAGTCGTGTAATATCATGAAGAAATATGTGACAGATTTCAGGCAAATTACTAATCTGACAGGATTCTCGAGGGCAAAATAGGCATTTCAGCAAACAACATATTTTTTGGGGAGTTGGTGACAACAGGGCTGGCAACAGTGGCAAATAAGGTAGGGTTTTAGAAATGGGTGGCACTAAAAGACAGATATTATTGGTGACAAACTGAGGATCCTGTCAAAATTCGATGGCATATAATTTCTTTTCTCTGAGAAAAACACACCAAACATGATAAGAAATGTGAAACATTTCAACCCACTGGATAAAGGATCAGAGATACTATGGTGTTTTCATTTGAATGCAGTCTGTTTAATATGCCAAGAGCCCATAAGATGTGAAATGTACCATTTCCGTTTGGGACATAATCCACCTCAGACCCTTTATGGGCATCTTTTGATGACCCTGATTCTCTATGTGTATGTACATGACCCATATTTTCTGGTGACCTTGATTCTCCAATGTTTTTGTCCACACGAACAGTCTTTACAGGTGATCTTGGTTCCATGATGTGTGGATGTACATGCTTGGGCTTCTCGATTGTTGTTTCTAATCTTCTACACCTCTTCTTAAACCTTGATCTGATGGAGCACAGTTAGACAACTTGAGCAGAGAATTTAGCATTGTTAAAAGTGGAATACGAGCGCACCGGTAGAAAAATACTCTCTTGCTTCGGTCATCTCCTGCAGTAGTTAGAAGCTGGAAATTGAACAGAGAATTAGTTTTCCCAATTAAGCAGTATTCTGACAAAAATGCAGCCCAGATCATGTGGGGCAGGATTCCGTCTGATCTAGGTGCACCCTTTGCCTTTTGAATTCAGAGGAAGCAAAACAAAGCAAGGACCAACACTGAGATTGCATTAGTGTAATATCCATAGACATGTACTTGAAACGCTAGTGAAGTACTGGATTCAGTGACAACGTCTCCAAATATACCAACATCATTTTATTTCTCAGTTAATCTGTTAATGAATGGTAGAGCACATTCACCATCCTTCATCATATTTACCTCTGCTCTCCTGGTATCAACCTTCAGATTAACGTTAACAGCTTGGTAGTCTTCAGATACCTGTGTCGACAAGAAAATGGAACTAATTATCAAACATGTGTGATTGAACAAGATTTTGCAATGGAGATTTCAGAGGACAACGAACCCAGAACTCAAAGTGGAATAGCTCATGCGATGAGGTTAAATGATATTCCAGACCCTAGAACCACAAAAATGAATCGCAATATGAGAGATGGATTAAGTAAACAAAATAGAAAGCTATTGGTTTAAACAAAAAGTTTAGTGGAACTGTTGAAAAAAAAAAACTGAGTTTCCTCAATAGAAAAGAGAAACATCAATTTCACAGTGCAACACAACAAAAATAGCATTGCCTTCATAATATTTGGCTGGTGAGATGATCTTTAGAACCATCGCTTAGCAGCAACAGGAAACATATGACGAAAGATAAAATAAATGACATTTTGCTTCAAATTTTACCTTGAAGCTTCCACACCGTACCAAGCAAAACGAGCAAGAAAAATCTTCTGTAACTGGTAAGAAGGTATAAACATATCAATAAAAATAGAAAACCATGATAGCAAAAAGAATAAAAAAAACTATTGAGGCTAAAATACATCCGTTATAGTGATGCATAACTGATGTAAAATAGGTAACTTCTAAAAAAGAAAGAAGTAAAACAGGAAACTAAACTCTGAATCTTGACCATGAGCAACTGTCAAAGAAAGTAGCAACATATGACAATGCAGATCTAGCTAGTTATCAGAAATATGAACACTAAATAAGAGATGACTCGTGGAAAAAAATGTTTTCCTTGTTTCAAAAATCATATTGGTGCAGGCGCGTGGCAAAATCACTATAGTTGGTAATGAAATGGCAACTTTAACTCCAGGACCATGTGCAAAACAAAAAAGTAACAGCATAAAAAATTACCTAGCAGTTTACTTTCTTGTGTATCAATATACATAAATATTTACATGATGAATAGTAAACTACTCTATCTTGTCGTGCAGTTCTTCAAGGATATTATCATACCACAAATAATTTGACAGTAAAAATATTACAAGTGTAAAACAAAAAATTGCCACACGCTGGCACTCCTTCAAGTTCATGAATTAATGCAGAGTTTTGCGCTGGCAAAGGCGGTTATAATATCCCATGCAATTAGTGGCATTAAATAAATTCATGATACTGAAGTCAGATTTGTTAAGTTAGGACTTAGGATACAGAGTCCTAATCTCTTAGCATTTGGTCGAAGTGAAGCTCTTTTTAAGCTAAGCAAGTAAATACAAATATATTATTTCTACTCATCTATTTACATTCCTTTCTTTTCTCCCTGCTGTTATATAAATGCTATTTCTCACGTACACAACATGGATACAAAAGAAAAGTCACCAGGTTCTGTTCCAAAACAAGATTCATGGAATGGGAAGAACATTGGGCCTAGGACAAATGTCAGTATATGATGCAAACAAGTGGCAACAAAATTGGGAAAAGACCAAGGTTGGGGAGAGAGGGAACGAACCTTCGCTTTTTAGGGACCTTTTGCAGTGCTTGTAGTTAAAGAGTACATTGCCTGTTCTTAACCTGTAGAAACAACATTCGCAGTATAATTTGTTACATCAAATATGAAATGTATTTGACAAAAAATGGAACTCGACTACTCAAGCAAGCTGCAAACATGCGATAAGTACGCCTCTTGTAACCAATGGCCAGGCTCAACCAGGTTCAGGATAGATTGACTTCTGGTACACAAGGATCCAGTTTACACCCTTGCAAGCCATCGAATCACCACATAAACAGCACGCAATGATCTGATCAATACATGAACACGTCCTAGGAGTGTACATTGGTTTCTTTCCCCACCCTGTCTCCTCTCACTTTCCTCTCGGATAGCATGGCCCTTGACACCCACTTCCATAATTGCTACAAGAGAGCCAAGGTGGTTCTAGAAGCCATTCACCTGACCAGCACCCCCTAAGGGATGAGATGACGGAAGCCAGCAAAGCAGGAAGAAGTTGCGGCTACAACATCCTCCATGTGCTTTAAGGCAGCGTGGCATCCTCAGCGTGCATCACAACACAAAAAGTAGGTGTGTGATTGAAGATTTCTGTACCCAGTTGAGAGTTGAACACACAATCTAGTTGATGTTTTCCGGAGTCTCAACTGAAAGGTGCCCAAAATGAGCTTCCCTCGAATCTCAGTTGAAAGGTCCAAGAAATTTTGGACATTCATTTCACTCTCAGTTAGAAGTTAATGAGTTCAGAGTTTGTTTACATCTTAGTTGGAAACCCCTGAATCAATAGTTCTTGTGAATCTTACCGAAAGGCTGAACTTAGAAGTGTTCGAGTACAACAGGTAATAGGGGATAGCGCCATGGTGCGGCGGATGTGAGTAGCGGTGCTGAATAGCAAATCATATATGGATTTATATCATTTACACTGTATGTTTTACTAGTTACTGATAATCCAGCACAAGCACTTGCAATCTATTCAACATTGTTGATATGGATGCTTCTAGGCTAGACCACCTAAGGACAGCATGTAATGATTTGCCGCTCCTTATGATACTCCAAAGAGCAAACAAAATCTCACAGTAGAGGGATAAAGCACATAAGCATTAAGGACTAAAACATGCATTTCCTATAATGACAGGTAATAAATAGAGGGAACAAAGCTTCATTAAATTTCAGTAATGTGCTATGTATGATGGGTTAGTGTTACCTTATGATATGTGGTAATGACGAAAGTGGGATACCATCATATGAGTAACGACTGTAAGGAGATAAATGCATGTCTTTTGCACCTGCCTCTCGTGCATCTATGCTTGCTCGTAGTTCATATGAACCCTGTAACACAAAAAGGTCGAGGATCTAAGTAAAGCTACTAGAAATAACTCACAGTTTTCAGCAGAACTAAGGTGTTGCTACACTCCAAAGAATATTTACCCTACAAATTCGGAAGCGGTAATAATTTGATTACACAAAGAAACAGAGAAGAGCTTACTGTAGCATCTGCCTTTGGAGAACAAAATGTCAAGCAACTGCCATGCTCAAGAAATGTTGGCTGTGTGCATATCAAAAGAAGAAAAGCAGAGTCAGAAAACAATTTATATAGAAAGCAAAGACGATAGAGCAATCTGAGGACCTGGTAATGAAAACAAAGAGAAATGTTCAAGAGACATATATAATTCATAACTTGCAGATTTTTTTTTCTCGAGAAAACACAAAAGCTTTGCGCCTCGATTCGTTGATAGAAAAGAGTGTTATGCACAAGCCCAAGAGAGGACTACACCCGAGTTCACAACAC
Organism: Avena longiglumis; assembly: GCA_030063025.1. Classification (NCBI taxonomy): domain Eukaryota; kingdom Viridiplantae; phylum Streptophyta; class Magnoliopsida; order Poales; family Poaceae; genus Avena; species Avena longiglumis. The sequence goes on from CP125974.1 coordinate 99,001,099, forward strand.
GACGCGTAGGGGTGTGCAAAAACTCACACCGGTGAAATCGTTTGAAACTGGCTGGTAGATGTAGTTCAGTTAGTTTCACAAACCAAATTCTTACATCTAGTCTAATATTAAATCTGTTCCATAATGTAGAACGTTTTGGCAAACTACATTATGGAACAGAGGTAGTACAAAAAATGAACTAAGCTGAAACCAGCTAAACCGTGAAACCGGTTTTGCCCACCCCTAGACGCACTCAGCCCCTTGGTGCCCGCCGTTGCCCAATTCCAGGCCTCCGCTCAGACAGAGGAAAACTGGTGAACATTGGTTTGCACGCCATCGAAGATGACCGCGTTGCTCTGCTTCCAGATCCACCACGCCATGAGCATGATCAACTCAAGGTGCCCTTCTGAGCGGACTTGGGGAGGGAAAGGTGCGAAGCCACCAGTCCACAAAGGAGTCCCTGGTGTCTGTCAATTTTGAGAGTTTATGGAAAAATATACTTTTCATTGTGTGCAATTTGCCACCGTCATTGGGTGCCAATTTACAACAAGCGGTTAGGTCTTGTACTGTTCTACAAGCCTATCCCTCCACTTCAGCAAGCACTGGAGGTGCTAATTTACACCATTCATAAACATATAGTTGCAATTTGCACCAGATGCTGAAGATCAGCCAGTTTTTTGTGTTAAATATAATAGTAAAGGCAGTCAAATACTACTCCCTCCGTTCCAATTAATTTGGAACGGAGGGAGCCAATTGTTGAACATACAGGTAGAAATATGCATAACAAATCGTCAAATCTCAAACAGATGGCGGTGTAAGTGAATGTGATAAGGTGATTTCTTTTCTTGAAACAAGTGGTGTATCACAATGGCATCTCATGTATGAATCGAGCGGAAGATTAAATACTGAGAAATAATGCAATAAAACATCAGAATATGCAACACATACTTTAATAACTTTGCAGCATACCTCTATGAAGCCTGGGCTCATACTTATTTGTGAAGTCAACTTCAAAGTACGCCCCAAACTTAAAATTACGGCATTATCCAGAGTTGGGCAAAGAAAATCAATTGGTATTTTACCCCAGGAACATTGACCTCCAAGCTCTGATAAAATGTACCAGATGTACAAGAATTAGTCCATCGATATAACCACAAATGTATTGTTTGATCTTGAGATGTAAAACCGGTGTTTATGTTTAATAATTTTCAAAGACACAAGTTCGAGACTATATTTGCTAAGTTTGGAAGCAATAACAAAAAGAATCCCCTGAACATACTGAATGGTGAATATATACATTGTCAAAAACTAACAACACGTCTTTCAGGATAGTTTATTGCTTTGATGATCTTAACTACTCTAACAGGATGGCAAACATAGCCAATTGTTGTTTAATTAACACAACACATTTTTTAGTTACAAATGGACGGACAGCATGTTTACCCATTTTCAAATTAAGAGTAATAGGCTAACAGCTACAAAGCACAAACAAGTGTATTGTATCAGCTGTTGAATGTCTGCCACACAATGTCAACCATAACTTACTTTGGGGAGAAGAATACTCCATATAGTTCTCTGAGAAGTTTTCACTAAGATGTTGTCCACGTTGGCCTTTTCAAATAAACAAAAAAGTGGAATCAAATTGATGACAGCAAAGAAGTGTTATCCAGAAATAATTACATAGGATGCACACTATACCACAGCTAACAATGATAATGTTATGGTTGCAAACTTGCGAGGTTGCTAAACTCTTCAAATCAGGGATGGTGAATGTGGCTTTAGTGTGGTCACTATCTCCGGATCCACTAAACGAAGTTAGGAGACAAGCCTGGTTGAATCGATAAACTGAAGAATGCTGCAATATGAAGCAACAATTGAGAAAAGAGACCATCTGGTAGACACATACTACTATCTTCCATGAACTAAAATAAGTGCTTACCCCATCAAGCGAACCATTACTAGTAGCTCTAGCAAACAGAACATGGAGAGGAAAAATACTATGTGCTGGCAATTCAGTATTTGCACTTCCAGAAATTGATACTGATACCTGTATCCTACAGTTATAAGTACAAACAAAGGTCAGTATTTGCCCGAAAGACAAGTTTCAACTTTCAATCATGTCATTTGTATATCCCAAAGTATACTCTTTCAAAAAAGCTTAGGTAACTTGGTAGGCTTTGTTCAACCGAGCTACCATTCAGGTCTAGTACAAAATTACTTCATGAAAGCTACTAAGAGCACCAAATTCCATTCTCAAGATCCTCGGCTAAATATATGAAATAATGCATCCATAGAGGGAAATACTTCAATTTTGAATTGTTTGATAAATTTACCTCTTTTTCCGTTTTGCGTCTATCTTATAACGAAGGCATCTTTGAAGCGAAGGGGGCTGCAAAATTCAACTGAGTCACTGGCATCTAAAAATAAAGTTAATACAGACCATGTTAGAATATGGGATAAAACTTTACATTTTTAATGGCTCTTAGTTGAATAATATTGTACAGCTCAACTGGTTTGCGGTATAATGCCAAACATTCATCAGGGGTAAGTTTCTCATCTGGAGATAACTGAGCTCTTGACTGCTGACCGCACGATTGGTCTGCAGACCTGGGGTAACTGGATCCACATCCATGGTTCCTACACAAAAACCAGATGCATCAAAGAAAAGAAGAATCCATCTCACATCAAGAACAAGGGACCCATCCACTATACATAATACAAAACAGCTTAACTACTTCCTATTATTACTAGCCAAGGTACCACAAAGATATCAGCGAGTAATCATTAAATGCCAAAGATAGCCATTTACCATCAAAACTCACATGGAATAATATATAAACCTAAAGACATCGGACCTAACATAGCTCACAATGGAATACACAACTATTCAGACATTGTCTAAGATCATCCAATGATTTATTAATAGTGTTCTTATATTAGTAGAGAAAGATCATGTGATTTGGATCACAAACCTATCTACCTGACATTGACAGACCCTTCCAGTTTGCGTAAAGCTATACGGAGATTCTCAAAGAAAAAGAAACATATAAGACAAACATAACAGTAAAATTAGCAAAGTGGGTAGTGGATTACGCTGTGTCATGGTTAAGTAAAGCTAGACCAGGCATCCTTGCTGTGAAGCACTTGGATTCCCTTGGAATAACAGGAAACCACTGAAATCGGCACGCACAAGCACATCAACAACTGTCTGCACAAAGAATCCTACGCACAGATCAGTAAAATGGCATATAAAATTCCAAGTTTCCAACTAAGCATCCATGAACTGGATCAGATCCCTGCATGTAGGTCTGACTGCTCACGGGAGGAAATAAGATCAAGTCGCAACTAATCAAATCAAGAGCTTACCAAGAAAAGAAGTGTTACCCCAGCTAGATCTCTGGTACCAGTTAGAGGAGATCAATAGCTCTTGTGAGCTCCGACAGAAGGACAGTGGCGGCGAAGTGGCTTGGTTGTCTTAACTTCTTTCATGCACTCAGTCAGGTCCAAATGGAGCGTGCAACAGTCCTAGTGGGGAATGGGATGTAGATCCAGAGTGGCTGCATGTATTTTTTTGGTTATCCAATTGAGGAATCAAAATTTGAAATAAAGGATCCAGTATGAAAACAGGGATGTGCTCAATTTGGTGTGCTGCCAGCTATACTGGATAATGTACTGCTGCCACGTATCATCATTCGTACATACACATCAATCCGCGGTGTGTGTGTGTGTGTGTGGGGGGTATATGGATAGTTGTAAATCGACCAAGAGTTATTTTTACTGTCTATTATCTATTATTTGCCATTTACTGTTTGATAATTTAGATTATTGTTAGCATAAAACATACGTTCAATTGCCAGAAAAAAATTTAGCAACATAATATGGCTTTGATTAGGCCACGATGGCCTGGGTCCTCGGACGTGTTGGACCATGTGGGGCCAACATCCGGGCCATATCGGACCACTGAAACCATGCTTAAGCAAGCCCGAACTGACCTCCAGCTTCCTACCAGACTCGAGCTCAGCTCGACAAAGCTCGGAACACACAAAACGGCATTGACTCCTACTAAGAAAATATATTGAGCTCAATAAAGCAGGGTACACAACATAAAACCATGCATCTCCAAAAGGAGCATCTCAAACTGACGGAGAGAAGGTGTGGAATCCACATACACCATCCATAATAAGAACCAAAGCCCGAACTGATGGAGAAAAGGTGTGGAATCCACATACACTTTAACAGTATCTTAACATCCTAAAGATGATATGTGCTGAGCAGCTAGTTCGTATGGGGAAAGCAGAAGTGCAAAACCAAAAAAGGTAAAAGTTGTCTCCTAACTGATCGAGCGTGCCAACGAAACAGGCAACAGCATCTACATCGTAAGCTCCATTCTGCTCGCGAGCTAAATAGCGTATACTTGCTAGATACATCTACCGGTTTATAGTTCCAGGAGTAGTACAAGGAAAGAATTACTAGCTGCGCGAGCTCGGAAATAGCGTCCGTGCGTCACGTATGGCAACAACAGCCCTAGAAATCGACCGCCGTGGTAGGAATCACTTGTGAATTTGAAGAGGGGTACTGACGTTACCGAGCTAGGGTCTCGCAGGACCGCCGTCGCGTGCTCCGACTCACGGTCTCCGGCTGCCTCCCGCGTCTCCGCGACGGGAGGCGACGGGGGAAGGCGCGAGCGAGGTGGCCGCGGCGGCGGAGGAGGAGGAGGAGGAGGAAGCTACTGTAGTGTCGAGATTTGATTTTGAGGGGCGGGCGAGACGACGAGCGGCTACGGCCTACGGGGCGGGTGGCCTCCAGGGAGCGGAATGGAGGGCGCGTGTCGTGGGCTCGTGGCACCCTGTAGTCAAACCTGGCCAACGGGCCGGGCTTTTGCGTGCCGGCCCGCAGCCCGCAAAAAAAGCCTAATACAGGCACGGCCCGTTAAGCTAGGGTCTACCGCAGCGCCACTTTGACCACTGGACCACCGAATGCTAGTTATAATAGGTGAGATGTGGTTCTTTTTGTATATTTATTAGACGGGCCAGCCAAAAAAATTACAGCCGCGTGCAGCGTCTGCGGTACGCCTATTTAGCCTGGGTCGGACCCGGCCGCCAGGCGAGGCGCTGCCGGCGCCCGCACGTGGTTTGGCGGGCACCGGGCGCCGTCTGCGTCGGTCCGTTCTTATCTAAGGCCGTCTTGGGCCCGCCGTACGACGGTTTATAGTCATGCCGGAGGCGTCGTCACCAGCGTCTCGTTGACGCACGTGCCATATTCTTTTGTTTAGGGCAGCGCTAACGGCATCTCAACCGGGTCGACGTATCCGTCGAAGCGTGTTTGAACTTGTTCATGCGAACACGCCGGATCGTGTGTATCGTTTTAGCGGGTCGACTCATTCGGACAAACGCGTTTGATCTATTCATGCACCAAATCTGGGTCTTGGTTGGGTCGGTCCGGACAGCGCACTTGTCCTCACGTGTTCTCTCACTAGTTCTCTTTGCGATTTTATGCCACTTGATCAGATACGACAAGATCAGCCTCAGGTGTCAATTTCTCTTTGCGAATAAGCTCTGAGTTTTTTTCTTTCTCGATCGTACGCTTCAACTTTAATATCAACGGGTTTTTACGGGCCAATTCATCATCTAAATTGGCAACCATCTCCTCCAAATCCATCTTCTGGCTATACCACTAGGTTGATTCATCTTGATATGCAATATATCATGGATCATCGGCCAGCATAGCACACTGTAAAAATCCCAAAACAAATCCAATTAAAATCAGTCCTACAGGTCATGGCGGCACTTCAAATTCAACGGTAGTATAAAAAGAAAGAGCTACCTGCATTTCTGACATGGTACGAGAAGGAGAATGTGGCCACGACAAGACCGAATCCCCGCCCTCGCGGGTGTACCCGCTACGACCAGACATTTAAGACTAATTTACCCCTACAATATCGAAAAAATTACGGGAACCGAATTGATTAGGGTAGGCGAAGCAGGAGTGAAGGTCTTACCAAGCACTACTAGCAATTACTGCGACCGTGCGTCGAGCTATGGTGGCGGAAAAAATCCCGATCGTCGTGGTGGGCCTCGCATGCGGTCATCGCCTCAACGCATAATGCATGCGGACGAAACACGTCTTTGGAGCGTGGTTGAGGTGCGCGTGGCGATCCGTCCACGCCATCAGAGACGAGCCGCCAACGTCTGCGGCGATGGATGCTCGTCACGCCATGGGTAGGAGTTGCTTTCGAAATTTGAAATGGATGATGAGAGAGAGTCGACCTCACGTGTGTCTGATGACCCACAAGTATAGGGGATCGCAACAGTCTTCGCGGGTAGTAATACCCAATTTATTGATTCGACACAATGGGAGCCAAAGAATACTTGCAAGCCTTAACAACTGAGTTGTCAATTCAGCTGCACATGGAAATAGTTCTTGCTCGCAGAAGTTTATCAATAGCAACAGTTTGTAATAGCAAACAGCAAAGCAACAGCAACAGTAAAACAGGAGCAATAGTAATAGTAGCAGCAAACAGTAGGATATGAGGGCGGTAGACATAGGGATGGATGGACGGGCGTTGCATGGACGAGTCTAAACATGTAACTTCAAGATCTAGGTCAATTGTACATAAATTGTAAGACCCCACCTTTATAAGGTAAATGTCTCTGTGATTGCAATGCTAGTCTCTGGATCAAATGCTAGCATCCACAGATTAAGATGAAGTACACAGATACAAAGGTCGTTATTACATCGTCATTCCAGAGATAGCATTGTCTTTTACAACTCAATAGCCAAAGGCTAGTACAAGAGTTCATAACATAAGTCTTCATCTTCATGTGCCACAGGCAAGCATGTTGAGTGTAGACTCATAACCCTAATTAGCAGGATTTCCCAAGGCATAGCATATTTATATACTTAGCAAAAATTCCATGCAAGCGCTATTCAAATATCACTAGTTCATAGTCAAAATAATAGGACAATATACATGAAGCACCACTTTTCTTGATAGTAGGTGGGGGAGTAGCAACAATCCTCACACTCACAATCACCGCTAGCGCTAAAATCTACACATAAAATAATAGCACCAAATTCACATCCAAATAATCAAGCAAAAATATATATGAATGCATTCAAATGCAATGGAATGAATTTATACACTAAACAAGTCAAACTAAACAGTAATGAACACAAAACCATCCTTTTAAAGTCTAAACAAACTTAAATCTGCATTAAAATCATTTTATATAGTCAAAATAAGCCAATAATGTGTTATGCAAATAAACCTATTTTTTCTGAAGCAAAATACAATTTCAAGCCCAGAGTAGTGTAGGATTTATTTTTCTGAATCCAATGGTATATTATTTGCATTTTTTGGTTAAACATAACAGAAGATATGAATTTTACAAGTTTAAATTCCTAATAGATTCAAAAACATATTTTAAAACAAAACCACAGACACGTGGCTATGTTTGATTGGCCCGTACCGGTTCGGTTGGATCGATAAACAAGAGCCGCATGATCTAAATGAAATCGCACGGGCCAGATTGATTGATACCGATTCGTTAAGTGATATGTTCTATGCCTTTAGATCTAGATCCAACGGTGCTCGATCAAGCGACCATGGATGGGCGGCGCAAATGGCCACTGGCGGCGGCGGCGCTACTGGCGACGGTGCTCCGACGATTCCAGAGGAGGCTAGGGGCTGTGCGGTGGCTTACCAGCATCGCAAGGTCGCGAGGAAGCTCAAGGTGGCTTCATCTTGACGGGCGATGTGGTCAGGGCTCATCGAGTTGCAGCGATCGTTCGCGCATAACGAAGGCGACATTCTGGTTCACCCTAGCGCAAGCCAAAGGTATCAGCGTGTGCACAAAGACTAGGCGAACAAGTGAGGTTGAACTAGGGGCCAAGGGGCGGTCGCATCTTACCAGAATTGCTCGCTGGAGACGAGGGCAGCGTCGGGTGCTCACGGTGTTTGACGAAGTCGACGACCTAGGCCAGTATAGGACGAACCAGTGGTGTCAGAAGATGCGCAAGGGGCAGAGGATCAACACCGTATGAACGAGGGGTGTGCGCGAGCACGACACTCACTGTAATACCTCGATGTAGTTCGTCGGGCAGCGGCGGTGTAGGTCGGATTGCGAGCAGCCTGGCGGCAATTGAGCACGATTGTTTTGGGGGAAATGACCGCGGCAGTGTGGGGGTTAAGTAGCTGGCGGGGGTGAGGGAATTACGCAGAGGTTCAATGGCAATTAAGCCCGAAATCAACGCGGCGTTGATGGGGGAGGAAACGAGCGGCGACAGCGTCAGCGCGCGGGCTTTGGGGAAGAAGGTGATGAGCTGGTGCAGGGCCCAGTGGCAGTGACAGCGGGGTAGGGCTAGTGCGCGTGAGAGAGAGGGGGAGGGGGAATGGCCCGGGTGGGCTGCTGGGACGTTTCTGGCTCTGGGCCGTATAGGTAGCGAGTTGTTTTATTTTTTTCTCTTCTCCTTATCTTTTTCTATTTGATTTTTCAGGAATGATTTTCAAACCCTAATTCAAACAAGTTTGATTTCAAATCATCTCTGATTTTTATACGGTGAAGTTTTCACTCTAAAGAGTGACAAACACACTTGTCCACTCAAATTCACTTTGGCCTTTTGAAAAATAAAATAAAACCATGCCACATATGATTTTATAAAATGGGCATATTAATGGTTTTATTTGGATTTTTTGTTTGAAACTTTTTTGCAAGACAAATATGATATGACAATATGAATGCAATGCATGCTTTTGTAATTCATGAATTTTGGGATGTTACAAATCTAACCCCCTTAAGATGAATCTCGCCCTCGAGATTCGGATTGGCTAGCAAATAGGTGAGGATGATCTTTCTGAAGGTCATCTTCTCTTTCCCAAGTTGCTTCTTCTTCGAAATGGTGGTTCCACTGAACTTTGTAAAATTTGATAGTCTTGGTACGAGTAACTCTTTCCGCAGTCTCAAGGATTTTGATAGGCTTCTCCTCATAGGTGAGATCACTCTCCAACTGAACCTCTTCCAAAGGTATAGTATCCTTCAAAGAAGTTTCTTCTGTCTCCGGATGGCATTTCTTCAACTGACTCACATGAAACACATTGTGAACCGTTGATAGTGATTCAGGCAATTCACTCTCATAATCCACTTCTCCTTTGCAACTCAAAATCTTGAATGGTCCAACATATCTTGGTGCCAATTTTCCTTTGACTCCAAATCTCTTCACACCACGAAGTGGTGAGACTCTAAGATAAGCTCTACCACCCACCTCATAGGTGACCTCTCTACGCTTTGGATCTGCGTAGCTCTTTTGTTGGGACTGTGTTATCTTCAATCTGTCTTTTACCAATTTAACTTTCTCTTCCGCTTCCTCAATCAGTTCTGGTCCGAACAAATTTCTTTCTCCAACACCACTCCATAGCAATGGTGTAGTACACTTCCTTCCATAGAGAAATTCAAACAGTGCCATATCAATGTTGGCTTGATAGCTATTATTGTAAGATAATTCTGTGTAAGGCAGACTTTCATCCCAACTAGCACCATAGTCTAGGGCACATGCCCTCAACATATCCTCCAAAATCTGATTGGTTCTTTCTGTCTGTCCATCAGTCTGAGGGTGAAAAGCTGTGCTGAACTCTAATCTTGTTCCCAATGATTCATGCAGTTGTCGCCAAAAATGCGAAGTGAACTGAGTTCCTCTATCAGACACAATACTCTTGGGTACTCCATGCAGACATACAATCATGTTCATATAGATCTTGGCTAACTTAGCACTTGTATAGGTTGTCTTCACGGGTATGAAATGAGCCACTTTAGTTACGCGATACACAACCACCCAAATGGAATCATATCCAGATCTGGTCCTTGGCAATCCGGTGATAAAATCCATGCCAATCTTATCCCACTTCCAACCAGGAATAGGTAGTGGTTGCAATAATCCTGCTGGTTTCTGATGTTCTGCTTTCACTCGACTACACACATCACACAAGGCAATATGTTCTGCGATGTCCTTATTGAGATTATTCCACCAAAATCTTTCCTTCACATCCATGTACATTTTGGTGTTACCTGGATGAATAGAATATGGTGAATTGTGTGCTTCCTGCAGAATCAACTTCCGAAGTTCCGGATCTTGCGGAACGCAGATACACTTTCCATACCACAAAGTACCTTGTTCATCTTCATGGAATCCTTTAGCCTTTCCTTTGCTAATTTTACCTTTAATCTCTTCAATGTCTTTGTCCAACTTTTGAGCTTCTTTGATCTTGTCCAACAATGTGGGTTGAACACCCAATGACATGAGATATCCTTCGGGCACTACCTCCAATCTGAGATCTTTGAATTGAGCACATAGGTCATCTGGCAATTCTCCTTTAGTAAGGCCATTCACATACACCTTACAGCTTAAAGCATCCGCTACAACATTTGCTTTACCGGGGTGGTATTGCAAACTCAAGTCATAGTCCTTGATGAGCTCAAGCCATCTTCTTTGTCTCATATTGATTTCCTTCTGAGTGAAGATATTTTCAAACTCTTGTGATCCGTGTACACTTCACAACGTGTCACTAGTCTCTTCTTGCATAAGCCACAACTTTCCCTTCTTGCATCAAAACTCCACCTAATCCATGATGAGATGCATCACAATAAACTTGGAAATCCTTCTCCAAATCTGGCAGACACAAGACCGGTGCTGTCACTAGTCTCTTCTTTAATTCCTGGAAAATGACTTCACAACCTTTAGTCCAGTCAGACTTCTTATCTTTCTTGAGTAACTTCGTCATTGGCTTAGATACCTTTGAGAAATTCTCAATGAACCTTCTATAGTATCCTGCCAAGCCTAGGAAACTACAAACTTCCTTAACTGACTTAGGAGATTCCCACTCAGTTACAGCTGACACCTTTGCGGGATCGATGGAAATACCACCTCCCGACACAATATGTCCGAGAAATCCCACTTCATTCAACCAGAATTCGCACTTACTGAACTTGGCATACAGCTTGTGCTCCCTGAGCTTCTCGAGTATCAAACGCAAATGTTCATCATGCTCTTCTTTGCTCTTGGAATAGATCAAAATGTCATCAATGAATATGACAACAAACTTGTCAAGAAACTCCATGAACACTTTATTCATCATGTTCATGAAATAAGCTGGTGCATTTCTCAATCCAAATGGCATCACGGTATACTCATACAATCCATACCTAGTGGTGAAAGAAGTCTTAGGTATGTCTTGTTCTCTAATCTTTAGCTGAAAGTAACCTGATCGGAGATCAATCTTTCAGAACACACGGGCTCCTTCTAGCTAATCAAATAGATCGTTGATTCTAGGCAAAGGGTACTTGTTCTTTATAGTCACCTCATTGAGTGAACTGTAATCTATGCATAGTCTTTGACTTCTATCCTTTTTCTCAACAAACAGAACTGGTGCACCCCAAGATGAAGAACTTGGTTGAATAAATCCTTTCTGCAACTGTTCTCCAAGATGTTTCTTGAGTTCTTTAAACTCACCAACTGACATCTTGTAGGGTCTCTTTGCTATTGGTCTGGATCCTGGTAGTAAGTCAATCAAAAACTCCACATCTCTCTCTGGTGGCATTCCTGGTAATTCTTCTAGAAACACATCCGGGTATTCCTTCACAACTGGTACACCATCTATGCTAACCCCCTTAAGAGAATTTAGCTTACTCCCTTTTGATTCAAAGTTAGACTTGAACCTAATCCTTTTCTTATCCAGGGTTGTGAGTGTAACAGTACGATTGGCACAATTTAGTACTCCTTCATACTTAGTTATCCAATCCATACCCAAAATTACATCCAATCCTTGGGAATGAAGGATTATCAGACTAACTGGAAACTTATACTTTCCAAATTCTATCACTAGATCACGACATCCAAAATTCACTATCATCTCTCCATAGGGAGAGCTTACTTTTATAGGACACCCAATAGTTTCAGTTGGAAGTCCATTTTTATCAAAAAATTCTCTTGATATGAATGAATGCGATGCGTCGGTATAAAAAAGAACAAGTGCTGGAAAAGAATTAAGCTTGAACTTACCATCCATAGCATCAGACTCTTCATAAATTTCTTCCATATTGATGTGGTTCACTTGTCCCTTCTGAAAAGGGTTGGGCTTTTTGGATCCTTCAAATTTCTTTTCTGGGCATTCATTTGCATAGTGCCCAGATTTCTTGCATTTGAAGCACTCAACCTGACTGATGAATCTTTTTGTAGGTTGACTCCCATTACCATTTCCACTATGGTGGCTCTTGTGTCCACTATTGTGGTTCTTATACTTGTCATTATCATGACTACGATGATGCTTGTTGTCATGGTGACGGTTATTGTTGTGGTGGCTGCTATACTTCCCATGATTGTGGGATCCAGAACCTCCACTATCATCATTATGGGAACGCGTGTGAGATGATCCCGAGCTATGCTTGTCAAAGTGATGCTTCCTCTTCCTACTTTCCACCTGTTTCATCTTGCTCCCTAAGATGGTGGCATTGTCACATAGTGATTGGTATGTTGGGACAAAGGCAACAGATAGTTGCAGGTTCATTTCATCATTCAATCCTTCGAGGAACTTCTCCTTCCTATTGGCATCAATATCAACCTCATTCGGTGCATATCGCGCCAGATTGTTGAACTCCTCAATGTATTCAGCCACACTACGGTGACGCTGTTTTAGATTGTAGAACTCCTTCTTCTTGAAATTCATCACTCCTGGTGAGATGTGAGCTGTACGGAATCCATCCTCAAAAATATCCCAAGTCACATCCTCAAGGGGAGTGGTGATCTGAAAGTTGTCCCACCATATTGCTGCTGGTCCTTCAAGCAGATGTGCTACGAACCTGACCTTTTCTTCATCGGTGCAGCCAACAGTGACCAAGTCTTTATTCACAGAACGTAGCCAGTCATTGGCTACCATGGGATCAGTGGTTTCTGAGAACTTGGCTGGCCTCAACCTCAAAAATCTTGTAAGCATGTCAAATGCTGGTGGGTTGTTGGGATTGTTGTTGTCATTGTTGTTGTTATTATTCTGATTCTGGTTTTGATTGGCCATGAACTAGGTCATCATCTGCATCAGTTGAGTTTGAGCTATCATCGACTGTTGCATCTCAGGATTGACGTTATTGTTGTTATTGTTTGGGTTGGGGTTGGCACGACGGGGAGGCATATGTGGTTTCAATAAGGATAAGTAATGAGATATAACCCATAGATGCCATGCACAATACATCACTTAGCAACAAACACAATAAACAATCACAAGACAAACATAGAGTTTCAACAACGTAAACAACAAGTTTTGGAAGAATAGACATAATAGCAAGCCATCCACATGTTGGATGATCATTGCGACTCAATAATCTAAGGATGATAAATAAAGAGGTAGTCGAATAATCAACTACTCCTCCATGTCGACCTCCACGTCCATGATATGTTGGAAACGTATCTATAATTTTTGATGCTCCATGCTTGTTTAACATCTACTTTGCTTTACTTCTCTACACTTTGAGGTTCTTTTTACATGTTTTCTGGTACTAACCTATTAACAAGTTGCAATAGTGCCAGATGCCTATTTTCTGCTGTTTTTGGTTTCAGAAAAGTTAGTAAAGAAATATTCTCGGAATTGGACGAGACAAAAAGTCAAAGTCAATTACTTTCTGTGGGGAACAAGAAGTCCAGAGGGGAGCCGGAGGGGCCATCCAGGGTGGCCAGACCCACCCCATGCGCGGGTGGGCCCCACCCCGTGCCTGGCTAGGGTTTGACCCCCCTGGTCGGCGCCTCGGCCTCCCCCTTCGCCTATAAGAAGCCCCCGATACAGAAACGCTAAGCACCCGATCAAATCTCCACGAAACTGTCTATATCCGCCGCCACCATCGCCCCTAGATCGGGATCAAGTTCTTCCGGCACCTGCCGAGGGAGATCATCCCGGAGGCCTTCTCTCCGATATGATGTGTGAGTAGTTCCACCTTGGACTATGGGTCCATGTAGTAGCTAGATGGTTGTATCTCCTCCTTTGTGCTTTCACGTATAGATCTTGTGAGCTCCGTTCATGATCAAGATCTAATCTATTTGTAATCATGCATGTTGTGTTTGCGGGGATCCGATGGATATTGAGATTATTATGTTGGTTTGATTAATGGTTTTGTCTTTATGATTCTATCATGTCTGTGTTGTTTGTGATATTGCATGCTCTCCGTTGTTAGTAGCTATCTTGGCCAAGTAGTTGCTAGTGACTCCAAGAGGGGGTATTTATGCTCGATAGTGGGTTCATGCCTCTAGTTTCTAAGGGAAGTGACAATAATCTCTTCGGTTGTAGATATGTTTTTGCTACTAGGGATAAAACAACGGTCTCTTGTTCATGGAACATGTGGACTGTTTACCTTACACACTTTGCTTAAATCAGTTGTCTGTTGCTTGCAACTTAATATTGGAGGGGGTTCGGATGATAACCTGAAGGTGAACTTCTAGTCATAGATGCAGTTGGATGGCGGTCTATGTTTCTTGTTGTATTGCCCAATCGAATCTCATAGGATCTTTCTGACTAGTAATTGCATTGTTATGTCTTGCCCAGTTCATGTCAATTGCCCTGCTGTAATTTTTTTACCCTTCATGCCATGTTGTTTATCTAAGGAGAGCACCTCTAGTGAACTATGGACCCCGGTCCAATCTTCACCATTGATACATCTTCCTCTGTTACTCGTTTACTTGCTGTAAACCACCATTACCTTCCACACCATATGTTTAATCCTTTGTTACAGCAAACCGGTGAGCTTGACAACCTCACTGATTCGTTGGGTCAAAGTCTTGAGTTTGTGTTGTGCAGGTCTCTGCGTTGCTTGCAACACCTGTGTGACGTTTCCTTCCTCCTACCGGTTCGATAACCTTGGTTTCTTACTGAGGGAAAACTTGCTGTTGTGCTGCTTCACACTTTTCTCTTGGGGTTCCCAACGAAGCGCTCCTACATCAACTTAGCGTTGCATCAAGCTTTTCTGGCACCGTGCCGGGGAGGCTAAGGACGTCTTCACAAGGGGAGTCCTTCACTTATTTCCTCTTTACTTTGTTTTTAGTTTGCTTTGTTTCTTTTGCTTGGTTTTGTTTGCCTCTTTCCAAAAAAAACCAAAATATTAGTCTAGTTTGGTTTGTTTGCTTTATTCAAAAACACAAAAAAATTATTTCCTGCTCTAGCTGCTGCTGCTGTTTTTGGCTTGCCCACCTTTGCCAAAATGAACTCTGCTGAGAACACCAAGTTGTGTGACTTCACTAGCACCAACAACAATGGTTTCCTAAGCACTCCTATTGCTCCACCTGCTCCTGATGCTACCTTTTATGAAACTAAGCCTGCTTTGTTGAATCTTGTGATGAGAGAGCAATTTTCTGGTGCTGGTTCTGATGATCCTGCTGCCCGTCTCAATTGCTTTGTTGAACTTTGTGAGATGCAAAAGTTTAAGGATGTAGATGGAGATATTATTAAGCTCAAGCTTTTTCCTTTCTCCTTAAGGGGAAAAGCTAAAGAATGGTTGCTTTCTTTGCCTAAAAATAGTATTGATTCTTGGACTAAGTGCAAAGATGTTTTTATTGGAAAGTACTATCCTCCTGCTAAGATTATATCTATGATAAGTGACATTATGAAATTTAAATAGCTTGATAGTGAATATGTTGCTCTTGCTTGGGAAAGAATGAAATCTTTGGTTAAAAATTGCCCTACTCATGGACTCACTGCTTGGATGATTATCCAGACTTTTTATGCAGGTTTGAACTTCTCCTCAAGAAATCTGTTAGATTCAGCTGCTGGAGGTACTTTTATGGGCCTCACTTTGGGTGCTGCAACAAGTATCCTTGATAATATGATGGTTAACTACTCTGAAGGGCATGTTGAGAGAGCTCCACATGGTAAGAAGGTAAATTATGTTGAGGAAACTTCCTCTTTGAGTGAAAAGATTGATGTTATTATGGCTATGCTTGTTAATGGGAAAGCTCCTCTAGATCCTAATAGTGCTCCCTTAGCCTCTTTGGTTTCTCAAGAAGAGCAAGTTGATGTGAACTTAATTAGAAACAACAATTTCAACAACAATGCCTACAAGAATAATTTTGGTAGCAATAACAATTATAGGCCTTATCCTGCTAATAATGGAAATTCCTATGGAAGATCTTACAATAATGCTAGAAGTGCCCCCTTTGAACTTGAAGTCATGCTCAAGGACTTTATTAGTAAACAAACCACTTTCAATAAGACTATAGAGGAAAAGCTTTTAACTGTTGAGAAAAATATATCCTCTTTGTCTGAAGCTCAAACTTCCTTGGTTAATAAAATGGCTGCTAAACCTGAAACTATGGAAAACACCTTTGCTGCTGCTCATGCCATACAACTTACTATTGATGAAAATGTCAGGCTGTTAGCTCAACTCCATGCTAGGTGGGAAAGAGAAGCTGAAATTGATAGAAACAATAGTGTGTGCACCATCACCACTAAACCACAAGTAGTCCCTATTCTCCTCCTACTATGCCTAAGCCTATTGAGCCTACTACTAGTGATGCTAATTTTGACTTTGATATTGATGGTTGCAATATTTCTGAAGTGATTATGTTCTTGCAAAAGCTTGCTAGAAGTCCTGATGCTAGTGATATGCATGTTGCTTTCACCAAACACATTACAGATGCTCTTGTTAAGATTAAGGAAGAGAAGCTAAAACACAAAGATTCTATTCCTAGGAAAGTAGAAGATAGTTGGGAACCCATTATTAATATGCAAGTGAATGACTTTGATCTCAAAGCTTCATGTGATCTTGGTTCTAGTGTCTCTATTATACCTAGGAAGATTTATGAAATGCTTGATTTACCACCATTAGAAGATTGCTATTTAGATGTCCCACTCAATGACAATGCTAATAAGAAACTCATGGGGAGTATTAATGATGTTCTCATTATGGTTAATAATGCTTATGTCCCTGTGGATTTCTATGTTTTGGATGTTGAATACAATGCTTCTTGTCCTATTACTTTGGGAAGATCTTTTCTTAGAATAGTTGGTGCTATCATTGATATGAAAGAAGGCACCATTAAATATCATTTTCCCTTTAAGAAAGGTATTGAACACTTCCCTATGAGGAGAGAGAAGTTGCTTTTTTCTCCTCCTTTAAAATCAAGATTTGATGTTAATGCTTCTTCATTTGAAAATAATTGATTATTCTTGCTTCTTGTGCCTAACTTAAAGGCGTTAAAGAAATGTACTTGTTGGGAGATAACCCAAGAGTTTCCTTGAGTCTTGGAAGTTATTACTTCAGTAATGACCTCTCCTTATCCTTTTTGTTTGCTTTTTGTGCCAATAATGACCTCTAATGAGAGGGAAGTAAGATTTGGAGAGTTGTTGTCCCGAAACAGATTTCTGCCCTCCACCAAAAAAATTCGTGAGGAGTCTCTGTATCTCGGATTGAGCTGAAAATTTACGAATAAATCCCACAGTATGTTATATAACTTTTGTTAGTTCAACACTTTTTGATTTGAGCAACAAAGGATGTTCGAAAAAATTGGTTTCTGCCTGCTAGTCTGTTTTGACAGATTTCTGCCATTATTTGCATTTGCTTCTTATTGATTCCTTTTTGAGTTCTCTTTAGGTGAATTGAGCTTTTTGAAGGAGTTACTACAGTATCTTGTGTTTTTAGTGAAAAACCTTGCTGTTCCAAAGCTTTTCCAGAGGTCTAATATGTTTTGAATAAGCTAATGTTGCTAATGAAGATTGTGTGAAGTTTTGTATGAAGGAAAAATTTCAGGTGTAAAGAGAGAATGATGCAATGAGATGAAGAATGGAAAAAATCTCAAGCTTGGGGATTCCACCATGGTGTCACCCCAAGAAATATCCAAGAGGTACAAGCGTCAGAGCTTGGGGATTTCCAAGGCATCCCCTTCTTCATCAATAAAAAGCTCAGGTCTATCTAGACACTTCATTTTTATTGTTTCATGCACAGTTGTGTTGTTATTGGAGCATATTAGTTTTTGTTTGCTTTGCTTAGTTTGTTTAGTTTTCTTGAGTAGTTTGGACCCCCGTTCTCGCTGTGTTGTTTTGCAAATAAGTTTGCTTGGTGTTGGAAAGGAGTAGTAAGTTCTTGCTTGAAGTGCGAGAGGAGCTTGCATTGACTGTGACTTAGACTTTAGGATGACATGTTAGGTGTTGTTTTGACCTTATGCTTAGTGATTATTGTTGTAGCATGTCTTGTTCCAAACAATTGGGATTGCTTATTGTGCCTTGAAGAAATTATGCGTTGTTTTAGCATGCAAAATCATAGTATTGTGGTATTCTCCTTTGATGCTTTGCTTGGGTTGACTTGGCACATGCTCACACCATGTTATGGATATGACAAGTCACCATTAGCCTCTATGATCATTTAGTCCTTGACTTGTAGTACCACTCTTTGCTTTGATTAGTATGCTTTGTTACACTTCATGATTATGGCCATTATTGCTCTCTTAGTTGGTTGCTCCCAGTCTTTTGCTAGCCTCCACTTGTATGAGTAAGTTCTACTCATGCTTCCAACTCCCAAGAAACCAAGTTATTACAAAGTGTCCACTATAAACTCCTATGCATGGTGTGTTACACCATTCCAAGTATATTCTTATTTTCAACTATCTTCCAATTAAAAACTATTTTGTTATGTGAAAACTTAGTGATTAAAGCCCTCACGAACTTGATGCACACTTTATATTCTTTGCCCTTAATAAAATTGAACCATTGTGACAACTTTGTTGTATATGCTTGCACTTATAAGTTGGAATTAGTAGAACCGTGCTATCACGGGGAACGTTTTCAACATTGCACTTGTACTTTGTACTCAGTTGATATCATGTTCTTTTGTCTATGGATGTCACCGGTGTGAAATAAAGAGGTAACTTGTAAGTCCATGGAGTTTGTATCCTGTGTTAGATAAACGCCTGGGCCGCTAGCCTAAGCCATGCCTAATCATGGTGGAAACTTGCAGCATCACCATAGTGACATCTATGAAGCATTCTTCTTATAAAAAAGAGAGACACATTGAGAAAAGAGGAAAGAGAGAAAAAAGCACCATATTCCCATGATAAATAAGAAGATTGTTGAGATGCTCATTGTCTGCTTGCCTTGTAATTTTGATTATGGGAAAGCTCCTATACCATGTGCAAGGGGTACCCCATTGGCGGTTCTCAATGATATGCAAATACTTACAGTGACAAGAACTTACTTGGACCCAAAGTTGAGTATGCATGAGGTGTGGCCCTCGTATTCAAGGGACTTGAGATTGCCAACTTATACTTCGTTAAGCATATACTCCATCTTTGCCACTTTAACCTTAACCACTTCAAGATGCTTATGATAGGGGCAATGAGGGCTGAAAGCTAACAAATACCATAATTTTTGGAAGCTCTTTTTAAAACTTGTAATCACTGCTTCCTTTACAAAAAGGCCTTTCTTCCACGATTATTGAGTCTCCACCTTCTACCTTTAGGTACTATTAAGAGAGCATAGTTGTCATTCCGTGTGCAGTGTTCCAAAGCTTATTAATTGATGCATATTATGATATTACTTGTTCTTGTGCTATTTGTTTCTAATCACCCTTATGAACTTTGAAGGTGTCCTATGCATCTATATTGCTACTCTATGAGGGACAAGTTGATTGTCACTATGCCATTTTTTCTGTATGTGAAACAAACAAACGTTTTTCAATGCATGTTATTCATGATCTTTGTTTGTAGCTTGCCATGTTGCATGCATAGTTACTATGCCCTATTGTTAGAACTCCATATTTCATGCACATATTTAGAGTTCTTTGATCCCAGCTTTCAATGCTTGCAAATGGTTGGATCTTTATTGTGAGGGTGCATGTCACCTCAAAAATTATTCTTTTATCACTTACCTACTCGAGGACGAGTAGGAGTTAAGCTTGGGGATGTTGATACGTTGGAAACCTATCTATAATTTTTGATGCTCCATGCTTGTTTAGTATCTACTTTGCTTTACTTGTCTACACTTTGAGGTGCTTTTTACATGTTTTCTGGTACTAACCTATTAACAAGTTGCAATAGTGCCAGATGCCTGTTCTCATTGCTTTGGTTTTTGAAAAGTTAGTAAAGAAATATTCTCGAATTGGACGAGACAAATGTCAAAGTCAATTACTTTCCGTGGGGAACAAGAAGTCAGAGGGGAGCCGAGGGCAGAGGCGAGACCCAGCCAGCGGGTGGGCCCCACCCTAGGTGCGGGTGGGCCCTACCCCGCGCCTGGCTAGGGTTTGACCCCCCTGGTCGGCGCCTCGGCCTCCCCCTTCGCCTATAATAAGCCCCTGATGCGGAAACCCTAAGCACTCGATCAAATCTCCACGAAACCGTCTATAGCTGCCGCCACCATCGTCCCTAGATCGAGGGGATCTGAAGTTCTTCCCGGCACCCTGCCGGAAGGGAGATCATCCCGGAGGCCTTCTCTCCGGTATGATGAGTGAGTAGTTCCACCTTGGACTATGGGTCCATGTAGTAGCTAGATGGTTGTATCTCCTCCTTTGTGCTTTCATGTATAGATCTTGTGAGCTCCGTTCATGGTCAAGATCTAATCTATTTGTAATCATGCATATTGTGTTTGCGGGGATCCGGTGGATATTGATATTATTATGTTGGTTTGATTAATGGTTTTGTCTTTATGATTCTATCATGTCTGTGTTGTTTGTGATCTTGCATGCTCTCCGTTGTTAGTATCTATCTTGGCCAAGTAGTTGCTAGTGACTCCAAGAGGGGGTATTTATGCTCGATAGTGGGTTCATGCCTCTAGTTTCCAAGGGAAGTGACAATAATCTCTTCGGTTGTAGATGTGTTGTTGCTACTAGGGAGAAACAACGATCTCTTGTTCATGGAACATGTGGACTGTTTACCTTACACACTTTTCTTAAAGCAGTTGTCTGCTTCTTGCAACTTAATACTGGAGGGGGTTCGGATGATAACCTAAAGGTGGACTTAGTCATAGATGCAGTTGGATGGCGGTCTATGTATCTTGTTGTATTTCCCAATCGAATCTCATAGGATCTTTCTGACTAGTAATTGCATTGTTATGCCTTGCTCAGTTCCTGTTAATTGCCCTGCTGTAATTTGTTTACCCTCCATGCCATGTTGTTTATCTAAGGAGAGCACCTCTAGTGAACTATGGACCCCGATCTAATCTTCACCATTGATACATCTTCCTCTGTTACTCGTTTACTTACTGTAAACCACCATTACCTTCCACACCATATATTTAATCCTTTGTTACAGCAAACCGGTGAGCTTGACAACCTCACTGATTCGTTGGGGCAAAGTCTTGAGTTTGTGTTGTGCAGGTCTCCACGTTGCTTGCAACACCTGTGTGACGTTTCCTTCCTCGTACTGGTTTGATAACCTCGGTTTTTTACTGAGGGAAAACTTGATGTTGTGCTGCTTCACACCTTGCTCTTGGGGTTCCCAACGAAGCGCTCCTACATCAACTCAGCGCTGCATCAGTCCACAAGAGTAAGTCCGGATGTCTCCATAGATGACTTGTACTCCTCCACGCTGGTGGTCAAGGCCTCAATATTCGCGCGAAGGGCTCTCTTCTACGAGCGAAGCCTCTCTATAACTCCCTACTGAGTCTCTAACTCAAAGTCCTTGGCCTCTATCTCGTCCCTCATGTCCTTGATCTTCTTGTTTCTGTCTTGAACTCTCTTCTCCTGATTCTTGAACTTCTTGTCCTGGCTCTCAAATCTGGTCTCCATATCCTTGACGATCTCGTCCTGCTCCACGAAGAGCTTGTCCTTCTCCCTCAACTGAACCTGAATCTCGTCATTGCTAAGCATGACGTTGGTCCTATCTGTGTCTAGGTGTCTAATAAGGCCCTCTAGGTCCTGGAGGTACAGACGAACTGGCTCTATCATCTCTCTAGCAGTGCCCTCATACACCAATGCCTATCCCTCCTCGTCACGTCTCCCGAGCGGGTGGAAGTAGAGTCCCCTAAGCTCGGTGGCGTGGCGGCTGCAGAGGCGTCCGAGTAGCTCCTGCATGACTACAGCTAGTCCCTTCTCCTTGTCATCGTGCATCAGCTTGAAGGAAATCTCCTCCGTGAGTGGCTCCGTCTGGCGTCCTGGCTGTGTGACTCTAAAGCCCCAAAGTTCCTTCCTCTCGAACTTGGTGAGATGAAGTGCCTTGATACTAGGAAGTGGGAGGTTGATCACACTAGTGAACTACACGATACGTCAACCAAAACGAGTTCCATTGAACTCCTCGGCAGTGCTAATCACAAAGCTAGGCATCTAATGTATAAGATAGAGAAATATTAGAACAACACAAGTAAGAGAAAACAAGACAGTAAAAAGATAGCATAAAGCATACAATCATCCATAAAACATACAAGTCATGGCATACAAATTCTACCACAAGCACTAAGGTTCAACATAACTTAGATAATTTTTTGCGAGAAAATGACAAGTGTGGTGGTCCAACTAGTGGAGTACATTACAATTCTCACTCATATGCTAAGTCTATGATATCTTCCCTTAGACGTTTTATGGCGGTATCTAAGTCTTGGGTATACTTCTTCTCCTCCTTAAGGTCATTTTGGGTGTTGAGCATTCTATACTTGAGTCTTTCACCAAGCTCCTTGATAGCATTCCAAGCTGCATTTCTTGCAGAGTCAAAGAATGTCATATACATTTCTGAGTTGGTTCCCATGTAGAATCCCGACTCTTTGTGGTTGTCTCCCTTGTTTTGTACAAGTGAAGTTGCACCCACCAATACTCTTCTCCTTTATCCATAACTAGAAATCCCTTGTACACAACCTCACCATGTATCCCCAAGCTAACCATAAGGGTTTTGAGTGCTTTGGGAAACTCCATCTCACATTCTAAAGTCATGGTCATGAGTGGTCCCTTCTTGACGGCTTCGTTGATGGCGGCCATCTACAAATAGAGATGAGAAAGAAGATTAGAAGAGGTTTACGAGAAGAAAAATACAAGTGTGGAATTTGCAAAGTGTTGCATTTTTCCTTAGTGGTTTTCTTAGTCTAATCCAACTTAGGGTCATAATCCTACAGACAACACGATTCTCTGATACCATCTGTAAGACCCCACCTTTATAAGGTAAAGGTCTGTGTGATTGCAATGCTAGTCCCTTGATGAAATGCTAGCATGCACAGTTTCAGATGAAGTACACAAATACAAAGGTCATTATTACATCATCATTCCAGAGATAACATAGTCTTTTACAACTCAGTAGCCAAAGGCTAGTACAAGAGTTCATAACATAAGTAAATAAAATAAAGTCTTCATCTTCATGTGCCACAGGAAAGCATGTTGAGTGTAGACTCATAACCCTAATCCTCATCGGAATAACCTGCAACATCATAAGTTACAGCCACAGTGGGTCAATACATTTGGAATTGTATTGGCAAGTGATACCATGAAAAATAGTAGTATCTAACATCTATATGAATTTGGCTAAGTGTAGCTTAGGCCTTCTTTGCTCAAAATAGGTTTTTCCTACCATTTGAAAACATTAAATTTTTGTTTGTCAAAAACTCCCAAGGAACCACCAATAGATATTGGTGAACCTTTAACCCTTGTTTAACCACAAGTTTTTAACTTAGAAATTGGGATGAAGAGATCCTTGATAGCTTCAATGTCTTGATGCTCAAATTGTCCGTTGCCGGGGACATGGCTAAGTACTTAGGTTTTACCCTCTCGAGAGGTGGTGCGCTTTCCCCACAAGACTCGACATGCATCGAGACGAGACCTTTCAGAAGCCTTCCCTTAGACCACCATGGACGCGTTCCATCCTATCACCCTACCACCAACTGTCCATCTGGCTAAGTTATTGCAACCTATATGATCAAGACAGATCCCATATGCCATGTGGTTGCACTAGAAGCTTCTAAGCACTAAGTATCTCAAATCCCTTTGTTCCTGGGTGGATTTCCACAAGTGTGATACACAAGGTAAACCATAGACATGGGCCTTGTGTAACCACTCAACACAAACCATCATACCATTCCACCCAGGTGATTCATTTACTTAGTTGTTTTATTAAGCAAAAACACAAGTCAAAAGACTTAGAAAAATTTACATAGCATGATTCTAATCCACCATTGTTTGCTACTAGCTAGGCTAAGCATGATAACATAACAAGTATCTTAACTTAGAGAAAATTCTACTAAGACTACAACTACTAGGATTTCCCAAGGCATAGCATATTTATATACTTAGCAAAAATTCCATGCAAGCCCTATTCAAATATCACTAATGCATAGTCAAAATAATAGGAAACTATACATGAAGCACCACTTGCCTTTGTAGTAGTTGGGGGAGTAGCAACAATCCTCACACTCACAATCACCACTAGCACCAAAATCTACACATAAAATAATAGCACCAAATTCACATTCAAATAATCAAGAAAAAATATATATGAATGCATGCAAATGCAATGGAATGAATTTCTACACTAAATAAGTCAAACTAAACATTAATGAACACAAAGCCATCCTTTTAAAGTCTAAACAAACTTAAATTTGCATTAAAATAATTTTATATAGTCAAAATAAGCCTATAATGTGTTCTGCAAATAAACCTATTTTTCCAGAAGCAAAATACAATTTCAAGCTACAGTAGTGTAGGATTTATTTTTCTGAATCCAATGGTGTATTATTTGGATTTTTTGGATAAACATAACAAAAGATATGAATTTTACAAGTTTAAATTCCTAATAGATTCAAAAACAGATTTAAAAAAAAACATACACACATGGCTGTGTTTGATTGTCCCGTACCGGTTCAACGAGAGCCGCCAGATCTAAATGAAATCGCACGGGCCATATTGACTGATAACGATTCATTAAGTGATCCGTTCTATGCCTTTAGATCTAGATCCAACGGTGCTCGATCAAGTGACCATGGACGGGCGGCGCAAATGGACACTGGCGGTGGCGGTGCTACTGGCGACGGTGCTCCGGTGATTCTAGAGGGGGCTAGGGGCTGTGTAGTGGCTTACCAGCATCGCAAGGTCGTGAGAAAGCTCAAGGTGGCTTCGGCTTGGACGGGGGCGAGCTGCTGTGTTTGCAGGGGCTCGTCGGAGTTGCGGGCAGCGTCGGGTTGGTGCAGAAGGCGACATAGGCGACGTTCTGGTTGACCCTAGTGCAAGCCAAAGGTATTAGCATGCGCACAAAGACTAGGCGAACAAGTGAAGTTGAAATAGGGCAAGGCGTCATCTTACCGCATTGCTCACGAGACGAGGCAGCGCAGCGTCGGGTGCTCACGGTGTTTGACGAAGTCGACGGCCTAGGCCAGTACAGGACAAACCAGTGGTGTCAGAAGATGCGCAAGGGGCAGAGGATCAACACTGTACGAACAAGGGGCGGGCGCGAGCACGACACTCACCTAATACCTCGTAGTTCGTCAGCAGCCGTGTAGTCGGATTAAGCGAGCCTGCCGGCGATTGAGAGCGATTGTTTGGGGGGAATGACCGCGGTGGTGTGGGGGTTAAGTAGCTGGAGGGGGCGAGAGAATTACGCAGAGGTATAATGGCAATTAATCCTGAAATCAACGCAGCGTTGATGGGGAGAAACGAAGCGTCTGCCAAGGCTTTGGGAAGAAGGTGCCGATGGGTACAGGCCCAAAGATGGCGGTGACAATGGGTAGGGTTACTGCGCTTGAGAGAGATGGGGAGGGGGAATGGCCCGGGTGGGATGTTGGGCCGTTTCTGGCTCAGGGCCGTATAGGTAGCGAGTTGTTTTATTTTTTTCTCTTCTCCTTTTCTTTTTCTATTTGATTTTTCAGGAATGATTTTCAAACCCTAATTCAAAAAAGTTTGATTTCAAATCATCTCTAGATTTTTATACAGTGAATTTTGCACTCTAAAGTGTGACAAACACACTTGTCCACTCAAATTCACTTTGACCCTTTGAAAAATAAAATAAAACCATGCCACATATGATTTTATAAAATGGGCATATTAATGGTTTTATTTGGATTTTTGGTTTGAAACTTTTTGTGCAAGACAAATATGATATGACAATATGAATACAATGCATGCTTTTGTAATTCATGAATTCTGGGATGTTAATAAATAAGAATAAGCATCCAAGTACTAAAAAATCATAGGCATGTGCTACATATATAGTCATGCGTGCTCGCAATGAGAACTTGCATAACATCTTTTGTCCTACCAGCCCGTGGCAGCGGGGCCTCAAGGGAACTACTCGCAATTAAGGTGCTCCTTTTAATAGAGCACCAGAGAAAAGAATTTACACTCCATGAACACATGTGATCCTCACATCACAGCCATCCCCTCTGGTTGTCCCAATTTCTGTCACTTCGGGGCCTTTGGATCCATACAATGATATGTGTACACAACTTGCAGATAAGATCACAAACAATACTATCAAAATGATTCAATAATAAGTTCAGATCTGAGATAATGGCACTCGGGCCCTAGTGACAAGCATTAAGCACAACAAGTTGCAACAAAGTCAAATAGCACTAATAGAGATACTAGGCACCATGCCCTAACAATATTATTCGATTACATGATAGAACTCATCCAATCCCTACCTTGCCCATAGCCTACAGCGGGGGATTACTCACTCATGGATGAGGGAAACATTGATGGTTGATGGAGAGGCGTTGGTGATGACGATGTCGATGATCCTCGCCAAATTCCCGTCCCCGAGTGCCGAACGGAGTTTCGGATTCGAATCATGGCTTCGTGATGGCAGACAAGGATCTCTTTATGGAAAAACATTGACCCCCCGCTGTTTTTAGGTCAAGAGGCGTCTTATAGGCTAAGAGGGAGGCCGAGGAGTTCTGGCTGGCCACACCTCCTTGTGCGGGCTGGGCCCACCTGCACTAGGGTGTGGGCCACCAGACTTCCGCCTTGTACTCTAGTTCCGTGGATCTTCTGGTGAAATAGGATTTTGGGAATATTTTCTGGGATTTTTCCTGATAGTTGATTTTCTGCACAAAAACTACACACTAAGGTAATTTTGCTAAAAACAATGTCAGTCCGTGTTAGTTGTATCCAAATCACACAAATTTAGAGGAGAAACAATAGCAAAAGTGTTCGGGAAAGTAGATACATTTTGGACCGCAGATGTCGTGGGAATGGTCACGGCAGATGCTGCAATCGGCAGCGAGTAGTAGAACGAGGGGCAAGGGCGGCCAGCCATCTGCGGTGCGATATGAGAGCGGAGACACAAGGTTTTACCCAGGTTCGGCCCCCCGGAGGGTAAAGACCTACTCCTGCTAGATTGTATTATGATGGTAGTACAATGGGCGAGCTCGGCGGCTAGGCGGTGAGTCACTTGGGTGTATGATGGAACGTATCTCTACACGCCCTGTAGGGAGGTTTATATAGACTTACCTCCCCTAGGGTTTACATATCTCAACCGAATCAGTTAAGGGTTCGGTACTTGTTTAACCTAATCCGACTGGGCCTATCTACTACGGGCCTTCACTTCCAATCGCTTGGATCCACATCGCCTTGATCCGGGGCCGTCTTGCAGGCCCACTCGCCAGCTTCTCGGCCGGAACGCCCTGCTGGGTATACCCCAGGTATATCCCCATCAAGAGTCCCCGAGGCCGTGCTGATTGGGCGCAGTGGTTGCCGGCAAAGTATACTTTCAACGCGGCATCCATTCGAATCGGCGGCTCGAGTAAAGGAGGAAACTAGTCATTCGGCCGTGATCTCGCGATCGGTCAAAATATTTAGTCACCGTTTGGTGAACGGGTCGAGCGAGTGAAGTTGGACCGCCCAAACGTTAGCCAAACTAGCCGCTAGGGTAATCCAACGGTAACTTTGGCGTAATCACCGCGAGTAATCGCCTCGATTTGGCGGGTAACAACCGCTATATAAAGGGTGGTAGGCGATCGGAGAACCACCTCCTCGCTATTTCCTCCGACAAGCACCTTCGTCTTCCTCCGTGATCGCGATCCAAATGACCAAATCCTCCGACCCCCACGAATCCTTCCGCCAATGGCCCTCCACCGAGCCTTGGGTAGATCCAAGTGTACGAGGCGAATCAAGGCCCTTCGAGGAGTCCGGATCCTCCCGCCGGCAGGTGGCGATCCTCGCGCCGGAGAGGTGACCCGGACCAGCGAGGGAGAGTTCGCTTCACCAGCCACCTAGAGCGGGGCTGGGATTCCCAACATCTCTTTATTCCGGCGCTTTGCCTTCTACGAGATCCAACCCGGACTGGGCTCAAGATAAAGATCGGCAAATCGCCATTTTCGTGGCGCTCATGAGTGCTACGGTGTAGGCCCTACTTCCCCATGTGGCAATATCTATTCCACGGGCGGATGAGTTGAGGAAGCGGCGGCTACCGCAAGGGCGGCTGACGTTCCACTGAAATCGAAGGCTTCCTTCTTCGATCGATGCTACGCCAAGGCGGTGAGCCAATGGAAGAATTCTTGGTTCTATGCCACCGAGGTGACCTGCATCGACGAGGTGGCGATCCCAAGATACTCACGACCGGGCTGAACCACGCCGACTTCAAGTCGGCAAGCTTCAATGATCAATGGATGGTCGATTTAAATGCTTCGCACTATTAGCGCCTGAAGAAGAGGGGTCTCGCCCATAAATTTGTACAACTGGCTCGGGCGGTGACTGCCTCTCTGCCCGCCGCGACCACTACATGTACGGGCACGCTGGGGAGGACTCGACGAAGTCCTGCCTCGCCGAGTGGCAACTCGAGGATTACCTCCTGGCGCTGAAGAAGATCACCCAGCGACGACTCGACGCGGCTGGGTCGCCTACACCGCCAAGCATCCAGCCAACGGTAAGTCATCTTTTCATCATTCGCAGCGAATTAAATGCGATCAGCGGTCATACCGATGTTGTTTATGCCTATTGCAGCTATTTCAAGTGGTTGAAGGGTGGCTTCACCCGGACGCATTTAAAATTGAGTTCGTCCGCCCAGAGGTGGGCGAATCGCCTCCAATGAGGGAGGCGCGAGAGGACGGAGTGGCGACGCGACGAATCAGGAAGAGGTCGCCACCTGGTCCGGAAACAGACGGGCAGCGGGAGATCGGCGAGCAAAATCCTCGGCCATGACGATGATGACGACGAAGCCTCGAGCACACTCGGCCGCGAGGCCACTCCATTGAATAAGAAGAAGAAGAAGAAGGAGGAAGGCCCTCCAAAGAAGAAGGCGGGCCAACAAACAGCGCTCCGCCTCATTCGCCAAGCAGCCTCGACGCCACCACTGCCAGGTGAAGCCCCATGATGGCGACGGCGCCAGATATCACACGTCTGAATGAGGTGCCTCGCCTCGATGCCTCCCTCCGCCACCGCCCCGATCTCTAGGTCGGGGCCCCGCCACGGTAGCCAGCCGCCCAAGGATGCTCCCGCCGCCAAATGTTTTGAGCTCGACAACAAAGAAACCGTCCGTGTCTTGGGCACGCGATGTCTCGAGATGGGCCTCGGTACCGATCGGGCCCCGAATCGAGAAGCCGGCGGCATCCGAGACGGGCTACGCTTCATTCCAGTCGCCAAGTGAGTTTTGCTCACCTACTTTTGTCTTTCATTATACTCGGATTATTTTGCTCACGCGATCAATTTGTAGGACCGGAGCTAAGAAGATAGGCCATCCGACCGTGGACAAGGTGCCACCCGTCGTCAGCGAGGAGGATCCCTCCCGGAAGAGGAAGGCGGACGAGGTCGTCGTCCCCGCGGATAGCGCCAAGAAGGCCAAGGGCTTGAAGTCGCCACGGTTCGACGACACGCGATCACAACAGTGAACCCATAGCGAGGCGGCCTTGCCGACCAAGGAGGGTGCTCCTTGCCTGCGAAGTCGGCCTCCTTTGGTGCCGCGTTTCCATCGCAACGCTTCCGCTTCATGGCCAAAGCTACATCGAGTGGTACCGCCGAGCCACGCCACTGGGTCGCTGATATGGAGGTCGAGCAGCGTCGCTGGCACACGCCGACTCTTCTTGCGTCCGCGGATGCGATACTTCATGGCATGCTTGGCGCAGCCTATCCGTGTATGTCCAGCCCCGAGGATCGTGCGTATGGGCGGGTCCGATTCTTTTTAGTGTCTTGCTTTTATTTTCCGCCCGCCCCGAAAGCGCTGCTGAATTTCAGCGGTGGGCACTTAGGATTTTAGTTGTTCCCCTCGAGTGCGCACTCGCTGAATTTCAGCGGTGGGCACTTAGGATTTTTGATTGTTACCTCGAGTGCGCACTCGCTGAATTTCAGCGGTGGGCACTTAGGATTTTTGCTATTGTTAAA